>CM042685.1:217914397-219114397 GCA_023614405.1 Avena insularis | reverse complement strand
CAGGTTTGCTTCAACCACTACCTATTCCTGATTGGAAGTGGGACAAGATTGGTATGGATTTCATTACCGGATTACCAAGGACCCGGTCAGGATACGATTCTATTTGGGTAGTAGTGGATCGCTTAACTAAAGTGGCTCATTTCATACCCGTGAAGACAACCTATACAAGTGCTCAGTTGGCCAAGATCTACATGAGTAGAATTGTATGTCTACATGGAGTGCCCAAGAGTATTGTGTCTGATAGGGGAACTCAATTCACTTCCCATTTTTGGAGACAGTTACATGAGTCATTGGGAACGAGGTTGGAATTCAGCACTGCTTTTCATCCTCAAACTGATGGACAGACAGAAAGAACTAATCAGATTCTTGAAGACATGTTGAGAGCACGTGCCCTAGACTATGGAGCCAGTTGGGATGAAAGTCTGCCTTACGCAGAATTTTCTTATAACAACAGCTATCAAGCCAGCATTGAGATGGCACCATTTGAGTTTCTCTACGGGAGAAAGTGTACCACCCCATTGTTATGGAATGGTGTGGGAGAAAGAAGTTTGTTCGGACCAGAACTTATCAAAGAAGCCGAAGAGAAAGTCAAGTTGGTTAAGGACAGATTGAAGATAGCACAGTCCCGATAGAAAAGCTACACAGATCCTAAGCGTAGAGAAGTCACCTATGAAGTGGGTGATAGAGCCTATCTTAGAGTGTCACCACTTCATGGAGTAAAGAGGTTCAGAGTCAAAGGAAAGTTGGCCCCAAGATATGTTGGGCCATTCAAGATTCTAAGTCGCAAAGGAGAAGTTGCTTATGAAACTGAATTGCCAGAGTCTTTGTTAGCTGTCCATAATGTGTTTCATGTGAGTCAGCTTAAGAAATGTCATCCAGAAATGGAAGAAACTTCTTTGAAAGATACTATACCTTTGGAGGAAGTACAATTGGAAAGTGATCTCACTTATGAGGAAAAGCCTATCAAGATTCTTGAGACTGCAGAAAGAGTCACAAGGACTAAGAATATCAAGTTTTGCAAAGTTCAGTGGAACCATCATTCCGAAGAGGAAGCAACATGGGAAAGAGAAGATGATCTTCGGAAAGACCACCCTCACCTATTTGCTAGCCAATCCGAATCTCGAGGGCGAGATTCACCTTAAGGGGGTTAGATTTGTAACATCCCTAAAATCATGATTCAAACTTATGCATATCATCCATGCATCCATGATCATATGAATTTCATTTCAAACAAATCATTTCAAAACAGAAGCTTATATGATCATTATTTCATGTAAGTTTGCTCTAGCCTTAGTGCTATCTTCCAATGAGAAGAATACTTGTTTTGATTCAGTAAAGTTTAAAAATTCAAACTTAGGCACCACCAAAAGTTTGAACAAAATTTCAAAACAAAATGAGTGAATAAACCAATATTATGCCTATTTGAATATATATCATAAAGGCTTGGTTTTATTTTATTTGATCAAGTGTTTTTAAACAGTAGTGTTTGACACACATTTGAGTGCAAGGTTTGCAATATAAAAACCTAGAGAGGATTTGAATTCAAACTCATTTGATTTGGATTTGAAAATCATTTCAGAAAATCAAAACAGAAAAAGAAAAGGAGAAAAGAAATAGAAAAAGGCCAGCGCTACCTATCTGGCCCAACTGCTAATCCAGCCCACTAAGCCCACCCGGGGTCTCCCTCTCTCTCGCTCACCCGCAGACACCCCCCCAGGTCACTGACTGCACGACCCCACCCCCCTCGCTGTTTAACTCGCTGACGAGTGGACAATGCGACCACGTCGCCGTAAATCAATCACGCGCCTCTGCGATGCTCGCTCATTATTACCCGCGCTTAATTGCCATTGATACGCCGCGCGATCCTCGCCCCCGCTCTGGCTATAAGACCCCCTCTGCACCGCGGCCATTTCCCCTCACCTAGCGCCACCTCTACGCCCCCAGGCTGCCCTCAATTGCCTTTGCGCCACCGCAGACAGACGCACTCCAGCGACGAATCTCGGTAAGAACAGACCGCCCCTTTGCCTCTAGTTCAAACCACTATGACCAGCATGACTTTGCGCATCCGCTAATGCCCTCCGTTTGCTTTCTCATGACCCAGAGCGACGTCCTCGTTCTCACCCGCGAGCACCTGAGCCGCCGCTCGACTCCGACGTGCGATTCAGGTAAAACGAGACCGCCCTTTGCCTCCCCTTTGGTACTGTCTTGTTCGCCAGGCCCTTGCGCATCTTCTGAACCCTCTGGCTTGTGCTAGGTCGACGCAGAGCCTCGGCAACGACCTCGGCCCGCAAACAGCGAGCTCCGGCCGACCGTGTCCGTGCGCCCCTTGCCAAGCCGTCGCCAGGTTGAGCATTAGTGCTTCGTCGCGATCCTGGTAAGCATCTACGACGACCCTAGAGCCACCTGTAGCGCCGCGCCGCCAGAGCGAGCTTCGCCGCCAGAGCCACCGCCATTACCAGCTTTGGTCGTTTGATCCAGAGCCATTGGATCTGGATCCAGCGTGCGAGATTAGATCACTTAACGAACCGTTACGAGTAGATCTGGGCCGTGCAGGTTAAGTAGATCTAACGGCTCACAGACGCGATCCTGAATGAAGCGGTACCAGCCAATCAGGTTAAGACGCGTGGCAGCTGTTTAGATTTAAAAACAGGATTTGAATCTATTAGAAGTTTGAATTTGTTTAGGCTATAACTTTTGATCCCCACGTTAGAATTTGACAAATTTTATATCGTTGGAATCAGGAGAGCAAGCCCTTTCTAAATATGCAATGTGTTTAATGTTTTGCTTCTGTTAAAATGGTTTTATTTTCAGAAACTTGTGTAAGGATAATTTGAGCATATGAATTGTTTAAGAAATGTTTTAGGGTTTAAATAGATGTTATTTGGCAAGTTTTTAACTTGTTTATGAACCAGTACTGTACACTTGATTTGTTGAGTTTTAAAAATCATCACATATCATATTGCATGCATTCATATATTTTTGTTTGTATATGTTTTGTATGTGATTTGTGGCTATGAATCTTTGTGTAGATTTTGGTGCTAGTGATTGTGATTGTGAGGAGTGTAGCTACTCTCCAAACTACCAAGGAAAGTGGTGCTTCATGAATATTTTTATCCCTATGTTTTCTACTAAGCATTAGAAATATTTTTCTAGTCTTGCATGCTATATTTTGCTTATATGCCATGTTGGGAAATCCTAGTAGTTGTAGAATTGCTAAAAAAATTCTAAGTTAAGATGCTTATCTATGCCATGCTTAGCCTAGCTAGTAGCAACCAAGGGTTGGTGAAATATACATGCTATGATGAAAATATTTCTAAGTCTTTGGACTTGTGTTTTGCCTAATAAAACAACTAAGTAAATGAAACACCTGGGTGGAATGTAAGGAATGGTTTGTGTTGAGTGGTTACACAAGGCCAGGGGACTGGTGAACCTTGTGTATCTCACTTGTGGAAAGCCACCCAGGAACAAAGAGATTTTAGAGGCCAAGTGTTGAGAAGCTTCTAGTGCAGCCACTTGGCAATATGGGCTCTGCCTGGATCATATAGGTTGCTAGAACTTAGCCATTTGGACAGTTGGTGGTAGTGGGAATGATAGGTTGGAGCGCGTCCATTTGGTATAAGGGAAGGCTTCTGAAAGGTCCTGTCTTGGTGAAAATCAAGTCTGGTGGGGAAAGTGCACAACCTTTGCAGATGGAAGAATCTAAGTACTTAGCCATGTCCCTGGAAAAGGACAACTTGAGCATCAAGACATGGAAGCTATCAAGAATCTCCTCATCCCAATTTCTAAGTAAAAACTTGTGGGTGAACAAGGGTGAAGGACCTCAATGTCTATTGGTGGTTCCTTGGGAAAAGTTTTGTCAAAGAAAAACTTAATGATTTCAACTAATAGGCAAAACCTATTTTGAGCAAAGCAAGCCAAGCTACACTTATCCAAATTTGCATATAGTATCTAGTCCACCTAAATTATACTAAGGTATCACTTGCCAATACTATTCCGATGTATTGACCCACTGTGGCTGTAACTTGTGATGTTGCAGGTTACTCTGATGAGGATTAGGAGTCATGAGTCTACACCCAACATGTTTGCCTGTGGCACATGAAGATGAAGACTTTTATTTATTTACTTATTCAAACTCTTGTACTAGGCCTGTGGCCTTGGAGTTGTAAAGACTATGTTGTCTCTGGAATGACTGTAATAATGACCTTTGTTTCTGTGTACTTCATCTTAAACTGTGGATGCTAGCAATGATCCAGGGACTAGCATTGCAATCACACGGATCCTTTTTCCTTTATAAAGGAGGGATCTTACAATAACCCATGACATCAGTGATTCTAGCGCCGTATATTACGTGTTAACCATGAGATTTGGAATGGGACGGAGAAGTCAGTTGTATCCTTTTCCTCTTGAATGGAGGCAAGACGACCTTAATGTGACATTGTGATTCCCTGTGCGGATCCAACATATGGGTGGGAACCCTTACGCCCCACACTTTTGGTGTCTAGATTATCCATGAATGGTGTTTAGGGACATAGTCCATGTGAATGGTACTATTCCGGGCATCACTAGGTCATAGAGTCTTCGGGAACTCATCAAGGTTTTAGCCTGCCCGAAAGGGGGCTTAATGGAGATGAGCCGGCCTCGAAGGATCGTGCAGACATATGAGGTCGCGGAGAGGGCAGTGATTGGCTTGGACCAACTATTGGGCCCCACATCATGGAATTGTGGACGGGAAAGTACGCCCGGTTGTGCAACAAGGAGTTGATCTCTCATGGGAAAAGTAAGGCACCTCTATAGAGTGTAAGAACTGTAACTTGCTACTCCCTGTTCCAGGAAGGAGCTACGAACGTGGCAGGAAAGGAACTCCATGAAAGTTCTGGTCAACCTGTGAAGGCTGATGGTCATAGATTTTCATAATAAAATCAATCTTTGAAGAAAGATTTACAAAAACTGCATAGTGCCAAGGACTTATAGTCCGAGGTGGTGGTTAGAGCATCAAACTTCCCACCTTGCATATAATGAACTTGTTGGGTAACGCTGTTACTCATCCTTTCCTTTGATCCTTTGCTTAGACTCTGAGAATCCCGAAGATACTCCAATGTATGCAACTAAGAGCCAGGAGGAGGTCTTCTATGAAGAGCCCAACCTGTATGGAGCCGTAGAAGGGGAGGACTATGATATCTTCTACGGAGGAGAGTTCCAATAGTCTGAATAATTACTATAGTTCTAGTAGCCACTTGAGCCGAGCAACATGAACAATATATAGCAATAAGTTGTTGAGCTCAATTTGGAGTTTAAGTTTTAAGTTTGAAACTTCTGCTGAAACACTTATATTTTGGTTTGTAAGTTGAATCTTTTGGAAGTCTTGAACTTCCGGTATTGTAATAATAATAATATGTGTATGTTTGTAATATGGACCCGCAATGTTTCTGTTGTACTACTCTGAGGGATGTGATATTTGCAGAACAGTGTTCTGTGGATGTCATGTCAACGATTATAGTATACTACACATGCAGTGGTATGCTGAGTCACCGCAGTTGGTATCAGAGCGAATTGCTTTGACCTTAGGTTGGAAACCTAGTAAAGGGTATTACCTGTAGGAGAGTGTAGCAACGATAAAGAATGCTCTAAAAGAAATATAATGGGTATTCAAATGGGAATATTCTGTTATATGTTTTGGTGCGATAATTCTTTGTTATGATGCAATATATTATTGGTTACTAAAAAATATTTTTTCTGATATACAGAGTTATGGCACCAAAGTTTCCAAAACAGACTTTGGTAAGGAAAGAGGAGACTCTTGATGATTATCAAGGATCATTCATAGACCAACTTCGTCAACTTTTAAAGATTTTTAGTTGTCCAACTAGAATTCCAGTGAACACTATAACCTATTATGATGGCCGGATGTTATTCAAGTATCGTGTGAGTATCCAAATTCCAGAGGAGCTTGGATCATATCACGATCTACCTATAGGTGAAGGTAGGAGTCACTTAGCATCCTATCATGTTGCTATTGTGGAGGCGATAGCTAATATTCGGGAGCATAAAGCCAAGGAGTTAGAAGGTAGCACATTTTCTGTGATACCTCATGATTCTATAGACTCGGAGCTGTACCAGATCATCTTACTTTGGTTAAGAAGCATCCTAAGTTAGCTTCCAAGTTTATGGTTAGATACCGAACAGTCGTTGCGTCTTTTTATAAGACACGTCAAGTGATTGTTGAAGATAAAAATGACATGTTAGAGGATCTAACTGATCTGGAAAGGAGGAAGCAGTTAGCATTCCAGTTGGAGAAGGAAGTAAGTAGTAGTACAAAACCCAACTTTAAGGATATATCTATAGACCCTGAATCTTTTATGTAACACCGCGGTTCTGAAAAGACCGTGGCTTCTATGTGACATTCCAATCCCTGGATCAGTTCATTGGCCCACAATAGAATGAGATGAATAACATAACAAAATTTCCGTGTATCATAAATAACGAAGATCCAGAGTACCATTATTACAATAAAAGCTTAGCCCAAGGCTAGCTCAAATTATTCAGGTAGCAACATAAATAAAGCAAAATTCTCCATTCTTCAAATTGCCCACAAGTGAACAAGTGCCGAGTGGAGTACCGTGGCCTATACCGATTACTCAGAATCGGAATATCCTGCAACATGAAACGTAGCAGCCCCGAAGGGTCAATACATGGAATGTATGGCAAGTAGAGCTAGTAATGGAGACAATAGTACTAACATCTACATGCATATTTGGCAAGTGGAGCTGTGTCTAGCTTGCATTTGCAAATACATTTGTCCTACTTTCATAAACAGTTTTTGATTTTCTTTGAAAAGATCCCAATTAAGTTAACCCAACAATATTAAAACAATTATAAAATTAGAATGAGCGAGAAACATGTCATGGAATCAATATCAAGCAACTCGGATGTCCATAACCGGGGACACAGCTAATCGATTAGATTATACACCCTGCAGGGGTTAGTACACTTTACCCATGTGACTTGGCCAACCCAGCTCGTACCATCACTCTCATTTTGGGTGATGATAGGGAGAAGTCCAAGAAGAGACTGTTCGGGAAGTAGCTCCCCAATCCCGACGCGCACCGGTCCAACCTACCAAAATTCTACATCTCTGGATACGCGGGTTTGAGTTACTACAACCTACTAAGTCCAACCAACCGCCCATTCCATTATTGGCACATGGTTGTACACGTAAGCTACACAATAAAGAAGCCAATCAATTTCTCTCGATACCTGGGTGCCTTTCCGCAATGAAACCACCAAAAATTATCAATACCATCACACCCAGGTGATTCATTGATTAAGTTGTTTTAGTTTTCACAAACCAATACTTTTAGAAACAAGTATCAATGATGTAACCCAGCCCTCGTTCAACATAGCATGGCTAAGCACATCTACCAACGGTGGTTCATCTACAAGGAAGGCCCTACCACATAATAGGACATAGCATAGCGATAGTATCATCCTACACATGCATCTACAAAATACACGACAATGCATTGAAAATAGTAGGATGATATCATGAACAAAGTAGCATCTACTTGTCTTGGTTGTAGCGGTCGAAAGAACAATCCACACACGAGCAAGCGTTACACTCGTCACAATCTACACGATACAATTGCAATCATAAACAAGCAATCCACAAGCATCTGCGACAAATATGATGCATGAAGGTATGCAAGGCAAGTGAATTGGTGCTACAGCTGCACCACATAATCCTAATCAATAAAACTACTGAAAGCATGCATGGAAAATAGTTTTAGCGCTAGGAAAACTAATAGGCAAAAGTAATGCTCAAAACTAGAGCTAGAACTCAAATAATTCACTACCGGTAGTATACTGTTTGTAAAATCTTGGGAAAATTCTACTGTATAGGCATTGCTATTTAAGAACAGTACCAATTGGAATTACTCAAAAAGGAATTATAAAACTCCCTGAGTAATTAAAATACTACAGAAAGCCATTAAATAGTTCCTGCAAAAGTTTTTACTGTAAGCCTAACTTTTTAATTCACTTTGAGATTCCCATTGTTCTACTGAATCCAGGGACATATTATTTGCAATTTTTGGAGTTACAGAACTTAACTTATGAATTTATTAACCTAAAAGACCATTAAGACTAATTAAATTATTACAGTAAATACATACTGTAAAAGTTAAATCCAACTTGATATTATTATTCTATTCAATTTTCTGAATCTAATGATATATTATACGCTATTTTTGGACCTACCAATCTTTTATTATGAATTTTACAAGTTTATACAATTTTCTGAAATTTTAAATCAATTTTTAAAACACCGGGACTATTCCCTGGGAATATTCCTGCTGACTGGGTTGCTGACTAAGCAGGCACGTGGCAATGACGCAGCGCGCTGACGAGGCGTGTGCCACGCGGCGCGATCCTAGTGGACGATACCTGTTCGTGGCTGGATCTAATCTAGACCACCAGATGGGAATCCGACGGTCCTGGATCAAAGCTCCCTGGGACTCACCGGAGATGACGTCACCGGCGGCGGTGGGAGCTCAGATGGTTGAGGACGGCGGCGTTCTGGCGGTCACAGGCGACGTCGGGGTAGTGGACGACGACCGGCTGTGCACGACAAACTCGATGGCGTGATCGGTGTCGCGTTTTGTTTCCCGAGGCGGCGTCAATGAACGGATGGAGGCGGCGGCAGAGAGGATGCTCCGGCGAGCAATCGTGGCCTCCCTCGTGGTCCTGCGATGGGGAAAACGGCGTGAGGCGACGGAGTTGAGTATTGGCAAGAGGATAAGGGGAGAAAGAGGCAGCGGGGTGCTCGGCAACCTCCTGTATCGAGCTCGTCTGCGAGCTCCGACGGCAGCGGGATCAGGGAACTATGGGGCGGCTCTAGGGCTTGCGATCTAGTGAAAAAACGAGAGTCTCGGGTGCGGGGGTTCAAGAGGGGTTCAGATATGTGGAGAGGGGAGGGAAATCCAAACGGATTTGGCCCGATTTTCACGGAATTGTCGAGTCGTCAGGCGTGTTTGTCGCGGTCTCGGTCGCAAGGTAGGAGAAGGCCGGGGTGGACCCCAGGCGTCAGCGACCACGGGAGAGGGAGCGGGCTGCGGGCTGCGGGGCGCTTGCTGGGCCACGGCAGCTGCTTCTTCTTCAAGACCTTGCTGTGAATAGGGTAGGTGGCTCGTGGGCTGGGCCGGGTAGGTTAGTCTCCTTTTTTTTGTTCTTTTGCTTTTCCAAAATCTGTTTTGGTATATCTAATGTATCTTTTTCATATGAAATCCAAATGATCCCAAATTTGTTTCTAAAATTTTCTAAAAACCAGGGGATCAACTTAGGATCCTATTTGCAATCTTTTTACTAACTTGCAAGTAGTGGATTTATAAATCCTTGCATAATCATTTGTAGGTGCATTTTGGTGATTCAAAAATAGGGTTTTTCAATTCAAATTTTTCCATGATTGCAAAATGCTATGCCAATGCAAAAAAAAATTGTAGTCCCAATTTTCAAAATCTTGGGATGTGACAGACTAACCCCCTTAAGATGAATCTCGTCCCGAGATTCGGAATGGCTAGCAAGGTTATGGGTGTTGTTGTCGAGGCTAACCCCCTTAAGAAAACTGAACTTGGCATCTCCAACATCCAATACTTAATTGTGGAATCTTGTTCTAGCTACCAATCCTTTCCAGTGGATTCTCTTCATCAACTCCTCTAAGTAACTTCATATGTAGCTATTCTTATCCATGCATGCCTCAATATGAATGAACATGATGTACCAGTATTGAAAACATCACGAGTGTGATGCATAATTTAGCGAGAACTTACTAGTCACACGACATGGCTCATTGAGTGCTTTCCCCATGCTCATATGGTTCACAGTTGCCTTTGGAGGTGAATCCGGCTTGGCTCCAGCTTCACTCTTATTCTCCGGGCAGTTACCAGCATAGTGTCACTTCTGGTTGCATTTGAAGCATATCACTTGACTAATATCCTTCTTCTGATAGTGATGGTTATGGCCATTGCTGCCTCCTGAATTGTGTCCATTGCCTCTGTTGTGGTTGTGTCCATTTCCTCCATGCTTGTGATGTCCAGAATTCCCATTACCATCATGGTTGGTACGCTTATGGTGTGATCCCGAGTTGTGATCGTTGTTCTTCCTCTTGTGTCTTTCCACTTGCTTGTGTTTTCCCTCCAGAATTCTGGCCTTGTCCATCAGTTCTTAGAAAGTGGGGCAATAGACCACTAGCAGCTGCACTGAAAGCTCATCACTGAGGCCATCCAGGAATCTTTCCCTCCTTTTTGCATCAGTGTCAACATCCTCAGGTGCATAACGAGACAGGTTGTTGAACTCTTCAATGTACTCAGCCACAATGCGGTTGGTTTGGCGCAAGTTGCGAAATTCCTTCCTCTTCAGGCTCAGAACTCCTGAAGATACGTGGTTGGTCTTGAATCCTTCTTCAAACATGGCCCAAGTAACCGTGTCCAGTGGGTGGGTGATCTGGAAAGTATCCCACCAAGAAGCAGCTGGTCCCTCCAGTAGGTGAGCAGCAAATCTCACCTTCTTAGCATCAGTGCATCCAACAGTCACTAAATCTTTGTTGACCGAACACAACCAGTCGAGAGCAACCATCGGCTCCGTTGCAGTAGAGAACTTAGCTGGCCTCAGTTTCAGAAACCTGGTGAGAGCATCCTCCTGGGGCTGGTTGTTCCCATTGTTGTTGTTGTTCTGCGCAGCCATGAATTGAGTCATCACCTGCGCTAGCTGCGCCTGGGCTGTCATCAGCTGCTCCATCTCAGTGGGTTGGCGGCGGGGCGGCATCTGTTGGGATAGCATAGATAAGTTATAGATAGAAAGACTAGAGAAGTAATTTTACCCATAACTATATGAAGCAAGCAATTGACACACAAGCAATCAATCATCACAAACAACACTCAATCCAAAATAGTTTCATTTATGTTTCAGAAGTTTTGTTTTAGTGGCATAACAACCACAAAATAGTTTCCGTTGACTAATATTCATTTGGGGGGGGGGGGGGGGGTGAACCTACAATCATAAAAGCAATGGACAGATTCTGTCCTGAAACTACAGCAGAGTTCACGAATTTTTCTACGTGGCTTAGACTCGTCAGAAAATTTAGCTGATTTTTGCACATACAGTACAGAGAGTTTCGAACTATCCCTATTTTTTTGAGATTTTTCCCAGTTACCAATAAAATATGAAAATTCGTGCAGTACAGCTGTGTCAGCAGAAAACTGCAACGAAACTATCACGAATTTCTAATCAAAACCCCTTTAATATATTATGGAATCTCACAAAAATATTCTGAAACTTTAAGGTATCAAATAGCACAACCTAAACATAATAAGTCAACTATCAAACAAGTTCTTACAACAATCGATTGCTATATCTAAACGAGATCATATGAAACTATATGGTGGTCATCATCTAACTATTTTAAATCTAGCACTTTCTTGCACAAGTGTTCATCTACAAGTTTGAACAAGATGAGATTAGAAAATATAGATGAAGGATTACAGGAATCTAATAACTATAAAATTATGAGTTCATTGCAAGGGAGAGCCTTCCTTCTATATCATAAAAGAGAAAAGTATGAGAATTGAAATGATAAGAGATACTAGAAAGGAGTGTAAGGAGAAAATAGATAGAATCAAATAGGGTTTATAATTTCATATGGCTTTCCTGTTCCAAACCTAGGTCATGATCCTACAGTCGACACATGTGCTCTAATACCATCTTGTAACACCGTGGTTCTGAAAAGACCGTGGCTTCTATGTGACATGCCAATCCCTGGATCGGTTCATTGGCCCACAATAGAATGAGATGAATAACATAGCAAAATTTCCGTGTATCATAAATAACGAAGATCCAGAGTACCATTATTACAATAAAAGCTTAGCCCAAGGCTAGCTCAAATTATTCAGGTAGCAACATAAATAAAGCAAAATTCTCCATTCTTCAAATTGCCCACAAGTGAACAAGTGCCGAGTGGAGTACTGTGGCCTATAACGATTACTCAGAATCGGAATATCCTGCAACATGAAACGTAGCAGCCCCAAAGGGTCAATACATGGAATGTATGGCAAGTAGAGCTAGTAATGGAGACAATAGTACTAACATCTACATGCATATTTGGCAAGTGGAGCTATGTCTGGCTTGCATTTGTAAATACATTTGTCCTACTTTCATAAACAGTTTTTGATTTTCTTTGAAAAGATCCCAATTAAGTTAACCCAACAATATTAAAACAATTATGAAATTAGAATGAGCGAGAAACATGTCATGCAATCAATATCAAGCAACTCGGATGTCCATAACCGGGGACACGGCTAATCGATTAGATTATACACCCTGCAGGGGTTAGTACACTTTACCCATGTGACTTGGCCAGCCCAGCTCGTACCATCACTCTCATTTTGGGTGATGATAGGGAGAAGTCCAAGAAGAGACTGTTCGGGAAGTAGCTCCCCAATCCCGACGCGCACCGGTCCAACCTACCAAAATTCTACATCTCTGGATACGCGGGTTTGAGTTACCACAACCTACTAAGTCCAACCAACCGCCCATTCCATTATTGGCACATGGTTGTACACGTAAGCTACACAATAAAGAAGCCAATCAATTTCTCTCGATACCTGGGTGCCTTTCCGCAATGAAACCACCAAAAATTATCAATACCATCACACCCAGGTGATTCATTGATTAACTTGTTTTAGTTTTCATAAACCAATACTTTTAGAAACAAGTATCAATGATGTAACCCAGCCCTCGTTCAACATAGCATGGCTAAGCACATCTACCAACGGTGGTTCATCTACAAGGAAGGCCCTACCACATAATAGGACATAGCATAGCGATAGTATCATCCTACACATGCATCTACAAAATACACGACAATGCATTGAAAATAGTAGGATGATATCATGAACAAAGTAGCATCTACTTGCCTTGGTTGTAGCGGTCGAAAGAACAATCCACAAACGAGCAAGCGTTGCACTCGTCACAATCTACATGATACAATTGCAATCATAAACAAGCAATCCACAAGCATATGCGACAAATATGATGCATGAAGGTATGCAAGGCAAGTGAATTGGTGCTACAGCTGCACCACATAATCCTAATCAATAAAACTACTGAAAGCATGCATGGAAAATAGTTTTAGCGCTAGGAAAACTAATAGGCAAAAGTAATGCTCAAAACTAGAGCTAGAACTCAAATAATTCACTACCGGTAGTATACTATTTGTAAAATCTTGGGAAAATTCTACTGTATAGGCATTGCTATTTAAGAACAGTACCAATTGGAATTACTCAAAAAGGAATTATAAAACTCCCCGAGTAATTAAAATACTGCAGAAAGCCATTAAATAGTTCCTGCAAAAGTTTTTACTGTAAGCCTAACTTTTTAATTCACTTTGAGATTCCCATTGTTCTACTGAATCCAGGGACATATTATTTGCAATTTTTGGAGTTACAGAACTTAACTTATGAATTTATTAACCTAGAAGACCATTAAGACTAATTAAATTATTACAGTAAATACATACTGTAAAAGTTAAATCCAACTTGATATTATTATTCTATTCAATTTTCTGAATCTAATGATATATTATACACTATTTTTGGACCTACCAATCTTTTATTATGAATTTTACAAGTTTATACAATTTTCTGAAATTTTAAATCAATTTTTAAAACATAGGGAATATTCCCTGGGAATATTCCTGCTGACTGGGCTGCTGACTAAGCAGGCACGTGGCAATGACGCAGCGCAGCGTGTGCCATCCGATCCTAGTGGACGATACCTGTTCGTGGCTGGATCTAATCTAGACCACCAGATGGGAATCCGACGGTCCTGGATCAAAGCTCCCTGGGACTCATCGGAGATGACGTCACCGACGGCGGTGGGAGCTCAGATGGTTGAGGACGGCGGCGTTCTGGCGGTCACCGGCGACGTCGGGGTAGTGGACGACGACCGGCTGTGCACGACGAACTCGATGGCGTGATCGGCGTCGCGTTTTGTTTCCCGAGGCGCGTCGATGAACGGATGGAGGCGGCGGCAGAGAGGATGCTCCGGCGAGCAATCACGGCCACCCTCGTGGTCCTGCGATGGGGAAAACGACGTGAGGCGATGGAGTTGAGTATTGGCAAGAGGATAAGGGGAGAAAGAGGCGGCGGGGTGCTCGGCAACCTCCTGTATCGAGCTCGTCTGCGAGCTCCGACGGCAGCGGGATCAGGGAACTATGGGGCGGCGCTAGGGCTTGCGATCTAGTGAAAAAAACGAGAGTCTTGGGTGCGGGGGTTCAAGAGGGGTTCAGATATGTGGAGAGGGGAGGGAAATCCGAACGGATTTGGCCCGATTTTAACGGAATTTGCGTCGGGGTCGTGCAGCGTGTTTGTCGCGGTCTCGGTCGCAAGGTAGGAGAAGGCCGGGGTGGACCCCAGGCATCAGCGACCACGGGAGAGGGAGCGGGCTGCGGGCTGCGGGGCGCTTCTTTGCGCGGTAGATAGGGTAGGTGGCTCGTGGGCTGGGCCGGGTAGGTTAGTCTCCTTTTTTTTTGTTCTTTTGCTTTTCCAAAATCTGTTTTGGTATATCTAATGTATCTTTTTCATATGAAATCCAAATGATCCCAAATTTGTTTCTAAAATTTTCTAAAAACCAGGGGATCAACTTAGGGTCCTATTTGCAATCTTTTTACTAACTTGCAAGTAGTGGATTTATAAATCCTTGCATAATCATTTGTAGGTGCATTTTGGTGATTCAAAAATAGGGTTTTTCAATTCAAATTTTTCCATGATTGCAAAATGCTATGCCAATGCAAAAAAAAATTTGTAGTCCCAATTTTCAAAATCTTGGGATGTGACATTTTACACCATATCCTTATTCACCAAGGCCTGAACCTATATATGATCCTACTGTGGATATGAGGTATGCAGTACCACAGGGTTCAGATGATGGTTCTGATTCAGAACTTCCTATTGAGAATTCTGATGGTTGGAGGATGGGATTATCTGAAGGATCTCATGAACACCAGATGTCCATAGATGGTTCTGACAGAAATGTTGGACAATCTAGCTGGATGGGTGCCAGAATTAACCCTGGTAACAGTAGTATAAATACCATGTTTATAAATAATCAGGACGAAGAAGAAGATCCTGAGGAGAGAGTATTTGAATCATCAACATCTTCTCAAAACCCAGGGAATATACATTATCCGGTGTTTAACTATCTTGCCCAAAGGAGCACCTGGGGACCAGCGGGATAGGCGTATTCTGTTGATGACTCAAGGAATGAAGCCCAGGATATGCAAACGGGATATAATGTTGAATATGTTTCTAGAGACTTTTCAGCTGAGCTGGAGGGAGTCAATGCGCTGAGGTTGAGTAATGACTCAAGTCCTGACACTTTAGATACTGAGTATGTTCCTTCTGGAAGGACATTTTTTCCACAAACTATGCGATGAACGTCACGTCATCACGATTGGACATCAGGCATGTATGATGAGCGTAGTCACTATTAGAAGTAGGCAAATATTTAGAGATATCGAGTATCGTGTATTGTAATCCAAGAAATAAGATAGTTAGATAAATAAGGTAGTGTTGTGATTATACCTATATGGTATTGTTGTAATGACTTTGTGTTATTATGATATTATATAAATTATGTGTAATGCATATTTGGATTTTATTTGGATCTTCATTGTCTGACTAGTTTTGTGCGTAAAGTCGAGCTCAGAACACATGTGCATGATGTAATTATGAGTATTCGCTTTATGTGCAGGACTAGAGGGTCATGGATACGGGTGTAGAGGCCGAAGCTGAACAGCAGCGGATGGAACGCGAGGCCAAAGAGAAGGCCGATGCAGATGCAGCAAATCAGGGAGCATTACCACCACCAATGAGGCCATTAATGGAGCAGAATTTCATGCAGTGTATGCAAATGATGCGAGAGACCCAGAACAAGTTCATGGAGGAGTTGCTGGGATGAGCAAATCAGAGGGCACCTCAAGGTGGAGGAGTGAGTCTTTTTGACTTCCAGAATGTAAGGCCGTTACCTTTTGCATCAGCCCCTAAACCAATGGATGCATAATTTGGATAGCAGATACAGAAAGAAAGCTGAAGACTGTAGGTTGCAATGATGAGGAGAAATTGAGGTATGCAACTCATCTTCTGACTGGACCTGTAGCATCATGGTGGGAGAATCAGTTAGCCATGCAACATCCAGGAAGGGAGTACACTTGGGAAGAGTTTAAATAGAGATCCCGTGAATATCATGTTCCGGAGAGTGTTACGGAGTTGAAGCGAAGAGAATTTGAAGAGCTGCAACAGGGATATACTAGTGTTATGAAGTATATCTGGGAGTTTAGTCAAATGTCTCGTTATGCTGAGGAAGAAGTTAATACGGAGAAAAAGAGGAAGAAGTGTTTCCTGCGTGGATTAAATCCATTTGTAAGGATGCAGTTGAGGTTGGCTAATAAGCAAACTTATCAGCAATTGCTGGACGCAGCTATTACCTTCAAAGATGATTACAAGAATGTCCAAGAGGATAGAAGGAAGAGAGCTAAGAAAGTAACCAAGAGGATACAAGCAAGTAAGCCCAAGCCCAATCTAGAATTCAAACCAAGGAATAGGCCCTATAACAATAACAATCCCAATCGGAGTGCAAATCCAAACATAAAGAATATTATATGCAACAATTGCAAACTCCCAGGGCATATGAGCAGGGATTACCCAAAATCAGTAATTGTATGCCATGCTTGTGGTCAGAGAGGTCACATAAAGCCCAATTGTCCAAGAAAACCACAAGGAGGTTGGTCGGTTCAAGATGGAAGGCAAGCCAGTGGAGGAAATGGACAGCCCAATAAAGGAGGGAATAATGGCAAGAACAATAATGGCAAGAGGAACAGACCTACCGGGAAGCTGAATTGCGTAACCCTAGAGGAGGTGGATAATTCAGAGCAAGTAGTGATAGGTATGCTCAATATCCTTACCAATCAGGCAAAATTCTATTTGATACTGGTGCAACTACTTCATTCATTTCTGAAGAATTCTGTGATAAGTTCGGGATTAGAAGGGCAACATTAGAAAACCCTATGATTGTAGTTACGACAGGGGGAAATGTGATTGTACACCACATTAAACAAGATCAGGTTATCTTGATCTATGGTTGTACATACTTCGCAGATCTTTATGTGATTCCTTTGAAGGAAATTGCAGTAGTGCTGGGGATGGACTGGATGATGGAACATGGAGCTCAGATAAACTGTGAAGAGAAAACAGTCTCAATCAAAACTCCAAGTGGAGCAAGGATAGTTTACCAAGCAGATAAGCACAGTCATATCATGGTGGATCTGTAGTTGAATTCAATGAAAGAGGTCAAATTGGAAGATATTCCTGTAGTAAATGAATTTCAAGATGTTTTTCTAGCAGAGTTACCTAGAATGCCACCAGATCGGGAGATAGAGTTCACCATTGATCTAATTCCCTGTACGACACCAATAGCTCAAGAACCATATAAGATGGGACCAAAAGAGTTAAAAGAACTTAAAGAGCAAATTGATGAGTTAGCCAGAAAAGGATTTATTTAGAAAAGTGTATCCCCATGGGGAACACCAGTAATCTTTGTGGATAAAAGGGATGGTGGAAGAAGGATGTGTGGAGACTACAGAAATCTGAACAATGTTACCATAAAGAATAAGTATCCTTTACCAAGGATTCAAGATTTGTTTGATCAAATGAAAGGAGCCGGAGTATTTTCAAAGATCGACTTAAGATCTGGATACCATCAGATAAAAATCAAACCTGAAGATGTTCCAAAGACAACATTTCTCTCAAGATATGGACACCATGAGTATCTGGTAGTACCATTTGGTTTGACCAATGCACCAACAATATTCATGAATCTGATGAACAAAATCTTCATGCCATATTTGGATAAGTTCGTCATAGTCTTCATTGATGATATTCTGATATATTCCAAGGATAAGGACGAGCATGCTGATCATTTGAGAATAGCATTGCAGATATTAAGAGAACATAAACTTTAGGCTAAGTTCAGTAAGTGTGAATTTTGGCTAGATGAGGTAGAATTCCTCGGTCATGTGATCATTAAAGATGGAATTGCTGTAAATCCATCTAAGGTTCAGTCAGTACTAGAGTGGACTGCACCAACCAATGTGAAACAAATTCGAGGTTTCTTAGGGATGGCTGGTTATTATCGGAGATTCATTGAAGGTTTCTCCAAAATAGCTAGACCAATGACCAAATTGTTAAGAAAGAATACACCATTCAATTGGGATGAGAAGTGTGAAGCAAGTTTTCAGGAGTTGAAGACTAGGTTAACCACAGCTCCAATCTTAGCAGTTCCTGAAATAGGGAAGGACTTTACAGTATACTGTGATGCATCTAAAGAAGGTTTGGGTTGTGTGCTAATGCAAGACCAGAAAGTGATTGCTTATGGTTCAAGACAACTGAAACCACATGAAGTCAACTATCCAACTCATGATTTAGAGTTAGCAGCAGTAGTTTTTGCGCTAAAAGGATGGAGGCATTTTATTTATGTAGCCAGATGTGAGTTATACACTGATCATAAAAGTCTTAAATATTTCTTCACCCAAAAGAAGTTGAATATGAGACAAAAGCGTTGGTTGGAACTAATCAAAGATTATGATTTAACAATCAACTATACTCCAGGGAAAGCAAATGTTGTAGCTTATGCTTTAAGCAGAAAGAGTGCAGATATTCAGCCTAGCAATCGGGAGCTACCAAAAGAGTTACAAATGGACTTGGAAAGATTAGAGCTTCAATTCATTAGAACAGAGGTTCTTGGAGGATTAGCTACTAAGCAGGTAGTTGCAGAGCAGTACAGTGATCTTAAGCATGAAATTTTTAGACATCAAGCGGAGGATCTTTTCATTGCTGAGGAAATTCGGAGGATATCTCAAGGGCAAAAATCAGTTTTTTGCCTTGGAGATCATGAGTCTTTGTGGTTTCAAGACCGTCTTTGTGTTCCAGACATGACTGAAATTCGAGAGGTCATACCCAGAGAAGCACATGAAACACCATATTCTATACATCCAGGAAGTACTAAGATGTATATGGACTTAAAAGAATTATTCTGGTGGAATAACATGAAAAGGGACATTGCTAAATATGTATCAGAATGCCATACTTGCCAAAGGGTGAAGGCTGAACATCGAAGTCCTGCAGGACCATTACAACCTTTGGAAATTCCCGAATGGAAATGGGAGGAAATAGGTATGGACTTCATCATAGGATTGCCCATGACACCTAAACGGAAGGATATGATATGGGTAATTGTGGATAGACTCACTAAAAGTGCACATTTTATTCCGGTAAATCAGAAGGATAATGCTGAGAAGTTAGTAGAAGTTTCCATCAAAGAAATAGTAAGCAAGCACGGAGTGCCCAAAATAATTGTAACTGATAAGGGATCAGTGTTTACTTCAGCATTTTGGAAGAAATTACATGAAGCACTTGGTTCAAAGTTAGATTTCAGCACAACTTATCATCCAGAGACAGGGGGTCAAACAGAAACAACAAATCAGATACTAGAAGACATGTTAAGAGCTTGTGCATTAGATTTTGGAGGTACATGGGAAGATCATCTACCATTGGCAGAATTTTCCTACAATAATAGCTATCAAAGTAGTCTGAAGGCAGCTCCATATCAGGTTCTGTATGGAAGGAAGTGTAGATCACCAATATGTTGGTATGATCCTGGAAGCAGCAAAGAATCTGCACCAGACTATATCCAGGAAAAACAAGATATCATTGATAAGATCAAGGATAGACTGAAAATAGCTCAGAGTAGGCAGAAAAGTTATGCCGATGAAAGTCGAAGATCATGGCATCTAGAAGTGGGAGACATGGTATATTTGAAAGTAAGTCCAATGAAAGGGGTTAAAAGGTTCAGAGTTAAAGGAAAATTGAGTCCAAGATATATCGGGCCATTCAAGACACTGAGTCAGAATAGAACTATAGATTATGCTTAGAGTTACCATCAAGGTTGGCTCAAGTTCATAATGTTTTCCATGTGTCACAACTTCGTAAATGTTTAAAGGTTCCGGATGATGCAATCACACATCAAGAGATAGAACTACAAGCAGACTTGACCTATGTTGAAAAACCCTGTAAAATTTTGGAAAAAAACTGGAAAAGGTTGAGAAATAGGGCAATCAAGAATTGCAAGGTACAGTGGTAACATCACCCTGAAAGGGAAGCCACTTGGGAGAAGGAAGAGGATTTAAGAAAAGCCTATCCAGAACTATTCAGGTACATCTCAACAAACTTTAGGACGAAGTTTAATTTAAGGGGGGAAGTCTGTAACATCCCAGCATTTAGGAACCAACGAACGATAGATTTAGAAATCTGTGAACTTGCATGCATTCATCTGTGAAAATGTGGGTACATTTTTCGCCAAATAAAAACCTAAAGTGATCAAAGTTTCTTTCATGCTTTGGGATTAGGTATAGTCTTGGAGGATGATTGTTATAAACTTTGAAATGATCTTTGTGGATTAGTGTGTTTTGGGGAAATGAAATTTGAATTCAAACTTGAATGTTGGATTTATAATTCAAAAGGATTTAGAATTATGTTTGAGTGTTATGATTTAGTCAAGATTTAACAATTAGTTATTCAAACTTTAAATAAAGGACACAATCAATAAAATGAATATTTATTCCATAATTTTATTCAAGAAAGAAGTTACAAAATGTAACTTATGAAATGATCAACAATCTTTTCAATTGTAATTAAATAAAAGAAGAATTTTTATATATTGAATAATAATACAACATTTATTACAAAAGAATAAAATAAAATTACAAAATAATAAAAGAAATATTACAAGTGACTATCCTATAAAGAAAAGAAAACCTAAACTAAAGTCTTGAATCTTCAAGTCTGGTACCTGCAAATCAAACACCAACTAAAATAAAGAAAGTTAGGGATTAAAAAATGTTTTACTCTCAGACTTGACAGTGAGTTGCACTGTTCAAGGTTCATCATTGAGTAATCTTTTAAGGGGCAAGTTTCACCAATATGAAAGAATATATCTTTCATAATTTCAAGCCATAAGCCAAATAAACAGCAAGGAGTGGCAAGTTTCACCAGACAAATGAATGTAACCAGATAAAAGTAACTTTCATATTCAGAGCATATCCACAAGGTGCAGCAGGCACACAAGCAGCACACACACCAAACTGCATGGTGTGTGCTGTCAACACAACAACAACAGCTCTAGCACACAAAACTACACATCACAGCCGTGGACAAGCCAACCCCACACCATTTCCTTGTTCATACACAACAAGAACATCATCCAGCTAAACCAAACTAGATCACACCAACCAAAACCTGGATCACATCACCAAAATGGTGACATAAGGAGGGGTTAGATCAGGTGGATAGAAGATCAAGACCAAATCCACCAGGACTAGGAGGTGAAGAGCTAGATCAAGGACAAGCCTATGATCTGGGAGTATCAGGAGGAGCACCAGATCAAGCTAGACACACAACCACAAGATCCACAACTTGCAAACCCAACAACACCCAAGTGTGGTGAGTATCATAAAACACCCATATATTCTGTTCATCTTAGTCAAACATAAAAGCATGTGATGTTTTACAAATTAAACCTCTCAGTGATCACCCAAGTGGGGTGAACCTATCATAGAGTAAATTTGAAATATAAAGGCCAGTAGCAAACTCTACCAAATCCACCAAGACCTCAAACCAGCATCATAGGTCTTGGTGATCATAATCAACTCATATATTCCAAAATGTTCTCAAATATCTTATAAAATTTGGGCACATCTCATGATGGAGTAGCACCTCAAATTTTATAAACTATATGCACCAACATTAAGCTACAAGAAAACCAATCATTTTAGCCCACTAGGATCCAAGGTTCAGTAAATAACCTTGATACTTAAGCATATCTATGAGGGACAGTAAGATAGGAATTTAATTCCTAAGCCTCAGACCAGCATCATAGGCATTGATCTTTAAAAGAAAGTAGCTTACAATTTATCTTTAACAGACATCCAATCTTAAGCACTGCTATAGTAAAGCCCATCAGTAGAATCACTACTTGTGTTCCATCCTAGGATGGTGTCATAAGAACCAATTCTAAAACAAGCCAACAATCATTGAGCTTTCATAAATAAGCCAATAAAATAATAACTATCATTTTCCCGGAAAGAATAACCAGGAATCAGGATCAAGTTTATATGTGCAAAGTGTTACTATAAGGAACTAAGCAACCTCAATCTACGCATGAATTCACAAGCTAATCTTTACCTATGCAGAGAATCCCCACTGATAGTGCTACTATCAGTACTGGAGTACTAATAGTAGAGAAACTCACTAAGCATCAGCCTAACCAACCAGGTCTCACAGTTGTACCATCAGCTTAACCAAGCTTTATCACCAGTTAGAGGCAACACTACTGAACCACCAGCATCAGGTCAAGAATATCATCATATAATCAAAACATGACAGAAAGCACTGAAGTGCAGTGAGAACAATCTTCCCTAGGCATCACTACCAAATCGAACCATCATCTTACAAGCACAAAGAGGGATGAATCCTAGAACCAGGGAAGAACCCTAAAACAAATATGAACCCTAATGAGGGATGGCCACTAGTTACACACATATGAACTCAGAGGAGGTAGAGGCACGGGTGATAACCCAAGGACCAACTCACCTGTGGTCCTCGCTGTAGATTAGAAGAGGAAGCAGAGGATCGTCGACAAACACGACGGCACGGGGAGCACCCCAAAGGGGTGCCGTGACCCAAACCACGCCGCGGCAGCGACCATAGCCTCGCCTGAAGGCAAGGAACACCACTACAGCGCACGACAGCAGCTACGGCGACAACACCAGCATCACCCCAAACCCTAGGGTTCGGAATGGAGCTAGTATGGCCACAGTGAAGCTCCAGATCCAAATCGAATTGGACACGAAGGTAGAGCATGGTCGACAACCTAGCCCTGCACCACGACAGCGGCCAGGGAGGACCACGGCGGCGCACGGTGGTGGTGCTATCGACCACGGGGTTGAGGAGGAGAAGAGAGAGATGAGATCGAGAGAGTGACAGAGGGAGTGGGCTGGGTTGGGCCAGGACCCCTTCGGGGTGTTGTTTTGACTTTGCCTTACTGGGCCACAGGGGCCCAATAAACCAACACAGGCAGCCCATTTATCTAAAGGCAATTATTAATAATTAGGAAAAGACCAAAATGCCCCTACATGTTAATAAATTCTAGAAAATAAAATAAAAATCCAAAAACTATAAATAAAATATTTTTGGATTCATAATAATCCAAACTATCCAAATAAATTAAGAAATAAATTTTTTGACATATGAATTTTATTAAGAATTTTATAATATATATATATCTTAAGGAATTTTATAAAATTATTGAAAGATGATAAAAATAAATAAAAATCACTTTAATTATATATATTAATATTATAGTTTTTTAGAAAAATACTAAACAAATATTTTATATCAATTTTTGGTATTTAATGATAATTCTTAAAGGAATTATTAAGTAAATAAAATGCAAATAAAATGAAACAAAATAAAAGAATTCAATATTCAATAAATATTAAAAATTAATATTTATAAATTATTAAAAGAATTTTTACAACTTAAATAATGGGGAAGAATACACAAAAAGCTAAATAATGCATTACATTACTTTGCATAATCATTTTGGTTCTTTAAATATTGTCCTTACCGGGCAATAATGATGATTTTGTAGACATAGAAGCTCAAGGTCCTGTGCAAGCATCCGACTTCACTACCTTGCAATCACAAGGCAAGTTCATCACTTGCTCATGTCTTTTGAAGATTCTTTATCAAAGTATTTGCAAATTGTGTGTTATCATCTATATTCTAGAAAAAGAAAATATTATTTTCCCAAGATAATAAATCTTAGATATCATCCTAAGTGGTGATATGATGGAGCCATAGAACTTAGGTTTCTAATGGCAATAAAGATGAACAATTAGGGATTAATAACCCATGACATCAGTGATTCTAGCGTCGTATATTACGCGTTAACCATGAGATTTGGAATGGGACGGATAAGTCACCTGTATCCTTTTCCTCTTGTATGGAGGCAAGACAACCTTAACGTGATGTTGTGATTCCCTATGCGGATCCAACATATGGGTGGGCACCCTTACGCCCCACACTTTTGGTGTCAAGATTATCCATGAATGGTGTTTAGGGATATAGTCCATTTGAATGGTACTATTCTGGGCATCACCAGGTCATAGAGTCTTCGGGAACTCATCAAGATTTTAGCCTGCCCGAAAGGGGGATTAACGGAGATGAGCCAGCCTCGAAGGATTGTGCAGACATATGAGGTCGCGGAGAGGGCAGTGATTGGCTTGGACCAACTACTGGGCCCCACATCATGGAATTGTGGAAGGGAAAGTACGCCCCGTTGTGCAACAAGGAGTTGATCTCTCATGGGAAAAGTAACGCACCTCTGCAGAGTGTAAGAATTGTAACTTGTTACTCCCTGTTCTGGGAAGAAGCTACGAACCGTCAGGAAAGGAACTCCATGAAAGTTCTGGTCAACCTGTGAAGGCTGATGGTCATAGATTTTCATAAAAAAAATCAATCTTTGAAGAAAGATTTACAAAAACTGCATAGTGCCAAGGACTTATAGTCCGAGGTGGTGGTTAGAGCATCAAACTTCCCACCTTGCATATAATGAACTTATTGGGTAACGCTGTTACTCATCCTGTCCTTTGATCCTTTGCTTGACTCTGAGAATCCCGAAGATACTCCAATGTATGCAACTGAGAGCCAGGAGGAGGTCTTCTATGAAGAGCCCAACCTGTATGGAGCCGTAGAAGGGGAGGACTATGATATCACCTACGGAGGAGAGTTCCAAGAGTCTGAATAATTACTATAGTTCTAGTAGACACTTGAGCCGAGCAACATGAACAATATATATCAATAAGGTGTTGAGCTCAATTTGGAGTTTAAGTTTTAAGTTTGAAACTTCCGCTGAAACACTTATATTTTGGTTTGTAAGTTGAATCTTTTGGAAGTCTTGAACTTCCGATATTGTAATAATAATATTTGTATGTTTGTAATATGGACCCGCAATGTTTCTGTTGTACCACTCTAAGGGATGTGATATTTACGGAGCGGTGTTCTGTGGATGTCATGTCAACGACTATAGTGTACTACACATGTAGTGGTATGCTGGGTCACCGCAGATGGACTGCCGGAGTCAGGATTCTGATGGAAAAAGAGGTGATTTGATGCAATTTCGTGAAGATCAGAAAAATACCAGAACAATCATATTTTCCCAGAAGACAAAGGAATCCAGAAGGGGAGGCAGAGATGGGCCACAAGGGGCCCACACCCCCCAGGCGCGGGCCACCCCTGCCCCGCTCCTACACGGGGTGTGGCCCACCTCGCCGGCTTCCAACTCCGCCCTCTCGCCTATATCTTCTCCTCGAAACCCTAAGACACGGGGACCGACCATAGAAAGATTTCGCCGCCTCTACGGGGCGGAAAACACCGAGATAAAAAGAGCTCTCTAGCAGACAGATTTCTGCCGGGGAAATTCCTTCTTGGAGAGGGGAGATCGTCGCCATCAACACCGTCATCAAGCTAGGCTTCATCGGGATCATCATCATCCACACCATCATCTCCACCAGCACCATCATCACCACTCCATCCTGCTGTAACAATTGTGTTGATTACTTGCATAGATCTTTAGGGAAACTTTCCCGGTGTTGATTACTATTGTAGTTGATGCTTGTGAGTGGAACCATTGGATTATTGTTTATGTTCAGATTGTTATCCATCACCATATCATCTTTTATCTTGATCCATATGATGTCTTGTGAGTAGTTCGTTTAGTTCTTAAGGACATGGGAGAAGTCATGTTGTTAGTAGTGGATTTGTGTTGAGATATTATTCAATGGTTTAGTATTTAAGTTGTGGTGCTATTCTTCGAGTGGTGTCATGTGAACGTCGACTACATGATACTTCACCATTTATGGGCCTAGGGGAATGCATTATGTATTTGGCTACTAATTGTGGGGTTGCCGGAGTGACAGAAACCTAAACCCCCGTTAGGACACCATTGCACATGGGAGCGTAGGATCTCAGAGTTTAAGGCTATGGTTAGGTTTATATCTTAATTGCTTTCCTGTAGTTGCGGATGCTTGCAGGGGGTTTAATCACAAGTATGTATTAGTCCAAGTAAGGTCGGTACATTAACACAGGTTCACCGACACAACACTTAAAACACCAAAGAAGGGTACTCAGCTATTTGAAGCGAAAGCACTTGATAGAATTCCCATGTGTCCTCGAAACGTTTGGTCCTTATAAGTATTTCCACCGGCTTGTCCTTTGCTAAGAAAGGATTGGGCCACTTGCGGCAGTTGTTCGTTGTCTTTATTACTTGCACTTTGTTTCTTTGCTTTATCAAAAAACCCCTAAAAATCCGTTTGCCAAGTATTTAGAGAGATTTTCTGCTCCATACCACTAGTCAACACCTTCTGCTCCTTGTTGGGATCGACGCTCCTATTTATAAAAAGTACTACGATACACCCCCTATACTTGGGTCATCAAGACTATTTTTTGGCGTCGCTGCCGGGGAGGGAAGCGCTATTGAAGAGTGGAACTGGTAAAGGAAACTTCTACTGTGAGTATTGTTTTTTATTTCTGTTTGTTACTTTGTTTCCAATATGGATAATCCACTTGGTTTTCTGTTTGGGAAACTACTACCACTGTTAGGGTAGTAGATGAACCACCACTTGTTGAGATAGATCCTTTTAAGATACCTACAAGTATTGTTGATCATGTTATGGATAATTTTTATTTAGGGGATGGAACTGTCCACCCTGGTGATCATTTGCTTTTTATCCATAAATTATGTGGGTTGTTTAAGTGTGCAGGTATCACAACTGAACATGTGAAGAAGAAGTTACTCTCTATATCCTTGAAAGGGAGAGCTCAAGAATGGTATAAGCTGCTGAAGAATGGGCAATCCATGGAATAGGAGGAAATAGTACCTCTCTTTTATTCTAAATTTTACCCTCCCAGTGAAATTCATAAGGATAGAAATCTGATATATAACTTTTGGCCTCATAATGGAGAGAGTACAGCTCAAGCTTGGGGGAGATTGAAGTTACTAATGCTTAAATTTCCTATTCATGAACTCCGTAACAATATTATTATCAATAACTTTTATGCTAGGCTTCCTCTTCATGATAAAGATTTACTAGATGCTTCTTGTGCTAGATCATTCACACGTATGAAGGAAGAAGCTAAATGGGATCTGCTAGACCGTATTCAAGAGAGCACTGAAGCTTGGGAGAATGACAAAGGAAGAAAGTCAGGTATAAACTATGATTTTGAATACATAGAATCTTTTACGGGAACTGATGACTTCCGTGATATTAGTAATGAGTTGGTCTTGACTCCCAAAGTAATGCCAATTGCTTTAAAGGCTTTGCCTCTTACATAGAAATTCCCAAAAAGAAGTGGAACACGTACCATGCACCTTATAAAGATGTTGTTAGTCATGTTCCTGTTAAAAGCACCGAATTTTGTACTACTAATCATATTGTGCCCGAACCTTATGTTGATAAAACACCTTTCCCAGCTAAGGTAAAGGAATACTCTGTGATAATTAGTGCGAGTAACAAAGGTACAAGAAAACCGTGGAACCTGATGAGCAAATAAATATTGAGCCTGTGGTAGCTATTGTGAAAGATCTTATCACTAGAAATATAGAGGATGAGCACATTGTCTTCTGTGAAGACGCTTCTAATATTATCTCTCATCCTAGGAAAGCTAGAAAATCTAGTGTCCCTGTGCTTTCTGTTAGAATTGGTGATCATTGCTATTATGGTTTATGTGATATTGGTGCTAGTTCTAGTGCTATTCCTTATGAGCTTTACAGGGAAGTTATGCATGAGATTGGCCCTTGTGATCTGGAGGACATTGATGTGGTTATTCGCTGATACGTCGGAAATGTATCTATAAGTTTTGAAGCTCCATGCTTGTTTTGTATCTAGTTTGCTTTGCTTTGTCTACACTTTGAGGTGTTTTTTTATCTTTTCTAGAACTAACCTATTAACAAGTTGCCATAGTGCAAGTTGCCTGTTTTCTTCTGTTTTTGGTTCCAGAAAGGCAGAAAATCAATATTCTCGAAATTAGACAGGACAAAAGCCAAAGTCATTATTTTCCCGGAGAAACACGGAACCACGAAGCAGAGACAAAATAGGGCACTAGGGTGGCCACCCCCAGGCGCAGGCAAGCCCTGGTGGAGCCTGCAGGGGGTGTGGGCCCCTGGCCCTCCACCGACCTTGCCTCCTTCGCCTATAAGAAGCCTCTGGGGAGAAAACCCTAGATCATCCAGAAGAAATCCACGAAAACCTCCGTAGCACCGCCACCACCGAAGGGGATATTCGGGGGATAGAAAGTCTCTGTTCTGGCACCCTGCCGGGACGGGGAAGTGCCCCCGGAGCCATCTCCATTGATATCCACCACAATCTTCATCACCGTTGTTGATTCCCATGATTAGGAGGGAGTAGTTCTTCCTCGAGGCTAAGGGCTCTACCGGTAGCTATGTGTTCATCTCTCTCTATGCATGATCTTGTTGTGGTCATGATCTTTGTAATCAAGTAGATCTACCTTGCTACTCAAGTGCTTCAATAGATCTCTTCTCTCTCCATGTGTGTGAAAGTGACAACGTGCATGCCATGGTGGCACTTAGGCTTGAGTCTACATAAATACTCATCGTGCTTTAATAGATCTATGCTTTTCCCCACGTGTGTGACAGTGACAGCGTGCACGTCGTGTGTGGCACTTAATCTAGATTACATATATATATTTGTTATGAGTTATATTTGGAGTTGGATGTCTCTATGAAATTGTGGTGTTTGTTGGAACCATCTAGCGCTCAAGGTGATAGTGTGGGGTTATCTAGATTGGGAAAGGCGGATTTTGAGGAGTGCTGTTATAGCCCTACCATAGATTAGAGTGTCCAACCGGAGAGTAGTTAAGAGTAGTATCATGAAGAGAGAATATTTATATGATAGAGTGTTCACTAGTGAAAGTATGATCCCTAGGCCTTGTTTCTAAACATTGAAACACCGTTTGCTACTAGATCTATTGCATGTTTGCTTGCTTCCTTCTTGTTGCCTTTAGTCTTTACCTCACCGTCAAGCTCTTTTCTGGCACCGTTACCACTTGTATTTCACTATCTCTTCGCCGAACTAGTGCGCCTATACACCTGACAAGTGTATTGGGTGTGTTGGGGTTACACAAGAGACTTCTTGTATCTTGATTACAGGGTTGCTTGAGAGGGAATACCTTTGACCACTTCCTCCCTGAGTTCGATAAACCTTGGGTAATCCACTTAAGGTAAACTTGCTGCTGTTCTACAAACCTCTGCACTTGGAGGCCCAACAACTGTCTACAAGAATAGAAGTGCATAGACATCAAGCTATTTTCTGGCGCCATTGCCGGGGAGGTAAGGTAAAAGGTACTCACATCCTCTGGTGTGAGTGCTTGAAGTTATTTCCTTTAGATTCTGCAATTTTTTCTTTTTGTTTCTTGTTTTCACTAGTTAGGCTTAATGGAAAACAACAACAAAATTAGAGAGCTCTATAGTGTTTATCTTGAGCTTGGACATGAAGTGTTTGAAGAGAAAATTAAAAAACCCATGGAAATTTATTTGCATGCTAATAGCAATGTTATTAGTATGAATTCTTTGGACACCATTATTGCTAATGCTATGGAAACATCTAAGCTTGGGGAAGCTAGTTTTGATGAAAATGATCTTTTTAGTTCCCCAGCTTTGGAAGATAGCTATTCTATTGCTTATGATGATACCAAACCTCCAATATATGATGATTACAATGATGAATATGATATTTTAAGTCCACGTACTATTGAGGAGAAAATTTATTGCGATTACAATATGCCTCCTATATATGATGATTATGGTGATGAGAATAATAATGATAGCTATTTTGTTGAATTTGCTCCCACTATGATTAATAAGCATGACTATGCTTATGTGGAGAGTAATAATCATTTTATGCATGTGGCTCATGATAAGAATGTTTTATGTGATAGTTATATTGTTAATTTCATTCATGATGCTACTGAAAGTTATTATGAGAGAGGGAAACATGGTCTTATGCATCTCAAAAATATTAAGTTTCCCCTCTTTATGTTGAAAATTTTGAAGTTGCATTTGTCTTGCTTCCCTATGCTTGTTGCTTTGTGCTTTCATGACTTGTTTCTTTACAAGATTCCTATGTATAGGAAGTGGGTTAGACTTAAATGTGTTTTGAATTTGCTTCTTGATGCTCTCTTTTACTTCAATTCATATTTCTTATGTGAGAATCTTCTCAAACTATCAAGCCTAACTTAAAGGCGTTAAAGAAAAGTACTTATTGGGAGACAACCCAAAAGTTTTATTGAGTCTTGGAAGTTATTACCTCAGTAATGACCTCTACTTATCCTTTTTATTTGATTTTTGTGCCAAGAATGACCTCTAATGAGTGGGAAGTAAGACTTAGTGAGTTGCTGTCCTGAAACAGATTTATGTCCTCCACCATAAAATTCGTGAGGAGTCTCTGTAAGCTGGATTGAGATGAAAATTTACGAATAAATCCTCTAGTATGTTAGCTAACTTCCGTTAGTTCAACAATTTTTGATTTGAGCAACAGAAGATTTTCGAAAAAAACAGTTTCTACCTGGTGGTCTGTTTTGACAGATTTCTGCCATTATTTGCATTTGCTTTTTATTGATTCCTTTTTAAGTTCTCTTTTGGGGAATTGAGCTTTTTGAAGGAGTTTCTATAGTATCTTGTGTTTTTAGTGAAAGTTTTTCTGTTCTAAAGCTAAACCCAAAGGTACATTATCTTTTGAATACACTAATGTTGCTAATGAAGATTGTGTGAAGTTTTGTATGAAGGAAAATTTGCAGGTGAGGAGAAAGAATGATGTAATGAGATGAAGAATGGACAAAAGCTCAAGCTTGGGGATGCCACTCCGGTGTCACCCCAAGAAATATCCAAGAGGTACAAGCGTCAAAGCTTGGGGATGCCCAAGGCATCCCCTTCTTCATCAATAAAAAGCTTAGGCCTGTGTAGACACTTCATTTTTATTGTTTCATGCACTGTTGTGTTGTTCTTGGAGCGTCTTAGTTTTCGTTTGGTTTGCTTAGTTTGTTTAGTTTGCTTGAATAAAGTAGTTTGGACCCCCATTCTCGTTGTGTTGTTTTCAAATAAGTTGATTGGTATTGGAAAGGAGTAGGAAGTTCTTGCTTAGGTGGTATAAAAGGGAGCTTGCTTTGACTGTGGTTTAGACTTTATCTTGTCGTGCTAGATGTTGTTTTGACCATATGCTTAGTGATTATTGCCGTAGCATGACTTGTTCCAAACAATTAGGATTGCTTAATGTGCCTTGAAAGAATCATGCGTTGTTTTAGCATACAAAAGCATAGTATTGTGGTATTCTCCTTTGATGCTTTGTTTGGGTTGACTTGGCGCATGCTCACACCATGTTACGACTATGAACAAGTCACCATAGCCTCTATGATCATTTATTCCTTGACTTGTAGTACCACTTTATGATTTTATTAGTAATGTTTTGTCGCTCTGCATGATTATGGCCATTATTGATCTCTTAGTTGGTCGCTCTCAGTCTTTTGCTAGCCTCTACTTGTACGAGTAAGTTCTACTCATGCTTCCAACTCCCAAGAAACCAAGTTTTTCCAAAGTGTCTACTATAAACTCCTATGCCTGGTGTGTTACACCATTCCAAGTATATTCTTGTTTTCAGCTATCTTCCAATTAAAAAGTATTTTGTTATGTGAAAACTTAGTGATTAAAGCCCTCACAAACTTGATGGCACACTTTATATTCTTGGCCCCTAATAAACTTGAACCATTGTGTCATATATGTTGTATATGCTTACACTTATACGCTGGAATTAGCAGAACCATGCTGTCATGCGGAACGTTTTCAACATTGCACTTATACTTTGTACACAGTTTAAATCATGCTCTTTTGTCTATGGATGTCACCGATGTGAAATAAAGAGGGAGCTTGTAAGTCCATGTAGTTATGTATTTTGTGTTAGAAAAACGCCTGGGCTGATAGCCTAAGCCATGCCTAATCATGGTGGAAACTTGCAGCATCACCATAATGAGCTATCTATGAAGCATCCTCAATAAAAATCTATGCACATAGTAAATAAAAAGATCGTTGAGATGCTCATTGTCTGCTTGCCTTGTCATTTTGGTTATGGGATAGCTCCTCTACCATGTGCAAGGGGTACCCCGTTGGCAGTTCTGATACACATGTACGTACTATGACAAGAACTTACATGTGACTGAAGTTGAGTAGCATGAGGTGTGGCCCTCGTATTCAAGATACTTGAGATTTCCAACTTATACTTTGTCAATCATATACTCCATAGTTTGTTCACTTTAACCTTAATCACTTCAAGATGCTAATGATAGGGGCAATGAGGGCTGAAAGCTAACAAGTACCATAATTTTTGAAAGCTCTTTTTGAAACTTGAAATACCTGCTTCCTTTATGAAATGCTTTTCTTCCACCATTATTGAGTCTCCACCTTCTACCTTTAGGCACCATTAAGAAAGCATAGTTGCCATTCTGTGTGCAGTGTCCCAAAACTTATTGATTGATGCATATTGTGATATTGCTTGTTCTTGTGATATTTGTATCTAGTCACTCCTATGAAATTTGAAGGTGTCCTATGCATCTACTTGCTACTATATGATGGACAAGCTGAATGCCACTATGCCATGTTTTCTGTATGTGAAACAAACAAACATTTTTCAATGCATGTTATTCATGATCTTTGTTTATAGCCTTTCATGCTGCATGCATAGTTACTTTGTCTTACTGTTAGAACTCCATCTTTCATTATCATGTTTAGATTTCTTTGATCCCAGCTATCAATTCTTGCAAATGGTTTGATATTGGTTTTGATGGTGCATGTTACCTAAAAAATAATTCTTTTATCACTTACCTACTCGTGGACGAGAAGGAGTTAAGCTTGGGGATGCTTGATAGGTCGGAAACGTATCTATATTTTTTGATGCTCCATGCTTGTTTTGTATCTACTTTTCTTTGCTTTGTCTACACTTTGAGGTGTTTTTATATCTTTTCTGGAACTAACCTATTAACAAGTTGCCACAGTGCTAGTTGCCCGTTTTCTTCTGTTTTTGGTTCCAGAAAGGCAGAAAATCAATATTCTCAGAATTGGACGGGACAAAAGCCAAAGTCATGATTTTTCCCGGAGCAACACGGAACCACGAAGCAGAGACGGAATAGGGAACCAGGGTGGCCACACCCCCAGGCGCGGGCAAGCCCTGGTGGCGCCTACAGGGGGTGTGGGCTCCCTGTCCCTCCATCGACCTTGCCTCCTTCGCCTATAAGAAGCCCCGGAGGAGAAAACCCTAGATCATCCAGAAGAAATCCACCAAAACCTCCGTAGCACCGCCGCCACCAAAGGGGAGATTCGGGGGATAGAAAGTCTCTGTTCCGGCACCCTGCCGGGAAGGGGAAGTGCCCCCGGATCCATCTCCATCAATCTCCACCACCATACCGTTGCTGATTCCCATGATGAGGAGGGAGTAGTTCTTCCTCGAGGCTAAGGGCTCTACCGGTAGCTATGTGTTCATCTCTCTCTCTATGCATGATCTTGTTGTGGTCATGAGCTTTGTAATCAAGTAGATCTACCCTGCTACTCATGTGCTTCAATAGATCTCTGCTCTCCCCATGTGTGTGAAAGTGACAGCGGGCACGCCATGGTGGCACTTAGGCTTGAGTCTACATAAATACTCATCGTGCTTTAATAGATCTATGCTTTCCCCCACGTGTGTGATAGTGACAGCGTGCGTGCCGTGTGTGGAACTTAAGCTATATTACACATATATTTGTTATGAGTTATATTTGGAGTTGGATGTCTCTATGAAATTGTGGTGTTTTTTGGAACCATCTAGCGCTCAATGTGACAGTGGGGGGTTATCTAGATTGGGAAAGGCGGACTTTGAGGAGTGCTGCTATAGCCCTACCATGGATTAGAGTGTCCAACTAGAGAGTAGTTAAGAGTAGTATCATGAAGAGAAAATATTTATATGAGAGAGTGTTCACTAGTGAAAGTATGATCCCTAGGCCTTGTTTCTAAACATTGAAACACCGTTTGCTACTAGATCTGTTACATGTTTGCTTTCTTCCTTCTTGTTTCCTTTAGTCTTTACCTCACCGTCAAGCTCTTTTCTGGCACCGTTACCACTTGTATTTCACTATCTCTTCGCCGAACGAGTGCACCTATACACCTGACAAGTGTATTGGGTGTGTTGGGGACACAAGAGACTTCTTGTATCTTGATTGCAGGGTTGCTTGAGAGGGAATACCTTTGACCACTTCCTCCCTGAGTTCGATAAACCTTGGGTAATCCACTTAAGGGAAACTTGCTGCTGTTCTACAAACCTCTACACTTGGAGGCCCAACAACTGTCTACAAGACTAGAAGTGCGTAGACATCATTCACCTTGATAATAAGGAAACCATTTGCCCTATTGGTATTGTAAGAGATGTGGAGGTTCTCTGTGGTAAGATTAAGTATCCTGCTGATTCTCTAGTTCTTAATTCAGCAGCTAGCAAAACTTGTCCTATCATTTTTGGTAGACCTTTCTTGAACACTTGTGGAGCTATTATAGATTCTAAGAAGGAGAAAGTTTTAACTAAGTATGATGGAGATTCTTATGAGTTTAAGTTTTCCAAATTTGCTATAGCTCCTTGTGAAAATAGTTTGCCTAATGAAGATTTCATGATGGAACAACTTGCTTCTATTGATCCGGTTTATGACCTTGGTCCTTTTTTTGGTGATTGTAAGTATGCTCATTCTGATGATAAAGTTGTTGTCAGTGACAGTTATATCGTCAACTTTATTCAAGGTGCTACTGAAAGTTATTATGAGAGAGGGAACCATGGTTTTATGCATCTCAATAATGTTAAGTTTCCCCGTTTTATGTTGAAAGCTTTGAAGTTGCATTTGTTTTGTCTTCCTATGCTGATGGATTTTTGTTTAAACAATTTGTTTTCTCATGATACCCCCATGCATAGGAAGTGGGTTAGACTCAAATGTGTTGGTTATTTGCTTCTTGATGCTCTCTTTCACTTCAGATTTATATCTCCTATGTGAGCATCTTTGAAACTTTCAAGCCTAACTTTAAGGCAATAAAGAAAAGTACTTCTTGGGAGATAACCCAATAGTTTTGTCGAGTCTTGGAAGTTACTACCTCGGTAATAACCGCTCCTTATCCTTTTTGTTTTGGTTTTTGTGTCAAGTTCAACTACTTTTGAGAAGTAGAGGAGTTGTGAAAAGTGGCTGTCCTGGGATAGATTTTTGTGCTGCTTTGTAAACATTTGTGAAGGAGCTCAGTACTTCGGATGGAGCTGTATTTTTCTATGCTTTTTCTCCAAGTTGTTACCCAACTTTCATTAGTTTTGCAACAGAAGGTCTTCGAAAAAATCAATCTTTACCTACTGGTCTATTTTGACAGATTTCTGTCATCATTTGCATTTGCCTCTTATATTGATTCCCTTCCAGATTCTTTTGGGTTTTTGGAAAGGAGTTTCTACAGTAGCTTTTGTTTTGATGGATTTCAGTTGAATTGTGAACCTAAAGGTTTATTTTTTTTGCTTACACTAATGTTGCCATTGAGGTTTGTGTAATTCCTTGTGAGAAAAGGAATTTCCAGGAGAAGGAGAAAAGGAGTCTGCCGAGTTCGTATTTGAATAGGTAAAAGTGATGAAAACAAAAGGTTCAGGAAAGCCTAATATTTTTATATTTTAGATGTTTTTATTACATACGGAAGGTTACGAGACAAAACAGAGGAGGAAACGGAGGCCGGGGTGGCCACACCCACCCCAGGCGCGGGCCCCAGCTAGCCACGCCTGGAGGGGGTGTGAGCCCCCTGAGCTCCTTCTCCGCCCCGTTTTCGCACCAGTACCTTCCTTATTTATTGAAACTTCGTAATATATAACCCCCGAATCCCCCGAGGTTCGTGTATCGTGTTCTCGTCGTGTTTTTGTTTCGATCTATTTCTGTCAGGAAATCTTCTCAAAGTTTAGAGCACCATGGTCTCCGCCAACGACAAAGGCAAGAAGCCCGTGGAAGAAGAAAAGATCGCTGCTAGGCGCGAGGATATGGATTAGAGCGTCGAGGAGGAAGTAAAGATGGAGGAACAAACCGCCGCAAGGCCAAGGGCAAGGAAACCTACTTTTGTAGGAGCAATTAACACTGGGGTGCCTTTTCTCGTAACATGCGGGGGATTGTAGCCTCCGTTCCAGACTTCAGATCCTGCCTGAGGCAGTGGAAGCCCTTCGAACCACTGACGAGTTTTGTGAAAAGTACCATGCTTTGAGGATGAAGGTGGATTTACTTCAAGAAGAGAATGACAGGCTTCGTAAAATGCTGGAGGGTTTCCTTACCCTAAACAAGAGAACACCACCACCACTAAAGGAGTAATTCGTCATCAGGTTTGGCATTCCCTTGGCTTGTTCCAAGCTTGGGGGAGTGCCGTGGTATCACATCATTATCTTTTACCTTTTTAGTAGATTCGTATCTTCGGTAGAGAAGTTATCTTATAGGTTGGTTTGCATTGTGGAAGTATCTCTCCTTTAGTTGTTTATCTATGTACCCCTTGGTGTGAGTGCCTTTATGGAATATTAATGAGAAGTTTTATCTTTTACTTTTTGCACTTCTTATTTTAGTTTGCAATCTCTATTATATGATTGATCTTGTTGATCAGTACTGGTATCACTTTGGGAGCATCAAGTAGATCTAAATTGGTTTTGGCAAACCGAGCTCTGGTCAGTAGCAACACTTTTTGAGGTTTAAAAGGAAAATAGAAAAAGCTTACAGGTATTTTGTATCATTTATTTTCTTTCTTGATTGGTTCATAATCTTCGTATTCTTTATTTAAGATCTTTTGATTCTTCAAGAAAGATTGCATGTTTGGCTTTATCACTTGTAGGTTTGCTTGTTTCCTTCAACACTTTTGCTTGCTACCCAGCCTTGCTAGCCAAAAACCTGTTTTGAGAAGGCATACTTCTCATGCATCTAACCCCTTTGAACCAAACCTATGCAATTTGTGTCCACCATATCTACCTATTAGCATTATTGCTATTCCAATAAAATTCTCAAGCTTCATCTATTTTTCGAATTAAAAATTAGTTTATTATGTGAAAACTAGTTAGCAAATCTCTCACGAACTTGATGGCACACCCTATTTTCTTGCCCCTAATAAACTTGAACCATTGTGTCATCAAAGTTGTATATGCTTGCATCTATACGTTGGGATTAGCAGAACCGTGCTATCACGGGGAACGCTTTCAACACTTATGGATACATATCCAGTTGATATCATGCTCTTTTGTTTGCGGATGTCGTCGGTGTGAAATAAAAGGGGAGCTTGTAAGTCCATGTAGTTATGTATGTGTGTTAGACAAACGCTTGGGCCGCTAGCCTAAGCCATGCCTAATCATGGTGGAAACTTGTAGCATCACCATAATGAGCAAACTGTGAAGCATCCTCAATAAAAACCTATGCAAATAGAAAATAAAAAGATTGCTGAGATGCTCATTGTCTGCTTGCCTTGTCATTTTGGTTATGGGATAACTCCTGTACCATGTGCAAGGGGTACCCCGTTGGCGGTTCTCTATGATACACACGTACTTACTATGACAAGAACTTACAGGTGACTGAAGTTGAGTAGCATAAGGTGCGGCCCTCGTATTCAAGGGACATGATATTGCCAACTTATACTTTGTCAAGCATATACTCCATCCTTGTTAACTTTAACCTTAATAACTTCAAGATGCTTATGATAGGGGCAATGAGGACTCAAAGCTAGTAAGTACCATAATCTTTTGAAAGCTCTTGATGACTTGAAATCCATGCTTCCCTCTATGAAGGGCCTTTCTCCTTTTTCTAAGTTGAGTCAGTAAACCTACTTCCTCTCTATATCCAGCAAGCATTTGAGTTGTTGTGTTTCAAGCATTCATATGACGATTTATTCAATCATGTTATTTATCTTCCTTGTTTGCATAAGACTTGTATTTATTGAGTATTACTTTGAAAGCCATCATTGTGAAATACCTTTTATGTTTGAGAAAAGAGTACTATTGTTGTGAAACTTCTTCAAAACTTTTTGTGAAACTGTTTGCCAGCTGTTCTCTAACCAAGAACAAAGTTCAATTCCAATTATGATTTATCTCTATGCATCTCTATTGTGACTCCTATACTTGTTGCAAGCTAAGTTATATAACGGTGAGTTGTTTTCTTCTATGAGTTGTGTATTGGTAAGTGTGATGCTTTTTGTCCATATTATTTTATCAACACTTCACTCCATAAACCTATGCGCATGTTTACTGAGCTCAGTTTTCGCTTGGGGACAAGCGAAGGTCTAATCTTGGGGGGAGTTGATACGTCCAAATTGCATCACCATTCTATATTATAATTTTCCTCTATTCATTGATATATTTTATATTAAGAGGTGTTACTTATGTATTTTCCTCTGTTTTTGCATGTTGGATAATTCTTGGAGGATGGATTGCCGGAGTCAGGATTCTGATGGAAAAAGAGGTGTTTTGATGCAATTTCGCGAAGATCATAAAAATACCAGAAAAATATTGGAAAATCATATTTTCCTAGAAGACAAAGGAAGACAGAAGGGGAGGCAGAGATGGGCCACAGGGGGCCCACACCCTCCAGGCGCGGGCCATACCTATCCCACGCCTACAGGGGGTGTGGCCCACCTAGCCGGCCTCCGACTTTGCCCTCTCGCATATATCTTCTCCTCGAAACCCTAAGACATGGGGAGCAACCACAGAAAGATTCCGCCGCCTCTGCGGGGTGAAAAACACCGAGAGAGAAAGAGCTCTCCCGCAGACAAATTTCTGCCGGGGAAATTCCTTCCCGGAGAGGGGAGATCATTGACATCAACACCGTCATCAAGCTAGTCTTCATCGGGATCATCATCATCATCCACACCATCATCTCCACCAGCACCATCATCACCACTCCATCCCGCTGTAACAGTTGTGTTGAATACTTGCATAGATCTTAGGGGAAACTTTCTCGGTGTTGATTACTATTGTAGTTGATGCTTGTGAGTGGAACCATTGGATTATTGTTTATGTTCAGATTTTTATCCATCACCATATCATCTTTGATCTTGATCCATATGATGTCTTGTGAGTAGTTCGTTTAGTTCTTGAGGACATGGGAGAAGTCATCTTGTTAGTAGTGGATTTGTGTTGAGATATTATTCAATGGTTTAGTATTTAAGTTGTGCTGCTATTCTTCTAGTGGTGTCATGTGAACATCGACTAAATGATACTTCAGCATTTATGGGCCTAGGGGAATGCATTGTGTATTTCGATTACTAACTGTGGGGTTGCCGGAGTGACAGAAACCTGAACCCCTGTTAGGACACCATTGCACAAGGGAGCGTAGGATCTTAGAGTTTAAGGTTGTGGTTAGGTTTATATCTTAATTGCTTTCCTATAGTTGTGGATGCTTGCAGGGGGTTTAATCACAAGTATGTATTAGTCCAAGTAAGGTCAGTACATTAGCACAGGTTCACCCACACAACACTTACAACACCAAAGAAGGGTACTCAACTATTTGAAGCGAAAGCACTTGACAGAATTCCCATATGTCCTCGAGAACGTTTGGTCCTTATAAGTATTTCCACCGGCTTGTCCTTTGCTAAGAAAGGATTGGGCCACTTGCTGCAATGGTTCGTTGTCTTTATTACTTGCACTTTGTTTCTTTGCTTTATCAGAAAACCCCTAAAAATCCATTTGCCAAGTATTTAGAGAGATTTCCTGCTCCATACCACTAGTCAACACCTTCTGCTCCTCGTTGGGATCGACACTCCTATTTATCGAAAGTACTATGATACACCCCCTATACTTGTGGGTCATCACTGGTCAGTAATGCACGGCAATGTACTGAATTTGCAGGCCGTGGTTGATTTACTTGAATCAACAAGGATTGCATGCCATCGAACATATGATGGATTTCATCGATGAGCACATGCACATGGTGAGTGCCAAGTTAAATCTTTGCAATCTAGAGCATATAGATGTAAAAGTAGTGTTGGATTGCTAAATTTCCAGCATTATTTCTTGTGTGCAGTGAGTTTTACAGCACTGATGACTGCCTTGTTTGTTTTTAGACTTCACCATATAGTACATTGATCGATTTCTTGTGTAGAAAGGACATTCTGGTTGTTGAACTGTAGGAATGAATATGCAAACTTGTTTTCTGGTTTGGACATATACTATAATGTATAGAATGTGTTGATGAGAATGTTGTACTTTAGCATCAGCCTTTTTGAAAAGCATTTCATTGAAAATATTCCATTGTATCTCTAGGCTATCTGTTGGCTTACACGTTACACATGCTTATGTTTCTTTACCAAGGTTCATTATCACGACTAATTGAGGCTTATCCTTATACTATCAACACTAGTTGATCATTAGACCGAGTCTTAGTATAAGTAGGAACCCAACTGTTTGTATCAAATGTTTACACATTCCAGTTTCAATACAAGGCTAATATTTTACTTAATTTCATGTCAGGTCCATGTATGCTAGACTCACTTGTTATTTTGTTGTTACTAGATAATCAGCGGTGGTGTTCCTTAGAAGAAGCCTGTAGCAACAAACAACGACTCACCTACAAGGAGAGGAGCCACTAAAGAACGAAACCGGAGGCCAGCGATGCCCCGCACAAATGAGCGATGCTCTGCTTGCTTTGTTTTGTGTGTTTCTTGCTGGGGCTTACACGTAAATTTTGCCGCCTTACTATGTTGGTTGTTAACCGAGATGATGGGGTCTTGTAATAATAATTTTCTTCTTGTACTAGTGGCATCGCCTAATCACGTTAATGTTGTGAGCTTGGCTAATTTTCTTGCTTAAAAAGTTATTATTCTCAAATTGTGTAAATTGTCCAAACCTCATAGTGGGATAGTGGTAAAATGACTGTCAACCGCGGCCTATAACATTTTAGGATCTAAAAAGGCTAAGGCCCAAATAGTAATGTTAGAAAAATTTAAGAAAATGAGAACAAATTCGTTGCAAATGGACCGTATAAAGGGCAAGACCAGACAATAATTGAACCATAAAGGGCCAAGGCCAAAACAAAAATGGACCGCGGACTGAAAGTAGCCAAGCAAGCAGACCATGTAAAAATACCATAATTGTTGGGCTTAGCCCATGAAAAGCACCAAATTGGACCGGCTAAATTTGATCAACGACCTTTACAATTGGTCACATATTTTCCATGTAGGATCTGACGTGGACAGGGAAGATAGTCTGTGACCAATACAGTTGGTCATAGAATCTATGATCATCTATATTTGTCTTAGACATCTATGACCAATTCAGAAAAAAGGTCATCGTGTTTAACTAGTGATGCTTAGCTTTTGACCATCTGTATTTGGTCACAAAAATGTCATAAATTTAAAACTACGACCTTTCAGTGACCAATATGGAGGGTCATGTATCACCAGATTTCTTGTAGTGTTAATCTATAAGCATATGTGCCATAAGGACAGGTAAAAGTCCTTTTCTCTTGATCTTCTGGTTGTAGCCGGAATAACCATCAAGAAAACAGAAATAAGAATTATTACTAAGTCTTTCTAAAAATTTATCCATAAATGGTATAGATTTATGGATTTTCTATGTCTCACGGTTTAGTTTCCTAAAATCAATGCACATGCGATATCCAACAGTAGGTCTTATAGGAACTAGCTCACCATCCTCATTCATAGCAGCATAAAGACCACCTTGTCTTGGTATGCAATGAGCTGGGCTAACCCATTTACTGTCAGAAATAGGATATATTATGCCGACATGTAATGACAGTATAACTTCTTTTCTTACTACTTCCTTCATTTTCTGATTAAACCTTCTCTGTGTGTCAACTGCAGGTACAACATCATCAAGCATGGTAATATTATGTGTTACAATAGAGGTATCTATTCCTTTAATATCACTTAGAGTATATCCAAATGCTTCACGATGCTTGATCAAGACTGAAATGATTTTATTTGTTTCATTTTATGATAAAATTCTACTAATAATAATAGGACATTTATTTTCATTATCTAAGAACTCATACCTCATATCATATGGAAGTCGTTTCAATTCAATTGGCAGAGGTTCTTCATCTCCTTTTCTTACTAGTTATTAATAGTCTTTTGGGTTATGCGCTTCTGGAACGCAATCAAGGTAATCATCCATGTCTTCTCTTCCTTCATCATCTGGTACCTCCGCCCAATTAATTAGGCTTCTCTCTAGTTTGTCTTGCGGAGTGCTGAAATGAATTGCGGCTAGCTCCACAATTGTTTCCCTTCTTTGATATCTTGATCTTCATATGGCCTCTTTTTTAGTTTAGTGAAGTGGAATGTCATTTCCTCTTCTGCAAACAACATTGAAATAGTCTCCTTCTTATTATCAATTTGAGATTTGGTTATGGAGACAAAAGGCATGCCTAAAAGGATAGGACAAAAAGAGTCTCGAGGCATATCAACAATATGAAAATCAAGGGGGTACATAAGTGCTCCAATAAATACATAGATATTTCTAATAATGCCTTCTGGTCTTATATTAATTCTATTTGATAGTTTAATAGTAGTGTCTACCGGTTCCACATCTAGATTATTTAAATTGTAGTGAAGTTCCTCATAAAGTGATGAAGGCATAATATTTATAGTGGAGATCGGTTCACAAATTCCGTATAAGAAAGTTTCCTCACAATATATAGGAGTCATAGGCTTAGAAGTTTCATTACCTCATACCTTACCTTTAATGAATTCTGAAGTTTCAAGGTCTAGCGTAACTACTTCATTATCCATGGTTCGTGCTTCCATAAGGGCCTTCAGTATAACAATATTTGCATTGGTAGCATTAGGGTTCTTTTCCGGTTTATTTAATATTCTATTTATGTGTTCTTCCTCTCTACGCATTTTCTTGATATTCTCTTGAATAGGTTCAGAGGAAAACTCTACTATTGGTGCACTTTTTCTTGCTCGCTTCTTTTCTTCGGGGGGATTATAGGATTCCATTCTATAGATACCTGTAGATTCCCTACGTAATTCTCAATAATTTTCTTTACTCGGTAAGAATCAATACCGGGGGTTTTAATCATTGCACAACTCTTTTCATCTGCAAGAAAATCGTTAACACAAACATACTCAGAAGAACTGTTTAACATAATGCTCTCCTTATCTTTATGAGTTTCTGTTGTCTCCCTCATTTTCATTATTAATTTCCAGGCTTCGTCATAGGTATAGGATAGAAAACTACCATTAGAAGCGGTATCTAAACTCATACTATTTTTATCATTAATCCCTCCATAAAAAGTGTGAGTGATTAACCAATTAGGCAAACGATGATGGGGCAAATTATTTAGATAACTTTTATACCTCAGATAGCCTTCATATAAACTCTCATCAGGACTATTTTTGAAACTGATAATAGAACCTATCATCCTATGAGCTTTGCTTTCTGAGTAATATTTTGATAGGAAATTGATTATCAATTCCGTCCAAGTCCTTGGTGCCTCTGCACAAAAAGATCTATACCAGTTGCAAACATTATTTGAGAGTGTTTTTCTAAACAACTAGACTTTAATCTTGTCAAGATTACAGTTATCGAACGTAAAGGAACCAAAAACATCTTCAAAGAATTGTAAGTTCCCATATGGACTCTGTTCATCGGTTTCTATAAATTTCTTAGAGTGCAACAATTCAAGTAATAAAGGATGGATCTCAATACCATCAGGATTTATTGTTGAGGATATACTTTCCGGGTATACCCACAAGTCTCACTGACCAGGGTGGCCCACTAACGGGTTAGAACTTTGATTCATGGGCGGCCCAGTCAGAGAAAGAGGAGGGGCCAGTTCCGGCTACGACAAGGCCCAGAAGAGTTACCGACTTAGGCCTGTAGTATTACTTGTAGTCCAAGATGTTTCTAGTTACCGACTCTATAACGTAGCCGAATAGGTCTCTCCTGTAATCCTAGGTCCTGGTGACTATATAATCCAGCCCTATGGGAGCCTTTAGGGCAATAAGCACAATCACAACTCGCATAGGCGAACCTCTCTTGTAATCCGCTGTAACATCTGGCTCTCGCTGATATATTACTGGGTTGCTAGCAGGAGTAGGATCCGATCACCACAGTCAGATATGAAGCTGGGTAAACTTGTGCTCACCATTCCTGGAACATCCGACGTCTCACACCCCATATTCTCAATGCTGTCAGGACCCCTTGTGGCGTACTTGTCGACAATCCGACGACAGTTGGCGCCCAGCATGGGGCGGGTGACTTTTAAAGCTTCGTTCCAGGTGGAATCTGCGTGAGCAGGAATCGGCAAAACAATCGCCATGGGTCGCATGGTTTATGCCAGTGATGTCCTGTCAACACCCAGAATTTTAATCCTAGATGCCTGTTATGCCATACATCGCAATCCCAGGATTACCATTTTTACGAGACATAACAGATTGGTACCATAGTTCATCATCCATTACAAACCATAATAAAGGTCTTACAATAAAAGGATCTCATGATCCAGTCTTAATACAATCAACACAGCGGAATAATAATAAGGGTAGCATGTTCGAGGCTCCATCTTCAGGGTCACATGGAATGCTGACGATGGGAGATGATCCTAGTTGTCATAGACTTCCTACTGTCCATCATCCTGGTAGTCCTCCTCATAGTCTGGCCATAGGAATAGCCAGGGACAAAGCCATGAGTACTCTTTAAGTACTCGCAAACTAATACTAACAAGTAAGGTAGTTCGAGTAGGAATCCTAAGCTCTAGGTTTATTTGAAAAAATCCAGGTTTATCTCAACTGAGTTCAGAAGTAAAGAAAACTAGTTTAATGTTTTACAACACCTAAGTGGGAACTTAGTTTTTCATATTCACAATCCTGTTGTGGTATAGTCAAAATCATAATTCATTTCACAAGTCATTTTGAAAACATTTGACGACGGAACAGTATGGTCACTCCAACTGTCCATGACCACGAACACGGCTATTCGAATAGTTTGACACTCTGCAGAGGTGGTATACTTTAACCACAACATTCGATACATCCGTCAGGGACCTATTTGAAATTACCAAAAAGAAATGAAACAGAAATGAAAAAGGTTTCAATAAAAAACAAGAGCCAGAAACCTATTCTATCCCGGCCCAATTCTCCCTTCCCCCTTCCTACCGCTCACGCGTGCAACCAGTAGCCCAGCAGTTGCCCAGCTTTGGCCCGTACCCCTTTGCAACCCCTGTTCGTCGTCTTCCTCGCTGCCGATGAAGCAGCTGCGTGTGCCGCGCGCCGCCGTTGATCCCCACCGCCTGCATCCCGCCATCCGCCACCGCGTGAAGATGTATAAGGTCGTCTCGGGCACGCCTCTTTCGCCCTCACCCACTTCTCCTCTTCCCGGCGACCCCTCTCTCTCCCCTCCCGCGCAAGCTACCGGACCCTATCTTCGGGCGCCGCGTCATCTCGCCATCTCTAGCCTCCCCATGCCTATCCGAGACCGCCACGAGCTCCATCCAGTCGTGATGATCTTCCACGCCAACAGAATCGAGCCCTAGAGCTCTGAATCTTCGCCATCCTCGTCATCTTCTCTGAGCCCAACGACCACCACCGTCACCATCATCGCTGTTTCCGACCCCGCCTGGCCTTGCGGACCCCTCTATTAGACCCACAGTGAGCCCACGGTTCTCTGGCGCCCCTCCGCTCGATCCCTCTTGCTCTGTGCCGTCGTCGCCTCGCTGCCCTGCAAGCTCCGCCACTGGCTGTCGTGGTTGACATCGCTTCGGTGACCCCTAGGTAGCGGCGCCGCCCATTTTAGGTAGGCCACATCGCTGAGTCGAGCAGCTTGCCATGCGCCTAGGTCGCTCTCAGCCACCGCCGTCTGCGTGTTCTCCGGCGAGCCTGCGTGGCTTGCCGATGTGGCCTAGGTCCCACCTGTCATCCATAGTGGCTAGGTTCTGCTCCAGTGAGAAAAGGATAGGGTTAGGGTGTGCTGACGTCAGGCTGAGGTAATAAGTGGTTTAATAATTTCAGAAAAGGTTTAAATATTGTAAAATCAATAACTAATTCATTTTAAATCATAAAAATGTGTATACTATATCAAAATGTTCAGAAAAATGAGATCTATCTATTTAAGTTATCATCATGCATTGTTAAACAACTTACATGCCAAGTTTAATTACAAGAACATAATGAACCCTCTCATATGATTTCGGAGTTTCCCCGAGTTAGGGTTTGCACCCCTTGGAACCCCGATTAAACATTCTAGTGATCAAATCACTTGCTTGCAAGCTAACCAATGTGATATCACCAAGAGGTCCCAGAGTATATCTATCCGTCATCGGGATGAACAAATTCCACTCTTGATCCATGAGTCTCAACATAACACTTTAGTAGTTCTGAAGTCATCTTTATAATCACCCAGTTACGGTGTGACATTTGATGTCATCAAGAAACTCTTCCAGTGTTAGTGATTGACATGATCTCATGGTATAAGGATTAGGATCACTTCGTAAGTTGTTTATAGCAATATAAACTCAATGACTTTGATCGTAATGCTATACTTCGGATGAATGTTCATCACATCATTACACTAATGTTGTGATCTTGTTATTAACAACATCCAATGTCTATGATCAGGAAACTGTGATCATCTTGTTAATCAACGAGCTAGTTTATGAGAGAGGCATAACTAGGAACTTTCTGTTTGTTTATTAAACAGACATGTATTAACATTTCCGTATTAATACAATTATAGCATGCAAAATAAACATTTATCATATACTTGGAATACACATAATAAACACTTTATTATTGCCTCTCAGGGCATATTCCCTTCACCAACTATAGGTTTCCCTTGTGATCATCCCATTCTTCTTAGTTGTTTCTTCATGAATAAGATCATAGTGTCCTTGGAAAAATTCTTGCATCTTGGTCACAAAGATTCTAAGGTGATGATGATTTATTCTAGGTTGTGTTTCCTTAGTCTCCAAGTCTTGAGTAACATTCTTGTCTCTCTTGTAGTCCTTAGTGATGTCCAAGTTGAAGTCCTTGGTGAAACTAAAGTTGAAGTCATTGGTAATGTTGAAGTCTTTGCTCATGGTGGTGTCTTTGTCCATCAAGTTTGAAAAGGAAGAGATGTAGAATCACAACCAAAAAGGTTGAGGAAAGAGTTTACAAGGTTGTTTGTAAATAAGTATTGAACAAATACAACTCCTATTTTCTAAGGGGTTTTGTCCAATCTTAGGGTTACAATCCTACAGGCAACACAGTGCTCTGATACCATCTGTAGGGGTCCCAACCTGATAAGGTAGAGATCCCTGTGTTTACAATGCTAGTCCCTGGATCAATATCTAGCATCCATAGTTTAAGATGTAATATCAATAAACAAAGGTCATAATACAACTTTATAACCAGGAATAAAATAATTCATTACATCTTACATAGCTCATTTGGCTATCTCATTACAATGCAGCATAAATAACTATATAACATGGAGTCCTTCATCTTCAAAGTGCCATAGGCAAACATGTTGGTTGTAGACTTGTAATCCTATTCAACACACTTCACTAACATCAAATAAACCCGCAACATAATAAGTTACAGCCACAAGGGTCAATACATTTGAATTGTATTGGAAAGTGATACTATGGTAGAATAGTGGTATCTATCACCTATATGCATTTGGCTAAGTGGAGCTCAGGTTTGCTTTGCTCAAAATAGATTTTTTCCTTATCATTTGAAATCACTAAGTTTTTGTTTGTCAAAATCACCCAAGGCATCTACCTATCAAATATTGAAGATCCTTTAACCCTTATTCAATCACAAGATTTTAACTTAGAAATTGGGATGAGGAGATCCTTGATAGCTTCCATGTCTTGATGCTCAAATTGTCCATTGCCGGGGACATGGCTAAGTACTTAGATTTTACTCTCTCGATAGGTGGTGCACTTTCCCCACAAGACTCGATATGCATCGAGATGAGATCTTTCAGAAGCCTTCCCTTAGACCAAATGGACGCGTTCCATCCTATCACCCCCTACCACCTTCTGTCCATCTGGCTAAGTTATTGCATCCTATATGATCCAGGAAGAGCCCATATTGCCATGTGGCTGCACTTGAAGCTTCTCAACATTTGACATCTCAAATCTCTTTGTTCTTGGGTGGCTTTCCACAATTGTGATACCAAGTTTTCCCCAGTATACTGGACTTGGTGATGCCCAAGTTTTCCCCAGTATACTGGACTTGGTGATGCCCAAGTTTTCCCCAGTATACTGGACTTGTGTAACCACTCAACACAAACCTTTCATTCCATTCCACCCAGGTGATTCATTCACATAGTTGTTTTATTAACAAAACACAAGTCATAGACTTAGAAATATTTCATAGCATGAATATAATCCACCCTTGTTTTATACTAGCTAGGCTAAGCATAATAGTAGTAAGAATCTTAACTTAGGGAAAATTCTACTAAGGCATCATCTACTAGGATTTCCCAAGGCATAGCATACTTCATAAAAATTCCATGCAAGTCCTACTCAAAATATCACAAATGCATAGTGAAAGTAATAGGAAAAAATGTATGAAGCACCACTTGCCCTTTTGGTAGAGAAACTAAGTTCACTCCTTGATCTTGCAATTGTCACACTCTTTAAAGTTCACTACAATTCAATCAAGCAAGGCACAAATTCAAAACTAGCATTCAAACAATTCATCACATAAAATACTAAAAACAAACAAATGCATGCAAGCATGCAAAGGTTGTTTTATTTGGAAAAGTGGTTTCTAATAGGCTATAAACATTTTAAAACACCTACTGGTCATTTATAAAATGTGGAAAAACATTTGAAAACAAGTTAGTGAAAAATAGCCCTTTTAAATCATTTTTGTTTTACTAGAAATGCTTTTATTCAAAGGAATAATTTATAGTGTTAACCAAATATATTTTTAAATTCAAATGTTAGTGTTTATGGTCAGAGGTTCAAAACAAATCCATTTGCAAAAGGTTTCACTCAAAAATAATGTTTAGATTAATTTTTATACTCAAAATAGTCCTATTAATATTTCTGCATAAAACTCTAAACTTTTATAAGCAAATGGCCAAAGAAAGGACATAGTTGCAAAGGTCTCATTTTTATGAATCCATGGACACCAAATTTGTATTTTTCTTATTTGTGGATCAAAAGTTACGGGTTTTCTAAGTTTAATCATCTATTTAAACTAAATTTGGATTTAGTCAGAAAAGTCTAGCCATTGAGCAATCAGTACTATTAAGATTTGCAGGTAATCAGACATTCTCTCTAGTGCCAATAATCAGACCAACTAAAATAGCAGTAAGAGTCTAAGATGAACATGGTCAATTATTTCTATCAAATAAATCTATGATAAGCCGGACATTTGTAAACAAAATCCTGGTATAACTAGACTAATCGATGAGACATAGCCGTAAAGCATACGAACAGTTCACTGGGAACATGCTAAGTACATGTAATTATGCTAGTACTGATGCATAGGAGACTTGGTCACTTTTCAAAACGGATTAATAAACATCAAATGTATTCGCGAACTAAAACTACTGCTGTGCTTCTAGGGTTAATTGGAACATTTTTCATGTTGGGCTCAAGATCGATAAACAGTGTGTATGGTAGGCTAATATGGTCATGCCACCGGATGACATTCGGTTCACCGGCAACGCGGTCAACTAGAGAGATACAACTAAAAATCATGTCTAGGAGATACGCATATATGCGAGTAAAGTGTGAGTGCAAGGATTTGTGACAGAGCTCACCGAGTACGGCGTAGTTCCTCGGCGAAGATGATGAACAGAGTTTGAAGAAAGACGTCGTATAGTTGGCGTGATGAAAGGATTGAACTGCTTTTCCAGGAATGGGCTCTTCTTCTCCTTACCGACGTGGTGGCGCAGGAGCTTAGCCTCTCGTGGTCGAAATCATCGGAACAGGAGCGGCGGCGGCCCAATGGAGTTTGCTTGGCCTTGAAGATCTAGGCTGAAACTGACAACCCTTCGGGTGGAAATTGAAGGTGTGGAGATTGCTATACAAAAGTCTATCTATGTATATGTAGAGGACGTCCACGTGCGTTTCGAAGATATTTAAGTGGAGAATCAATGTCGAGATAATAGCGGCAGTTTCTGCTGCTAGCTGTTTCAGCTGACTCCATTCGCGTCCGCGTGCGGGGAGATGAAGAGAAGCGAGTCGCTTCGCGTGCTATACGGAAGTGGAGCACTAGTCTCTCTAGGTCCTGATGTGAGTATTGTTTAGGAAGATACAACGCCTTGCTCAGATTAGCCGCATACTAAGTTACGATTCTATGCGTGTGTTCAGAAAGATGAGCAGAACGTGCTTTGCTTGCTTGCTGTACGGGAAATGGACAACTTGTCTCACTCGGTCTATCCCAGATATGTTGTGGCTGATCTATTCATAAGTTTTTAAGTCTTAAAGAGAAAAAAAGAACATACAGAAACGGGAGCTTGGTCGAGTGCATAGACAAGAGAAGAAATAAAGGAAGGCATGAGACGAGTTTACACGTACTAGTGTATGTAGGTGGCCACTCCATGCATGCATGCACATACACGGTGCATGTCTATAGCTAACATGTCCACACACAAAAAAATATGCAAAGCTAGAGAGAATCAAATAGAAAAAAACAGATTCAAATAATAATATGAAAAGTACTATGAGAAATTAATTTCTTTCTCTCATATATCAAAGTAATTTTAAAAATTAGTTTTAATAAATCCAAACAAAATATTTATTTTTGTTTGACCGTGTTGAAAACATCCCTTGTTTTTTTAGAAAAATTCGGCCCGTAAAAATCAGGACGTTACAATTCTACTCCCTAAATTTTATCATTTATTTCTTTTGTTTGTTTATTTTTTATATTTCAAAATTTGGAAAATTTTGGGATGTGACAATAGCCTTCAAGTTTGTGAATATTATCGCCATTGAACAAGTGACGATAAAGGACTTTCCCTACCACATGCTATGGCATATGTTCTTTAATGGAACCAAATAGATCACGACATGAGTTTCTCGTGAGTCTCGCATCTATGTCGTGACTCAGCCACCCTTCCCTATCTATGCATTGGTTTTCGGAAGATTATTGACTTATGCGTCCGCATCTCGGGATCCTATCCTGAGCATGTTCTTTCTCCCTTGTTGCTTTCCGACCTTTTTCTACCAGTCGGTAGCCAAGTAGTAAATGTGCATTGGTGTCTTTCGATGCAAGATACTCTTGTGGTTCGTCATGACAAACCATTTCGGAATGTTAGGAGAAACAAACTCCAGTATCTCGTTATTTCTAGGACCAGGTCAAAGTGTTGTAATCCGCAGATCAAGAGGCGTTGAATAACTTCTTTCTGTCCTATCTTAAAGTGTCAGACTCTTTTAAACCAAGAGACCGTGCTAATAATTCATGACCTCTTAATGAAGTGATGCTTTTACACATAATTACCCACCCTTCCTCGGGCTTTTGTGCTCGTGAGTGACGCGTGTGCGTAATAATATGGTCATCTGAGATTATTAGCAATTGTCATTGCTTTGAATTCAAAGGACATTTGTATCATTCTTAGCGTGATGGCTAACCCTATCACTAAGCGAAGTTTGATTGTGCTACCAAGTCCACTATTCTGGTGCACTCTCTTTGGTCAATGAGTTAGGCTTGTGCCGAAGCTCTGATACTAGGTCTTCTTGCCTTACCAAGCAAGTTTCCTCTCGAGCTAAGTGACATATCGATGGTTCGTGATATTCTATATGTCTACTAGGAGTATCACCATGTTTCCACATGACCATATTGTCAAGTTATTGAGCAAGCAAGTCCTCTGAACTTCTCTTTCTCCAAGGATCCGTACTATATACCCCTGAATAAGTTGGTTGATCTTAAACAACAACTTGGAGAGTTGTAAGACAAAAGTTCCATCCAACTTAGTTCCTTTTTGAAGGGATGTCTAGTTGTGTTCGTGTTGAAGCAAGATAGTATCTCCTTTGTGGATATGTTATCTTCCACGCCTTTGATTTGATTTGGGGAATCGTCAAATCAAACTCAGTTTCGGGGACTATCTTGATGGTGTATCCACTTGTGGTGTCTCACTTAAGTACATCTTCATGTCCTCTAGTATGACCAATGTCCATGCCTTGTTCATACAACATGTGAGTCCGTCTTCTTGGAGTGTATAGATAAGTTTGTTATTGAGCCCATCGATGACATCCTTATCTTCTCCATGTTATATGAGATTCATATGCAACATTTGGCATTAATGTTGGAAACTTTTGAGAACCATCTTCGTGTTATCTCGAAGTATGTATTCTAGATGTTAGAAGTAACCTTCTCTGTTTCACGTGTAAATGTTGAAAGATGTCCACGTAGATTTGAGTAGAGTTGTATTTGTTTCCTAGGGAATCATTCCAAGTCGGTCAAGCATGTGCAAAGAATTCTTGATATGGTAGGTTGATACCTCCACATCTCGAGAAAATCCTCCAAGCACATCAAGCCACTGATTGATTTGTTCACGGAAGATAAGAAGTCCAACAATACTTCAATATCCTCCTAAATGTTTCCCAACAAGGATCCAATTGTAATCGTTGTGAACAATTCATGTAGGTGCAATTATCTTTTTGTAACTTGTTAATACATGGTTTTTGCAACCTAGCTCATCTTTTGGAGCGTGAAACTGTAGTCCATGTCTTGAGAAATCTAGTGACTTTACCTCTGTGTAAATGTTACACACTTACTATTCGGACATGCTTAGTCTGAAGTATCTCTCCACTTAACCAAAGGTAAATCTCAAGCAGATAATGGTTGGTGTTCCTCAAGGTTATGACGTAGGTCTATCATAACTCTGGCAAGATTGATGTAATGGTTGACACACTTAGCCGGGAAGATCTATTGCCATATTCCCTTGAATCAGCAATAACAACCACTTCTCATGAGGCTTCTTCTATGAATTAATATAGGAGTTGTGCTTATGGTTTCCTTTGTATCCGAAGTATGACCTTTACTTGATGACTGATTAAAGGCTTGTCAGAAGTCTGCTATCGGTGTTTCAAACATCAAGGAGAACATTTAAAGTAGTGTTGCTAAATGTCTCTCGGTCGATCTTCCAGACCCTTTTATGATGGAAAGCATCATGTTATGCCAGGTACTTGAAGTATGAGAATGAAGTTTCTTTCTTCTCGTGTCATTAGGAATCTTCTCAACTGTTCATCTTGGTGGTGTAAAGTGATATCAAAATCATTGGCAAAGATTTTGATAATCTTGGATGAATAAAGAGTTTCCTTCTCGCTTTCTTAAAACATGTTTGAAGAGCGATCATGATTTTGGTAATCAATAGTTTCTCTTGTCACATGTTCCTTGTGACTCTTATGAGACCTCTCCACCAAAACACCTTTCTGTCTTAGCCTTCTGTTGAACGAAAGAGTGACTCTTCTGTTTCAAAAGTAGTTCAATAGCTTGGTTTTGTTGGTATCTATATTTTCCACCTGTAAATATCTATTAAGCTGTCCAGTAGAGGTTTACCTCTCGAAGTCTGCGTATCTTTTTCCATCTATTGTAGGTCTCCTTCCCTCAAAAATCAAAACTCTTCTTCAAGCTCCATGGTCTCAATCCTTATGAAGACCAACTATCTGTCACCTTGAAACCTTCTCCTTTCTTTCCTCCGTTACCTTGGCGTGTTTCATGTCGTTGACTCTAGAGATGTTTGCGAAGCATCTATCTAAGATTTGACCATGAGATACTCAGTTCTTGGTTTTGTGTCATTCCCTCTCATACTTAGTGTGAGCAATAGCCTCGAAGAAAATGAAGCGCTTCATTCATTCAATAATGGTGGCATGGATCAACCTCTTCGAGAAGATCGTCGAAGTTTAGTGTGACCCTGTTCCTTCTATCTTCCTACCTAGGAATCTCGGTTCGAGATTCTTTTAAGGGGGATAGAATTGTAACAACCCTAGTTTTATTAAATTTTAATTAAGTTTTGATTGTGCATTCATGAGCATCATATTCTAAAAAAATGAAACTAAGAAAAATTAAAGAAAACCCTAAACCCTAATATTCCCCTTCTCTTTGTAACTACTTCAAATGATTTCAAATATTTTGAAAATGGTCAAAAATTTGTGAAGCCCAAAATGTTACAAGGGCCTCACATTATTTCAAAGGTTTTACAAAAATCTATGGCATTTTTTGATATGCCCAAAACAGTTTTGTATTTGAAATTACCAAAAAGAAATGATACATAAATGAAAAAGGTTTCAATAAAAACACCAGAGCTAGAAACCTATTTTAGCCCGACCCAATTCTCCCTTCTCCCTTCCTACCGCTCACGCGCGCAGCCAGCAGCCCAACAGTTGCCCAGCTTTGGCCCGTACCCCTTTGCAACCCTGTTTGTCATCTTCCTCGCCACCGAGGAAGCATCCCGCCGTTCGTTGCCGCGTGGATATGGATAAGGTTGTCTTGGGCACTCCTCTCTCGCCCTCACCCACTTCTCCTCTCCCCAGCGACCCCTCTCTCTCCCCTCCCGTGCAAGCTACTGAACCCTAGCTTCGGCCGCCGCGTTGTCTCGCCGTCTCTGGCCTCCTCATGCCCAGACGAGACCGCCACGAGCTCCGTCCCGCCATGATGATATTCCACGCCAACGGAATCGAGCCCTGGTGCTCTGAATCGTCGCCATCCTCATCATCTTCTCCGAGCCCAACGACCACCACCGTCGCCATCGTTGCCGTTTCCGGCGCCCCTCCACTCGCTCTGGTGACCCCTCTGTTAGACCCACGGTGAGCCCACAGTTCTCTGGCGCCCCTCCACTCGCTCCCTCTCGCTCTGTGTCGTCGTCGCCTCGCTGCGCTGCAAGCGCTGCCGCTGGCCGTTGTCGTTGACATCGCTCCGGTGACCCCTAGGTAGCGGCACCGCCCGGTTTAGGTAGGCCGCATCGTGCTGATTCGAACGCGCTTGCTTGCGCGCCCTAGGTCGCTCTCCAATGCCGCCAGCCGCCGCCATCTGCGTGTTCTCCGGCAAGCCTGCATGGCTTGCCGACATGGCCCAGGTCCCACCTGTCATCCATAGTGGCTAGGTTCTGCTCTGGTGAGAAAATGATAGGGTTAGGGTGTGCTGACGTCAGGCTGAGGTAATAAGTGGTTTAATAATTTTAGAAAAGGTTTAAATATTGTAAAATCAATAACTAATTCATTTTAAATCAGAAAAATGTGTATAATATATCAAAATGTTTAGAAAAATGAGATCTATCTATTTAAGTTATCATCATGCATTTTTAAACAACTTACATGACAAGTTTAATTACAAGAACATAATGAACCCTCTCATATGATTTTGGAGTTTCCCTGAGTTAGGATTTGCACCCCTCGGAACCCCGATTAAATTGCCGAGCATGTCTTAGGGTTTAATTTCAATACAATTCAACTTGTCGTATCATCATCCTTGATTGAGCATTGCATCGATGCCATGTGATGATTGTTTCCCCTTTTTTATGGTGTTTGGTTCTTCTCCGGTAGAATACGATATCAGAATCGAGATCGAGTCAAAGATTGAATATCGAGATTAACACCATCGAAGGTCATTAACAAACAAGGCCAAGAAGATGAACCCTGGAGATCTATATCCTTGTTATTGACGAACAAGTCAATTTGATGAATCTGAAGATCTGCTTATCGATTATCAACAGGCAAGCGAAGCCCCACACATACATATGAATCCTATGATTTCAAAGTATTTCAATTCCTACCATGTGCATATGATACTAAAGTATTTTATCAATAGATAGAATAATCCTATCTGATGCATGTTCCCTTTGAACCTATAATCCCTGATCCACTGCTCCTAGCATAACTATGGTTTGGCTTTGTGAGCGTTGCTAAAGCTACTTTATTTGTTGTGCTTAGCCATGCTTAGTTGTTCTGCTATTTCACTTGGTTGATGATTCTGAGCTTCGAATGAACCTAGTTGGACTGGAACGTGGTATGACAGGTGATGTGAGTAAACATGCTAAGGCTTGTATGGGAGGCCACACGGGTTGTGGTTTTTGTAGTCCAGTAATTGCCACCCTTAGGACCTTGGGTTCTTGCCTCTTGAACCAAGATGAGAGTATAACCACACGAGGCTCTGGGAACCCCTTGACCCCAACTTGCCTAGTCTGATCCATGAGTGTAAGATCCGTCCCATTATAAAGGTAAGGATCCCTGTGATTGCAATGCTAGTCCTTGGATCAATGCTAGAATCCAAAGTTTAAGATGAAGTACACAGAAACAAAGGTCATTATTACATATCATTCCAGAGACAAACAAAGTCTTTTACAAACTCCATGGCCACATGCCTAATACAAGAGTTCAAATATATAATAAGATAAATAAGTCTTTATCTTCATGTGCCACAGGCAAGCATGTTGAGTGTAGACTCATAACCCCTAATCACCATCAGAGTAACCTGCAACATCACAAGTTACAGCCATAGTGGGTCAATACATTGGAATAGTATTGGCAAGTGATACCTTAGAATAATATTGGAAACTAGATACTATATGCATTTTGGCTAAGTGTAGCTTAGGCTTGCTTGCTCAAAATAGGTTTTACCTATTAGTTGAAAACACTAAGTTTTTCTTTGGTAAAAACTTTCCCAAGGAACCACCAATAGACATTGGTGAACCTTCACCCTTGTTCAACCACAAGTTTTAACTTAGAAATTGGGATGAGGAGATTCTTAATAGCTTCCATGTCTTGATGCTCAAGTTGTCCAATACCAGGGACATGGCTAAGTACTTAGATTCTTCCATCTGCAGAGGTTGTGCACTTTCCCCACAAGACTTGATTTTCACCAAGACAGGACCTTTCAGAAGCCTTCCCTTAGACCAAATGGACACGCTCCAACCTATCATCCCGCTACCACCAACTGTCCAAATGGCTAAGTTATTGCAACCTATATGATCCAGGCAGAGCCCATATTGCCAAGTGGCTGCACTAGAAGCTTCTTAACATATGGCATCTCAAATCCCTTTGTTCCTGGGTGGCTTTCCACAAGTAAGATACACAAGGTAAACCATAGAAATGGGCCTTGTGTAACCACTCAACAAAAACCATTCCTTCCATTCCACCTAGGTGTTTCATTCACTTAGTTGTTTTATTAAACAAAACACAAGTCCAAAGACTTAGAAATATTTTCTCATAGCATGAATATATAACCACCCTTGGTTGCTACTAGCTAGGCTAAGCATGGCATTGATAAGACTTAGAAATATTTCTAGCAATTCTACAACTACTAGGATTTCCCAAGTATAGCATATAGATCAAAAATATCCATGCAAGACTAGCAAAATATTTCTAATGCATAGTTGAAAAACATAGGAATAAATCATGAAGAACCACTTGCCTTGGTAGTTTGGAGAGTAGCAACAATCCTCACAATCACAATCACAATCACTATTTGCACCAAAATCTACACATAAAATAATAGTACCAAAATCACATACAAAATAAATACAAGCAAAATATATGGATGCATGCATAATGCCATGTGATGATTTTCTACACCAAACAAGACAAGTGCACATTACTGAATCTTAAACAAGTTCAAAACTTGCCAAATAAACTTTATTTGAACAATAGAACATTTTTCAAATAATTACTATACCCAAATTATGCCTACAAATGTTTCTGTGAAAACAATCATTTTAACAGAAGAAAAACATTAAACACATTGCATAAATGGAAAGGATTTTCTCTCCTGATTCCATTGATATAAAAATTGTCAAATTTGGACGAGGGAATCAAAAGTTATGAATTATTCAAGTTTAAACATCTAATAGATCTAATTTCTGGTTTTTATTAAACAGACAGGACACGTGGCTGCTTTCTATTGGTCCATACCGTTTCGGTTGGATCGGCTAACACAGACCACAAGATCTCATTTAGATCTTACGGTGCAGATGCATCCATACCGCATCGGTGATTGAATCTATCGCGTCTAGTGGATCAAGATCTAACGACCCTAAGCAGCTCACCCTAAACGGGCGGCGCTAGCGGCAGCGACAGGCGGCGGCGTGCTCTGGCGGTGAAGTTGCCAGAGTTACAGGAGGCGAGAGGAGTAGGGAGAAGATCACCAGAATCGCCGTGGCGTGGGGATGCTCGACGTGTGCTCGGTTGGCGAAGGGGCGTACGGAGTCGATGTTGATTGCTCGTCGGAGATCGAGACGGCGTCGGTTGTTCTCGGTTGGCGACGGAGACGACGTTCTAGGCCACGCTAAGACGAGAAAATGGTTGCGTTAGGTGCGCAGGATGCTGGGGATCACACACGCATCAAACAGAGGAAGAGGGGAAGCTGGGTCTTACGGGAAATGGTCGCCGGAGTTCGAGCAAACGGTGGTAGAGCTCAGTCGATGACGCTGTCGAGGATACAGAGCATGCACGGGCGAGAGGGAGGTACCGAGAGATGCGCCTGGTGATGGGGAGTGTGCTCGTGTGGTCGAGGAGGCGAGGGGTGACGGGGTTTGGCCGGAATCATCGCCGGAAGGCGTCGGAGCAGAGGGAGGTTCTGAGAGAATTCCGAGCAGCCTGGTGGCTCCGGTGGGGTGGGTTTGAGGGAAAAGGGGAAGGGAAGCATGGTGCTTAAGTAGGCGAGGACGTGGGCGTTTATTACTCTAGCATTGAACGGGAATTGAAGCCGCGGAATTAAACATGAAACGGCCGGAGGAATTTGGGGAAGAACTGGTCGCTGGGGATGGAGACGATGACTAACGCGTGGGCCGCTGTTGTCAGCGAGAGAAAAAGAGAGGAGGTGGGGTCCAGTCGTCATAGACTCTGCGGGTGTGGTTGCGAGTAAAAAAACGTTTTGTGGGAGGGGATAGTTGGGCTAGATGGGTCGGACTGGGCTGGGTTGGGCCAGATTGGCTGTTTGCTTTATTTTTTTCCTACCTTTCACTTTTCTTTTTTTGATTCGAAATTCTGGTTTGAATTTGAAAGATCAAATCAAATCTGTTTTAAATGAAACTTTCCCCACACTAAAGTTTGTTGATTCTTGCCTCCTGGAATGTGTAACACAACTGTTCACCCTTTAAAATCAACTTGAGTCTTGAAAAAGAATTTAAAAACAAGCTCTAGTTAAGTATTTATAAATAGTAAAAGATTGGTTTATAAATCATAGTTTGTTTTGAAACCTTGACCAAACTTTAGAAACAACACTTAAGTTTGAACTCAAAACATTTCTGATTAAAAATAAGTACCTTTGTCATAGAAGGTAGCAACAAGGCTATAGCATACTTACATAAAATAATGAGCATCAGATGCTCCTGTTTTTGAAATGATTTTGAAAAGGAACCCTAAATGATCATGGATGCATGGATGATATGCATGAGTTTTGAAACATGATTTTAGGGATGTTACAAATTGTAACTACCTCGGTGAATTACGCTCCTAGTTACAAGCCTGGATGAGCAGAAATGGTTGAAATAGTACGGTGGGGCCCAAATGCCACTCACAGGTAGACCTTTCGGCCGTCCCAACCATTTCCACACATCGACAAGAACGCGGGCGTTCGGCAAGTGAAGGGATCAACTACATACACAAATGAGTATGTATGCAAGCCACCATACAATAGTACATCGAGCCATTCCATCTAAAAGAAAGGAAATATAGCAACGCCATCGGCCAAGATCCAAATATCCTAGATAGATATAATAGTTTAGGATATCTCCTCATACATCAAACATCGAGTATCAATGAAGCGGAAGACAAAATCCAGTATGGATAAGAAGCAAATCGGCATAAGATGCCCCATAAATAAGCGAACCATACAGATCTCATGGATCCCCGTTCCCGGAATCTCTACACCGAATGATCGTTGCCCACATCGTCCGTCTCTTCCACCCAGTATCCATCTTGAGAGTGTACCTGTTCATCTGAACCAATAATTTATCGTGTGAGACCCTAGGGGTACTCAGCAAGTCTTTATGCCTCTAAAGGGGACACAACCTGGGGTGACGCAATTGCAGCAAAAGATAAACCCTAGCAATTCTATAGATACTCGCTAACCATCCGCCTAACCAAGGATAGACGGATGTCCGTGAATTAATAACAACCGTTATAACAGTTATAAAGGTAATCTTAACAGATCCATCCTCCTCCTCGCTTACCGACGAGGAAGCGGACGAACAACCCCCAACCGTTGGCAGTTTTATTATCCATTCCGTGAGTGTTGCACTATTTACTAATCAGGTACCTAGTCTAGTCAAATTAAAAGCGGTACTTTAGTTATGCTTGTCTATGATCGAAACTGCTCCAAGTCGTCTCCATAACCGCGGACACGGCTCAGAAAAGTTTTACCATGCAGGGGTGCACAAATAGCAACACACACTCGATATGCCTCGGAAAAACCAAATCAAAACCCAACGAGGCAGTCACGACAAAGCGAACACAGGATTCAGAAATATTTCAGGGGGCCACCACATTGAGCTACCAACGAAGTTAGCTGACTCGAGACGGTCTCAAGGTTGGTGGAGCCGGGTAAACGATCGGGAACCGAAAATGTGGTAGGCTTGTCGACATAGCGTAAGCAGGTCACGGACCTAAGACAAAGATGTGCTCCTCGCACAATCTTAAATTAAAGCAGGGCATAAGTACAGGATAGTAAATAAATCCTCAAACTAGTTTGTGGCCCCAAGAAATAAGAATGAATCAAGCTCTAGCTTAGGGGGGCCCATAAGGCCTCCCGGATGTGGATAGCGCGAATATTCTTGGAACAGGAATCAAGTACTCGGGGTCTTACGGGACACAAGTGAGCCTGAAGAACCAAATAGCAGATATGGCTCACCGATGCCACTTTCATTAGTTATCCCATTACTACTCAGGTTAAGTTGTTTAGGTACCTTGTTATCCATCAGACACTCACATACCCTACACATGCTGTTCTACGACTCGCATGGCTCAAACAACTCCTGTAGTAATGGCTCGTGGGATGGAGGAACAAGCTTCGGTGGGGTTTAAAAGTAAAGGCTATGCAATGCTTGGGATTCAAATTAATGCAATCGCGACTCGATGATGCAAGAATAAGATAGAGGCAATAGGTACTGTATGTATGCAAGCATGTGGTAGTGCTTGCAGCCTCGGTTGAAGCAAGGAATGGATCAGGTAGTGCTCCCGGTTCTCTTGATATATCCCCCTTTCGTCTATTCGAAGAAGAACCAAACAAACAAGGGCCAACATAAATAAAGTGCACAAGCATATGAATAAATGCATCAAGCAAACAATCATGCCATGATGAATGATGCACAATTTGCATGGCAATAAGGTAGCATGGCATGGGTGAGGTGTGAGATACAAGATTAAATCATTTTATTGAGTTTTGGGCCTATTTTATTCACAATTAAGTTGCTGCATACAATATATTTATATGATGCATGCTTCAAATAAAACCATGGAATGCATAAACAGAAAGGTCTCGTCGAGCTAATCATTTTAGACATATCATTTATTAAATTTGGAGTTATAAAACAAAAGTTATTAATTAGATAAGGAAAAAGGGCAATTTGTTGTAATTTGAATCAACTTGGAATTTTGAATGTTCAAAATATATTTTGGATTGCATATTTGAAATCCTCACATTTTTTTGATTTGAAAACATATATTATTTGCTTTATTTGGATTTGTATTTTAAAAGTTATTTAAAAACAGAATTTAAATTTGAATTTGATTTAATTTGGAAAAGATTTGAATTTAAACGGATTTCAGAAATCCTTTTTATACCTGTGACAGATTCAGCCATCGTCACGACAGTGGGGTCGGCTGCTGACCGGGACACACGCTGCAGAAGAACTTTTTACACGCACTGGATCTAGCCTAGAGATGACATTGGGCCAGAGGCTTCATGGGCCCAGTGCCAATGGGCGAACTGGCGCAACCACGTGGCCATTGGGACCTGGGTTGGGAGCCTAGGAAACTGGGGGGGGCTATCTGCAAAAACGAACACGAGGCTGACGGGTGGGCCAAAGGGGACCGCGGGTTGCACACGCAAAACAACAGGGGGTTATCGGCAAAAGCGGCAGCGCTACTGTACTTCTTCTCTCTCTGAATCTCTGACGACGCGATGGTGCGCGACAGTGGGCGCTGGCGGGATCGATCTCGACCAGGGCTCGCAGAAGCGGCTACCGCGCTGGCCTGGGCTTGGTGTCGTGGAGGCGCTAGCTAGGGTTTCTGCGGGCGGCGAGCGAGCAGACGCCATGACGACGGCACCGAGAGCGCCGGCAAAGAGCCGGCAGATCTAGACAAGGGCGGCGAGGCGACCGTGTCGTGAGGGAGAGGGCTCACCGCGAGGTCGGTGGCGTGGAAAGTGCGGCTCGAGGCGCAAGCGATCGACGTCGAGGCAGAGGCCGGGCGGTCTAGGGTTTGCGTCGGGCTCGCGCTGGTACTAGTGGCTCCGGTGCTCCTCTTCGACGATGGCGTGTTCCAGGCGTCTCAGGGGAGCCTCCTGGTGCTCTCCAACCACTCCACGGATGCGCGGCTCGATAGGATCAACCGGACGCGGAGGAGGCCGACGGTGCAGACGATGATGAAGCCGGTGGCGATGGAGAACAGAGGGGGAAGAGGCAGGGCGCCTTCGGGGTGGATCTAGGGAACCAGAGGAAGCGAGAGAGGGGGTGGATAAGGCAGAGAGGGAGCGGGGTGCCGTGGGGAGGTGGTAGACGATAAAGGTGGCTCGACCACCTTTTGTCCTCCTCCTCACGTGCTCGGCTGGGAGGCCAGGCGTGGCAGGCAGCAGGGAGGGAGCCCGGTGGGGTAGGGCAGGCCAGGGTCGGGGTGGTTCGGGCTGGGGCCCCTAGGGCAGAGAGAGAGCACGAGAGGGAGAGGTGAGGGTAGCCTCGGGTAGGGTAGATCTAGGCTCGGGTTTGAGCTAGGTGGGGAGTTAGGGTTGGGGTGGTCAGGTGTGGCGAGCTGGGTGAGGGACCAGGTGGGGTAGGGCAGGTAGAAGGGAGGGCCGAAAGAGAGGGGGAGATGGTAGCTTAGGGTTTAGGTCATGGTGGGGTTTAGGAGAGAGGGGGGTTATGGTGATGATGATGGAGTAGGTTAGATGACTAGGGTTAGGGTTAGAGCTAGATGAGGGCAAGGTAGATTAGGGTTTACTATGGACAAGGTCAAGCCAAGATCAACCAAGATCAAACCAAAACAAAACAAGAAAAGAGGGGGAGGTGGTTTAAGCATGATCAAATAAGTTCCAGCTAAAAGAGAGAGATGAGAGCGTGAGAGGATTCCCAAAAACCAACTAAAATCCAAATGTCAAGCTTAAAGGGTACTTGCATGGCCCATGCAAATTATTTAATGCCATGATAATTCTTGTGAAAACAATATTATTTCATGGCATTATTATTATGCAACCCAAAGTTGGAGTAAGGCCCAAGCAAAGGAATTTAGAAAGAATTCCAAGTGGAGTATATGGAGATGATCACATTGGATTATATTTGGGACTTGCTAGTGTGTATATGCCACTAGGTATTTAATAAGCCCACAAAATATTCCAACATGAGCATAATTCCATGATAATCAAAATGGAAGCTAGGAGAAAGGGTCCCACTCACAAGGCATGCAAAGATGGCCATGTGGCTCTCCACATATCCATATTGTGAAAACAACATTATTGATATATGAGAGCATGTGGAAAAAGAACTGGATCCATCCCAACCCACATGAGCTAGAGGTAAACCCAAATAAAGTGCAAAGCTCATATTTAGTTGGATGGTGGAATTATAAGGTGGTGAAAGAAAGGTGGTGGAGTTAATAAGAGATATGCCCCCAACTCAACTTGGGCATTAAACAATATATCAAGAACCAAATACAATATCAAGAGGCAAATACAATTAACAATGCATATGAGAGAAGAACCAAATCAAAAAGGGTTTTATATGATGCTCAAATGCAAGGTGGCATGATGACATGAGCATGATATAATGATGATGCAACAATTATATATTTGAAGTAGCCATTATATTACTAGACCAAGTAGCATTACAATTGTTAGACAATTGGGATGCTACAACTCTCCCCCACTAAACAGGAATCTCGCCCCGAGATTCTAGGATGAAGAAGACACAAAGAGGGTAGGATACTTGACACGGAGCTCATCTTCACGTTCCCAAGTGGCTTCATCAACGGAATGGTGCGACCACTGCACCTTGCAGAACTTGATGGACTTGTTGCGAGTCCTTCTTTCTACGACTTCAAGGATTTTTGTGGGGTGTTCTTGATAAGACAGGTCTTCTTGGAGATTGATCAGCTCATGGTCCACGGTCCTGCCGGGGTCCTTGAAGCACTTCTTGAGCTGAGAGATGTGGAAAACATCATGGACCTTGAGTTTTTCCGGAAGCTCAAGAGCATAAGCAACTTCTCCTCTTCTTCCACGAACTTTGAAGGGACCGATGTATCTAGGAGCCAGCCTCCCTTTGATACCAAATCGGTGCGTGCCTCTCATGGGAGTGACACGAAGGTAAACGAGATCACCAGGGACATACTCCATGTCCGTGTGCTTCCTGTCATAATTGCTCTTCTGGCGACTTTGAGCAATCCTCAGATTTTCCAGAATGATGTGAACCTTCTCCTCCGCTTGAGTCACAATGTCAGGGCCAAACAAGATCCTTTCACCTGCACCCGACCAACCAATCGGAGTTCGCACTTGCACCATAGGGCCTCAAATGGTGCCATCTTTAGACTTTTATGGAAGCTGTTGTACGAGAATTCAGCATAAGGAAGGCATTCTTCCCACTTCATGCCGACGAGACGATGGCTTATCAAGCATATCCTCCAAAATCTGATTGATCCTTTCCACTTGTCCTTCTGTTGAGGGTGGTAGGCTGTGCTGAAGTTCAACTTTGTTCCCAAAGCATTTTGGAAACTCTCCGTAACTTGGAAGTGATACTTCCATCTGAACTGATCTCGAGAGGAACCCCATACATAGAGAGACAATTTGATATAGAGCTCAGCCAACCTGAATTGCGTAAATGGTTTCCTTGACGGGAATAAGTGAGCCACTTTAGAAAGCCTGTCAATGACAACAAAGATTGCATTGTTGCCCTTCTCTGACCTAGGAAAACCAAAGGATGAAGTCCATCTCTACTTTCTCCCATTTTCATTCCGGGGTTTCAAATGCTGTAGAAGACCCAAGGGTTTCGATGAATGCTTTCACTCATGAGACATCACACTTGAGACATACTTGGCACAATACCTTTTCAAACCAGGCCACCAATATTGTGTTTTCAAGTCCATGTACATCTTTGTGCTGCCAGGGTGGATAGAAAGAATAGAATCATGCGCCTCCTTGAGAACTTGCTCTCTCAAACCCGGGTAGTTCGGAACAAACATCCGTGTTCAAAGAAGAGCGTGCCTTCTTGATCATCGACGAAGGACTCATACTGAAGCTGAAGCCTAGAGATGATCTTTCTTGTGTCACCACTGTCGACAAGAGCGAACCTTTCTTCCAAGAGGTGTTGCTAGAAGGTTCAGAGATACCCTTGTTCCACAATTTCGAGTTGAGTGGAAATTCCAGAGAGGTCTGTTCTTCCATCATGAGGTTGTTGACATAAGATTTGCTGAGAGAGCATCTGCCATGAAGTTGATTGATGGTCAAATCAAGTCATTGATTGCTTTAATCCATCTCCTTTGCCGAAGGTTGAGATCAGGCTGAGTAAAGATATACTTCACTCTTGTGATCGTAAAAGATCTCACAACGTTGCCAAGCAAGTAGTGCCTCCATACTTTCAAAGCAAAGACAATCTGCGAGCTCGAGGTCATGTGTAGGATAGTTGATCTCATGCGTCTTCAACTGTCGAGAGGCATAAGCAACAACTTGTTTTTCTTGCATAAGGACCGCACCCAATCCTTGCAAAGAGGCGTCACAGAAGATCTGGAACGGCTTGGATGTATCCGGAGGAACCAAGACTGGTGTGGAAGTGAGCTTCTCTTTGAGTGTCTCAAAACTTGTTTGACATGCAGGAGTCGAAAGGTATTTCTTGCCTTTCTTAAGGAGATCGGTAAGAGGCTTCGCTATCTTCGAAAAGTTCTGAGCAGGCGGCAATAACTAGCCAAACCAAGGAAACTCCGCACTTCTTTGACATTAACAGGAGGAAGCCATTCAACAATTGTCTTCACAGTTTCCGGATTGACTGCAATGCCCTTGGCAGAGATAACATGACCAAGATAGGTTACTTGAGGCAGCCAGAACTCACACTTGGAGAACTTTGCATACAAGCGGTTCTCACGAAGCTTGTTTAGGACACACCAAAGGTGTTCTTCATGCTCTTCTTGTGACTTAGAATAGACTAGGATGTCATCCAGGTAGACCACAACGAACTTATCAAGATACTCCATGAAAACCGAGTTCATGAGCCTCGAGAAGGTGGCAGGTGCGTTGGTGAGACCGAAAGACATGACCGTGTACTCATACAGGCCATAGCGGGTGGTGAAAGCTGTCTTCGGAACATCTTCCTTGCGAATCTTAATTTGGTGATAACCACTCCTCAAGTCAAGCTTAGAGAAAACCACAGCTCCAGCTAGCTGATCAAAGAGATCATTAATCCGCGGAAGGGGATACTTATTCTTGATGGTTTTAGCATTGAGAGCCCGATAGTCAACACAAAGTCTATCAGTCTGGTCTCGCTTCTTCACAAAGAGAGTTGGGCTACCCCAAGAAGAAGTACTATGCTGAATGAAACCCAACTTCTCTTGTTCATCAAGCTGACGTTTGAGTTTAGCCAACTCAGCAGGACCCATTTTATAAGGCCGCTTGGAGATAGGAGCGGTACCAGGTTCAAGCTCAATAACAAACTCAACCTCACGATTCGGAGGCATACCTGGCAACTCTTCAGGAAAGACATCTGGAAACTCACAGACCACCGGAACACTCTGAATAGCTTCCATAGCATCAACATTCAGAGCTGCCAAAGAGAAAAGCTGGATAGCAGGAGTCAGACTTGGAGAATAGACTATATGGCCTTCAGGAATCTTCAGAGAAACCGAGCGTTCAGCACAATCAATCACAGCTGCATTTGCTGTCAACCAATCCATGCCCAAGATGACATCAATGTCAGAATTGCCCAGAAGGATTAAGGACGCCGAGAACGAAGAGCCACCAATCTCAATTTGATTGCCATGGCTGATATGAGCAGCCCTCATGTTTGACCCAGGAGATTGTACCACCAGACGATGTGATAAAGGAACCTTATCCAGATCCTGCTCTTGTGCAAACTTATGCGAAACAAAAGAATGCGAAGCACCAGAATCAAACAAAACTCTTGCAGGAACTGAGTTCACGGAAAGCATACCCATCACAACTGTGTGCATGCTCAGCTTGAGCGGCATTTATGCGATTAGCACGAGCACGAGACCCGGGCTTGGTGTTGATGGTGAGAGCCGAGGTGGTGGTGCACGAACCAAAGGAGAGCTTGCGCAGATCTTGGAGGTGGTGGAGGGAGAGCCTTGTTCTTCATCGGGCAGTTCCATTGTTGATGACCAGAGTCTCCACAAGTGTAACAAGCACAAGGTGGACGTGGAGCAACGTAGCTGGGAATCCTTGGCGCTCGAGGTAGTGGTGGTTGTAGCCCCGGGAGCAGAAGTGATGAAGTTTGGTGGCCTTGCCGCGTAGCTTGAAGGTCTTGGTGGAGCCGGGAGCGACGGTGGGTGTTAGAACCCGGACACGACGCTTAGAAGGAGCCGACATAGTCAAGAGCTTGCTGCATCACGGCTGTGTTTCTTTGACTCCTCAAACACTTGCCTACTTGCTTCCTCCTGCAGAGCTGTATGCTGAAGTTCCAGAAAAGACGCCGGCCTTGCATGTGTGATTGCATACTTAATCGATGCATTGAGCCCTTGCCTGAACCTCTTTTGCTTCTTTTTGTCATCAGAGATCTCATCGCCACCATAACGAGAAAGGTTCATGAAGTTCCTGATGTAGGTGTTTACATTATCATTGCCCTGCTTGAGGTTGAGAAACACTTCCTTCATCCTCTCCATGACAATTTCTCGACATCGCTCCTTGAAAGCTCCAAAGTGAACTGTCCCCAAGTAGGCTGAAAACCAGCAGGATTTGCCTTCAGGTAATTCTCCCACCACAGAGCTGCATCTCCCTTCAGAAGGTGAGTAGCACACTTTACCCATTCTTGCTCAGGAACATCAGCAGTTGCCAGTAACCTTGACATCTCACGCAACCAATCATCAGCATCAAGTGGTCGATCAGAAACATCAAACTGGCGAGGGTTGAACTTCAGGAAGCTTTTGATGTCTCCTCGCTTGGGAGGTGGAGGTAGCGGAACAAACTCATTCCTCCTGACACTTTCCTCAAAGCGCTGCTGGTTCTGCTGCATTGCTGCCAAGGCATTGGCGATGCGTGACAACGCCGCCCCGATTCAGGTTGTATGTCCTCCTCAGAACGGCGTGGTGGTGCCATCCTGTGATTGATATAACACACAAGTCAGTACTATGATGGAGAATAATAATAATCCAAAATAGTACCAAGATGGAATTACTCAAGATTAAAGGATACAATTTACTAAGATGATATTAAAATATCAACGAAGTTCAAAGCACCTAGAAGATATTAAGCATATCGCACACGACTGAAAAGGAGTGTGGTACACAAATATATCAAAGAAAAATTTTCCACAAATTTCGGCATTAAAATACCAATAGATGCGCAAAATCACTTAACGAATCAAGATTAGTGACTCTACCAATTCAATATACAAGAGCGAATGATACGAGTAGTGGTATGGTCGCGACTCCATCCCGCACTCAAATCATTACTCCGCACATGAATAAGTAAAACACATATCTCAACACCTTCTTCTCACGATGATCCTAAAGATTAGCAACTACGGAAACGAACACCACAAACAAGATAACATCGGATAACAAAGAGTAAGACAGATCGCGTCGGTATACAGCGAAACAGGTAGATCGCATCGGTTTGCAAAAGCCTGTCGGTATGGAATGTACCAACAGTTGATAACCAAAAGGCTGATAAGATAACAACTTGGATGCAACAGATAGACAAAGAATTCACACGCACACACGCACACACAGATACACAACCTATGGTACTACGGAAACCCAGAACACGTGAATCCTAGTTTGAATTTTAAGAAGAGGATTGAAAACGTTACACTTCCTTACCCGAAAATGGTGGGTGGGTGGGTAAGAAGAAAAGTGGAAGCAGTCCTACTCTCGCGTTTTGTTTTTCCCTAGTATACATAACTACCAAAAATATTTGCTAGACAGACAACGACCATTTGGCTGAGACCTCAAGGGCGGATGGCTCGATACCAATTGTAACTATCTCGGTGAATTACGCTCCTAGTTACAAGCTGGATGAGCGTAAATGGTTGAAATAGTACTGGGGCCCAAATGCCACTCACGTGTAGACCTTTTCGCCGTCCCAACCATTTCCACACATCGGGACAAGAACGGGCGGCGAATCGGCGCGAAGGGATCAACTACATACACAAATGAGTATGTATGCAAGCCACCATACAATAGTACATCAGAGCCATTCCATCTAAAAAGAAAGGAAATATAGCAACGCCATACGGCAAGATCCAAATATCCTAGATAGATATAATAGTTTAGGATATCTCCTCATACATCAAACATCAGAGTATCAAGCGGAAGCGGAAGACAAAATCCGAGTACGGATAAGAAGCAAATCGGCATAAGATGCCCCATAAATAAGCAGAACCCGCCCACAGATCTCACGGATCCCGTTCCTTAATCTCTACACCGAATGATCGTTGCCCACATCGTCCGTCTCTTCCACCCAGTATCCATCTTGAGAGTGTACCTGTTCATCTGAACCAATAATTTATCGTGTGAGACCCTAGGGGTACTCAGCAAGTCTTTATGCCTCTAAAGGGGACACAACCTGGGGTGACGCAATTGCAGCAAAAGATAGACCCTAGCAATTCTATAGATACTCGCTAACCATCCGCCTAACCAAGGATAGACGGATGTCCGTGAATTAATAACAACCGTTATAACAGTTATAAAGGTAATCTTAACAGATCCATCCTCCTCCTCGCTTACCGACGAGGAAGCGGACGAACAACCCCCAACCGTTGACAGTTTTATTATCCATTCCGTGAGTGTTGCACTATTTACTAATCAGGTACCTAGTCTAGTCAAATTAAAAGCGGTACTTTAGTTATGCTTGTCTATGATCGAGAAACTGTGCTCCAAGTCGTCCATAACCGCGGACACGGCTTTCAGAAAGTTTTACCCTGCAGGGGTGCACAAATAGCAACACACACTCGATATGCCTCGGAAAAACCAAATCGAAACCCAACGAGCGATCCACGACAAAGCGATCACAGGATTCAGAAATATTTCAGGGGCCACCCCATTGAGCTACCCGCAACGGTTAGTGACTCGAGACGGTCTCAAGGTTTGTGGAGCCGGTAAACGACTGGGAACCCAAAATGTGACTGGGCTTGTCGACACGTAACGGGTCACGGACCTAACAGATGCATGTGCTCCTCGCACAATCTTAAATTAAAGCAGTAAAGCATGGCATAAGTACAGGATAGTAAATAAATCCTCAAACTAGTTTGTGGCCCCAAGAAATAAGAATGAATCAAGCTCTGGCTTAGGGGGGTCCATAAGGCCTCCCGGATGTGGATAGCGCGAATATTCTTGGAACAGGAATCAAGTACTCGGGGTCTTACGGGACACAAGTGAGCCTGAAGAACCAAATAGCAGATATGGCTCACCGATGCCACTTTCATTAGTTATCCCATTACTACTCAGGTTAAGTTGTTTAGGTACCTTGTTATCCATCAGACACTCACATACCCTACACATGCTGTTCTACGACTCGCATGGCTCAAACAACTCCTGTAGTAATGGCTCATGGGATGGAGGAACAAGCTTCGGTGGGGTTTAAAAGTAAAGGCTATGCAATGCTTGGGATTCAAATTAATGCAATCGCGACTCGATGATGCAAGAATAAGATAGAGGCAATAGGTACTGTATGTATGCAAGCATGTGGTAGTGCTTGCCTGGCAGCTCGGTTGAGGCAAGGAATGGATCTGGGTAGTGCTCCTGGTTCTCTTGATATATCCCCTGCTCAGCGTCTATTCGAAGAAGAACCAAACAAACAAGGGCCAACATAAATAAAGTGCACAAGCATATGAATAAATTCATCAAGCAAACAATCATGCCATGATGAATGATGCACAATTTGCATGGCAATAAGGTAGCATGGCATGGGTGAGGTGTGAGATACAAGATTAAATCATTTTATTGAGTTTTGGGCCTATTTTATTCACAATTAAGTTGCTGCATACAATATATTTATATGATGCATGCTTCAAATCAAACCATGGAATGCATAAACAGAAAGGTCTCGTCGAGCTAATCATTTTAGACATATCATTTATTAAATTTGGAGTTATAAAACAAAAGTTATTAATTAGATAAGGAAAAAGGGCAATTTGTTGTAATTTGAATCAACTTGGAATTTTGAATGTTCAAAATATATTTTGGATTGCATATTTGAAATCCTCACATTTTTCTGATTTGAAAACATATATTATTTGCTTTATTTGGATTTGTATTTTAAAAGTTATTTAAAATGTAATTTAAATTTGAATTTGATTTAATTTGGAAAGATTTGAATTTAAACGGATTTCAATCCTTTTATACCCAGACAGATTCAGCCCATCGTGTGACAGTGGGGTCATTTGACTACACGACCTGCCTTGTGAAGAAATTTTTACACCGTAGCTGGATCTAGCCCTAGAGACAGACAGATGGGCCAGGAGGCTTCGCGGGCCCAGCTGCCAGCGGGCGAACCTGGCGCAACCACGTGGCCCAGCTGGGGACTGCGGGTTGGGAGCCTGGGAAACTGGGGGGGCTATCTGCAAAAACGAACGCGAGGCTGACGGGTGGGCCAAGGGGACCTGGGTTACACGCAAAACAATAGGGGTTATCGGCAAAGCGGCGCCATCTTACTTCTTCTCTCTCTGAATCTCTCGACGATGGTGCGCGACAGTATGGCGCTGGCGGGATCGATCTCTCGACCAGGGCTCGCGGAAGCGGCTACGCTACTGGCCTGGGCTTGGTGTCGTGGAGGCGCTGCTGGCTAGCTAGGGTTTCATGCGGAGCGAGGCAGACGCCAGCGAACGACGGCGCACCGAGAGCGCTCGACGAAAGAGCCGGCAGATCTAGACAGTGGCGACGAGGCGGACCGTGTCAGGGAGGGAGAGGGGCTCACCGCGAGGCTGTCGGTGGCGGTGGTGCGGCTCGAGGCGCAGGCGATCGACGTCGAAGCAGAGGCCGGGTGGTCTAGGGTTTGCGTCGGGCTCGCGCTGGTACTAGTGGCTCCGGTGCTCCTCTTCGACGATGGCGTGTTCCAGGCGTCGCAGGGGAGCCTCCTGGTGCTCTCCAACCACTCCACGGATGCGCGGCTCGACAGGATCAACCGGACGCGGAGGAGGCCGACGGTGCAGACGATGGTGAAGCCGGTGGCGATGGAGAAGAGAGGGGGAAGAGGCAGGGCGCCTTCGGGGTGGATCTGGGGAACCAGAGGAGGCGAGAGAGGGGGTGGATAAGGCAGAGAGGGAGCGGGGTGCCGTGGGGAGGTGGTAGACGATAAAGGTGGCTCGGCCACCTTTTGTCCTCCTCCTCACGTGCTCACCGGGAGGCCAGGGCAGGTGGCAGGTAGGGAGCCGCAGTGGGGTAGGGCAGGCTAGGGTCGGGGTGGTTCGGGCTGGGGCCCCTAGGGCAGAGAGAGAGCACGAGAGGGAGAGGTGAGGGTAGCCTCGGGTAGGGTAGATCTAGGCTCGGGTTTGAGCTAGGTAGGGAGTTAGGGTTGGGGTGGTCAGGTGTGGCGAGCTGGGTGAGGGACCAGGTGGGGTAGGGCAGGTAGAAGGGAGGGCCGAAAGAGAGGGGGAGATGGTATCTTAGGGTTTAGGTCATGGTGGGGTTTAGGAGAGAGGGGGGTTATGGTGATGATGATGGAGTAGGTTAGATGACTAGGGTTAGGGTTAGAGCTAGATGAGGGCAAGGTAGATTAGGGTTTACTATGGACAAGGTCAAGCCAAGATCAACCAAGATCAAACCAAAACAAAACAAGAAAAGAGGGGGAGGTGGTTTAAGCATGATCAAATAAGTTCCAGCTAAAAGAGAGAGATGAGAGCGTGAGAGGATTCCCAAAAACCAACTAAAATCCAAATGTCAAGCTTAAAGGGTACTTGCATGGCCCATGCAAATTATTTAATGCCATGATAATTCTTGTGAAAACAATATTATTTCATGGCATTATTATTATGCAACCCAAAGTTGGAGTAAGGCCCAAGCAAAGGAATTTAGAAAGAATTCCAAGTGGAGTATATGGAGATGATCACATTGGATTATATTTGGGACTTGCTAGTGTGTATATGCCACTAGGTATTTAATAAGCCCACAAAATATTCCAACATGAGCATAATTCCATGATAATCAAAATGGAAGCTAGGAGAAAGGGTCCCACTCACAAGGCATGCAAAGATGGCCATGTGGCTCTCCACATATCCATATTGTGAAAACAACATTATTGATATATGAGAGCATGTGGAAAAAGAACTGGATCCATCCCAACCCACATGAGCTAGAGGTAAACCCAAATAAAGTGCAAAGCTCATATTTAGTTGGATGGTGGAATTATAAGGTGGTGAAAGAAAGGTGGTGGAGTTAATAAGAGATATGCCCCCAACTCAACTTGGGCATTAAACAATATATCAAGAACCAAATACAATATCAAGAGGCAAATACAATTAACAATGCATATGAGAGAAGAACCAAATCAAAAAGGGTTTTATATGATGCTCAAATGCAAGGTGGCATGATGACATGAGCATGATATAATGATGATGCAACAATTATATATTTGAAGTAGCCATTATATTACTAGACCAAGTAGCATTACAATTGTTAGACAATTGGGATGCTACACAAATCTAACCCCCTTAAGGTGAATCTCACCCTCGAGATTCGGGTTGGCTAGCAAATAGGTGAGGGTGGTCTTTCCGAAGATCATCTTCTCTTTCCCATGTTGCTTCTTCTTCGGAATGATAGTTCCATTGAACTTTGCAGAATTTTATAGTCTTAGTCTGAGTAACTCTTTCTGTAGTCTCAAGAATCTTGATAGGCTTCTCCTCATAAGTGAGGTCACTCTCCAATTGAACCTCTTCCAAAGGTATAGTATCCTTCAAAGAAGTCTCTTCCATTTCTGGATGGCATTTCTTAAGCTGACTCACATGAAATATATTGTGAACGGCAGACAATGATTCAGGCAATTCAATCTCATATGCTACTTCTCCTTTACAGCTTAGAATCTTGAATGGTCCAACATATCTTGGGGCCAATTTTCCTTTGACTCCAAACCTCTTCACTCCACGAAGTGGTGACACTCTAAGATAAGCTCTATCACCTACTTCATAGGTGACTTCTCTACGCTTAGGATCTGCATAGCTCTTTTGTCGGGACTATGCTATCTTCAACCTATCCTTAACTAGCTTGACCTTCTCTTCAGCCTCTTTGATTAGTCCTGGTCCGAACAAACTTCTTTCTCCCACACCATTCCATAGCAATGGGGTGGTACATTTTGTCCCATAGAGAAACTCAAATGGTGCCATTTCAATACTAGCTTGATAGCTGTTATTGTAAGAGAATTCTGTGTAAGGCAGACTTTCATCCCAACTGGCTCCATAATCTAGAGCACATGCCCTCAGCATATCTTCAAGTATCTGGTTGGTCCTTTCTGTTTGTCCATCAGTCTGAGGATGAAAAGCAGTGCTGAATTCCAACCTCGTTCCCAATGACTCATGTAATTGCCTCCAAAAATGAGAAGTGAATTGAGTTCCCCTATCAGACACAATACTCTTGGGTACTCCATGTAGACATACAATTCTACTCATACAGATCTTGGCTAACTTAGCACTTGTGTAAGTTGTCTTCAGTTAAGCGATCCACTACTACCCAAATAGAATCATATCCTGACCTGGTCCTTGGCAATCCGGTGATGAAATCCATGCCAATCTTATCCCACTTCCAATCAGGAATAGGTAGTGGTTGCAGCATTCCAGCCGGTTTCTGATGTTCTGCTTTCACTCTGCTGCATACATCACACAACGCAATATGTTCGGCGATGTCCTTCTTGAGATTATTCCACCAAAATCTTTCCTTCATATCCATGTACATTTTGGTGTTACCCGGATGAATGGAATATGGTGAGTTGTGTGCTTCTTTTAAAATCAGTTTCTGAAGTTCCGAATCTTGTGGAACACAGATACGTCTTCCATACCATAAAGTACCCTGTTCATCTTCATGGAATCTTTTGGCTTTTCCCTTGCCAATTTTTTCCTTAATCTCTTCAATTTCCTTATCTGTCTTTTGGGCTTCTTTGATCTTGTCCAACAAAGTGGGTTGAACATCCAAAGACATGAGATGTCCCTCCGACACAATCTCCAATCTGAGATCTCTGAATTGGGCACACAGATCATCAGGCAATTCTCCCTTAGTAAGGCCATTCATAAAAAACTTTATGGCTTAGAGCATCCGCTACAACATTTGCTTTACCAGGGTGGTATTGCAGACTCAAATCATAGTCCTTAATGAGTTCTAACCATCTTCTTTGTCTCATGTTAATTTCTTTCTGGGTGAAGATATACTTCAAACTCTTGTGATCTGTGAACACTTCACATCGCTTTCCCAAAAGATAATGTCTCCATGTTTTGAGTGCATGGACAACAGAGGCTAACTCTAAATCATGAGTAGGGTAGTTTACCTCATGAGTTTTGAGTTGTATCGAGGCATAAGCCACAACTTTCCCTTCTTGCATAAGTACTGCACCTAATCCATGATGAGATGCATCACAATATACTTGGAAATCTTTCTCCAAATCTGGCAAACATAAGATAGGTGCTGTCACTAGTCTCTTCTTTAATTCTTGAAAACTAAGTTCACATCCCTCAGACCAAGCAAATTTCTTGTCTTTCCTTAGCAACTATGTCATAGGTTTAGCTACCTTGGAAAAATTCTCGATAAATCTTCTGTAGTATCCTGCCAAGCCAAGAAAACTACGAACCTCTTTCACTGACTTAGGAGATTCCCATTCAGTTACAACTGAAACTTTAGCAGAATCAACTGCTACACCATCTCCTGACACAATTTGTCCAAGAAATCCAACTTCATTCAACAAAAACTCACACTTGCTGAATTTGGCATATAGCTTATGCTCTCTAAGCTTCTCAAGTATCAAACGTAGATGTCCTTCATGCTCTTCTTTGCTCTTGAAGTAGATCAAAATGTCATCGATGAAAACGACAACAAACTTATCAAGGAACTCCATGAACACCTTGTTCATCACATTCATGAAGTATGCTGGTGCATTGGTCAAACCAAATGGCATCACAGTGTACTCATACAATCCATACCTAGTGGTGAAAGCTGTCTTAGGTATGTCTTGTTCTCTTATCTTGAGTTGGAAATAACCTGACCGGAGATCAATCTTTGAGAACACACAAGCTCCTTCTAACTGATCAAACAAGTCATTGATTCTTGGCAAAGGATATTTGTTCTTGATAGTCACCTCATTGAGTGAACGGTAATCTATGCATAACCTTTGACTTCTATCTTTCTTTTCCACGAACAACACTGGTGCTCCCCAAGATGAAGAACTTGGTTGGATAAAACCTTTCTGAAACTATTCTCCAAGCTACTTCTTGAGTTCTTTCAACTCATCCACTGACAAATTGTACGGTCTCTTTGCTATTGGTCCAGATCCTGGTAGCAAATCAATAAGAAATTCCACATCTCTATCTGGTGGCATTCCTGGAAATTCTTCCGGAAACACATCCGGATATTCACTCACAATTGGCACACTATCTATGCTAACCCCCTTAAGAGAATTTAGCTTACTCCCTTTTGATTCAAAGTTAGACTTGAATCTAATCCGTTTCTTTTTTGGGGTTGTGAGTGCAACAGTACGATTGGTACAATCTAGTATTCCTTCATACTTGGTCATCCAATCCATTCCCAAAATTACATCCAGTCCTTGGGAATCTAGGATTATCAGACTCACTGGAAACTTATGTTTTCCAAACTCTATCACTAGATCCCGGCATCCAAGACTTACTATCATATCTCCACCAGGAGAACTTACTTTTATTGGACACCCAATGTTTTTAGTTGGAAACCCATTTCTATCAACAAATGCTTTTGATATGAATGAATGTGATGCACCAGTATCAAAAAGAACAAGTGCTGGAATAGAATTGAGTTTGAACTTACCAGCAACAGCATCAGATTCCTCATAGATCTCCTCCACATTAATGTGGTTCACTTGTCCCTTTTGAAAAGGGTTGGGCTTATTGGGTCCTTCAACTTTCTTTTCTAGGCATTCATTTGCATAATGCCCCATCTTCTTGCACTTGAAACATTCAACCTGACTAAGATCCTTCTTGACAGGCTGGCTTCCACTACCACTTCCACTTCCATTGTGGTGGCTCTTATATCCACTCTTGTGATTCTTGTACTTATCATTGTCATGATTATGGTGGTGCTTGTTGTCATGATGACGGTTGTGGTTGTGGTGTTTTTTGTACTTCCCATGCTTGTGGGATCCAGAACTCCCACTATCATCATAATGGGAACGCTTGTGAGACGATCCCGAGCTGTGCTTGTCAGAGTGCTTTCTCTTCCTGCTTTCAACTTATTTCATCTTGCTCTCCAAAATAGCAGCCTTGTCACAAAGAGACTGATAAGTGGGAACATAAGCCACAAATAGCTGCAGGTTCATTTCATCGTTCAATCCTTCAAGGAACTCCTCTTTCCTCTTAGCATCAGTGTCAACTTCATCCGGTGCATATAGCGCCAGATTGTTGAACTCCTCAGTATACTCTGCCACGCTGCGGTGGCGCTGCTTCAAGTTATGAAATTCCTTTTTCTTCAGACTCATCACTCTGGATGAGATGTGAGCGGTACGGAAACCATCTTCGAAGATAGCCCATGTCACATCCGCAATGGGGGTGGTGATCTGGAAGTTATCCCACCAAGTGGTTGCTGGTCCTTCCAACAAGTGTGCTGCAAATCTGACTTTCTCTTCATCAGTACAGCCAACAGTTACCAAGTCCTTGTTCACAGAGCGTAGCCAATCATTGGCCACCATAGGATCGGTAGTTCCTGATAACTTTGCTGGCCTTAGTCTTAAGAACCTGGTAAGCATGTCAAAACCCGGTGGGTTGTTCTGATTATTGTTGTTATTATTATTATTATTATTATTGTTGTTGTTGTTGTTGTTGTTCTGATTTTGGATGAACGTGGTCATCATTTGCATCAACTGAGTCTGATCTGTCATCATCTGCTGCATCTCAGGGGTGATTTTGTTGTTGTTAGGGTTGGGATTGGCACGTCAGGGAGGCATCTGTGGTTTTCAATAAAGATAAGAATGAGATACCCATAGATGCTAACATGCACATTACATCGCATAGACAATCACCAAACATGCATCATAGTAGTAAGAGTTCAACAACAAAGACAACAAGTTTTGAAAAGTAAACACACCAATAGCAAGCCATTCACATGTTGGATGGTCATTGCGACTCAATAATCAAAAGCATGGTAAATGAGTAGTCATCACTACTCCTCTACATCAACCTCCTCATCAACAAGTGTAAGACATGCATTCTCCATAGCAGTCTTGTATTCCTCGACATTGGTGGCCAAGGTCTCTACTTTGGCTTTGAGAGCCCTCTTCTGTGCACGAAGCCTCTCAATTACACCTTGCTGATGCTCGAGCTCGAAGTCCTTGGCCTCTAGTTCTACAGTCATGTCTTGAATCCTCTTGTTCCTATCTTGGACTCTCTTCTCTTGACTCTTGAACTTTCTATCCTGACTCTCAAACTTGGCCTCCATTTCTTTGACTATCTCATCTTGCTCCGCGAAGAGCTTGTCCTTCTCACGAATCTGCACCTAGAGTTCGTCATTGCTGAGCATGATGTTGGTCCTATCAGTATCTAGGTGCCTAAGAAGAACCTCTAAGTCCTGGAGGTATAGACGAATCGGTTCTGCCGTCTCTCTCGAAGCATCCTCGAAGTCAATGGCCTCACCATCCTCATCACGTCTACCAAAGGCGTGGAAGTGAGTACCTCTAATCTCTCGAGAGTGTCTCCCTAGTAAACGTCCAAGCAAATCCTGCATGACTACCTCTAGGCCTCTCTCCTTGTCATCATGCATGAGCTTGAAGATGATTTCCTCCGTGGTAGGCTCAGTCTGGCGTCCTGGCTGATTAACCTTGAAGCCCCAAAGGTCTTTCCTCTCAAACTTGGTGAGGGGAAGCATCATGATGGTAGGAAGTGGGAGATTGAGCAAACTAGTGAGCTCAATAATGCGAGTGCCAAAACGAGTTCCCTTGAACTCTTCAGCCGCGCTGATAGTAACATTAGGCATCTATTTAATAAGATAGAAAAAGTTAGAATCAACACAATTTAAGATAAATCACAAGACAAGGCATCACATGCATATCTTTAGAAATCAAAACACACAAGTCATGGCATACATGGATGCATTACAAACAACCAAGGTTCAACTTATTTTAAACAACATTTGGGAAATAAAATGATAAGTGTGGTGGTCCAACTAACGAAGTATGTTTACAATCCCATCTCACTTGCCAAGTTGGCTAACAGGGCATCCCTAGAGGCAATCTGTCTATCTAGATCACATGACTCCATTGCTAAGTCTATGATGTCCTTGCTTAAGCTTTGGTTGGTATCCTCTAACTCTTGGGTATGCTTCTTTTCTTCCCTAAGGTCATTCTGGGTGTTGAGCATTCTGCACTTGATTCTATCACCAAGTTCTTTGATGGCCTTCCAAGCTGCATCTCTTGCTGAATCAAAGAATGTAGTGTGCATCACTGAATTGGTGACCAAGCAGAATCCTGATTCCTTGTGGTTGTCTTCCTTGTTTTTATACAAGTGAAGTTGCACCCACCAGTATTCAACTCCTTCATCCATCACAGGAAAACCTTTGTACACAACTGCACCATGTATTCCCATGGAAACCATGAGGTCCTTGAGATCCTTGGGGAATTCTGTCTCACATTCCAAAGTCATAGTCATGAGTGGTCCCTTCTCCACGGCTTCGTTGATGGAGTTCATCTACAAATAGAGGTGAGAAAGAAGATTAGAAAAGTTTACGAGAAGAAAAGACAAGTGTGAAAGTTGTTAAAATTTTTCCTTAGTGGTTTCCAATATTAGGGTCATAATCCTACAGGCAACACAGTGCTCTGATACCATCTGTAAGATCCCTCCCTTTATAAAGGTAAGGATCCCTGTGATTGCAATGCTAGTCCCTGGATCAATGCTAGCATCCACAGTTTAAGATGAAGTACACAGAAACAAAGGTAATTATTACATATCATTCCAGAGACAAACATAGTCTTTTACAAACTCCATGGCCACAGGCCTAATACAAGAGTTTAAATATATAATAAGATAAATAAGTCTTCATCTTCATGTGCCACAGGCAAGCATGTTGAGTGTAGACTCATAACCCCTAATCACCATCAGAGTAACCTGCAACATCACAAGTTACAACCATAGTGGGTCAATACATTGGAATAGTATTGGCAAGTGATACCTTAGAATAATATTGGAAACTAGATACTATATGCATTTTGGCTAAGTGTAGCTTAGGCTTGCTTGCTCAAAATAGGTTTTACCTATTAGTTGAAAACACTAAGTTTTTCTTTGGTAAAAACTTTCCCAAGGAACCACCAATAGACATTGGTGAACCTTCATCCTTGTTCAACCACAAGTTTTAACTTAGAAATTGGGATGAGGAGATTCTTGATAGCTTCCATGTCTTGATGCTCAAGTTGTCCAATACCAGGGACATGGCTAAGTACTTAGATTCTTCCATCTGCAGAGGTTGTGCACTTTCCCCACAAGACTTGATTTTCACCAAGACAGGACCTTTCAGAAGCCTTCCCTTAGACCAAATGGACGCGCTCCAACCTATCATCCCTCTACCACCAACTGTCCAAATGGCTAAGTTATTGCAACCTATATGATCCAGACGGAGCCCATATTGCCAAGTGGCTGCACTAGAAGCTTCTTAACATATGGCATCTCAAATCCCTTTGTTCCTGGGTGGCTTTCCACAAGTGAGATACACAAGGTAAACCATAGAAATGGGCCTTGTGTAACCACTCAACAAAAACCATTCCTTCCATTCCACCCAGGTGTTTCATTCTCTTAGTTGTTTTATTAAACAAAACACAAGTCCAAAGACTTAGAAATATCTTCTCATAGCATGAATATATAACCACCCTTGGTTGCTATTAGCTAGGCTAAGCATGGCATTGATAAGACTTAGAAATATTTCTAGCAATTCTACAACTACTAGGATTTCCCAAGTATAGCATATAGATCAAAAATATCCATGCAAGACTAGCAAAATATTTCTAATGCATAGTTGAAAAAGATAGGAATAAATCATGAAGCACCACTTGCCTTGGTAGTTTGGAGAGTAGCAACAATCCTCACAATCACAATCATTATTTGCACCAAAATCTACACATAAAATAATAGCACCAAAATCACATACAAAATAAATACAAGCAAAATATATGGATGCATGCATAATGCCATGTGATGATTTTCTACACCAAACAAGACAAGTGCACAGTACTGAATCTTAAACAAGTTCAAAACTTGCCAAATAAACTTTATTTGAACAATAGAACATTTTTCAAATAATTACTATACCCAAATTATGCCTACAAATGTTTCTGTGAAAACAATCATTTTAACAGAAGCAAAACATTAAAAACATTGCATAAATGAAAAGGATTTTCTCTCCTAATTCCATTGATATAAAATTTGTCAAATTTGGACGTGGGAATCAAAAGTTATGAATTATTCAAGTTTAAACATCTAATAGATCTAATTTCTGGTTTTTATTAAACAGACAGGCCACATGGCTGCTTTCTATTGGTACATACCATTTCGGTTGGATCGGCTAACACAGACCACATGATCTCATTTAGATCTTACGGTGCAGATGCATCCATACCGCTTCGGTGATTGAATCTATCGCGTCCAGTTGATCAAGATCTAACGGCCCTAAGCAGCTAACCCTAAACGGGCGGCGCTAGCGGCGGTGACAGGTGGCGGCGTGCTCTAGAGGTGTAGTTACCAGAGTTACAGGAGGCGAGAGGAGTAGGGGATAAGCTCACCAGAATCACCGTGGCAAGGGGATGCTCGACGTGTGCTCGGTTGGCGAAGGGGCGTACGGAGTCGATGTTGATTGCTCGTCGGAGATCGAGACGGCGTCGGTTGTTCTTGGTTGGCGACAGAGACGACGTTCTAGGCCATGCTAAGACGAGAAAAGGGTTGCGTTAGGTGCGCAGGATGCTGGGGATCACACACGCATCAAACAGAGGAAGAGGGGAAGCTGGGGCTTACCGGAAATGGTCGCGGGAGTTCGAGCAGACGGTGGCGGAGCACAGTCGATGACGCTATTGAGGATACAGAGCATGCGCGAGCGAGAGGGAGGTACCGAGAGATGTGCCTGGTGATGGGGAGTGTGCTCATGTGGTCGAGGAGGCGAGGGGCGACGGGGTTTGGCCGGAATCGTCGCCGGAAGGCGTCGGAGCAGAGGGAGGTTCTGAGAGAATTCCGAGCAGCCTGGTGGCTCCGGTGGGGTGGGGTTTGGGGGAAAAGGGGAAGGGAAGCATGGTGCTTAAGTAGGCGAGGACGTGGGCGTGAATTACTTGAGCATTGAACGGGAAATTGAAGCCGCAGAATTAAACAGGAAACGACCGGAGGAATTTGGGGAAGAACTGGTCGCTGGGGGTGGAGACGATGACTGACGCGTGGGCCGCTATTGTCAACGAGAGAAAAAGAGAGGAGGTGGGGTCCAGTCATCATAGACTCTACGGGTGTTGCGAGTAAAATAAAACGTTTCGCGGGAAGGGATAGTTGGGCTAGATCGGTCGGACTGGGCTGGGTTCGGCCAGATTGGCTGTTTGCTTTATTTTTTTCCTACCTTTCACTTTTCTTTTTTGATTCGAAATTCTGGTTTGAATTTGAAAGATCAAATCAAATCTGTTTTAAATGAAACTTTACCCACACTAAAGTTTGTTGATTCTTGCCTCCTGGATTGTGTAACACAACTGTTCACCCTTTAAAATCAACTTGAGTCTTGAAAAAGAATTTAAAAACAAGCTCTAGTTATGTAATTATAAATAGTAAAAGATTGGTTTATAAATCATAGTTTGTTTTGTAACCTTGACCAAACTTTAGAAACAACACTTAAGTTTGAACTGAAAACATGTCTGATTAAAAATAAGTACCTTTCTCATAGAAGGTAGCAACAAGGCTATAACATACTTACATAAAATAATGAGCATCAGATGCTCCTGTTTTTGAAATGATTTTGAAAAGGAACCCTAAATGATCATGGATGCATGGATGATATGCATGAGTTTTGAAACATGATTTTAGGGATGTTACAATGAGTCCGTAGTTTGAATATTTATTCGGCACCCGCATGGATTTTTTTTTGGAAAATGGTGCAAGCATATAGGATGTGGCCGGGTGAAGGGTGCACGACACTGAAGTGGATCCCGGTACACAGAGTCGAGGACCGCCTGGGAGTATGTCCAACTTCCGCAGCCGGGAGCCCTTCTGGTGACTCATGGATTAGGCAAAAGTAAGGGAAAGGTTTCAGTCGACCACCCTCTGTCAGCACACCAAGGAAATGTGTCAAGTGATGCTAAGAGTCGGCCGACGCGTGTGGGTAAAGTTGTACACCCCTGCAGGGTAATAATATTTTCGAAAAGCTGTGTCCACGATTATGGACGACTTGGGAATGTACGTGGGATCATAGAGAACATGAACCTAATCGTAAAACTTGGCAAAGTAAAGTGTGCTTAAGGATGCTTCCTCATGGGTACGAGGGGTTGATCCTAGATGAGGTTTGATGATGACTTGGTGGATATCAAAAGATGACGATCAATACTTTAGAGATGTCTTTTTTCTTATCCCCTTTTTAAACACTCTAATTAGACGAGCTTCTTCTCCCTCCTGTTTTATAATCAAAGATGGCTTTATGCAAAACAACTCCACCATCCATAAGTCTTGCGGAGTACACCCTGTACTCACCTTGCTTTGTTGATAGTTTTGCAGCAGAGTAAGTGTTACCATAGAAGATGAGTTTGGTACGGCATCAACATCGACGAGTAGGTTGGGGTTCCCAGTCGGCAGCCTAGAATCTATGGAATGGACGTCATCGTTATGCTTCAGGCCTGTTAGGCCATTTGTTAAGTTTGCTATACTTAATAGCATAATTTGCATTCCGTTGTTTGATGTTTGTGGTTAGTGACCTCTGCTTGTAATATTTTGGTTCTTTGCTCAGTTATGAGAGAGCTGTAATAATTTTTGTGCCGTAGGGTCACTGATGTGTTACCGATTCTTCACTTGATATTTTTGAGCTCAAGGTTAAGCATATTTCAGACGGAGGTCTGCGATTTGTTTAGCCTTGATCCTGGGGTGTCACACTAAGGCTCATGCTTCAACATTTTCATCATCAAATCATCTGGTGTTCATAACACATGTCAAAACATTTCATTAGAATGACTCATCATTCCAAGGTTTTCATAATCATTTTCAGCAAGTATTCCCATCTAAAGTGATCAACTTTTATGCTTAGCACTACCCACTAAAAATGACGGTATTCACTAATGAAGGGTGCTAATCAAGTGTGACTATTCCAATCTAGATCTCATGCCTCATTATGACATCTAGTTCTAACTAACTTAGGACAAGTTTTATGCTCGTTATGCTACCTACAATATCTTTCCAACACTCACAAGTCACTAAGTAAAAGTAAGAAAGAACTTTGATAAATAAAATAAAAATGATAAAGCTTGCAAGTAAAACTGGGATTTGGTATAATCAAGGTTGCATAACCAAAGTATGCCTAATGCATCTGGCATAGGTTAACTGGTAGGGTTAGGCTTGCAAGGATGGATTGCATGGTTTAGCTTAGCTTGCCTTGATTGGTGTAGTGGTTGAAGTTTTCTTCTTCCTCTTCTTCGTAGTACTTCTCCTCCTTGTTGCCTTGGTCGGTACTAGCATCTATAAATGAATACGAGGTACACAATCACCAAACAATACTTAACTACCTATATTTGTCACACAAAGGTTCACACTAGATGATCTAGCATCATCACAATCATCACATGAAATAAAGACCTAGTCTTATTTTTTTATTTTAGAAAAGTAATTTCTACTCATTAAAAACTACTTAAGATTTAATATTCTCCAATTAAAATATGGGATCATGTTTACACATGTAATCACCACATATTTTAATACTTGGTAATGTGATTTAAAGTGGTGTCACAATTTAATAAGTTTAAAATTACTATTTTAAATAATGAAAGTGACTAGAAATGCCTATGTAGCATTATTTTAGTACTTTTCCAAGATCACTACATGTAAACCTAATTATTTTTACATATTCAAAAAGATCTTGTCAAATGTGATTTTTGAGAGTTGTAATCAACTCAAAAGCATTTATGGTTGATTTTTGAAAAATGTTTGAATGTGTAAAAGTCTCTGTCTTGTTATTTTTACTATAGGTGATCTATAATTTCAAATGGTTTGAATCCAACAGGCTTGGATTGATAATTTTAGTGCCTTTCTAACAAAATTGGTTTCATGCAATTTGGTTCAGTAAATCTCCTTGAATTGATTTTCAAAGTCACCGACTCAACTAGATTTGAATTAAAATGGAAAAAGATTGTTTAAATCTACAGGCTCTGGCAAAGTGAAAGACTTGAGCTGGCCCAATGACAACAGCGCTGCAGCGGGATGCTAACTGAGAGGTCCCACGCTTCAGCGGCCCTATCTACATGAAGCGGTAAGTTTCAATCTGGGTCGTGCGATTAGACTAAGATCTACGGCTCACGTTCGTCGTCTCTGTTGAACAGCTCCGACGAGACCGAACCCCAACGGCGATGGTGGGGGTACATGGCGGCTTATCAGGGCTCCATCTAGGGTCGGCGATGGGGTCCAACGACGTTGTCGACGATGGCGGTTCAAATGGTGGTCACGGCGGCTCCTGTGGTGGCGGCTCCAATCAATGGCTTAGCTCCTCCTCTGCAGCGGTGGACTCCGGTGAAATTCCGGTGGCCTGGTGCTTGCCTTGATCCGGGGAAGGGACAGGGGTGTTCTGTGAGGAGTGGGGAGTGATATGGTGTGGAGAATTAAGGTAGGGGGTGGCCTCTATTTATACACCGACGAGAGGGGCAGTGCGAGATGGTCAGGGCTCGTTGGTGACGACGGTGCAGTAAGCTAACGGCATGGCAAAGGGCGTAGGCCGGTGCATTGTCTCCTGGCGATCGTCACCGGCTTAATGGCATGGCACGGGGTGGTCGAGAACGGGCGGAACGGGTAGAGGCTCTACGCAGCACCGATGGCGTTTTAGACGACATACAGGGTCTAATGGTTGCGCGGCGGTGAACAGGCATGTCTAGGGGGTAGCTAGGGTCATGGCGCGTGCAGTGATGCGCGGCGAGGGCGAGGTGCTGCGTGTGCGAGCGTGTCAGCTGCGGCGCTCTGGCGCGCTCTTGGCATGGCAAAGAGAAAATGGGCACGGCTATTCTCGATGGTCCAGGGCCTAGCTGTGTTCGAGGGTTGGACAGGGGTGGCGGTGGATGGTGGCCTACCTCCTGGACATTGTGGACGGGCACGGCGCTGCCTCCTGCGTGCTAGCCATGGTCGGTCGGAAATGGTGGCTTCGGGTGGCATGGAACTGCTGCAAGGGTAGGGTTTGTAGCTTGTTCAATGCACTGGTGGTCACTAGGTGAGACAAGGGGAGAGAATTGGGGGCAATGGGGGAACAAGGCATTGATCAAGAATAGTGAAAGTTAGGCAGTTTGATCAGTGCTCACCATGTGTTCATGAAATGGCGGCATGAGATTTGAATTTGAATTTTTGGCTGAATTTTGGTGAGTGCTCTGGTACATGCTTGGTAGTTTGAGGTTGCTTGGGTTTGTCAAGGTGAACTGGTTTGGTTGGATTTTGAGAAATGGTGATCTTAGTACCTATTAAGGATTCAATTTTGAATTGTCATTTGAATAGATTTGGAATTTGTTTCTATTGGTTTGTAAGGTGGGCTTGGGTTCACTTTTACTTAGTCTAGCAAGGGGTGAAAAGAATAGGATTTGTTTCTGTTACAAATCTTGGACTAGGAACACTCAAAGTGGTCTAGTGGTTAACTTTGGTAAAAATGACCATTTGCTTATATTGTTTATATTTGAATTTCTCTTCATTTGATTCTGCTTGGAAATGATCTAGATGATATTGTTTTCATCTTTAAACAAATCTCTGCCATTCATAGCAATCAAACATGGCATTGCAAGCATTTATGCATTCATCACACACACATGCATTCATATTTATTTTAATCACAAAAGTTTTTGTTAACCCTAAACTTGGGTGATTGGAACTTGATAATCTTGTTTAATATTTTTGGGAAGTTACAAACCTTCCCTCCTTAAACAAAATCGCATCCCGAGATTTAAGAAAAAGAAAACTAGGAACTAAAGAGATCTGGGAACTCAGTCCTAATGTAATCTTATCGTTCCCAAGTAGCTTCTTCTTCAGTATGGTTACTCCACTGGATCATGAGAAACTTGATACTCCTGGTTCTGGTGGTTCTAAAGGCTTCTTCCAAAATACGAATGGGTACTTCACGATAAGTTAGGTCATTGTTGAGCTCTATGGTCCTATGATCAATATTCTTGAAAACTTAGGTATTCTCCGGGACTTCTAGGCATTTGCGAAGTAACGAGATATGGAATACATCATGCACGGATGACATCTCCAGTAGTTCCAGTTGAAATGATACTTCTCCTCGGCGGTTCAAAATCTTGAAGGGTCCAATATATCTAGGGGCTAACTTCCCTTTGAGTTGGAAACGTTGCATTCCTTTCAAGGGTGATACTTTTAGATACACAAAATCTCCAATAGCGAAGGCTAGATCTCGGCGTCTCTTGTCGGCATAACTCTTCTGTCGGGATTGGGTGGTATTGAGGTGCTCACGGTTCTTGTGAACTTTCTCTTCGTCTTCTCTTAGGATGTCGGGTCCGAAAATATGACTCTCTCCTACTTATGACCAATTCAACGGGGTACGACACTTCCTTCCATACATAAACTCAAATGGGGCCATTTGCAAACTGGCTTGGTAACTATTGTTGTATGAGAATTCTGCGAAAGGCAGACAGTCCTCCCATTTTGATCCATATTCCAACACACAAGCTCTCAACATATCTTTGAGTATTTGGTTTACTTGCTCCGTTTGTCCATCGGTCAGCAGGTGATAAGCTGTGCTGAAATCCAGTCTGGTCCCTAATCCTTCTTGGACTTTCTTCCAAAATCTCGAGGTAAACTGGGTTCCTCGATGCGACACAATGTTCTCGGGGATTCCATGAAAACTTACCATCCTAGCGATGTACAACTCTGCTAGCTTCGAACTTTGGTAAGTGGTCTTGACAGGTAAGAAATGGGCTACTTTGGACAGTCTATCCACTATGACCCAAATAGAGTCATTTCCCCTACTAGATGTAGGTAAACCGGTGATGAAATCCATCCCTACAGAATCCCATTTCCAATCCGGAATCTGCAATGGTTACAAAAGTCCTGGGGGTATCTGATGTACCGCTTTGACTCTCTGGCAGATATCACATTTGGCTATGTAGCTTCCGATTGCTCGCTTCATCTTGTGCCACCAAAATTGCTCCTTCAAATCCTGATACATCTTTGTTCCTCCAGGGTGGATATAATAAAGTGTATCATGGGCTTCTTGCAAATTAGCTTGTTTCAACTCTGAATCTGCTGGTACACAGATACATCCTTTATACCAAAAAACTCGTTCTTCATCTTCGGTGAATCCGGGTACCTTCCCTGTACCGATATGACGTTTGATTCCGTCGATACTAGCATTTCCTTTTTGCGCCTCCTTGATCTGACTGATCAAAGTGGGTTGAAGTTCTATGCTAGACAAAAATCCTTTACTTACTAGCTCCATTCTGAAATTCTCCATCTGCTCATGCAAACTTGTCTAGGCTTCTTTTATCATGGTGTTCAATCGACACGGCAATCTGCTAAGAGCATCTGCTACCACATTGGCTTTGCCGGGGTGATAGTGAATGTCAAGGTCATAGTCCTTAATTAACTCTATCCATCTCCTTTGCCTCATATTTAGCTCCTTCTAGGTGAAAATATACATCAGACTCTTGTGATCTGAATAAATCTCACAGCGGTTACCCATGAGGTAATTCCTCCATGTCTTCAAGGCTAACACTACGGTTGCTAGTTCAAGGTCATGGGTAGGGTAATTCTGTTCATGTTGCTTTAGTTGTCGGGATAGATAGGATATGACTTTGCCTTCTTGCATTAACACACATCCAATACCAACCTTGGATGCGTCACAATACACATAAAAAATCTTCGTGATATCCGGCATAATCAAGATTGGGGCTGAAATCAATCTCTTCTTGAGCTCTTGAAAACTTGCTTCACATTTGTCCGTCCATTCAAACTTCTTATCTTTCTTCAACAACTGGGTCATGGGTCCTGTGATGGTTGAGAATCCTTCTACGAACTTGTGGTAATATCCCGCTAATCCGAGAAATGCGCGAACTTGGGTTTGGGTGGCTGGGGCTTTCCATTCTTCAACATCCTTAACCTTGGCAGGGTCGACAGCAATTCCTCCTACTGACACGATATGTCCGAGGAATCCTACTTCCTTTAACTAGAACTCACATTTGCTAAACTTGGCATACAACTGTTGCTCTCTAAGGGTTTCAAGGATGGTCCTCAGGTGTAGCTCATGTTCTTCTTCAAATTTGGAATAGATCAGAATGTCATCAATGAAAACAATGACAAACTTATCCAGGAAGTTCATAAAAATCTTATTCATGAGATTCATGAAATAAGCGGGGGCATTGGTTAATCCAAAAGACATGATAGTGTACTCATATAATCCATATCTGGTGGTAAAAGCAGTCTTTGGAATATCCGTTGTGTGAATCTTGAGTTGATGATAACCAGTTCTAAGATCAATCTTAGAAAACACTTTGGCACCGGTCAACTGGTCAAACGGATCTTCTATCTTCGGCAGGGGGTACTTGTTCTTAATGGTGACATCATTCATCTTCCGATAATCCGTGCATAAACGGTTACCTCCATCTTTCTTACCCACAAACAAAACTGGTGATCTCCATGGCAACGCACTTGATTGAATCAGTCCTATCTCTAGCATAGCATCCAGTTGCTTCTTTATCTCCGCTAATTAAGACAAGTGCATACTATAAGGTCTCTGAGCTATGGGTCCAGTTCCAGGGATTAGTTCAATGATAAACTCGATATCCCGATCTGGGGGCATACCGGGTAATACATCTAGGAATACGTCGGGGTATTCACAGACTACTCTGACTTGGTCAATGGTTGGTTTGACTAGACTCTTGTTGCACTTGAATTGACGGGGCAAGGTCTCCGATACATGCTCTACTGATACTCTAGTGGTACTAGTCATGGTTATGGATTTCTTGGCACAGTCGATTAATCCTTTATGTTTCGACATCAAATCCATTCCTAGTACTACTTACAAACCTTTGGTTCCAAGTACTATTAGATTAGCATAAAAATCTATTCCATGGATTCTAATAGGTACGGCCTTGCAAATTTGTCTAGCTTTGGTGGTTGAACCAGGTATTTGAACTATCAAAACATTCTTCAATTTTTTTGGTTGAATCTTACTAGTGCATGCAAATTCTTCTGTAACAAACAAGTGCAATATTCCAGAATCAAACAACACTCTTGAAAGTACCGAGTTAACAGAAAACATACCCATCATGACATCTGGTGCTTCCTGGGCTTCTTCAGCATTCATGTGAAACAGATGGCTATTGCGGTTGAGTGAGTTCCCTGGGGCAAACCTCCTTCCAGGCTGAACACGGCGCTGCTGCTGAGCTGGGGCATTCACATTGGTGGCTGCTGCAAGCTTCTTGGGGCACTTGTTGGAATAGTGACCCTTGACTCCACATTCAAAACAAGTAACCCGAGACTTGTCTTTTCCTGCAACAGGCACGACATTGCTTCCAGTCCTTGGGGCAGTATTGTTGTTGGACTTGGGTGGTTCACGGTTGAAATGGTTGGAGTTGCCGGGATTATTGTGGTGGTTTCCTCCGGGCCTTGGGTTTCCTCCTCCATGGCTGGGATAGTTCGGACGGGTCATAAGGGGTCTATTATTTCTCGGGGCATATCCTGCAGACGGGTTGGGACAATACTTTGGGGTAGGGTGGGATCCTGGTTGATTCATCATTCGACGCTTGCGACTCTCATTGGCTTGGTTGATCTCGCCTTCCATCTGGATTGCAGAATCCACTAAGGCTTCCAGATCAGCAAACGGAATATTGACCAGCACTGTCTACATCTCATCATGCACATCATTAAAGAATCTCTCCTTCTTCTTGGCTTCAGTACTAATCTCATCAGGGGCATACCTAGACAGAGATAGAAATCTGTCATGGTACTCTACCACAGTCATTCTTCCCTGCTTCAGCTCCTTGAATTCATCCCTCATCCACAAAATCAAACCCGGTGGCACATGGGTTCGGCTGAACTTGAGTTTGCATTCATCCCAACCCATCATCTGTCCTTAATTCATGGTGCGAAAGCTATTCCACCAAGCTCTTGCATCTCCTTCCAGATAGTGGGTGGCAAACAGTACTCATTGGCCTCCACTCCTATGACTTCTAAGTTGTTCTCCATGGTCTGTAGCCAGTCATCGGCATCTAATAGCTCTTCAGACTTACTAAATATGGGGGGATTAGTGTTTTTAAAGTTCTTGAGCTTAGACCATGGTTGTCCTGGTTTCCATGGCCTTGATTATTATTGGCCATCTGAGCTATCTGTTGAAGGGTGGCTAGGTTAGCTTGGCGTTCCATTCTTTCAGCTCATGGTCAGCAACTAACATTTGTAGGATTTGCAACTTTGGATCCTGAGATGAGCTGTTTCCTCCCCAAGGCATCTTAAGATTGAGATAGATCATGAGACAAGAGGGAAATTTCTAAGGTTCATGGATTTGTTTTTAAAAAGCGTTTAAACTTTGTGTTTGACTCTGGTTTTGCAAACTAGCAACATGCTTTTCATTCATTCATAAGACCCAATACAAACACACACTACACTAAAGTAACAGATGGTTTTAAGAACCATTCTGTGAAACTACGATACAGTGGGACCGGATACAACTCACACGTACGGTAGTGCTCAAGTGCTACTACTCATCAGAATAGGTGGCTTCTTCATCATCAATGAAGGTGGAATTGTAACATCCCAAAAATATTAATCAAGGTTATCAAATTCCAATCACCCAAGATTAGGGTTAACAAAAACTTTTGTTATTAAAATCAATATGAATGCATGTGTGTATGTGATGAATGCATGAATGCTTGCCATGACTTGTTTGATTGTTATGAATGGCAATGATTGGTTTAAATATGAAAACAACATCATCTAAATCATTTCGAAGCAGAATTAAATCAATAGAAAGTCAAAAACAAACAATATGAGCTAATGGTTATTTTGACCAAAATTAACTACTAGACCACTCTGAGTGTTTCTAGTCCAAGATTTCTAACAAAAACAAATCCAATTCTTTTTAACCCTTGCTAGACCAAGTAAAAGTGAACCCAAGCCCACCCTAGAAAGCCACATAATATTTTGCAGATCGATGCCAAGGACAATTCAAAATTGAATCTAGTTCATATGGTAAGATCACCATTTTTCAAAACCCAACCAAACCAGTTCACCTTGACAAATCCAAGCAACCAGATACTACCCAGTGTGTGACCAATGCACCCACCAAAAATTCAAATATAAATCTCTTGTGGCCATTTCATCAACCACCTTATGAGCATAAATCAAATAAAACAACAAACACTATTTTGAGCAGTGTTCTTGAAAAACTTGTTCCCTCTCCAGCCCTCACCACACTCCCAGTATGTCACCCACCTTGTCTATGCAGCTCTAGCCCTCTGTTTACACGACCATCTCATCAATTGCCACCATGGCCGAGCACATTTTCCACCCCCACCGTCGACAGGAAGCTACAAACGTAGCCAGCCTCACCAACCTTGTCTGACATGCTGCTCGTGCCTCACTGCCCCCTCTAGACCAGGCCTAGCTCGAGGAAAGAGAGAGGAGATGACGGAAATGCCGTGCCCGTGCCGCTGTCGACCATGCCGACGCGCACCGTAGTTCACGCGCCGTTCCCACTTGACCCGACCGCGCCTAGATCTTGCCGCCCGTCTACACGATCACCAACGTCCCAGGAGACCACCAGACATGCCCGTTTCCTCGACCGTTCCCCGTAGCTGCCACACGCCGCGAAATTCGCCATCGGTACCGTGTAGAGCGCCGCATGTTCTAGACCAAACCACACCGCCCTTGCCGCGCCATCAAGACGTTGAGCATCGCCAGGAGACCGCGCACCATCCTAGCCCTCGCGCCATGCCAGTAGCTCGTTGTAACGCCGACCCCGACGAGCTCTGCCCATGCCGCTCGGTCTCTCTCGCTCGCCTATAAAAGGAGGCCTCCCCCGCACCATTTCTCCACACCATATCACTCCCCGCCTCTCACTGATCCTTCCCACTTTTTCCCGGAGCAAGGCGAGCTCAGCATCACCGGAATTTGGCGGAGCCCACCGCTGCTAGAGGATAAGGGCGCCATCGATTGCGACCACCCTAGGAGACTCCGCCAGTACCAGGAGAACCGCCGTCGTCGACAACCTCATTCACCCCCACCGCCGACCCTCGCCTGAGCCCCGGTGAGCCTCCCCAGACCCCCACAAGCCGTGCTAGGTTTTGACCCCGTCGTGTCCTGTTTTGATGAGGACGATGGCCATGAGCCATTGATCTTACATCTAATCCCACGGTCGTAATCATCCCATACCCCTTCGCCACCCCCTGTCTTGCTGACGAGTGGGGACACCACTTAAACCAGCTCAGCCTTGTATTGTTTGCGATGGGCGGCCCGAGAACTCTCCATGCCAACCTAGTTAGTTTAAATTTAGATTTTTCAATTTAGTTTCAAACCTAGTTCTGTCTGTTGATTCAAAAATCAATTCCGGGAGTTTCACTGAACCAAATTGCATGAAACTAATTTTGTTGGAAAGGTATGGAAATTATTAATCCAAGACCATTCGATTCAACCCATTTGAAATTATAGATCACCTATAGTAAAACTAACAAGGCATAGACTTTTCTGCATTCAAACATTTTTCAAAAATCAACCATAAATGCTTTTGAGTTGATTCCATCTCACAAAAATCACATTTGACAAGACCTTTCTGAATATATAAAAATATCTAGGTTTACTTGCATTAATAATGGACAAGTAATAAAAGAATGCCCCATAGGCATTTCTAGTCACTTTAAGTAATTAAAATAATATTGTTAAACCTGATTAAATTGTGACACCACTTTAAATCACATTCCCAAGTATTGAAATATGTCGTGATGACATGTGTCAACATGATCCCATGTTTTAATTGGAGAATATTAAATCTTAAGTAGTTTTCAATGAGTAGAAATTACCTTTCTAAAATAAAATAAATAAGATTAAAGTTCTAATCCTTGTGATGATGCTAGATCATTTAGTGTGAACCCTTGTGTGCCAAATAGAAGTAGTTAAGTATTCTTTGGTGATTTTGTACCTCATATTTATTTATAGACGCTAGTACCGACCAAGGATACGAAGAGAAAGGAGACTACTACGAAGAGGAAGCAGAGGAGAACTTCAACCACTGCACTGCTCAAGGCAAGCCATCCTAGCAAGCTAACACTTGCAACCTTGCAAGCTAGATAACTTATGCAAGATGCATTAGGCATATTTGCTTATACCACTTGATTATACCAAATCCCAGTTTTACTTGCAAGCTTTATTCTTTTATTTCTTTATCGAAGATCTTTATTTGTGTTTACTTAGTGACTTGTGAATTTTTGGAAGATATTAGAGGTAGCATAAAGAGCATAAAATTTGGCCTAAGTGAGATAAAACTAGATGTCATACCGAGGCATGAGATTAGACTTAGATAAGTCACACTTGATTATCACCCCTCATTAGTGATTACCCCCAACTTTAGTGGCTAGTGCTAAGCATAAAACTTAATCACTTTAGATGGAATACTTGGTGAAAATGGTTATGAAAACCTTAGAATGATGAGTCATTCTAATGAAATGTTTTGACATGTGTTATTGAATACCAGATGATTTTGATGATGAAAATGTTGAGGCATGAGCCTTAGCCCTTTATAAAACTGATGGTTGTGTTCGGATGCAATACCATTCCAATGTTACCGTACAACCACAATACCCGAATTTGGGTAGGGCTTGACTGGAAGTTTATATATCTTAGTATGGGTTCCCTTGCGGCCAAGGTTTGAGCTGAGGGTACCTCGTGATGATTGTCCACCTGTGCAGTTCCCAAGATAACCGATGGTCATGGTTGGGAGGCCAAACTCATAGGGAAGGTGCCTATACTAGGGTGTGTAATTGAAAGGTTAGGATTGATTATCGGCATACTGAGTATGGTGAATCAGGATTGTTCCTGACAGATGTATCGAATGTTGTGGTGAAAGTGTAAAACTATTCGAATAGCCATGTCTGCGAGTATGGACAGCTGGAGTGGCCATACTGTTCCGTCATTAGATGTTTTCAAAATGACTTGTGAAATGAATCATGACTTTTACTTGACCACAACAGGGCAGTGAAAGTGAAAACTAAGTTCCCACTTAGGTGTTGAAAGACATTAAACTAGTTTTCTTTGCTTCTGAACTCAGTTAAGATAAACCTGCCTTTTTGCAAAACAACCTAGAGCTTAAGATTCCTACTTGAACCACTGTACTTGTTAGTCATAGTTTGCGAGTACTTAAAGAGTACTCATGGCTTTGTCCCTGGCTACTCCTATGATCATACTATGAGGAGGACTACTAGGATGATGGACAACAGGAAGTATACGACAACTAGGATCATCTCCCATCGTCAGCATTGCTGGTGACCCTGAAGATGGAGCTTCGCCCACGCTACCGTTATTATATTATTCCGCTGCGTTGATTGTATTAAGACTGGATCATGAGATCCTTTATTTGTAAGATCTTTATTATGGTTTGTAATGGATGATGAACTATGATACCAATCTGTTATGTCTCGCAAAAATGGTAATCTCGGGATTGCGATGTATGGCATAACGGGCATCTGGGATTAAAAATCCGGGTGTTGACAAGTTGGTATCAGAGCCATCCTGACCATAGGAGACCCTAGTTAGAATGGACGCTTGAATCAAAAATTTAGTTTCAAAACCAAAGGAAGTGAGTATTTATGAAAAATTATTCCCATTCTTATCACTTAGATTCTTTTAGGAAAATTCATGTCCTTCAAAAAATTCTTACAAAATCTTACATAAAATTTGACACACTTGATCACTCTACTAACTTACTCATCCTACATTCTTATAGATGGACGTGAGGTATAGCAAGTTCTATCAGTTGGGAAATGGAGGAGAGCTCGTCTTTGAGCGTGATTTGGACCAACTCTCGGAACTTCTGGAGCGCTCGCACCCCAAGTTCTTTGGAGCCCAGCTCAATGATCAACAAGGAAGAGAATTGCAGTGGCTGATTGTTGCAAGTATCAGAGGGAAGATTGAAGCCCCCATATTAGAGGGAATCCAGTTCACTTTTAGAGAGAACAACTGGCTAGATGGACTCGCCAGGGCCATGCAAGAAGCTCTTGCCCATCTGTGTGGGAAAAGCATCAATCAGATCAAGGGTACCCGCTTTGAGTTCTATGCAAGGTGTGATGCTATGGGACAACCATTGGAGGTACTAGGTCACCCCGAGCTGAAGCATCAGGTGGATCATCTTGACTTCATGCTGTATGATAGGCAGAAGGAGTTGGACAATGCCCGCGCATACGCCAACCACAACTATGCCATTACAGTCAAGAAGGACCAGATCATCGCCATCCTTGCAGAGGAGCGCGAGTCATTTCACTATATTCGTGACAAGAAGGATCACATTATTGCTCGCCTTCGTCACAAGGTGACAGACTTGGAGGAGACCATCCATGAGCGGGACATGCAACTTGAGGAGAGGGAGAATGCAGGGGAAGATATCCGTGGAGACCCCTACTCCTACCTCATTGATGATGATGACTTCCTGGAGGACCAAGCCATGGACTTCCACACTGATGATGATGACTCCGCCTTCATTGATGATGATGATGAAGACACCAATTCTAATAAGTAGTAGCACTTGAGAAATAGCGTTAGTGAGTTGTATCCGGTCCCATTGTATTGTAGTTTCATAGAATGGTTCTTAAAACCATCTGTTTCCTTATTGTGGTGTGTGTTTGTATGGTGTGCTATGAATGAATGAAAAGCGAGTTTCTAGTGGCAAAACCTGTCAAACTTTAAAAGCTTTGCAAAAATAAAAACCCGAACCTTAGAAATTTCCCTCTTGTCTCATGATCTATCTCAATCCTCAGATGCCTCGCGGAGGAAGCAGTTCATCCCCGGACCCAATGCTGCAAATCTTGCAAATGTTGGTTTCGGACCGCGAAGCTGAAAGAGCCGAATGTCAAGCCAACTTAGCCACCCTTCAACACATAGCTCAGATGGCCAATAACAATCAAGGCCATGGAAACCATGACAACCATGGATCCAACCTCAAGAACTTTCAGAACACCAATCCACCCATCTTTAGTAAGTCTGAAGAGCCATTAGATGCGGATGACTAGCTGCAGACCATGGAGAACAACTTAGAAGTCGCAGGAGTGGAGGCCAATGAGAAAGTACTATTTGCCACCCACTATCTGGCAGGAGATGCAAGAGCTTGGTGGAATAGCATTCGCACCATGAATGGAGGACAGATGATGGCTTGGGATGAATTCAAACTCAAGTTCAGCCGAACCCATGTGCCACCAAGTTTGATTCTACGGATGAGAGATGAATTCAAGGAGCCGAAGAAGGGAAGAATGACTGTGGTAGAGTACTGCGACCGATTCCTATCTCTATCTAGGTATGCCCTTGATGAGATTAGCACTGAGGCCAAGAAGAAGGAGAGATTCCTGAATGGTCTACATGATAAGATGTAGACGGTGTTAGTCAATATCCCGTTTGCTGACCTGGAAGCCTTAGTAGATTCTGCAATCCAGATGGAGGGCAATATCAACCAAGCTAGTGAGAACCGCAAGCTTCGAATGATGCATCAACCAGGAACCCACCATACCCCGAAGTATCGCACTCATTTGTTACAGAAGAATTTGCATGCACTAGTAAGATTCAACCAAAAAAATTGAAGCATGTTATGATAGTTCAAATACCTGGTTCAACCACCAAAGCTAGACAAATTTGCAAGGTCGTACCTATCAGAATCCATGGCATAGATTTTATGCTAATCTAATAGTACTCAGAACCAAAGGTTTGGAAGTTGTACTAGGAATGGATTGGACGTCGAAACATAAAGGATTAATTGACTGTGCCAAGAAAGCCATAACCATGACCAATTACCCTTGGAGTATCGATGAGAGCATGTATCTGAAACCTTGCCCCGTCAATTCAAGTGCAACAAGAGTCTAGCCCAACCAACCATTGACCAAGTCAGAGTAGTCTGTGAATACCCCTACGTATTCCCAGATGTACCCAACATTTGTGAAAGAATCTACCTTTGAGTCTACGACGGTCCAGTAAACTTCCCACTCGTATCAAGCAAACCTTTGGAAAGGTAGTTGCTCCTGCCCTCCTGTCTTTCTTTCTCATTGAATGAACCACTACCTGGGATGCCCCTATGCCTATAAATTCAATGATTTAAGGAGGAAACTTCAAAAAGAAAGCCTACTGGTTGGTCTGGTTGTCCCCCGGCGGTGCCCGGGATTCTGTGTAATAAGTTGTTGATATTCAACAACTCCGCGTAAAAAATAATCACATAAATCCAAACATTTATCGATCCATCCATAAGGTAGATCAACGGCTACTCCTCCGCCCCCAGATCGAGATATCGAGTTTATCATTGAACTAATCCCTGGAACTGGACCCATAGCTCAGAGACCTTATAGTATGCACTTGTCTTAATTAGCAGAGATAAAGAAGCAACTAGATGCTATGCTAGAGATAGGACTGATTCAATCAAGTGCGTCGCCATGGAGATCACCTGTTTTGTTTGTAGATAAGAAATATGGAGGTAACCGTTTGTGCACGGATTATTGGAAGCTGAGTGATGTCACCATTAAGAACAAGTACCCCCTGCCGAAGATAGAAGATCCGTTTGACCAGTGCCAAAGTGTTTTCTAAGATTGATCTTAGAAGTGGTTATCATCAACTCAAGATTCGCGCAACGGATATTCCAAAGACTGCTTTTACCACCAGATATGGATTATATGAGTACACTCTCATGTCTTTTGGATTAACCAATGCCCCCGCTTATTTCATGAACCTCATGAATAATATTTTTATGAACTTCCTGGATAAGTTTGTCATTGTTTTCATCGATGACATTCTGATCTATTCCAAATTAGAAGAAGAACATGAGCTACACCTGAGGACCATCCTTGAAACCCTTAGAGAGCAACAGTTGTATGCCAAGTTTAGCAAATGTGAGTTCTGGTTAAAGGAAGTAGGATTCCTCGGACATATCGTGTCAGCAGGAGGAATTGCTGTCGACCCTGCCAAGGTTAAGGATGTTGAAGAATGGCAAGCCCCAACCACCCAATCCCAAGTTCGCACATTTCTTAGATTAGCGGGATTTTACCGCAAGTTCGTAGAAGGATTCTCGAGCATCGCAAGACCCATGACCCAGTTGTTGAAGAAAGATAAGAAGTTTGAATGGACGGACAAATGTGAAGCAAGTTTTCAAGAGCTCAAGAAGAGATTGATTTCAGCCCCAATCTTGATTATGCCGGATATCACGAAGCCTTTTGATGTGTATTGTGACGCATCCAAGATCGGTCTCAGATGTGTACTAATGCAAGAAGGCAAAGTCATATCTTATCTGTCCCGACAACTGAAGTAACACGAGCAAAATTACCCTACCCATGACCTCGAACTAGGAGCCGTAGTTTTTGCCTTGAAGACATGGCGGCATTACCTCATGGGTAACCGTTGTGATATTTATTCGGATCACAAGATCCTGAAGTATATTTTCACCCAGAAGGAGCTGAATATGAGGCAAAGGAGATAGATAGAGCTAATCAAGGACTATGACCTTGACATTCACTATCACCCCGGCAAAGCCAATGTAGTAGCAGATGCTCTTAGCAGATTGCCGTGTCACTTGAACTCCATGATTCTGAAGGAACAACAAAGTTTACACAAGGAGTTGGAAGATTTCCGAATGGAGCTAGTAAGTGAAGGATTTTTGGCTAGCATAGAACTTAAAACCACTTTGATCAGTCAAATCAAGGAGGCGCAAAAAGGAAATGCTAGTATCGACGGAATCAAACATCATATTGGTATAGGAATGGTACCCAGATTCACCGAAGATGAAGAAGGAGTTTTGTGGTACAAAGGACGTATATGTGTGCCAGCAGATTCGGAATTGAAGCAAGATATTTTGAAAGAAGCCCATGATACTCTTTATTCTATCCACCCCGGAGGAACGAAGATGTATCAGGATTTGGAGGAGAAATTTTGGTGGCATAATATGAAGAGAGAAATCGGAAGCTACATAGCCAAATGTGATATCTTTCAGAGAGTCAAAGCGGGACATCAGAGACCCACAGGACTGTTGCAACCATTGCAGATTCCGGAATGGAAATGGGATTCTGTTGGAATGGACTTTATCACCGGTTTGCCTACATCTAGTAGGGGAAATGACTCTATTTGGGTCATAGTGGATAGACTGTCCAAAGTAGCCCATTTCTTACCCATCAAGACCACTTATCAGAGTTCGAAGCTAGTAGAGTTGTACATTGCTAGAATAGTCAGTTTGCATGGAGTCCCCAAGAACATTGTGTCGGATCGAGGAACCCAGTTTACCTCGAGGTTTTGGAAGAAAGTCCAAGAAGGATTAGGAACCTGACTGGATTTCAGCACAACTTATCACCCTTAAACCGATGGGCAAACAGAGCGAGTAAACCAGATACTCGAAGATATGTTGAGAGCCTGTGTGTTGGAATATGGATCTAAATTGGAAGACAGTCTGCTTTTGTAGAATTTTCATACAACAATAGTTACCAAGCCTGTTTGCAAATGGCCCAAATTTGAATTCATGTATGGAAGGAAGTGCCATACCCCTTTGAACTGGTCGGAAGTAGGAGAGAGTCAGATTTTTGGACCCGACATCTTACGAGAAGCCTAAGATAAAATTCACAAGATCCGTGAGCACCTCAAGACCACCCAATCCAGACAGAAGAGTTATGCCGACAAGATACGTCGAGACCTAGCCTTCAACATCGGAGATTTTGTGTATCTCAAAGTATCACCTTTGAAGGGAACGCAAAGTTTTCAACTCAAAGGAAAGTTAGCTCCCAGATATATCGAACCTTTCAAGATTTTTAATCGTCGAGGAGAAGTATCATATCAACTGGAACTGCCGGAGGAGATGTCAGCCATGCATAATGTGTTTCATATCTCGTTACTTCGCAAATGCCTAGAAGTCCCGGCGAAGACCGAAGGTTTCAAGAATATCGATCACAGGACCATAGAGATCAACGATGACCTGACATATCTCGAAGTACCCATCCGTATTTTGGAGGAAGTCTTCAGAACCACCAGGACCCGGAGTATCAAGTTTCTCAAGATCCAGTGGAGTAACCACACTGAAGAAGAAGCTACCTGGGAGCGAGAAGATTACATTAGGACTGAGTTTCCAGATCTCTTTAAATCCTAGTTTTCTTTTTCTCAAATCTCGGGACGAGATTTTGCTTAAGGAGGGAAGATTTTTAACATCCCAAAAATATTAATCAAGGTTATCAAATTCCAATCACCCAAGATTAGGGTTAACAAAAACTTTTGTTATTAAAATCAATATGAATGCATGTGTGTATGTGATGAATGCATGAATGCTTGCCATGACTTGTTTGATTGTTATGAATGGCAATGATTGGTTTAAAGATGAAAACAACATCATATAAATCATTTCAAGTAGAATCAAATCAATAGAAAGTCAAAAACAAACAATATGAGCTAATGGTTATTTTGACCAAAGTTAACCACTAGACCACTCTGAGTGTTTCTAGTCCAAGATTTCTAACAGAAACAAATCAAATTCTTTTTAACCCTTGCTAGACCAAGTAAAAGTGAACCCAAGCCCACCCTGCAAACCCACAGAAATATTTTGCAGATCTATGCCAAGGACAATTCAAAATTGAATCTAGTTCATATGGTAAGATCACCATTTCTCAAAACCCAACCAAACCAGTTCACCTTGACAAATCCAAGCAACCAAATACTACCCACTGTGTGACCAATGCACCCACCAAAATTCATCCAAAAATTCAAATATAAATCTCTTGTGGCCATTTCATCAAACACCTTCTGAGCACAAATCAAATAAAACAACAAACACTATTTTGAGAAGTGTTCTTGCCAAACTTGTTTCCTCTCCAGCCCTCACCACACTCCCAATATGTCACCCACCTTGTCTATTCAGCTCTAGCCCTCTGTTTACACGACCATCTCATCAATGGCCACCATGGCCGAGCACATTTGCCACCCCCACCATCGACAGCAAGCTACAAGCATAGCCAGCCTCGCCAACCTTGTCTGACATGCTGCCCGTGCCTCACTGCCCCCTCTAGACCAGCCCTAGCTCGAGGATAGAGAGAGGTGACTCCGTAAACGCCGTGCATGCGCTGCTGTCGACGATGCCGACGCGCACCACAGTTTACACGCCATTCCCACTCGACCCAACCGCGCCTAGCTATCGCCGCCCGTCTACACGATCACCACCGTCCCAGGAGACCACAAGACATGCCCGTTTCCTCGACCGTTCCCCGTAGCTGCCGCATGCCGCAAAATTCGCCGTCGGTAACACGTAGAGCGCCGCACGTTCCAGACCAAACCACACCGCCCCTTGCCGCGCCATCAAGTCGTTGAGCATCGCCAGGATACTGCGCACCATCCTAGCCCCTGCGCCATGCCAGTAGCTCGCTGTAACGCCGACCCCGACGAGCTCTGCCCATGCCGCTCGACCTCTCTCGCTCGCCTATAAAAGGAGGCCTCCCCCGCACCATTTCTCCACACCATCTCACTCCCCGCCTCTCACTGATCCTTCCCACTTCTTCCCGGAGCAAGGCGAGCTCAGCATCGCTAGAATTTGGCCAGAGCCCGCCGCTGCTGGAGGAGAAGGGCACCGTTGATTGCGACCACCCCAGGAGACGCCACTAGTACCAGGAGAACCGCCGTCGTCGACAAACTCATTCTCCCCTGTCGCCGACCGTCGCCTGAGACCCAGTGAGCCTCCCCAGACCCCCACTGGCTGTGCTAGGGTTCATCCCCATCGTGTCCTGTTCAGATGAGGACGATGGCCGTGAGCCGTTGATCTTACATCTAATCCTATGGTCGTAATCATCCCATACCCATTCGCCACCCCCTGTCTCGCTGAGAGTGGGGACACCACTTAAAGCAGCCCGCACACGCACTGTGCGCAGTGGGCCGGCCCAGTAATTCTCCCGCGCAACCCAGTTAGTTTAAATTTAGATTTTTCAATTTAGTTTCAAACCTAGTTCTGTCTATTGATTCAAAAATCAATTCAGAGAGTTTCACTGAACCAAATTGCATGAAACTAATTTTGTTGGAAAGGTATGGAAATTCTTAATCCAAGCCCGTTGGATTCAACCCATTTGAAATTATAGATCACCCATAGTAAAAATAACAAGGCAGAGACTTTTATGCATTCAATCATTTTTCAAAAATAAACCATAAATGCTTTTGAGTTGATTCCAAATCTCAAAAATCACATTTGACAAGACCTTTCTAAATATATAAAAAATATCTAGGTTTACTTGTAGTAATAATGGACAAGTAATAAAAGAATGCCCCATAGGCATTTCTAGTCACTTTAATTAATTAAAATAATATTGTTAAACCTGATTAAATGGTGACACCACTTTAAATCACATTCCCAAGTATTGAAATATGTGGTGATGACATGTGTCAACATGATACCATGTTTTAATTGGAGAATATTAAATCTTAAGTAGTTTTCAATGAGTAGAAATTACCTTTCTAAAATAAAATAAATAATATTAAAGATTAAATCCTTGTTATGATTGTGATGATGCTAGATCATTTAGTGTGAACCCTTGTGTGCCAAATAGAAGTAGTCAAGTATTGTTTGGTGATTGTGTACCTCGTATTTATTTGTAGAAGCTAGTACCGACCAAGGATACGAAGAGGAAGGAGACTACTACGAAGAGGAAGCAGAGGAGAACTTCAACCACTGCACTGCTCAAGGAAAGCCATCCTAGCAAACTAACACTTGCAACCTTGCAAGCTTGATAACTTATGCAAGATGCATTAGGCATATTTGCTTATACCACTTGATTATACCAAATCCTAGTTTTACTTGCAATATTTATTCTTTTATTTCTTTATCGAAGCTCTTTATTTGTGTTTACTTAGTGACTTGTGAATTTTTGGAAAGATATTAGAGGTAGCATAAAGAGCATAAAATTTGGCCTAAGTTAGATAAACTAGATGTCATACTGAGGCATGAGATTAGACTTAGATGTAAGATACCTCCTTTGTAAAGGAAAAGATTCCTGTGATTGCAATGCTAGTCCCTGGATCAATGCTAGCATCCACAGTTTAAGATGAAGTACACAGATACAAAGGTCGTTTATTACAGTCATTCCAGAGATAAAACATAGTCTTTTACAACTCAGGGCCAAAGGCCTAATACAAGAGTTTATGGAATAAGTAAATAAACATAAGTCTTCATCTTCATGTGCCACAGGCAAGCATGTTGAGTGTAGACTCATGACTCCTAATCATCATCGGAATAACCTGCAACATTACAAGTTACATCCATAGAGGGTCAATACTTTGGAATAGTATTGGCAAGTGATACCTTAGTATATTTTAAGTGGACTATAATACTATATGCATTTGGCTAGGTGGAGCTCAGGCTTGCATTGCTTTAAAATAGATTTTTCCTTAACTTTTGAAAACACTAAGTTTTTGCTTGGCACAAAACACCCAAGGCATCTACCAATCAAAGACTGAAGATCCACTCAGGGCATCTACCAATCAAGGACTGAAGATCCTTTAACCCTTGTTCACCCACAAGTTTTATTTAGAAATTGGAGTGATGAGATTCTTGATTGCTTCCATGTCTTGATGCTCAAATTGTCCTTTACCAGGGACATGGTTAAGTACTTAGGTTTTACACTCTGCAGAGGTGGTGCACTTTCCCCACAAGACTTGGTTTCCCAAGACAAGATCCTTCAGAAGCCTTTCCTTAGTCAAATGGACACGTTCCAACCTATCATTCCCTCTACCACCAACTGTCCAAGAGACTAAGTTCTAGCAACCTAAGATCATGGCAGAGCCCATAATGCCAAGTGGTTGCACTTGAAGCTTCTCAACATTTGACATCTCAAATCTCTTTGTTTCCTGGGTGGCCATCCACAAGTGAGATACACTAAGGTAAACCATAGACATGGGCCTTGTGAACCACTCAACCAAAAACCACCAAGCAAGTCCCATTCCACCCAGGAGATTCATTATCTTAATTGTTTTGTTAAATAAAACACAAGTCCTTAGACTTAGAATAATTTTTCCATAGTGTGAATATATAAACCACCCTTGTTTTCTAGTAGCTAGGCTAAGCATGGCATGGCAACTTTTCCTTAGGGAATTTTCCTAGCAATTCTAGCATTCTAGTCTACATAGGATTTCCCAACATCTTTTGACAAAAGTAGCATGCAGGTCTTAACAAAATACATCTAATGCAAGTAAAAATATAGGAATGGTATATTCATGAAGATATCACTTGCCTTGGTAATGTGGAGAGTAGCACTCATTGAAGGGTTTCGCAGCATAGTAAATCAAAATTTTCTACGGAAGCGAATAGAGGGAAAGCCAAGATCTAATCTAGGAGATGCAAACAACGAGAGAGATTGGATTAGATCTTCATACCCTTGAAGATTCAAGCCTGGCAGAGCGTTAAATCGAGCGTGGGTGATGTAGTCGTACTCGCTTCTCCTCCTCGCGATCCGATCCGATCTAGCACCACAAGTGGCGGTACCTCCGTGAGATGCACACGTGCAGCACCTTGACGTCTCCTTCTTCCTCGGACCAGCAAGTATGGTGGAGAGATGGATTGGATCTACAGCACGATGGCGTGGTGTATATGGTGGATAATTTCTGCTGCAGGGCTTCGCCTACAAACAGTCGGGAGGGGGAGAGGAAGGCAGCAGGGCTACTAGGGCTTGGAGGGAGATGTGTGTAGGGGGAAGGGGGCGCACCAGCCCTCTATATATAGAGGGGGTGGCGGCGGCCAGCCCTAGCCCCTCCTCCAAGCCTATCTCTAGTTTAAACGATTTAAACTCTCCCCTTATCTAGAAATTCTATCCCTAGATTTAAACGAGTTAAATCTATCTAGAATCGGCTGGGCCCTATGGGGCCTTGTGCCCCTGGCCCAATGCGGCCAGGACACTCCCTCATAGGCCCATGCCCCCTCCCGGAAGGTGGGACCACATTGGCCCCCTTCCGGAAGGTTCTAGAAGCTTAAGACAATACCGATTAATCCGAACAATTCGAACTCCAAAACTGCCCGCCTTATATGAATCTTATTCTCCGGACCATTCGGAACCTCCGTGATATCCCGTATCCCATCCGAGACTCGAACAAAATTCATAAACCAATTATCCAATCTATCCTAGCGTCGAGACACGTTAAGTGTGTGACCTGCGGTTCGAGAATATGCGTACATGATCTTCTATCAATAATCAACAGCGGGTCTGGCACCCATATTGACTCCACACATTCATCGATGATCATATCGTATGAACCACGATGCCAGGATTCAATCAATCCCATATATATATTCCTTTCTCGCGACATTTTACTTGCCGAGATTCGATCGTCGGTATCGTCATACCTAGTTCAATCTCGTTCACAGCAAATACTTTACTCGTTCAGAATCCAATATCACTTTGTGATTAACTCCTTAACCACATGCTTGCAAGCGGTGTTGATATCGATTACCGAGTGGGACCGAAGTATATCTCTCCGACTTGGGAGGGACAAATCCCATCTCGATACATACAACCCAACAGATACTTTCCGATCACCTGAGAGACACCTTTATGATCACCCTCTCATAGGATGAAGTTTGATGACCTCAAAGCTTTCTTCCGATACCAGGGAGTTGCATTATCTCATGGTCTAAGGAATACAATATTTGACATAAGAAAAGCTTCGCAAAGACGAACACAATGACACGATCTAATTGCTTCGCTTAGTTTGGGTCTGTCCACCATATCATTCTCCCAATGATATGATCTCATTATCAATTGACAACTCATGTCTATGGTCAGGAAACCTTAACCATCATTGATCAATGAGCTAGTCCATAGAGGCGTACTAGGGACACGGTGTTGTTCACAAACCACACAAGTGTTAATGTTTCCGCTTAATACAATTCTAGCATGGAATATAAACTTTATCATGAACAAGAATTATAATAATAACATCTTTATTATTGCCTCTAGGGCATAATTCCAACAGTCTCCCACTTGCACTAGAGTCAATAATCTAGTTTACATTTGGCAACAATCTCACACCCATGGCACTGAGGTGCTGATCATGTTTTACACATGGAAGAGGTTTGGTCAATGGATCTGCGACATTCAGATCTGTATGTACTTTGCTGATCTTCAGATCTCCATCTGCTATATAATCTCGGATTATATGAAACTTGCGGTTGATATGCTTGGTCTTTGGATGATACTTGGTTCCTTAGCGAGTGCTATGGCGCCAGTGTTGTCACACAATATCTCCAGTGGGTCCAATGCACTTGGAACCACGCCAAGCTCGATGATGAAGTTTGATCCAAACTCCTTCACTTGATGCTTGCTTCTGCAGAGCCATGTATTCCGCTTTCATCGTAGATCCCGATCATGCTTTGCTTGCAGCTTCTCCGACTCACACTCCTCCATTCAAAATATACACGTATCCTGTCTGAGATTTAGAATCATCCTTGTGTGTTGAAACTAGCATCGACGTAACCTTTCTGACGAGTGTTCATCACCCCATAGACTAAGAACATTTATTTAGTCCTATTTAGGTACCTTAGGATGTTCTTCACGGCTGTCGATGTTCCACTCTGGATCACTTTGATATCTGCTCGTCAAACTAAGAGCATTGGACACATCCGGTCTAGTACACAGCATGGCATACATGATGGAACCTATGGCCGAGGCATAAGGCACTTTGCTCATAGATTCCCTATCATTTACCGTAGCTGGACACTGAGCCTTGCTCAATATCTTACCTGACAACATAGGCACTGAACCTTTCAATGCCTTATCCATTCTGAACCTTTTCAGAACTTTGTCTAGGTATGTACTCGCTTAAAGCTATCGAGGCGTCTTTGTCTATCTCTATAGATTTTGATGCCCAATATATAAGCAGCTTCACCTAGGTCTTTCATTGAAAAACACTTGTTCAAATAACTCTTCACATCGTTAAGCATGTTGATGTCATTTCCAATAATCAATATGTCATCCACATATAGTACCAGAAACGTCACCGAGCTCCCACTCACTTTCTTGTAGATGCAAGCTTCAGCAATTTGGAACAAATCCAAAGCTCTTGATCACTTGATCAAAATGAAGGTTCAACTCGAGATGCTTGCTTGATCCATAAATGGAACGCTGAAGTTTGCATACTTTATCGCATCCCGAGGATCGACAAAACCTTGGGTTGCATCATATACAACTCTTCATCAATGTTGCCATTGAGGAAAGCAGTCTTGACATCCATCTGCCATATTTCATAATCATGAAACGCAGCAATTGCTAATAAAATCCGAATGGACTTAAACATCGCTACGGGAGAGAAAGTCTCATCGTAGTCAACACCTTGAACTTGTCGAAAACCTTTCGCAACAAGCCGTGCTTTATAGACGGTAACATTACCATCCGCGTCCGTTTTCTTCTTGAAGATCCATTTGCACTCAACGGCCTTTGATTGCTAGGAGGTCCACCAAAGTCCATACTTGGTTTTCGCTCATGGATCCCAATTGGATTTCATGGCTTCTAGCAATTTCTCATAGTCAGGGCTCATCATCGCTTCATCATAGTTCGTGGGTTCACTCTTCTACTAACAAGACAGTCAAGACAGGGTTGCCGTACCACTCAGGAGGGGCACGCGACCTTGTCGACCTGCGACGTTCAGTAGCAGCATCGTCCGAAGCTTCATGATGCTTGTCATTAGCTTCCTCTATTGTTGGTGCAGGCGACACTGGAACAATTTCAGGTGATGCGCTACTCTCCAATTCAAGAGAAGGTTCAATAACCTCGTCTAGCTCTACTTTCCTCCCACTCACTTCTTTCGAGAGAAACTCCTTCTCAAGAAAGGAACCGTTCTTCTGACAAACACTTTGCCTTCGGTTCTGTGATAGAAGGTATACCCAATAGTTTCCTTAGGGTATCCTATGAAGACGCATTTCTCCGCTTTGGGTTCGAGCTTGTCCAGCATCAACTTCTTGACGTAAGCTTCGCATCCCCAAACTTTAAGAAACGACAACTTAGGTTTAGCACCAAACCACAGTTCATACGGTGTCGTCTCAACGGATTTAGATGGAGCCCTATTTAAAGTGAATGCAGCGGTTTCTAATGCATAACCCCAAAATGATAACGGCAAATCAGTAAGAGACATCATCGATCGGACCATATCTAATAGGGTTCGATTCCGGCGTTCAGACACACCATTGCGTGTGGTGTTAGTGGCGTGAGTTGTGAAACGATTCCACTTGCTTTGAGATGCGTGAGAAAATCATAACTCAAATATTCGCCCCCACGATCGGATCGTAGAAACTTAATCTTTCTGTTACGATGGTTCTCCACTTCATTCTGAAATTCGAACTTTTCAAACGTTTCAGATTTATGTTTCATTAAATAGATATAACCATATCTACTTAAGTCATCGGTAAAAGTGAGAAAATAGTGATATCCACCGCGCGTCGAAACACTCATCGGTCCGCATACATCGGTATGTATGATTTCCAACAAGTCCGTTGCTCGCTCCATCATACCGGAGAACGGGGTTTTGATCATCTTGCCCATGAGGCATGGTTCGCATGTGTCAAATGATTCAAAATCAAGAGACTCCAAAAGTCCATCAGAATGGAGTTTCTTCATGCGCTTTACACCAATATGACCTAGACGATAGTGCCACAAATAAGTAGTATTATCACTATCTACCTTGCATCTCTTAGCCTCAATGTTATGGATGCGTGTTTCATCCCTTTCGAGATTTAGAAGAAATAAACCATTCACAAGAGGTGCATGACCATAAAAGATGTTACTCATATAAATAGAACAACCATTATTCTCCAATTTAAATGAATAACCGTCTTGCAATAAACACGATCCAGAAATAATGTTCATGCTCAACGCAGGCACATAATAACATTTATTAAGGTTTAAAACTAATCTCGAAGGTAAAACTAAGGAGAGCGTCTTGACCATCACATCAACTCTTGATCCGTTGCCAAGCGCGCCGTCACCTCATCCTCGCAAGCCGCCGTCTATTCCGTAGCTCTGTTTGAGTTACAAATATTAGCAATCGAACCGGTATCAAATACCGTGCACTAACGAGGATAGTAAGGAAAACATCAATAACATGTATATCAAATATACCTTTGATGGTGCCAGCCTTCTTGTCCGCTAAGTACTTGGACAGTTGCGCTTCGATGACCCTTGTCCTTGTGAAGCACTCAGTGTCCGGCTTGGGACCAGACTTGAGCTTCTTCTCAGCAGGGGCACCGCGCTTGCCGCCGCCTTTCTTGAAGGGCTTCTTTGCACCTTTACCTTTCTTAAAGGAGGGCTTGTTGACCATCAACACATGATTATCCTTCTTGATGTCCACCTCCGCAGCCTTCAGCTTTGCGAAGAGCTCGGTGATCGTATCAGTGGAACCAATCTGATTATGAGTCACTACAAAACTTTTGTAGCTGGGAGGGAGTGATTGCGAGAACCCTCAATCTTGAGCTCCTCTGGAATCTTGCGATCCAGTTGCTCAAGGCGTTGAGTGTAGCGACATCTTAATGGCGTGCTCACTAACGGAACTCCTTCCTCCATCTTGCAGTAAAGAACTTCTCAGATCTCATATCTCTCGAAGGCCTGAGTCTGAAACATGGTTTTCAACTCTTCGAGAATGTCAAAGGGCCCGGGATAGTTTTCAAAACGATTTTGAAGTTCCGGTTCCATAGCAAACAACATGGTGCTCTTAATCACACCATAATCATCTTTGCGTGACTGATAGACAGCTTTCTCATCAACCGGCGCAGTTGCAGCAGGGGGGTTACCTAACGCTTTCTCAAGGACATAGTCCTTTTAACCGCCAGACAGAATGATTCTCAGATTGCGGAACCAGTTGGTGAAGTTAGACCCATTGTTTCTAAGCTTTTCTTTCTCAGCAAAAACGTTGAAGTTGAAGTTGGACTTGGCCATGTGATCTACAGTATTTGCAAGTACAATTTAGACTATGTTCATGATAAATAGTTCAACTTAATCAAATTACTAGATGAACTCCCACTAAAATCAACATCCCTCAAGTTGTTTAGTGAACACGATCCAAATTCACCACACCTAATCCGATCATCACGAGAAGAGATGTGGTTTCAATGGTGGACAACTAAGTGTCGATCATATCATTCATATGACTCATGCTTAACCTTTCGGTTCTTGTGTTCCGAGGCCATGTCTGTACATGCTAGGCTCTTCAAGTTAGACCCAAGTATTTCCGTGTGTGCAAAACTGGCTTGCACCCGTTGTATGTGAGCGTAGAGTCTATAGCACCCGATCATCACGTGATGCTTTGGCACGACGAACTTTCGCAACGGTGCATACTTGGGGAGAACACAGTTTTTATCTTGATCTTTAAGTGAGGAATCATCTTATAATGCTACCGTCGTGATCTAAGCATAATAAGATACATAAAAGGATAAACATCACATGCATATAACTTTATGTGACATGGTATAGCCAATCTTCGCGCAATGATCTCCATCACTCCACCATGATTGCCTCCACCACGAATAGCAACTACAACTATTGCTAACTACTTAGCGATAAAGTAAAGCTATTACATGGCGTATAAGAAGTTGACTCGCAGGTCATACACAATTATAAAGACAACCATATGGCTCCTGCCGGTTGTGTACTCATCGACATGCAAGTCATGAAACATTACAAAACATGATCATTGCATACAATATACACATCACATCTTGGGCCATACCATATCACAGAAAACACTCCCTGCAAAAACAAGTTAGACGCCTCTACTTTGTTGTTGCATGTTTTACGTGGCTTATGAGAGTAGATGCTAAGAACGATTCTTACCTACGGAAAGCCACAACGGTGATATTATGGTTGCCAAACTCCAGTGTTAATCCCATGAACACTATAGTGAGAAAGCGACATCCACCACGCATGTGTGGAACAAGCCACACGTCAAGTGCGGAGCGGTCTCATGACGGCGTCGCGTAAGGTTGGCTGGACGCTTCAATCTCACTATCCCGTCATAAGAAGAACACAAACAAGAGGCTTGCAGCAGAAAACATCAACGCGCAACAACCATGTTTGCGTTCTACTCGTGAATCACATCTACGCATAGATCTAGCTCGATACCCAAGGGTTTCGCAGCATAGTAAATCAAAATTTTCTCTGAGCGAGCAGAGGAAAAGCCAAGATCTAATCTAGGAGATGCAAACAACGAGAGATTGGATTAGATCTTCATACCCTTGAAGATTCGCTGCAATGAACGTTAAATCGAGCGTGGGTGATGTAGTCGCTTCTTCTCCTCCTCGCGATCCGATCCGATCTAGCACCACAAGTGGCGGTGCCTCCGTGAGATGCACACGTGCAGCACCTCGACGTCTCCTCCTTCCTCGGACCAGCAAGTATGGTGGAGAGATGGATTGGATCTACAGCACGACGGCGTGGTGTATATGGTGGAGAATTTCTGCTGCAGGGCTTCGCCTACAAACAGTCGGGAGGGGGAGAGGAAGGCAGCATGGCTACTAGGGCTTGGAGGGAGATGTGTGTAGGGGGAAGGGGGCGCACCAGCCCTCTATATATAGAGGGGGTGGCGGCGGCCAGCCCTAGCCCCTCCTCCAAGCCTATCTCTAGTTTAAACGATTTAAACTCTCCCCTTATCTAGAAATTCTATCCCTAGATTTAAACGAGTTAAATCTATCTAGAATCGGCTGGGCCCTATGGGGCCTTGTGCCCCGGCCCATTGCGCCAGGACACTCCCTCATAGGCCTTTGCCCCCCTCCGGAAGGTGGGACCACGTTGGCCCCTTCCGGAGGTTCTAAACTTCCGGTACAATACCGATTAATCCGGAACAATTCCGAACTCCAAAAACTGCACTGCCTTATATGAATCTTATTCTCCGGACCATTCCGGAACCTCCCGTGATATCCCGGATCCCATCCGAGACTCCGAACAAAAATTCATAAACCAATTATCCAATCTATCCTAGCGTCGAGACACGTTAAGTGTGTGACCCTGCGGGTTCGAGAATATGCAGACATGATCTTCTATCAATAATCAACAGCGGGTGCAGGCACCCATATTGACTCCCACACATTCATCGATGATCATATCGGATGAACCACGATGCCAGGATTCAATCAATCCCATATATATATTCCCTTCGTCTCGCGACATTTTACTTGCCCGAGATTCGATCGTCGGTATCGTCATACCTAGTTCAATCTCGTTCACAGCAAGTACTTTACTCGTTCCATAATCCAATATCACTTTGTGATTAACTCCTTAACCACATGCTTGCAAGCGGTGTTGATATCGATTACCGAGTGGGCCCGAAGTATATCTCTCCGACTTGGGAGGGACAAATCCCATCTCGATACATACAACCCAACAGATACTTTCCGATCACCTGAGAGACACCTTTATGATCACCCTCTCATAGGATGAAGTTTGATGACCTCAAAGCTTTCTTCCGATACCAGGGAGTTGCATTATCTCATGGTCTAAGGAATACAATATTTGACATAAGAAAAGCTTCGCAAAGACGAACACAATGACACGATCTAATTGCTTCGCTTAGTTTGGGTCTGTCCACCATATCATTCTCCCAATGATATGATCTCATTATCAATTGACAACTCATGTCTATGGTCAGGAAACCTTAACCATCATTGATCAATGAGCTAGTCCATAGGGGCGTACTAGGGACACGGTGTTGTTCACAAACCACACAAGTATTAATGTTTCCGCTTAATACAATTCTAGCATGGAATATAAACTTTATCATGAACAAGAATTATAATAATAACATCTTTATTATTGCCTCTAGGGCATAATTCCAACACTCGTCACAATCACAATCACTAGCAAAATCTACACACAAAGTTATAGCACACAATTACACACAAATATATACAAACGAAGATAATATGAATGCATGCATGCATGAATCTACCAAGTGGTGATTTTTGAAAACTCTACCGAGCAAGTACATGAATACAGAAACTTAACAAGTCACAAGTTTGCCAACTAAACAAAATTAACCCTAAAACAAAATACTAAACTAAATCTATACTCAAAAAGGCCTCAAACAAGTTTCTGTAATTTAAGCCAATCTAATGGTTACTATTTGCTAAACAAATTGGATAGGCAGAAAGGTCTTGATTTGCTGAATCCAACGGTATAAAATTTGCAAAAAATCCAACGTGGCATTCAAAAGTTACAAGGGTTTGAATTTTGCAAATAAATTTGTTTTCAAATTTCTTTTTAAACAGATCTAGTGCCACGCGTCACTGTCTAATTGGTCGGTACCGGTTCGTCTGGATCGAGTGATACAGACCGCTGGATTTAAAGGGGCAGGTGCGGCTCAGATCAACGCGTACCCCTTCGGTTAGTCATTCTATCCAAGCCATCAGATGCAGATCTAACGCTTCCTATTGCCCTGGCCAAAAACTGGCGGCGGAGCGGTGGCTACCGGCGGCGGAACTGTCGGTCGATGACGCTACAGGAGGTAGGGGAGAAAGGGGAGTTGCTCACCGGGCTCAGGGGGTCACGGCGAAGCTCAAGGTACTCGTGGTTAGTCAAGGGGCGCTCGGGGTCTGTGGCAATTCCTCACCGGAGTTCGTGGCGGCGTCGGGTGGTCCTGGTGCTCGTCGAGGATGGAGCTGTGGATCACCCCAAGGCAAAACAACGACGCGGTTAGGTTCACAGGGCCAAGGCGAAGTCGTGTGCATGAACGGGAAGGCGAGGGGCGGTCTGTACTTACCGGGGAAACTTATCGGAGCTGATGTCGCCGTCGGTGCTCGCGGTGTCAAGTGGAACCGGCGACCTGGGGCAGTATAGGACGGACTAGTGGAGTCAGGAGGTGTGCAAAGACACGCTGAGTCAGTTTGTAAGAACGAGAGGTAGAGGGGAGCTCAGAACTCACCGGAATCGATCGCCGGAGTGGGCTCTGTCTGCGGCGGTGTAAGGTTGATTGAGGGCAGCCTGGTGGCGGAGTGAGCAAGGTGTTTGGGGGAAAATGATCGCGAGGCAGAGGGGAACTTATAGCCAGGGAATCGACAGGAAACTCTCATAGATAAATGCCCATTTACGCCGCGCCATTACCGGCCATCACTGCTGCAGCGACGTGGTCGCAGGCGCGGTCTGGGGAAGACGAGGGCGACGTGGACCGGGCCCGCTCGTCAGTGAAGAGTGCGAGGTGTAGGTGGGGTCTATCTGTCAGCGTCTGTTTGCGTGTGCTCGCGTGTGAGAGAGGAAAAAGGAGATCCCCGGGTGGGCTAGATGGGCTTGATCTACTGATGGGCCATATTCCAGCCGCGCGGCCCTTTTCTTTTGAGAAATCGTTTTCTTTTTCTAAATTCATTTTCTGGAATGAATTTGATATGAATTCAAATCCTTTTGAATTCAAACAGCTTTGGGAATTTTTGCAGGGTTCTGTGGGTTCAAAATCAGTCAAATAACCAAGTGGTTACCTTGCAAGGCTTGTCCAAGATTGGATCTTAAACAAACAGAGTCTATGCCTCTAGTTTGCAAATGTTTGAAATAGGGTTTAGAAAATATTTCTAAATTGGAAGCTTGGGTTTAAATGCTACTCCTAATCTTTCCAACCATGGAGGCAAGCAAACAAGTTCCCAAACATTCAAATCTCAAAGGGTGATGGCCAATTGAGTTGAATTTGCACACATGAAATCATAGCTCAAACTTCTGTCTCTAAATGATTTTGAGGAAAAACCCTAAATGAATGAAGGATGCAACGATGATATGAATGAGTTTTGAAACATGATTTTTAGGGATGTTACAATCCAACCCCCTTAAGATGAATCTCGCCCTCGAGATTCGGATTGGCTAGCAAATAGGTGAGGGTGGTCTTTCCGAAGGTCATCTTCTCTTTCCCATGTTGCTTCTTCTTCGGAATGATGGTTCCATTGTACTTTGCAAAACTTGATAGTTTTTGTCCTTGTGACTCTTTCTGTGGTCTCAAGAATCTTGACAGGCTTTTCTTCATAGGTGAGATCACTTTCTAGTTGAACTTCCTCCAAAGGTATGGTATCCTTCAAAGAAGATTCTTCCATTTCTGGGTGACATTTCTTAAGCTGACTCACATGAAAAACATTATGGACTGCTGATAAGGATGTTGGCAGTTCGATTTCATATGCAGCTTCTCCCTTGCGACTTAGAATGTTGAGTCCAACATATCTTGGTGCTAACTTTCCTTTGACTCCAAATCTTTTCACTCCACGAAGTGGTGATACTCTAAGATAAGCTCTATCCCCAACTTCGTAGGTGACTTCTCTACGCTTAGCATCTGCGTAGCTTTTCTGTCGATATTGTGCTATCTTCAACCTGTCCCTAACCAATTTGACTTTTTCTTCGGCGTCTTCGATAAGATCTGGTCCAAACAAACTTCTTTCTCCCACACCATTCCATAGCAATGGGGTGGTACACTTCCTTCCGTATAGAAACTCAAATGGTGCCATCCCAATACTAGATTGATGACTGTTGTTGTAAGAGAACTCTGCGTAAGGCAGACTTTCATCCCAACTTGCTCCATAGTCTAGGGCACATGCCCTCAACATGTCTTCAAGAATTTGATTAGTCCTTTCTGTTTGTCCATCGGTTTCAGGATGAAAAGCAGTGCTGAATTCCAATCTTGTCCCTAAAGATTCATGAAGCTGTCTCCAAACGTGAGAAGTGAACTGAGTTCCTCTATCAGATACAATACTCTTTGGTACACCGTGAAGGCATACAATTCTGCTCATGTAGATTTTGGCTAACTTGGCACTTGTATAAGTTGTCTTTACAGGTATAAAATGAGCCACTTTAGTTAGGCAATCCACTACTACCCATATGGAATCATACCCTGACCTGGTCCTTGGTAATCCGGTAATGAAATCCATACCAATATTTTCCCACTTCCATTCAGGAATAGGCATTGGTTGAAGCAAACCTGCTGGTTTACGATGCTCGCTTTCACTCTACTACACACATCACACAAAGCAATGTGTTCGGCGATGTCCCTTTTGAGATTGTTCCACCAAAATCTTTCTTTCATATCCATGTACATTTTGGTGTTTCCCGGGTGAATAGAATATGGAGAGTTATGGGCTTCTTGTAAAATCAGTTTCCGCATTTCCGGATCTTGTGGAACACAGATACGTTTCCCGTGCCATAAAGTACCTTGTTCGTCCATATGGAAACTTTTAGCCTTCCCTTGGCTAATCCTTTCCTTAATCTCTTTGATTTCTTTATCCGTCTTTTGGGCTTCTTTAATCTTATCCAACAGAGTGGGTTGAACATCCAAAGACATGAGATGTCCTTCTGGCACAATCTCCAACCTGAGTTCCTTGAATTGCTTACACAAGTCATCTGGAAATTCACCTTTGATAAGACCATTTACGAACGCCTTACTACTTAAAGCATCTGCTACTACATTTGCTTTACCGGGGTGGTACTGCAAACTCAAATCGTAATCCTTGATAAGTTCTAGCCATCTCCTTTGTCTCATATTGATTTCCTTCTGGGTGAAGATATACTTCAAACTCTTATGATCGGTGAATACTTCACAACGTTTTCCCAAAAGGTAATGTCTCCATGTTTTGAGTGCATGGACAACAGCGGCTAATTCTAAATCATGAGTAGGATAATTTACTTCATGGGTTTTGAGTTGTCTCGAGGCATAAGCCACAACTTTTCCGCCTTGCATAAGTACGGCACCTAATCCTTGATGCGAAGCATCACAATACACTTGGAAATCCTTTTCCAAATCTGGTAAACCTGAATCTTGACACAAGTCTCTTCTTTAATTCTTGAAAGCTGAGTTCACATCCTTCAGACCAAACAAATTTCTTATCTTTCTTTAACAATTCCGTCATTGGTTTAGCAACCTTTGAAATTTTTTCAATGAATCTTCTGTAGTAACCTGCTAAACCAAGGAAACTATGAACCTCTTTTACATTCCTAGGAGATTCCCATTCTGTCACAGCTGAAACTTTAGCAGGGTCAACTGCTACACCATCCTTTGTCATAACGTGACCAAGAAATCCAACTTCCTCTAACCAAAACTCACACTTGCTGAATTTGGCATAAAGCTTATGTTCCCTCAGTTTCTCAAGTATCAAGCGTAGATGTCTTTCATGCTCTTCCTTGCTCTTGGAGTAGACTAAGATGTCATCGATGAAAACGACAACGAACTTGTCGAGAAATTCCATGAACACTTTGTTCATCATATTCATGAAGTATGCTGGAGCGTTGGTTAAACCAAAAGGCATCACAGTGTACTCATACAATCCATACCTGGTGGTGAATGCTGTTTTAGGTATGTCTTGCTCCCTTATCTTGAGTTGAAAATAGCCTGACCGAAGATCAATCTTCGAGAACACACAAGCTCCTTCTAGCTGATCAAACAAGTCATTTATTCTTGGCAAAGGATATTTGTTCTTGATGGTTACCTCGTTGAGAGAACGGTAATCTATGCATAATCTTTGAGTTCTGTCTCTCTTTTCTCTGAACAAAATGGAGCTCCCCAAGATGAAGAACTTGGCTGGATGAATCCTTTACGCAATTGTTCTCCAAGTTGTTTCTTGAGTTCCTTAAGTTCGTCAGCGACATTTTATAAGGCCTCTTTGCTCTTGGTCCAGAACCTGGTACCAAATCTATTATAAACTCCACATCTCTATCTGGTGGCATTCCTGGTAACTCTTCCGGAAACACATCCGGATATTCACACACAATTGGCACACTGTCCATGCTAACCCCCTTAAGAGAATTTAGCTTACTTCCTTTCGATTTAAAATTGGACTTGAATTTTATCCTCTTACCTTCAGGGGTTGTGAGTGAAACTGTACGATTGGCACAATCTAGTACTCCCTCATACTTAGCCATCCAATCCATTCCCAAAATCACATCCAATCCTTGGGAATTCAGGATTATTAAGTTCACTGGAAACTTATGTTTTCCAAACTCTATGACTAAATCATGACATCCTGAGTTTACTATCATTTCTCCACCAGGAGAACTTACTCTTATAGGACACCCAATGGTTTCTACCGGTAGTTCATTTCTTTCGACAAATGCTTTTGATATGAATGAATGAGATGCACCAGTATCAAAGAGTACAAATGCTGAGATGGAATTGAGTCTGAACTTACCAGCAATGGCATCAGGCTCTTCATAGACCTCCTCCACATTGATGTGGTTAGCTTGTCCTTTCTGAAAAGGATTGGGCTTGTTAGGTCCTTCAACTTTCTTCTCAGTGCACTCATTAGCATAATGCCCCAGCTTCTTGCATTTGAAGCATTCAACTTTGTTGATGTCCCTTTTAGGTGACTTCCACTTCCACTTCCTTTGTGGTGGCTCTTATATCCACTCTTGTGATTCTTATACTTATCATTGTCATATTTGCGATGATGCTTGTTGTCATGACGGTTGTGGTTGTGGTGCTTGTTAAACTTCCCATGCTTGTGGGATCTGGTGACACTATCATCATGGTGAGATCGTTTATGAGACGATCCCGAGCTGTGCTTGTCGGAGTGTTTCCTCTTCCTACTCTCGACCTGCTTCATTTTATTCTCCACAATAACAGCCTTGTCACACAGCGACTGATAAGTTGGAACATATGCCACAGACAGCTGCAGATTCAGCTCATCATTCAAGCCTTCCAGAAACTTTTCCTTCCTTTTGGCATCAGTGTCAACCTCATCCGGTGCATAGCGCGCCAGATTGTTGAACTCTTCAATATATTCAGCCACGCTGTGGTGGCGCTGCTTCAGGTTGTGAAACTCCTTCTTTTTCAGGCTCATCATTCCTGGTGAGATATGTGTAGTACGAAAGCCATCTTCAAAGATAGCCCAAGTCACCTCATCAACGGGCGTGGTAATCTGGAAATTGTCCCACCATGCTGCGGCTGGTCCTTCCAACAGATGTGCCGCGAACCTGACTTTTTCAGCATCTGTGCATCCCACAGTCACTAAGTCTTTGTTCACAGAACGTAACCAATCATTGGCCACCATAGGATCAGTCGTTCCCGAACTTAGCTGGCCTCAGACGCAGAAATCTGGTAAGCATATCAAAACCTGGAGGGTTGTTGTTGTTGTTGTTATTGTTGTTATTGTTGTTGTTGGGGTTGTTGTTGTTGTTAAGTTACGGATGAGCGTCGTCATCATTTGCATAAAGCTGTGTTTGCGCATTCATCATTTGTTGCATTTCGGGGTAATGTTGGGGTTGGGGTTGGGGTTTTACTTGTGACGGGAGGCATCTGTGGTTTAATCATATAGAGATAAGAATGAGATACCCTTACATGATTTATGCACAATACATTACTCAAACAAACACATAGCATGCAACACAAGGATAAAATCTCAACAACAAGATAACAAAAGTCTCAAGGCAAGCCATCCACATGTCGGATGGTCCAATAATAAGTTCACAAATAACAAGTGCGGTAAATAAAGATAACTGAGTAGTCAAATCTACTCGTCGGCATCAATCTCCTCCTCGACAAAGGTAAGACCTGCGTTCTCCATTGCGGTCTTGTTCTCCTCGATGGTAGTGGTCAAAGAGTCGATCTTGGCCTTGAGAGCCCTCTTCTGGGAACAAAGCCTCTCAATCAGCATGCCTCGCTCTAACTCGAAGTCCTTGGACTGCAGTTCCTCAGTCATATCACGAATCCTCTTGTTCCTATCCTGGACACGCTTCTCTTGACTCTTGAACTTACGGTCTTGGGTCTCGAACTTCGCCTCCATCTCCTTGACTATCTCGTCCTGCTGCGTGAAGAGCTTGTCCTTCTCGCGAAGCTGCACCTGGAGCTCGTCATTACTAAGCATGACGTTGGTCCTATCGGTATCCACATGCCTATAAGAGTCTCTAAGTCCTGGAGGTATAGGCGTATCGGCTCTGCTGTGACCCTCGAGTCGTCCTCAAAGTCGATGGACTCTCCGTCATCATCACGCCTTCCGAAGGCGTGGAAGTGAGTGCCTCTAACCTGTCGGGAGTGACGGCCCTAAATCGTCCGTCAGATCCTGCATGACAACCTCCATGCCTCTCTCCCTGTCATCGTGCATAAGCTTGAAGACGATGGCCTCCGTAGTAGGCTCGATCTGGCGTCCTGGCTGGTTCACCTTGAAGCCCCAGAGGTCCTTCCTCTCAAACTTGGTGAGTGGGTGCACCGTAATGATAGGAAGAGGGAGATCGAGTAAAGTAGTAAGCTCTACGATACGAGGACCAAAACGGGTAGCCTGGAACTCCTCAACAGTGCTGATGGCAATAGGCATCTATTTATAAGATTGAGAAAGTTAGAACAACACAATTTAAGATAATCAAGTCAACATTCAAACACATTCTTGGAACACACAAAAATCATACAAGTCATGCATACAAGAAACCATTACATCAACCAAGGTTCAAACTTATTTAAGGTATCACTTTGGAAAATAAGGTGATAGGTGGTGGTCCAACAAACGAAGTGCGCTTACAATCCTATCTCATTGGATCTGGTGGATAACACAATGTTCCTAGTGGCAATCACCCTATCTTGTTCACATGCTTCTATCACTAAGTCTATAATATCTCCTCTTAAGGTTTCGTTGGTGACTTCCAACTCTTGGGTATGTTCCTTCTCTTTCTCTAAGTCTTTTTGGAGGTTGAGCATCTTGCACTTAACTCTAGCACTTAGTTCTTTGATAGTCTTCCAAGCTGCTTCTTTTGCTGACTCAAAGAATGTGGTGTGCATAAAAGTGTTGGTGTACATGCAGAAGCCTTTTTCTTTGTGGTTGTCTTCCTTGTTTTTGTACAAGTGAAGTTGCACCCACCAATACTCCACTCCTTCCTCCATCACTGGAAAGCCCTTGTACACTGCTGCACCATGTACTCCCATGGTCTCCATGAGGTCCTTGAGAATCTTGGGAAACTCAGTCTCACACTCCAAGGTCATGGTCATGAGTGGTCCTCTTTTCACGGCTTCGTTGATGGAGTTCATCTACAAATAGAGATGAGAATGAGAAGATTAGAAAAGTTTACGAGAAGAATAGACAAGTGTAGAAGAAGTTAATTTTTTTTTCCTTAGTGGTTTCCAATCCTAGGGTCATAATCCTACAGGCAACACAGTGCTCTGATACCATCTGTAAGATCCCTCCTTTGTAAAGGAAAAGATCCCTGTGATTGCAATGCTAGTCCCTGGATCAATGCTAGCATCCACAGTTTAAGATGAAGTACACAGATACAAAGGTCGTTTATTACAGTCATTCCAGAGATAAAACATAGTCTTTTACAACTCAGGGCCAAAGGCCTAATACAAGAGTTTATAGAATAAGTAAATAAACATAAGTCTTCATCTTCATGTGCCACAGGCAAGCATGTTGAGTGTAGACTCATGACTCCTAATCATCATCGGAATAACCTGCAACATTACAAGTTACAGCCACAGAGGGTCAATACTTTGGAATAGTATTGGCAAGTGATACCTTAGTATATTTTAAGTGGACTATAATACTATATGCATTTGGCTAGGTGGAGATCAGGCTTGCATTGCTTTAAAATGGATTTTTCCTTAACTTTTGAAAACACTAAGTTTTTGCTTGGCACAAAACACCCAAGGCATCTACCAATCAAAGACTGAAGATCCACTCAGGGCATCTACCAATCAAGGACTGAAGATCCTTTAACCCTTGTTCACCCACAAGTTTTATTTAGAAATTGGAGTGATGGGATTCTTGATTGCTTCCATGTCTTGATGCTCAAATTGTCCTTTACCAGGGACATGGCTAAGTACTTAGGTTTTACACTCTGCAGAGGTGGTGCACTTTCCCCACAAGACTTGGTTTCCCAAGACAAGATCCTTCAGAAGCCTTTCCTTAGTCAAATGGACGCGTTCCAACCTATCATTCCCTCTACCACCAACTGTCCAAGAGACTAAGTTCTAGCAACCTAAGATCATGGCAGAGCCCATAATGCCAAGTGGTTGCACTTGAAGCTTCTCAACATTTGACATCTCAAATCTCTTTGTTTCCTGGGTGGCCATCCACAAGTGAGATACACTAAGGTAAACCATAGACATGGGCCTTGTGAACCACTCAACCAAAAACCACCAAGCAAGTCCCATTCCACCCAGGAGATTCATTATCTTAGTTGTTTTGTTAAATAAAACACAAGTCCTCAAACTTAGAATAATTTTTCCATAGTGTGAATATATAAACCACCCTTGTTTTCTAGTAGCTAGGCTAAGCATGGCATGGCAACTTTTCCTTAGGGAATTTTCCTAGCAATTCTAGCATTCTAGTCTACATAGGATTTCCCAACATCTTTTGACAAAAGTAGCATGCATGTCTTAACAAAATACATCTAATGCAAGTAAAAATATAGGAATGGGATATTCATGAAGATATCACTTGCCTTGGTAATGTGGAGAGTAGCACTCGTCACAATCACAATCACTAGCAAAATCTACACACAAAGTTATAGCACACAATTACACACAAATATATACAAACGAAGATAATATGAATGCATGCATGCATGAATCTACCAAGTGGTGATTTTTGAAAACTCTACCAAGCAAGTACATGAATACAGAAACTTAACAAGTCACAAGTTTGCCAACTAAACAAAATTAACCCTAAAACAAAATACTAAACTAAATCTATACTCAAAAAGGCCTCAAACAAGTTTCTGTAATTTAAGCCAATCTAATGGTTACTATTTGCTAAACAAATTGGATAGGCAGAAAGGTCTTGATTTGCTGAATCCAACGGTATAAAATTTGCAAAAAATCCAACATGGCATTCAAAAGTTACAAGGGTTTGAAGTTTGCAAATAAATCTGTTTTCAAATTTCTTTTTAAACAGATCTAGTGCCACGCGTCACTGTCTAATTGGTCGGTACCGGTTCGTCTGGATCGAGTGATACAGACCACTGGATTTAAAGGGGCAGGTGCGGCTCATATCAACGCGTACCCCTTCGGTTAGTCATTCTATCCAAGCCATCAGATGCAGATCTAACGGTTCCTATTGCCCTGGCCAAAAACTGGCGGCGGAGCGGTGGCTACCAGCGGCGGAACTGTCGGTCGATGACGCTACAGGAGGTGGGGGAGAAAGGGGAGTTGCTCACCGGCCTCAGGGGGTCACGGCGAAGCTCAAGGTACTCGTGGTTGGTCAAGGGGCGCTTGGGGTCTGTGGCAATTCCTCACCGGAGTTTGTGGCGGCGTCGGGTGGTCCTGGTGCTCGTCGAGGATGGAGCTGTGGATCACCCCAAGGCAAAACAACGACGCGGTTAGGTTCACAGGGCCAAGGCGAAGTCGTGTGCATGAACGGGAAGGCGAGGGGCGGTCTGTACTTACAGGGGAAACTCGTCGGAGCTGATGTCGCCGTCGGTGCTCGCGGTGTCAAGTGGAACCGGCGACCTGTGGCAGTATAGGACAGACTAGTGGAGTCAGGAGGTGCGCAAAGACACACTGAGTCAGTTTGTAAGAACGAGAGGCAGAGGGGAGCTCAGAACTCACCGGAATCGATCGCCGGAGTGGGCTCTGTCTGTGGCGGTGTAAGGTTGATTGAGGGAAGCCTGGTGGCGGAGTGAGCAAGGTGTTTGGGGGAAAATGATCGCGAGGCAGAGGGGAACTTATAGCCGGGGAATCGACAGGAAACGCTCATAGATAAATGCCCATTTACGCCGCGCCATTACCGGCCATCACTGCTGCAGCGACGTGGTCGCAGGCGCGGTCTGGGGAAGACGAGGGCGACGTGGACCGGGCCCGCTCGTCAGTGAAGAGTGCGAGGTGTAGGTGGGGTCTATCTGTCAGCGTCTGTTTGCGTGTGCTCGTGCGTGAGAGAGGAAAAAGGAGATCCCCGGGTGGGCTAGATGGGCTTGATCTACTGATGGGCCAGATTCCAGCCGCGCGGCCCTTTTCTTTTGAGAAATCCTTTTCTTTTTCTAAATTCATTTTCTGGAATGAATTTGATATGAATTCAAATCCTTTTGAATTCAAACAGCTTTGGGAATTTTTGCAGGGTTCTGTGGGTTCAAAATCAGTCAAATAACCAAGTGGTTACCTTGCAAGGCTTGTCCAAGCTTGGATCTTAAACAAACAGAGTCTATGCCTCTAGTTTGCAAATGTTTGAAATAGGGTTTAGAAAATATTTCTAAATTGGAAGCTTGGGTTTAAATGCTACTCCTAATCTTTCCAACCATGGAGGCAAGCAAACAAGTTCCCAAACATTCAAATCTCAAAGGGTGATGGCCAATTGAGTTGAATTTGCACACATGAAATCATAGCTCAAACTTCTGTCTCTAAATGATTTTGAGGAAAAACCCTAAATGAATGAAGGATGCAAGGATGATATGAATGAGTTTTGAAACATGATTTTTAGGGATGTTACATTAGATAAGTCACACTTGATTATCACCCCTCATTAGTGATTACCCCCAACTTTAGTGGCGAGTGCTAAGCATAAAACTTGATTACTTTAGATGGGAATACTTGGTGAAAATGGTTATGAAAACCTTAGAATGATGAGTCATTCTAATGAAATGTTTTGATATGTGTTATTGAACACCAGATGATTTTGATGATGAAAATGTTGAGGCATGAGCCTTAGCCCTTTATAAAACTGATGGTTGTGTTAGGATGCGATACCATTCCAATGTTACCGTACAACCACAATACCCGAATTTGGGTAGGGCTTGACTGGAAGTTTATATATCTTAGTATGGGTTCCCTTGCGGCCAAGGTTTGAGCTGAGGGTACCTCGTGATGATTGTCCACCTGTGCAGTTCCCAAGATGACCGATGGTCATGGTTGGGAGGCCAAACTCATAGGGGAGGTGCCTATACTAGGGTGTGTAATTGAATGGTTAGGATTGATTATCCGCATACTGAGTATGGTGAATCTGGATTGTTCCTAACGGATGTATCGAATGTTGTGGTGAAAGTGTAAAACTATTTGAATAGCCGCATCCGCGGTTATGGACAGTTGGAGTGGCCATACTATTCCGTCATCAGATGTTTTCAAAATGACTTGTGAAATGAATCATGACTTTGACTTGACCACAACAGGGTTATGAAAGTGAAAACTAAGTTCCCACTTAGGTGCTGAAAGACATTAAACTAGTTTTCTTTGCTTCTAAACTCAGTGAAGATAAAGCTAGATTTTTGCAAAACAACCTAGAGCTTAGGATTCCTACTTGAACCACTCTACTTTTTAGTGATAGTTTGCGAGTACTTAAAGAGTACTCATGGCTCTGTCCCTGGCTATTCCTATGGCTATACTATGAGGAGGACTACCAGGATGATGGACAACAGGAAATCATCTCCCATCATCAGCATTGCGGGTGACCCTAAAGATGGAGGTTCGCCCATGCTACCGTTATTATATTATTCCGTTGCATTGATTGTATTAAGACTGGATCATGAGATCCTTTATTTGTAAGACCTTTATTATGGTTTGTAATGGATGATGAACTATGATACCAATCTGTTATGTCTCGCAAAAATGGTAATCCTGGGATTGCGATGTATGGCATAACGGGCATCTGGGATTAAAAATCCGGGTGTTGACAGGAATCATCATCATCAGTGTGGAAGTCCATGGCTTGCTTGTCCAGGTAGTCATCATCATCACTGAGGTATGAGTAGGGATCTCCACAGATATCTTCCCCTTTGTTATCCCTCTCCTCAAGCTGCATGTCCCGCTCATGGATGGTCTCCTGCAGGTCTGACACTTTGTGATGAAGACGAGAAATAATGCAATCCTTCTTGTCATGCAGACGGCGAAGTGACTTGCGCTACTTCACGAGGATGGCGAGGGTCAGGTCCTTCTTGACTGCAATAGCATAGTGGTTGTTGGTGTAGGCGCGGGCATTTTCCAACTCCTTCTGCCTATCATACAACATGAAGTCGAGATGATCCACTTGATGATTCATCTCCGGATGGCCTGGTACCTCCAATGGATGTCCCATAGCATCACGCCTTGCGTAGTACTCAAAGTTAGTGCCCTTGATTTGGTTGATGTTTTGCCCACACAGACGGGCAAGAGCCTCCTGCATAGCCCTGGCGAGTCCGTCTAGCCAGCTGTTCTCCCTCAAGCTCAATTGGATCCCCTCTGAGGTGGGTGCCTCCATATTGCCTCTGAGATTGGCAACTATGAGCCATTGTAATTCTCCTCCTTGCTGATCATTGAGCTATGCTCCAAAGAACTCAGGGTGCGGGTGCTCAAGAAGTTCCGAGAGTTGGCGTAAATCTCGCTCGAAGATGAGCTCTCTTCCATTGCCCAACTGGTAGAACTTGCTATACTTGACTTCCATCTATAAGAATGTAGGATGAGTAAGTTAGTGAGTGATCAAGTGTGTCAAATTTTATGTAGGTTTGCAGGAATTTTTGAGGAACATGAGTTTTCTTGAAAGAATCTTAGTGATAATAATGAGAATAGGTTTTCATAAAAAGTCACTTCTTTTGTTTTGAAACTAAGTTTTTGATTCAAGTGTCCATTCTAACTAGGGTCTCCTATGGTCAGGATGGCTCTGATACTGTTGGGACACGCAGAGATAAAACAAAATTTTCCCTTTAACGTGGTGATCCCAAGATCTAGCTGAGGTAGAAGGCCACGAGGTTTACCACTAGTCGCGCAGTTGCGGATTACTGATGAAGCGCGTCAGTTGATGCAATGCAGTCCTCACGATCCGATCGTCCTGGTGCTGATCGTACAACACCTCTGCTGGTATCCACACGTGCAAGGAGGAGCAGCGGCGGCGAACTGCTAGATTCATTACGGCGGCAGGACTGCTGTGGAGCTAGGGTTTCCAACACATGGAATGACCTAACCGAACTACGATTAACCCTTCAGGGTTGGTGTGATCCACTATATATAGGGAGTGAACGTGGGCTCTGCTCGCGCGGCCCATTCACTAAAGTCCATATAATGTTAGTCCCTGTGAGTCCAACTCACTGACTCAGTCCAAATCAGGCTCGGGTCCAACCCAACCAGATTTCCAGTTCAGATCCAATCCAAACTTGCTCCCGCTCTTAAGTGTGTGACCCTGCAGGCTCATGGCTACTTGGACACGATTAGAGTCCGACTCCAAATCGATCAGTCGGTAGCGGCTCCTAGCAGAACGTGCCGACTCCCAAGTACCAAAGAGTCATGACGACTTGCCTTTCCAATGCGACTTGTGTCCAAGTCCCTTTTGCCTCACGATATACCTTGTCAGACTATAGGCGAATACTTGTCATCCCTTAAATAGTCCAACTCTCTTCTCGATCCGAGATAAGTGATTCACCCGACTAACTCTTAGTCGATCGCCTCGGTTAACACTTAACCGAGACGTGCATGGCCATGCTTTCCGAATCATATCTCACGAGAGGGCCCAGAGAATATATCTCCAAGTGGAGGGGCAAAATCCCATCTTGGTTATTCACATCATGCAGCTTGATTCTCAGTTGACCCGAACTCTGCCTTTATAACTACCTAGTTACGGATCAGCGTTTGACAGAACCTAAGTCGGTGATCCTCAACTCGCACTATGCAATAACCTCAGGTCTAAGGATTACATTGGTTGAGATATACAAATGACAACTTGTTCGTTGTACCTCAATATGGGTCAATCCGACTCGCTAAACTCTTTAGCCGAGTCTATGTAAGTTGGAATAGCATCTCCATGCGCATGACAAGTGGAACCGAGTCATCAAGCCAACTTTCACATTGGTCTAAGTTGTGTGTTTAACACAACCTCAATGACCAAGGATATTTAGTACAAACAACATGAATGCATAGTTCCACAACCGAATCACATATTCAATGATACACATCAGATGTTTATAGAAGGACTACTTAATATCTTTATGAATACAATGGGAAATATCATCATACATGATTGCCTCTAGGGCATATTCCCAACAGTCTCCCACTTGCACTAGAGTCAATCTTCCGACATCACATGTCTAAGCATCTAATTCCCATGGCTCTCAGGTGCGCCTCATGCTTTGTCTAGGGTAACGGCTTTGTCAACGGATCCGCAATATTTGCATCCGTGTGTAACTTGCATAACTTGATGTTATCCTGATCCACGAACTAGCGAATCAGGTGGTACCGCATGAGTATGTGCTTGTTCTTCTGGTGTTGTCTAGGTTCCTTGGCTTGTGCAATAGCACCATTGTTGTCACAATACATGTCTAATGGATTGGACGAGCCCTGAACCACACCAAGATCCATGAGGAAATTCCTCATCCAAACAGCTTCCTTTGCTGCCTCCGAGGCGACAATATACTCAGCCTCTGTTGTAGATGCAGACACAATCTCTTGCTTGGAACTCCTCCAGCTCACAACACCTCCATTTATAATAAAAACGTATCCGGATTGTGAACGAGAATCATCAGAGTAAGTAAGATAACTAGCATCCATCTAACCCTTTACACTGAGTTCATCTTCACCACCATAAACCAAGAACATATCCTTAGTCCTTATCAAGTACTTTAGGATATTTTTAGCCGCTGTCTAGTGGATTTCTCCAGGATCAGCCTGGTATCTGCTCACAACACTTAGAGCATATGAAACATCCGGCCTAGTACAAATCATGGCATACATGATGGATCCGACTGCAGAAGCATACGTAATCACACTCATCCGACTTCGCTCATCAGTTGTCGAAGGACACTGAGTCTTGCTAAGTTTTACACCATGGGATATCGGTAAGAACCCCTTCTTAGACGATTCCATGTTGAACTTCTTCAACACTTTGTCCAAAAAAGTACTCTGACTCAATCCAATGAGCCTCCTTGATCTATCTCTATAGATTCGGATTCCGAGAATATAAGTTGCCTCACCCAAATCTTTCATTGAGAAACTCTTTTCCAATGATTCCTTGGTTTCTTGCAACATCTAGACATCATTTCCAATCAATAATATGTCATACACATATAAGATTAGAAAGTTTACATTGCTCCCATTAAACTTCTTGTATAAACAAGAATCATGATCACTCTTGATGAAGCCAAACGATTTGACTACCTCATCAAAGCAAATATTCCAACTCCGAGATGCTTGCTTCAACCCGTAAATGGATTTTTGAAGTTTGCACACCTTGTCAGCATTAGCCAGATCGAAAAAACCCTCGGGCTGTATCATATACATGTCCTCGGTTAAATTTCCGTTAAGGAAAGCCATTTTGACATCCATCTTCCATATCTCATAGTCGAAATAGGCTGCTATAGCTAACATGATCCAAACTGATTTAAGCATCGCACGGGCGAGAAAGTCTCATCGTAATCAACTCCTTGAACTTGTCGGAACCCCTTCGCGACAAGGCGTGCTTTATAGACGGAAACATTTCCATCCATATCAGTTTTCTTCTTAAAGACCCATTTGCACTCGACTGGTCTTGCACCGTCTGGCAGATCAACCAAGTTCCAAACTTGATTTTCATCCATGGACTTTAACTCGGATCTCATGGCTCCAAGCCATGACTCGGAATCAGATCCCACCATCGCTTTCGAATGATTTGTCGGCTCATCATTGTCTAACAGTAACACATCACGAACACTTCGTAATCTTGCCGTTCTTCGTAGTATAGGTGCTGCTGCCGACTCAGCTTCCACGACCGGCTCAACCTGCAAGGTTTTTTCTGACTCGCTACTAGCCGGTTCCTCTCGAATTTCTTCGAGATGCACCGTGCTCCCACTTACTCCCCGACTGAGAAACTCTTTCTCAAGGAAGACACCGTTCCGAGCGACAAACACTTTGCCCTCTTCTCAGTTGTAGAAGTAGTAACCCAAGGTTTCCCTCGGATACCCCACGAAAATACACTTATCCGACTTGGCTGTAAGCTTGTCCGACTGAAGTCGCTTGACAAATGCTTCACAACCCCAAATCTTAAGAAAAGACAAACTCGACCTTTTGCCTATCCACATCTCATGCGGTGTCTTCTCTACCTATTTTGATGGTACTTTGTTTAGTGTGAACGCCGCTGTTTATAGACAATAGACCCAAAATGATAAAGGCAGATTTGTCCGACTCAACATTGATCGTACCATGACCAACAAGGTCCGATTCCGCCTTTCCGAAACACCATTCCTTTGTGGCGTTCCTGGCGGAGTAAGTTGAGGAACTATTCCACAACTTTTCAGATGGTCATCAAAATCATGGCTCATGTACTCGCCTGCTCGGTCTGACCGAAGAAACTTTATTTTTTTGCCGAGTTGATTCGGTGCTTCATTCTGGAATTCTTTGAACTTTTCAAAGGCTTCCGACTTATGTTTCATCAAGTAGATATATCCACACCTACTCAAATCATGAGTGAAGGTAATGAAGTACTCATAACCACCCCTGGATGTCGTGCTCATTGGTTCACATACATCACTATGTACTAGTCCCAACAAGTCGGACGCCCTTTCGCAACTCTTTGCAAAAGGTGTCTTGGTCATTTTGTCGAGTAGGCAAGATTCGCATGTCTCGAACGACTCCAAGTCGAACGAAGTTAGGAGTCCATCATCATGGAGCTTATTCATGCATTTCCAACTTGTACGACCAAGCCAACAGTGCCAAAAGTAAGTCATATTCAGATCATTTGGTTTCAACCTTTTAACATTTATGTTATAAATTGTCTCACCATCAAGATTCAGAATAAATAACCCGTCCTGGACAGGTGCAAAGCCGTGAAACATAACATTCAAATACAAAGAACAACCATTATTCTTGATATTTGACTCATAGCCTTGCCTCATCAAACATGAAGCAGAAATAATGTTTGGTGAGCCTTTGGAACATAATAACAATTATTTAGTTCCATAATGAATCCGGAAGGTAAATGAAGCTGCATCGTGCCGACTTCCAACGCAGCAACTCTTGCTTTGTTGCTGACTCGAATATCAACCTTGCCTCTTGCTACGCTCCTAGTTCTTACCAGTCCCTGCAACGAGTTGCAGATGTGAATAACTGATCCGGTATCATATACCCAAGAACTATTAGGTGCATCAGCAAGATATATGTCCATAACATTGCAAACAAGTGTACCTGAGTCGGAAGTCATACCTCCACTCTTGGCTTTGTCGGCGAAGTACTTGCTGGAGTTCCTCTTCCAGTGGCCATCCGCCTTGCAATAGAAGCAAGTGGATCCAGCTGAAGGAGATGGCTTAGTCCCTGAGGAAGTGCTTGGGACCGGGTCCTGATCCTGCTTTCCTCCTGACTTAGCCTTCTTCTTAGTCCAAGAACTCGTCTTGAACTTAGCCTTATTCTGCACGATCAACACTTGACTGGCGCCGTTCTTGAGATCCGCCTCTGCCTGCTTGAGCATCCCATGCAATTCAGTGAGCTTCTTATCCATACCATGCATGTGGTAGTTCGAAATGAACTGCCCATATGCACTAGGAAGAGAGTTCAGAATTATATTCGTAGCGAACTCTTCGCTAATGGGGTAGCCCATCCTCTCCAGAGACTGCACGTAACCAACCATTTTGATCACATGCGGACTCAGTGGATCACCATCCTTAAGCTTGCAACTCAGCAAAGCCTGAGAGACTTGATACCTCGGTCTTCTTTGAGCCTGGAACATACTTTTGAGGCTTTCGATCATATCGTAGGCCTCAACATGCTCGAACTGCTTTTGCAAGTACGGTTCCATGTGAGCAAGCATAAGACAGCTAATATCCGTGGACTCATCCTTAGCCCGACGGTAGACATTGGTGGCAGCCACAGTCGCATTCTCATTCGGCTCATCTAGAAGTGGGTTGTCTAGGACATGGTCCTTCTTTTCTTGTTTGAGAACAATTCTCAGATTTCGATACCAGTTGGTAGAATTAGTGTCATTCAGTTTATCTTTCTCAAGGATAGTTCTCAACACAAAATCGGATATCTGAGAGTGACTGCTACTTGGTGCCATGATCTACAACAGAAAATATGCAAAACACTTAAGACATGTATTCATAAAAGAGCAAGCATATTAAACATTTTAATATTTTATGCTCCCACTAGAACTTGTTTTTAAACACCCCTCCGATGGTTACTAAGTGATTCAGGATCCTAAATAAGCAAGTCGGCTAGTGAGATTTAGCATCACCGCTAGCCGCCAAGTGATCTAGGTAGACAACTCCTTATCAATCGTATCTCATATGACTCCTATTGGACGGGTGGCATCACATGCCCTGGCTCCCATCTGACCTTTCCCTGAGCCCCACAACCGTTGTGATAGACCCGTCTAGCTTAAAGAGTGTTTCTGCAGTAAGAGTCCGACTCGAACCCACCTAGTCGGAAAGAATTGGCAGCACCTCAATTTTATGAGCCCACTACCAAAAATGTCCGACTTGTGATGGTGCAAACACTGGCGGGAAAACCCACTAGACCTTCTTTGAGGGATTAAATTTTACCGACTATCTAATAGAGGTAAAACAGAGACATAACAATAACACAAAATAAAGCAATTATAATGTGAAATGGTATGGCTCTCTTCATGGCGATCTCCATCTCCACAAAGCCTGTAATCCGACTCGTGCCAACTCTTGTCACTTGTCGTCTTACCCCATGTCACTGACATGTACATCGCCTTGCATGCCATCCGGATTCTCCAAACAGCTACACTAGCTAAGTAAAATACATTACATAGAGAATCCGGCACGCAGGTCGTTTATACAATAAAATGACAGCACCTAGGCTCCAGCTGGCTGACAAAAACGTGATTCACAGATCACATATGGATTACACACATACATCACATGCACATGAACCATACCATTCACAACTTCCTGCAAAAACAATTTATGCATAGATACAATATCTACCGACGTTGTGAAACTCGCAACAACATCTAAGGTGCTACAACAGGGCGAAGCCGGTGGTCAGATCCACGACCTCAGTAGTATGATCACGGAAATCAGATCTACCATTCCCCGAGTACAGTTGATCCAATCAACCTCGTACAAAACCGATCTATCTCATAAATCGACCACCAAAACAGCATATAGATCTCATCTACAGCCTACCGCATATCACATATGCGAGATCTCAAGCCTAAAACCAGAAGCTATCGCTCTGATACCACTATTGGGCCACGCAGAGATAAAACAAAATTTTCCTTCTAACGTGGTGATCCCAAGATCTAGCTAAGGTAGAAGGCCACGAGGTTTACCACTAGACGCGCAGTTGCGGATTACTGATGAAGCGCGTCAGTTGATGCAGTGCAGTCCTCATGATCCGATCGTCCTAGTGCTAATCGTACAACACCTCTGCTGGTATCCACACGTGCAAGGAGGAGCACCGGCGGCGAACTGCTAGATTCGTTACGGCGGCAGGACTGCTGTGGAGCTAGGGTTTCCAACACATGGAATGACCTAACCGAAAAACGATTAACCCTTCAGGGTTGGTGTGCTCCACTATATATAGGGAGTTAACGTGGGCTCTGCTCGCGCGGCCCATTCACTAAAGCCCATATAATGTTAGTCCCTGTGAGTCCAACTCACTGACTCAGTCCAAATCAGGCTCAGGTCCAACCCAACCAGATTTCCAGTTCAGATCCAATCCAAACTTGCTCCCACTCTTAAGTGTGTGACCCCACAGGCTCATGGCTACTTGGACACGATTAGAGTCCGACTCCAAATCGATCAGTCGGTAGCGGCTCCTAGCAGAACGTGCCGACTCCCAAGTACCAAAGAGTCATGACGACTTTCCTTTCCAATGCGACTTGTGTCCGAGTCCCTTTTGCCTCACGATATACCTTGTCAGACTATAGGCGAATACTTGTCATCCCTTAAATATTCCAACTCTCTTCTCGATCCAAGATAAGTGATTCACCCGACTAACTCTTAGTCGATCTCCTCGGTTAACACTTAACCGAGTCGTGCATGGCCATGCTTTCCGAATCATATCTCACGAGAGGGCCCAGAGAATATCTCTCCAAGTGGAGGGGCAAAATCCCATCTTGGTTATTCACATCACGCAGCTTGATTCTCAGTTGACCCGAACTCTTCCTTTATAACTGCCCAGTTACGGATCAGCGTTTGACAGAACCTAAGTCGGTGATCCTCAACTCGGACTATGCAATAACCTTAGGTCTAAGGATTACATTGATTGAGATATACAAATGACAACTTGTTCGTTGTACCTCAATATGGGTCAATCTGACTCGCTAAACTCTTTAGCCGAGTCTGTGTAAGTTGGAATAGCATCTCCATGCCCATGACAAGTGGAACCGAGTCATCAAGCCAACTTTCACATTGGTCTAAGTTGTGTGTCCAGCACAACCTCAATGACCAAGGATATTTAGTACAAACAACATGAATGCATAGTTCCACAACCGAATCACATATTCAATGATACACATCAGATGTTTATACAAGGACTACCTAATATCTTTATGAATACAATGGGAAATATCATCATACATGATTGCCTCTAGGGCATATTCCCAACAGATACGAACTTGTCAACTCCCGGATTTTTAATCCCAGATGACTGTTATGCCATACATCGCAATCCCAGGATTACCATTTTTGCGAGACATAACAAATTGGTACCATAGTTCATCATCCATTACAAACCATAATAAAGGTCTTACAATAAAAGGATCTCATGATACAGTCTTAATACAATCAACGCAGCGGAATAATAATAAGGGTAGCATGGTCGAGGCTCTATCTTCAGGGTCACATGCAATGCTGACGATGGGAGATGATCCTAATTGTCATAGACTTCCTGCTGTCCATTATCCTAGTAGTCCTCCTCATAGTCTGGCCATAGGAATAGCCAGGGACAAAGCCATGAGTACTCTTTAAGTACTCGCAAACTAATACTAACAAGTAAGGTAGTTCGAGAAGGAATCCTAAGCTCTAGGTTCATTTGCAAAAAGCCAGGTTTATCTCAACTGAGTTCAGAAGTAAAGAAAACTAGTTTAATGTTTTACAACACCTAAGTGGGAAATTAGTTTTTCATATTCACAACCCTGTTGTGGTCAAGTCAAAATCATAATTCATTTCACAAGTCATTTTGAAAACATCCGACGATGGAACAGTATGGCCACTCCAACTGTCCATAACCGCGGATGCGGCTATTCGAATAGTTTTACACTCTGCAGAGGTGGTACGCTTTCACCACAACATTCGATACATCCGTCAGGGATAACCCTGAATCATCATACTTACTATGCGGATAATCAATCCTAACCTTTCAATTACACACCCTAGTATAGGCACCTCCCGTATGAGTTTGGCCTCCCAACCATGACCATCTATCATCTTGGGAACTGCACAGGTGGACAATCATCGCGAGGTAGCCTCAACTCAAACCTCTTCCGCAAGGGAACCCGTACTAGGATATATAAGCTTCTAGTCAAGACCTACCCAAATTCAGGTATTGTGGTTGTACGGTAAAATTGGAATGGTATCGCATCCGAACCCAACCATCAATTTTTATAAAAGGGCTAAGGCTCATGCCTCAACATTTTCATCATCAAATCATCTGGAGTTCATAACACATGTCAAAACATTTCATTAGAATGACTCATCATTACAAGGTTTTCATAATCATTTTCACCAAGTATTCCCATCTAAAGTGATCAACTTTTATGCTTAGCACTAGCCACTAAAATTGAGGGTATTCACTAATGAAGGGTGCTAATCAAGTGTGACTATCCCAATCTAGATCTCATGCGTTAGTATGACATCTAGTTCTAACTAACTTAGGCCAAGTTTTATGCTCTTTGTGCTACCTACAATATCTTTCCGACACTCACAAGTCACTAAGTAAAAGTAAAAAGGAACTTTGATAAAGAAAATAAAAAGGATAAAGCTTGCAAGTAAAACTGGGATTTGGTATAATCAAGGTTGCATAACCAAAGTATGCCTAATGCATCTTGCATAGGTTAACTAGTAGGGTTAGGCTTGAAAGGATGGCTTGCATGGTTTATCTTAGCTTGCCTTGATTGGTGTAGTGGTTGAAGTTTTCTTCTTCCTCTTCTTCGTAGTACTCTGATGCAGCGCTGAGTTGATGTAGGAGCGCTTCAATGGGAAGAGCAAGGTGTGAAGCAACACAGCAGCAAGTTTTCCCTCAGTAAGAAACCGAGGTTATCGAACTAGTAGGAGAAAGGAAACGTCACACAGGTGTTGCAAGCAACATGCAGACCTGCACAACACAAACTCAAGACTTTGCCCCAACGAATTGTAGGGGTTCGTAGCATGGAAAAGAAAAAATTTCTACCGCATGAACACACAATCAAGATCTAATCTATGATCAAGCCAAGATCTATCTACTAGATTGTAGCAACGAGTCGATAGAGGAACTCACCCTCGAAGATTCCAAAGCGGTTAATGAGATCAGATTCTCGTGGGTGATGTAGTCGTACACTTGCCGATCTCAAGATCGCGTAGACGATCCTTCCGGCGCTGCATTCCGGCAGCGCTTCATGATCGGTCACACGTTCGATTTTCGAAGACCTTCCTCTCCTTGTTCCAGTGAGCGGAGGTTGTAGCACTCTCCTCGATTCCGGCACAACGGCGTGGTACCGAGTAGAGGGAGATCTCAGGCTTCGCCTTAAGCGAGCGAGTATGGTGGAGTATGAGAGAGCTCCTCGGCGATCTAGGTTTTAGACACACCAAGGAGGAGGTGCTAGAGCCATGGCTAGGGGTTTGGGGCACCCAAGTCGGCGGCTAGGGCAACCCGGGAGGTGGCAGGAGGTGGTGGCGCCAATCTAGGGTTTTGGAGGAGAGGTACTTGTGTGCTAGGAGGGAGCCCTGCCCCTCCTTATATAGGTGGAGGGGCCGGCGGCCAAGGGGAGGGAGTGGAGTCCCTCCCCAACTCGGCTTGGGTGGCGCCGCTTGGGGAGGACTCCTTCCCCAACTCGGTTTCCACCTCTTCTCCTCTTTCCAAAAAAATGCCGTTTGACTTTCAAACTAGCCGTTTGACTTTTCAAACTAGGATTTGAATAAACCCTTTATTTTGGACAGCAATGAAACCTAGTACATGATGCAATCATTCCAACTTACAATGACACATTCATGTACCCCTTCCCCTCCGGAGTGCCGGACATTCCGGAACCTTCTAGAACATTCCCGATGAAAACACCGGAACCATTCCCCAACTCCGAAACGGGACTTTCCTTATATGAATCTTATTCTCCGGACCATTCCGGATCTCCTCGTGATATCCCGAATCCCATTCGAGACTCCGGACAACATTCGGTCTCTTTCTCATCATTCCATAACTACTCAACAACATCGAATCCTTAAGTGTGTCTCCCTACGGTTCGTGAATTATGCGGACATGATCGAGACACTTCTCCGATCAATAACCAATAGAGGAATCTGGAAATTCATATGGATCCCACATATTTCTACGATTACTTTGCGATCGAATGAACCACTTACATACGATACCAATTTCCCTTTGTCTCACGATAGTTTACTTATCCGAGGTTATGATCGTCGGTATCTCTGCATACCTAGTTCAACCTCGTTACCGATAAGTACTCTTTTCTCGTTCCCGTGATATGTGATCCCTTGTGAGCCAGTCACATGCTTGCAAGCTAATTGGATGACATTCCACCGAGAGGGCCCAGAGTATATCTATCTGTGATGGATGGACAAATCCCACTCTTGATCCATGTGTCTCAACCAATACTTTCCGAACACTCAATGCCACCTTTATAGCCACCCTGTTACGGTGTGGTGTTTGATGTCATCAAAGCATCCTTCCGGTAAAGGTGATATGCATGATCTCATGGTCGAAGGAATTAGGTTACTATGTATCAGAAAGCTTATAGCAAATGAACTATATTAAATGACTTGATCTTTATGCTACGCTTAACTATAGGAGTATGTCCATCACATCATTCTCCTAATGATATGACCCTGTTGTTAATAACATCTCTATGTTCATGATCAGGAAACCATGATCATATATTAACCAACAAGCTAGTTTAACAAGAGGCTTTACTAGGGACTCTTTTATGTTTACAAATCACACAAGTATTAATGTTTCCGGTTAATACAATTATAGCATGGTATGTAAACATTTATCATAAGTATGAAGATATGATAATAACCACTTTATTATTGCCACTTGGGCATATCTCCAACAGTCTCCCACTTGCACTAGAGTCAATAATCTAGTTTCAAACCTTTGTGTATTCAACACCTATGGCTTTCTGGTGTTGTATGTACACGACTGCTAGTGGTCAATTGATCTCCGGATCTGACACTTCTAGGTCCGTGTGTAATTGCATGTCTTTGCGTCTCTACGCATCACTCATTCTCTAATGAGATGGCTTTGTATAATTTTGGTCCTTCGGTGAGACCTTTAGTTCTTTGGGGTTAAAACATGTTGATAATATTGTCGTACAATATATCTTCATAGTATTATCCCGCTGTGAACTACACCTAGTTTGACAACAAACTACTTGACACAAATGCCCTCTTTAGCTGCTATTATAGAAGTCATATACTTAGTATTTTGTTGTAGTATCTGTCACAATGTATTAACTTTGGAACTCATCCAAATCCATTATGGAACTTACTTTCCATCACATTGTGCCACCCTTAGTTTAGATTGAGATAAACTTAATTTGTACTTCATGACAAAACTAGTATCAATGTAATACTTTTACAATGAACTAACCATCTATTTGTCACTTCTACAAAATAATATATTCTTAGTTCTTCCAAAAGATCATAAGAATATCCTTACTATTGTCCAATGATCATCTTATGAATCATTCTGGTATATGCTCACAATATTTAGAGCATAGGACATATCTGGATTTGTACATATCACAACATGATTGATATAAATACTCTTTGTGATTTCATACATCAAGTATCAATCTATACTTGAATCTTTGTTTCACTTACCAAGTGTCAATACACTTGAATATATCATCAATATTGAACTCATTCAATCCTTTCTGTGCGACAAGAACCTTTCTTGTAGTTTCTATATTGAACTTATTCAATATATCATCTATGTATTTTCGGCATAACCATATTGCGTCTATTGATGCCAAATATTTGGGTTTTTGCCTAAGCCTTTCATCGAGATGAAATTCTTAATATGTGTTAATAAAAGATACATCATTTCCAATCAACAATATGTCTTCCACATAATGTATTAGAAATATGTCTTAGCGCTCCCACTTAATTTCTTGCAAACGCAAGCATCTTCATCGTCTCTGATGAATTTAAACTCTTTTAACAATTTCATCATTGTGAAGATTCCAACTCCGCGATGCTTACTTCAACCATTGAAGTTTGCATATGCTTTTAGCATCCTTTGATTTAACAAAACCCTTTGGATCGTGTCATGCACACGTCCTAGGTAATCATTCTATTAGAAGAACTTGTTTTGTTTATTCTACTACCACATAACAAAATTATATGTAGTGGTTGCTACATTAATCCATCTAGACTAAATATCGCTATGAAAGATCAAATCTTGTCATAGTCAATCTTTGTACATTGTTGTGAACTCTTTCCCAACATGTCGACTATTTCATAGATGTGAAACATCCATGTCTACTTCTTTATAGATCCAAACACAACTATAAGGTTTTACACCTTTCTCGAGGGTCCTTCAAGTTCAAAATTTGATTTCTCGTGTATGGATCTATCACGGATTTTATGGCTTCAAGCCATTTGACGGAGTCAGGGCCCATCGTCGCTTCTTTGCATGTAGTCCGTTCATTATTCTCAAATAATGATTCAACCCTCAAATCTTGGTATTTGATTGTTTACTCGACCTACTTGGTTCAATAGAAACTTAGATCTCCGTGACCGCAACCTTTGAGGCACGTGAGCCATGAGCATTGTTGCTGCCTCCGGAACACTTTTCGGCGCTGCGCAACTCTGCACATATAGCTAAGGTTCCTTTAACCTTATCAAAGTTCTATTGTCCGCCCACTTATCTTTTCACGAAAAATTCCTTCTCAAAGAAACTTGACGTTCTAAGCGACAAACACTTTTGTCTCCGATGTTTATGGAGGAATACTTAACAGTAATACAAAGACAGGTTTATCCTACTTTGGTTGCAAACATCTTTCTTATGCATAGCATACCAATGTTTAAGAAAGGACTACTTGGTTTTATCCCAAACCATAACTTTATATGGTGTCATTTCAGCGGATTATGATGGAGCTCTTTTCAGTGGAAAACGGTAGTCTCTAAAGCTTTTAATCTTTAAAATATAATGGCAGTTTTGTGTATTACACCTTCGATCTTACCATGTCAAACAAGGTTTAATTACATATCTCGAACGCTCCATACTCTTATGGTGTTTCGGGACATGCAAATTCACAGAACGATTCCTTAAATCTTAGGTATTATGCTAAACTTGTAACTCAAATATCTTCCTTTATGATCTTATCATAAACTATTTACATTCTTGTTACAATGATTTTGCACTTCATCTTGAAAGTCTTTGAACTTTTCAAATGTTTCATACTTCATCCTTATTAAGTAAATATTCATATATTCACTCAAATTTTCGTAGAAAGCATATGAAGTTGAAATCCATCGCTCTTGACTACACATAATGGATTTAGGTACGCATAACAATATGTACAAGTTCCAATAAGCTAGTCATTCGTTCCTTTTGGCCTATGAACGAAGTTTTATTTATCTCTAGGAAAGTTTCTGGCGTCATGTGATCAAAAATCAAAAGACTCCAAAATTCCATCCACATGGAGTTTCTTCATGTTTTCTTTCCAATATAATTTAAACGGCGATGTCACTTCCTAAGTGATCTTTCGATCAATTTGTCTTTCGACATTTTTAGCACTAGTTTTATGGATGTGATTTCTCCAACGAGATTTGTGAATCATCCATCTTTTATGGATTACGGCAATTATTTGAACAACCCTTTTGTTCTCATAATACCTGATAAAACAAATCTTGAAGGCAAGCTTTGATGTTTAACGAGCAACACAATAACCCTTTATTTGTTCTCGATGAACATCATCACATATTCTTTTGCTAGTTACTTAGGCCATTGTAGTTCATGAATTGTGTTGTTTCGTATGACGATTCACACCAACAAATTCAGTATCAAATACTTAAGAACCACATTGTTTAATAAGCAAAGAATATAGCCATAACATGTATATCTTCTATATACTTAAACTGAACAATTCTAGTCTTTTCTTTTCTGCCATATATTTATGAGATTCTCTTTCAGTATTTCCTTTTCTGTTTGAAAGAATCTATCAACATCAACAGTGGAGTCATACATATGACACATAGTCCAAGCGTGTATAATTAAATACCAATGTCTTTGGACTTGCACTTTGAAGTAGATCACCATCATCAAATGTTTGGTGTTCTTTCAAATTCCTTTCTTTAGTAATCTATTGGTGTAGTAAACACTTTACCTACATCAAATGTTCACCCTTATCATGGAATTATCCATGATCAAGCTACTTTTAGCTTATAACGGTGAACTGTGAGTATAATGTTGCTCTCCAAAACATTTTGGAGGATTAGGACAACTAGTGTCTTCAACCTTTTGCAAATTCTCATCAAATGCGAGAACATGACTTTTGCCATATTATACTCTATCATGTTGCAACCAAAACTTTGTTTCAGATATCACAATATCTTCCACACATCATGGTTTCTGAAACAACTCTTTCAGATCCTAGATAACCTTGATATTAAGACAATCCTTTGAATATCAAGAATCATGGAGACAAACATGATACTCATGCACTAATACTTGGAATTGTCACTCTTGATTTAATACTAATTATTAAACTTCATGGAGTAACCGGAACTTACTGAAAGTTTGCAATAAGACTTTTAAACTTTAGATTAACACTTCAAAACAATACGATACCAGTTCGTAAAGTAACTAACCAGAATTCTATAGTTCTATCATCTCAATTAAAACTAAGCGCAAGGTGGTAAACGGATGCCAATGACTACAACAACTATGCAAATTCACTTTGATTTAATTTATGATAAATAGTGTTCAACTTTTAATCATATTGCCGTTGAACTCCCACTCAAAACAATATCCCTCACATTGTTTTAGTGATCACACGAACCAAATCCACCACATCAAAACCGATCATCATGAGAGTTGATGTAGCTTCAATGGCGAACAATCAACATGTTCATCATATCTACTATATGACTCATGCTTTACCTTTCGGTGATCCGTGTTCCTGAGACCATGTCTGTACATGCTAGGCTCGTCAAGATCAAACCTTAGCTTCCGCATAAGCAAATCTGGCTTGCTTACGTTGTATACACTTGCGGAATCTAACACACCCGATCATCACGTGGTGCTTCGAAACAACAAGCTTTAGCAACGGTGCATACTAAGGGTGAACACTTTAGAACTTGAAATTTATGTGCATGAGGGATCATCTTATAATGCTACCGTCGTCTACTAAGCAATACAAGATGCATAAAGGATTAACATCACATGCAATTCATAATATGTGATATGATATGGCCTTTCTTCTTTGTGCTTCTGATCTCCATCTTCTAGCACAAACATGATCTCCATCATCACCGGCATTGCATCAAGGTCAATGACGCTTCTCCATGGTTGTCGTCCACCGGCTTCAATTATTACAACTACTTTGAATAGATACGCGGATCTTAACATAAATTAAAGACAACCATATGGCTCCTGCCGGTTGCCAACTTACAATAAGGAACATTGCATACATCAAATATAATCACAATCATGGCCATATCACATCATCAACACCCCGCAAAACAAAGTTAGACGCCTCTACTTTCTTTGCATATTTTACGTGGTTTGGGGCTTTCAATAAGTGTCGTTCTAACTTATGAACAAGAACCACAACATTGATACTAGTATTGTTAATCACCTGTTGTAAATTGGATCTCCACTATGCTGGGAGAAACAGGCACCCGCAAAGCCACTTATGCAATACAAGTTGCATGTCAAGCGTGGAGCAAGTCTCATGAACGATGTCATGTAAGGTTAGCCCGGGCCACTTCATCCCAACATCCCGCAAGATGCAAAGTACACAAGAAGCAATCGACAATAAAAGCATCAACGCCCACAATGACCATTGTGTTCTACTCGTGCAACAGATCTACATATAGACACGGCTCTGATACCACTGTAGGGGTTCGTAGCATGGAAAACAAAAAATTTCTACCGCATGAACACACAATCAAGATCTAATCTATGATCAAGCCAAGATCTATCTACTAGATTGTAGCAACGATTCGATAGAGGAACTCACCCTCGAAGATTCCAAAGCGGTTAACGAGAGCAGATTCTCGTGGGTGATGTAGTCGTACACTTGCCGATCTCAATATCGCGTAGACGATCCTTCCCAAGGCGCTGCTTCGGCAGCGCTTTCGCAATCGGTCACACGTTCGGTACTTTCGACGAAGACCTTCCTCTCCTTGTTCCAACAGCAGCGGAGGTTGTAGCACTCTCCTCGCGATTCCAAAGACAACGGGCGTGGTACCGAAGTAGAGGGAGATCTCGCAGGCTTCGCCTTAAGCGGAGCAAGTATGGTGGAGTATGAGAGAGCTCCTACGATCTAGGTTTTAGACACACCAAGGAGGAGGTGCTAGAGCCGCGGCTAGGGTTTGGGGCACCCCAAGTCGGCGGCTAGGGCAACCGGGAGGTGGCGGCAAAGCAGGAGGTGGTGGCGCCAATCTAGGGTTTTGGAGGAGAGGTACTTGTGTGTTAGGAGGAGCCCTGCCCTCCTTATATAGGTGGAGGGCGGGCGGCCAAGGGAGGGAGGAGTCCCTCCCCAACTCGGCTTGGGTGGCGCCGGCTTGGAGGAGGACTCCTTCCCCAACTCGGTTTCCACCTCTTCTCTTTCCAAAAAATTGACGTTTGACTTTCAAACTAGCCGTTTGACTTTTCAAACTAGGATTTGAATAAACCCTTTATTTTGGACAGCAATGAAACCTAGTACATGATGCAATCATTCCAACTTACAATGACACATTCATGTACCCCTTCCCCTCCGGAGTGCCGGACATTCCGGAACCTTCTAGAACATTCCCGATGAAAACACGGAACCATTCCCCAACTCCAACGGGACTTTCCTTATATGAATCTTATTCTCGGACCATTCCGGATCTCCTCGTGATATCCCGAATCCCATTCGAGACTCCGGACAACATTCGGTCTCTTTCTCATCATTCCATAACTACTCAACAACATCGAATCCTTAAGTGTGTCTCCCTACGGTTCGTGAATTATGCGGACATGATCGAGACACTTCTCCGATCAATAACCAATAGAGGAATCTGGAAATTCATATGGATCCCACATATTTCTACGATTACTTTGCGATCGAATGAACCACTTACATACGATACCAATTTCCCTTTGTCTCACGATAGTTTACTTATCCGAGGTTATGATCGCTTGGTATCTCTGCATACCTAGTTCAACCTCGTTACCGATAAGTACTCTTTTCTCGTTCCCGTGATATGTGATCCCTTGTGAGCCAGTCACATGCTTGCAAGCTAATTGGATGACATTCCACCGAGAGGGCCCAGAGTATATCTATCTGTGATGGATGGACAAATCCCACTCTTGATCCATGTGTCTCAACCAATACTTTCCGAACACTCAATGCCACCTTTATAGCCACCCTGTTACGGTGTGGTGTTTGATGTCATCAAAGCATCCTTCCGGTAAAGGTGATATGCATGATCTCATGGTCGAAGGAATTAGGTTACTATGTATCAGAAAGCTTATAGCAAATGAACTATATTAAATGACTTGATCTTTATGCTACGCTTAACTATAGGAGTATGTCCATCACATCATTCTCCTAATGATATGACCCTGTTGTTAATAACATCTCTATGTTCATGATCAGGAAACCATGATCATATATTAACCAACAAGCTAGTTTAACAAGAGGCTTTACTAGGGACTCTTTTATGTTTACAAATCACACAAGTATTAATGTTTCCGGTTAATACAATTATAGCATGGTATGTAAACATTTATCATAAGTATGAAGATATGATAATAACCACTTTATTATTGCCTCTTGGGCATATCTCCAACACGAATCAGTGAGGTTGTCAAGCTCATCGGTTTGCTGTAACAAAGGATTAAACGTACTGTGTGGAAGGTAATGGTTTGCAACAAGTAAACAAGTAACAGTGGAAGATGTATCAATGGTAAAGATTGGACCGGGGTCCATAGTTCACTAGAGGTGCTCTCCTTAGATAAACACATGGCATGAAGGGTAAACAAATTACAGCAGGGAAATTGAGAGGAACTGAGCAAGGCATAACAATGCAATTACTAGTCAGAAAGATCCAATGAGATTCGATTGGGCAATACAACAAGATACATAGACCGCCATCCAACTGCATCTATGACTAGAAGTCCACCTTCAGGTTATCATCCGAACCCCCTCTAGTATTAAGTTGCAAGCAATAGACAACTGCTTTAAGCAAAGTGTGTAAGGTAAATAGTCCACATGTTCCATGAACAAGAGACCGTTGTTTTCTCCCTAGTAGCAACAACACATCTACAACCGAAGAGATTTCTGTCACTTCCCTTGGAAACTAGAGGCATGAACCCACTATCGAGCATAAATACCCCATCTTGGAGTCACTAGCAACTACTTGGCCAAGATAGCTACTAACAATATAGAGCATGCAAGATCACAAACAACACATACACGATGGAATCATAAAGACAAAACCATTAATCAAACCAACATAATAATCTCAATATCCATCGGATCCCCGCAAACACAACATGCATGATTACAAATAGATTAGATCTTGATCATGAATGGAGCTCACAAGATCTATACATGAAAGCACAAGGAGGAGATACAACCATCTAGCTACTACATGGACCCGTAGTCCAAGGTGGAACTACTCACGCATCATACCGGAGAGAAGCCCTCCGGGATGATCCCCCTCCGGCAGGGTGCCGGGAAGAACTTCAGATCCCCCCGATCTAGGGACAATGGTGGCGACGGCTACAGAAGGTATCATGGAATATTGATCGGGTACTTAGGGTTTCTGCATCGGGGGCTTCTTATAGGCGAAGGGGAGGCCGAGGCGGTGGCCAAGGGTCCCACACCCTGCCTAGGTGCAAAGCAGGGCCCACCCGCGCCTAGGGGTGGTGTGGCTGCCCTGTCACGCCTCTCTGTCTCCCCTCTGGACTTCTTGTTCCCCATAGAAAGTTATTGACTTTGACGTTTGTACCGTCCAATTTCGATAATATTTCTTTACTAGGTTTTCTGGAACCAAAAACAAGAGAAAAGAGGCAATTGGCACTGTGGCAACTTGTTAATAGGTTAGTACCAGAAAACATGTAGAAAGCACCTCAAAGTGTAGACAAAGCAAAGCAAAGTAGATACTAAACAAGCATGGAGCATCAAAAATTATAGATATGTTTCCGACGTATCAAGCATCCCCAAGCTTAACTCCTGCTCGTCCTCGAGTAGGTAAGTGATAAAAAGAATAATTTTTGAGGTGACATGAACCCTCACAATAAAGATCGAACCATTTGCAAGCATTGAAAGCTGGGATCAAAGAACTCTATGTTGGGAATATGCCCTAGAGGCAATCATGTATGATGAGATTTCCCATTGTATTCATAAAGATATTAAGTAGTCCTTGTATAAACATCTGATGTGTATCATTGAATATGTAATTCGGTTGTGGAACTATGCATTCATGTTGTTTGTACTAAATATCCTTGGTCATTGAGGTCGTGTTGGACACACAACTTAGACCAATGTGAAAGTTGGCTTGATGACTCGGTTCCGCTTGTCATGGGCATGGAGATGCTATTCCAACTTACACAGACTCGGCTAAAGAGTTTAGCGAGTCGGATTGGCCCATATTGAGGTACAACGAACTAGCTGTCATTTGTATATCTCAATCAATGTAACCCTTAGACCTGAGGTTGTTGCATAGTCCGAGTTGAGGATCACCGACTTAGGTTCTCAACGCTGATCCGTGAATCGCGCGGTTATAAAGGCAGGTTCGGTCGACTGAGAATCAAGCTGCGTGATGTGAATAACCAAGATGGGATTTTGCCCCTCCACTCGGAGAGATATTCTCTGGGCCCTCTCGTGAGATATGATTCGGAAAGCATGGCCATGCACGACTCGATTAAGTGTTAACCGAGGCGATCGACTAAGAGTTAGTCGGGTGAATCACTTATCTCGGATCGAGAAGAGAGTCAGACTATTTAAGGGATGACATATATTCACCTATAGTCTGACAAGGTATATCGTGAGGCAAAAGGGACTCGGACGTAAGTCGCATTGGAAAGGCAAGTCGTCATGACTCTTTGGTACTTGGGAGTCGGCACGTTCTGCTAGGATCCGCTACCGACTGATTGATTGAGAGTCGAACTCCAATCGTGTCCAAGTAACCATGAGCCTGCGGATTCACACACTTAAGAGCGGGAGCAAGTTCGGATTGGATCTGAACATATAATCTGGTTGGGTTGGACCTAAACCTGATTAGGACTGAGTTAGTGAGTTGGACTCACGGTGACTAGTGTTATATGGGCTTTAGTGAATGGGTCGCGCGAGCAGAGCCCACGTTCACTCTCTATATATAGTGGAGCACCTTAACCCAAAAAGGGTAATCATTGTTCGGTTAGGTCATTCCATGTGTTGGAAACCCTAGCTCCACAGCAGTCCAGCCGCCGTCACAAACCTAGCGCAGCGCTTGGCGCCCTCCTTGTATGCGTGTGGATACCAGAGAGGTGTCACGATCAGCACCAGACGATCGGATCGTTAGGATCGCATCAATCGACGCTTCATCATCGCAATCCGCAACCGCGCGTCTAGTGGTAAACCTCGTGGACTTCTACCTCAGCTAGATCTTGGGATCACCACGTTCGAGGAAAAAGTTTTGTTTTATCTCTGCGTGGCCCAACACTCTGAACATGTGCATGAAAGATGAAGTTCTAACAATAGGACATAGTAACTATGCATGCAACATGAAAGGCTACAAACAAAGATCATGAATAACATGGATTGAAAAACGTTTGTTTGTTTCACATACAAAAAACATAGCATAGTGGCATTCAGCTTGTCCCTCATAGAGTAGCAAATAGATGCATAGGACACCTTCAAAGTTCACAAGGGTGACTAGAAACAAATAGCACAAGAACAAGTAATATCACAATATGCATCAATCAATAAGCTTTGGAACACTGCACATAGAATGATAACTATGCTCTCTTAATGGTGCCTAAAGGTAGAAGGTGGAGACTCAATAGTGGTGGAAGAAAGGCCTTTTGTAAAGGAAGCAGGGATTTTAGGTTTCAAAAAGAGCTTCCAAAAAATTATGGCACTTGTTAGATTTCAGCCCTCATTGCCCCTATCATAAGCATCTTGAAGTTGTTAAGGTTAAAGTGAACAAAGATGGAGTATATGCTTGACTAAGTATAAGTTGGCAATCTCAAGTCCCTTGAATACGAGGGCCACACCTCACGCTACTCAACTTCAGTCACATGTAAGTTCTTGTCATTGTAAGTATTTGCATATCATTGAGGACCGCCAACGGAGTACCCCTTGCACATTGTACAGGAGCTTTCCCATTACCAAAATGACAAGACAAGCAGACAATGAGCATCTCAGCAATCTTTTTATTTACCATATGCATAGCTTTTTATTGAGGATGCTTCATAGATATCTCACTATGGTGATGCTGCAAGTTTCCACCATGATTAGGGATGGCTTAGGCTAGCGGCCCAGGCGTTTCTCTAACACAGAATACAAACTCCATGGACTTACAACTTCCCTTTTTATTTCACACCGGTGACATCCATAGACAAAAGAGCATGATATCAACTGAGTACAACAAGGTACAAGTGCAATGTTGAAAACGTTCCCCGTGACAGCACGGTTCTGCTAATTCCAACTTATAAGTGCAAGCATATACAACAAAGTTATCACAGTGGTTCAAATTTATTAGGGGCAAAGAATAAAGTGTGCCATCAAGTTTGTGAGGGCTTCAATCACTAAGTTTTCACATAACAAAATAGTTTTTAATTGGAAGATAGCTGAAAACAAGAATATACTTGGAATGGTGTAACACAACCTGCATAGGAGTTTATAGTGGACACTTTGGAATAACTTGGTTTCTTGGGAGTTGGAAGCATGAGTAGAGCTTACTCATACAAGTGGAGGCTAGCAAAAGACTGGGAGGAACCAAATAAGAGAGCAATAATGGCCATAATCATGTAGAGCAACAAAACATTACTAATCAAAGCATAGAGTGGTACTACAAGTCAAGGACTAAATGATCATAGAGGCTATGGTGACTTGTCATAGTCATAACATGGTGTAATCATGTGCCAAGTCAACCCAAACAAATCATCAAAGGAGAATACCACAATACTATGCTTTTGCATGCTAAAACAATGCATAATTTCTTCAAGGCACACTAAGAAATCCCAATTGTTTGGAACAAGATGTGCTACATCAATAATTACTAAGCATAATGCCAAAACAACACCTATCATGTCATGCTAAAGTCTAAGTCACAGTCAATGCAAGATCCTCTTGCACTTACAAGCAAGAACTTACTACTCCTTTCCAACACCAAGCAACTTATTTGCAAAACAACACAGCGAGAACAGGGGTCCATACTACTCAAGCAAACTAAACAAACTATGCAAATAAAATGAAACTAAGACACTCCAAGAACAACACAACTTGGCATGAAACAATAAAAACGAAGTGTCTAGACAAACCTAAGCTTTTTATTGATGAAGAAGGGGATGCCTTGGGCATCCCCAAGCTTTGACGCTTGTACCTCTTGGATATTTCTTGGGGTGACACCATGGTGGCATCCCCAAGCTTGATATTTTGTCCATTCTTCATCTCATTGCATCATTCTCTCTCTACACCTGAAAATTTTCCTTCATACAAAACTTCACACAATCTTCATTAGCAGCATTAGTTTATTCAAAAGATATTAGACCTCGGGCAAAGCTTTGGAACAGCAAGGATTTTCACTAAAAACACAATCTACTGTAGTAAATCCTTCAAAAAACTCAGTTCCCCATAAGAGAACTCAAAAAGGAATCAATAAGAAGCAAATGCAAATAATGACAGAAATCTGTCAAAACAGACCAGCAGGTAGAAACCGATTTTTCGAACATCTTCTGTTGCTCAAATCAAAAAGTGTTAAACTAACAAAAGTTATATAACATACTGGGGGATTTATTCGTAATTTTTGAGCTCAATCCGAGTAACATAGACTCCTCACAAATTTTTATGGTGAAGGACAGAAATCTTTTTCGGGACAACAACTCCCCAAATCTTACTTCCCTCTCATTAGAGGTCATTCTTGGCACAAAAAGCAAACAAAAAGGATAAGGAGAGGTCATTACTGAAGTAATAACTTCCAAGACTCAAGGAAACTCTTGGTTTATCTCCCAACAAGTACTTTTCTTTAACGCCTTTAAGTTAGGCACAAGAAGCAAGGAGAATCAAGTATTTTCGAATGAAGAAGCATTAACATCCATACTCACAAACTCTTCAACTATGAAAGGTATCTCATCCAAATGGGTTTTGGAGGATTGCTTCTCATTTATATTTGGTTTACTACTTTCATCAAAAGGATTTTCAGGAATAATCCAATCAAAATTCTTTTCAAAGGCCTCATGCATCCTAACAAGCTTAAATGGTATGGGTATCTTAAATTCATCTCTAGGATTTGTTTTATCTGAAGTACCCACAACATCTACACATGATCCTAGCATATTAAAATGCTCAAATACCTTTTTGGCTTCCCTAGCAACATCATGGAACTCTTTGAGTAAAGTTTCAAGAATAAATTCTCTCTTTTCAGCATTCTTTTCTTCTTTTAGTTTTAGGAACAAAATTTGCATCATGGGGTTAAGGCTAACAAACCGAGCCTCCAGCATATGAACTAAAGAAGCTGAAGCAATCTCATAATTAGGAGAAAGCTCTGCTATAGATTTATCCTCAATATCCTCATGCTTGCTAAGATAATTAAAGAATTCTTCAATATTATCTTTCCCAATTATGGAGCCACTACCTATAGAAAGGTCCTTCTGGGTGAACTTGGGGAGCAACATGGTGAGCTAGAACGAGGTGGCAACTAGAGTAGGAACTAATTTTGTTTTTGTTTTTGAATAAAGCAAGCAAACCAAGCTAAACTATTTTTTTTGGGTTTTTTGAAAAGAGGCAAACAAAACAAAGAAAAAGAAACAAAGCAAACTAAAAACAAAGTAAAGAGAGAGGAAGTGGAGGACTCCCCTAGTGAAGACGTCCTTAGCCTCCCCGGCAATGGCGCCAGAAAAACTTGATGCAGCACTGAGTTGATGTAGGAGCGCTTCGTTGGGAACCCCAAGAGCAAGGTGTGAAGCAACATAGCAGCAAGTTTTCCCTCAGTAAGAAACCGAGGTTATCGAACCAGTAGGAGGAAGGAAAAGTCACGTAGGTGTTGCAAGCAATGCGGAGACCTGCACAACACAAACTCAAAACTTTGCCCCAACGAATCAATGATGTTGTCAAGCTCACCGGTTTGCTACAACAAAGGATTAAACGTACTGTGTGGTTGGTAATGGTTTGCATCAAGTAAACAAGTAACAGTAGAAGATATATCAATGGTAAAGATTGGACTGGGGTCCATAGTTCACTAGAGGTGATCTCCTTAGATAAACAACATTGTATGCAGGGTAAACAAATTATAGCAGGGCAATTGACAGGAATTGAGCAAGGCATAACAATGCAATTACTAGTTAGAAAGATCCTATGAGATTCGATTGGGAAATACAACAAGATACATAGACCGCCATCCGACTGCATCTATGACTAGAAGTCCACCTTCAGGTTATCATCCGAACCCCCTCCAGTATTAAGTTGCAAGAAACATACAACTTCTTTAAGCAAAGTGTGTAAGGTAAATAGTCCACATGTTCCATGAACAAGAGACCGTTGTTTTCTCCCTACTAGCAACAACATATCTACAACCTAAGAGATTTCTGTCACTTCCCTTGGAAACTAGAGGCATGAACCCACTATCGAGCATAAATACCCCCTCTTGGAGTCACTAGCAACTACTTGGCCAAGATAGCTACTAACAACGGAGATCATGCAAGATCACAAACAACACAGACATGATAGAATCATAAAGACAAAACCATTAATCAAACCAACATAATAATCTCAATATCCATCGGATCCCCGCAAGCACAACATGCATGATTACAAATAGATTAGATCTTGATCATGAATGGAGCTCACAAGATCTATACATGAAAGCACAAGGAGGAGATACAACCATCTAGCTACTACATGGACCCGTAGTCCAAGGTGGAACTACTCATGCATCATACTGGAGAGAAGGCCTCCGGGATGATCTCCCCTCTGGTAAGGTGTCGGGAAGAATTTCAGACCCCCCGATCTAGGGATGACGGTGGCGATGGCTACAGAAGGTTTCATGGAATATTGATCGGGTACTTAGGGTTTCTGCATCGGGGGCTTATTATAGGTGAAGGGGGAGGCTGAGGCAGTGGCCAGGGGCCCCACACCCCGCCTAGGCGCGGGGAAGGGCCCACCCGCGCTTAGGGGGGGTGTGGCTGCCCTAGCACGCCTTTCCGTCTCCCCTCTGGACTTCTTGTTCCCCACGGAAAGTTATTGACTTTGATGTTTGTCCCGTCCAATTACGAGAATATTTTTACTAGGTTTCTAGAACCAAAAACAGCAGAAAACAGGCAACTGGCACTGTGGCAACTTGTTAATAGGTTAGTACCAGAAACTATATAAAAATCACCTCAAAGTGTAGAGAAAGCAAAGCAAAGTAGATACTAAATAAGCATGGAGCATCAAAAATTATAGATACGCTTCCGACGTATCATACTCCTCCTCGTAGGCTTGGTCGGTACTAGCATCTATAAATGAATACGAGGTACATAATCACCAAACAATACTTAACTACCTCTATTTGTCACACAAAGGTTCAGACTAGATGATCTAGCATCATCACAATCATCACATGAAATAAAGACCTAGTCTTATTTATTTTATTTTAGAAAAGTAATTTATACTCATTCAAAACTACTTAAGATTTAATATTCTCCAATTAAAATATGGGATCATGTTGACACATGTCATCACCACATATTTTAATACTTGGGAATGTGATTTAAAGTGGTGTCACAATTTAATAAGTTTAAAATTACTATTTTAAATAATTAAAGTGACTAGAAATTCCTATGTAGCATTCTTTTAGTACTTGTACAAGATTACTGCATTTAAACCTAATTATTTTTGCATATTCAGAAAGATCTTGTCAAATGTGATTTTTGAGAGTTGGAATCAACTCAAAAGAATTTATTGTTGATTTTTGAAAAATGTTTGAATGTGTAAAAGTCTTTGTCTTGTTATTTTTACTATAGGTGATCTATAATTTCAAATGGTTTCAATCCAATGGGCTTGGATTGATAATTTCAATACCTTTCAAACAAAATTGGTTTCATGCAATTTGGTTCAGTAAATCTCCTTGAATTGATTTTCAAAGTCACTGACTGAACTACGTTTGAATTAAAATGGAAAAAGATTGTTTCAATCTCCGGGCTACGCGCGGGAAAGTTACTAGGCCGGCCCAGCTGCACAGCACGCACGCAGCGGGCTGCTAACAGAGAGGTCCCACGCGTCAGCGGCTCTATCTATGCGAAGCGGTAAGTTTCAATCTGGTCCGTGCGATTAGACTACGATCTACGGCTCATGTTCGTCGTTTCCGTCGAACAGCTCCGACGAGACCGAACCCTAACGGCGATGGTGGGGGTACGCGGCAGCTTACTAGGGCTCTAGCTAGGGTCGACGATGGGGGCGAACGACGTTGTCGATGAGGGCGGTTCGAATGGTGGTCGCAATGGCTCCTGGGGTGGCTCCAGTCAACGACTTCGCTCCTCCTCTGCAGCGGCGGCCTCCGGTGAAATTCCGGCGGACTGGTGCTTGCCTTGCTCCGGGGAAGGGTCAGGGGTGTTCTGTGAGGAGTGGGGAGTGAGATGGTATGGAGAATTGAGGCGGGGGGGGGGGTGGCCTCTCTTTATACACCGGAGAGAGGGGAAGTGCGGGATGGTCAGGGCTCATTGGTGACGACGGTGCAGTGAGCTAACGACATGGCGAAGGGCGTAGACTGGTGCGGTGTCTCCTGGCGATCATCGCTAGCTTAATGGCGCGGCACGGGGCGGTCAAGAACGGTCGAAACGGGTCGACGCTTTGCGTGTCACCGATGACGTTTTATATGACGTATAGGGGCTACTGGTCGCGCGACGACGAATGGGCATGTCTAGGGGTAGCTAGGGTCATGGCACGTGCAGTGATGCATGACGAGGGTGAGGCGTAACGTGTGCGAGCGTGTCGGTTGTGGCGCTCTGGCGCGCTCTCGGCATGGCAGAGAGAAAATGGGCACGACTATTCTCGGTGGTCAAGGGCCTGGCTGTGCTCAAGGGTTGGACAGGGAGTGGTGGTGGACGGTGGCCTGCCTCCTGGATATCGTGGATGGGCGCGACGCTGCCTCCTGCGTGCTGGCCATGGTCGGCCGGCAATGGTGGCTTCGGGTGGAATGTTACTGGTGCAAGGGTAGGGTTAGTAGCTTGTTCAATGCAATGGTGGTCACTGGGGGAGACAAGGGGAGAGAATTGGGGGCAAGGGGGGAACAAGGCATTGATCAAGAATAGTGAAAGTTAGGCAGTTTGATCTGTGCTCACCATGTGTTTGATGTAATGGTCGCATGAGATTTGAATTTGAATTTTTGGCTAAATTTTGGTGAGTGCTCTGGTTACATGCTTGGTAGTCTGAGGGTGCTTGGGTTTGTCAAGGTGAACTGGTTTGGTTGGGTTTTGAGAAATGGTGATCTTAGTACCTATTAAGGATTCAATTTTGAATTGTCATTTGAATAGATCTGGAATTTGTTTCTGTTGGTTTGTAAGGTGGGCTTGGGTTCACTTTTACTTGGTCTAGCAAGGGGTGAAAAGAATTGTATTTGTTTCTGCTAGAAATCTTGGACTAGGAACACTCAAAGTGGTCTAGTGATTAACTTTGGTCAAAATGACCATTTGCTTATATTGTTTATATTTGAATTTCTCTTCATTTGATTCTGCTTGGAAATGATCTAGATGATATTGTTTTCATCTTTAAACCAATCCTTGCCATTCATAGCAATCAAACATGGCATTGCAAGCATTTATGCATTCATCACACACACATGCATTCATATTTATTTTAATAACAAAAGTTTTGTTTAACCCTAAACTTGGGTGATTGGAACTTGATAATCTTATTTAATATTTTTGGGATGTTACATGTCCCTCTCGTTCTTTTCGACGAGACTTGGATTCCAGCTAGTAAACCCATGACAACCTACACGATCATGTCCATCGTCGAGATCGATATCTACCTTGGTTTCGCTAAACCCGCCCAACCCACCCTTGAGGTGATGACCATGGCGGAAGAAAAATCCGGATCTGCTTTGTCCGGAAATGCGGAAGAGTTCAAGATTCCGGAAAAAATCGAACCCACCGAGCCCACTCCTGTAGTGGAAGAAGCGGTGGAGGGAAAATCCGGATCTGATCTCCTCGTTGAGATCGGATACACGGATAAGGAATACATCCGCTACAGATCCGGCCCTACTTATGTCGTAGCAAAAAAAGTACTCTTGAAGCACACGATAAAGAAGAGGCACTGCTTCGTATACCACATAAGCTCTGGATTCGACTCTGTCGATGTTGGAGCCGGCAATGATTCAGTCCTTGACGCAATCAAAGAAAACTCTAACTTACCTGGTTCCCCTCAGGAGTCATTAACGTCATAGGAACTTCGAGACTTCGAGAAGGAGATGGAGGAATACGAAGAAGGTTACACCTGCAAACCAAAGCAAGGTGAGTCGGAGACTCCCCTAGTCCATATGATAGCATGGATGAAAACAACACCTCGCGGGATGACATGGACAGCGGAGATTCATCCGAGGTCCAGAAGCCAACTACTACGGAAAGTACCGACGAAAGTTTATCTCTCGGTATAGGGCCAAAAGCCATCTTTGCCACCAGTACGCACGATAAAGCTACTGGGCGGTCAAAGAAGAAGAACAAGAACAAGAATCCGACACCGACAGAGCCAGACGTCGAAGAAACCAATGAAGAAAAAGTTGATGAAGAGATCAAGATGGAGAATTAGGACAGAGATCCGATTAATACCACGCTGATCGATCCTCCCGTGGACGGACACATCATCACCAAGGGTGCACGTGAAATTTACGGAGATGCTCTCACAATTCCAATCCCAGCGGCTTAGGATCTCACTCCAGATGCGCTGGAGAAAAGGGCTGAGGACCTGGAAAAACACCGTATGTTTTTACTCAAAGAGGCCACGCGCATCATCGAGCTTAAACAGCAGTTAGACAGTGATCCTACCAGATACCAGTCAGATTTTAAGCGACTACCAAACAAGATAAGAGGAGGTCTGGTTCTTGCTAGTAGGAACCCGAATATCCACATGTATCTATTCGACAGAAAAATCTGGAGAGAAAATCCGAGTCTACAACACGCCGTTGGAAAACGATGTAGCAGCTCGAGCTATCCTCGCCAATAATCCGTCTCCCGAGCAGGTCTGGCAATGCGTGGCGTTACTGGACAAAGGATTGAAGTAGCAGAAAACAGCCGCTTTATTCAGTGGCAAGCTGGCCTCAAAGTCGGAATTCTGCCACACTGACGCCAACCAAAGCACTGATGAGGGACCCCGTAGGGATACGGATCAACGATATCGTCCCCGGGGCGAAGAAGAAAATTCAAGGACCGCATAAAATGGTCATCATCGCAGGCCCACACGTGACTGGGCAAGAGTTATTCTGGCTGCGTGCGGAGATGCCATCAGGGCAATGGTCCCCCATCAGGGCCATCGTCGGCAAAACAACCTCCATAGAGAAGACCCGGAAGTGTGTCACTAGCGAGAACATGATCGGCTAAGAATGCCACCACCAAACCATCCAGCTGGTAACGTTGGATGAAGAGATGATCCAGATCGCCCTGAATCAAGTAGGGACGGAGCCCAAAGAAACCAACATCAGAGTCAGCATAATGAATCTCCACCACCATGTAACCCAGCCGGAAATAATCCACTAGGGCCACTATCGCCTCCAGGCAGTGACCATGAAGGATCCCATCGTAGCCATGGAAGCCACAGGGTGGAGGCGGCAATGGTGAGAGGAGAAGCAGGAATCCAACTCTGTCGCGCTAAAGCCACGAGCCCCCAAGGTGTAGATCTCTCTCGCCAAACGACGCTCGCCACCGCACTGAATCAAACATAGAAGCGCGGCGATACGAGGAAGAAGATGTGTACGTGGGACCCAAGTGCTTTGGCCCATGCATACGTCAGACAAAATTTCCAGTTGACTTTGGAATTGCCAAACATATTCAACCCTCCGACGGCATAGCTCGGCCAGATACTTGGCTTCAGGATTTTTTCCAGGCTCGATCATGGTTCAACGAACTACCAGAAAATTCAATTCATAACTGGTATGATATGCAAAGTGCGTTCTTTTCAAACTTCGAGGGAACATACAGGAGGACCTGCATAGTCGGTGACTTGCAGCATTGCACACAAAGACCCGGAGAAACTTGCCGGGATTACCTCGGACGCTGGATTGACACGAAAAACTCCTATGAAGGAGTAAACAAGCAAACAGCGATCGAAGCTTTCATCGCAGGACTCCTAGTCAGACTTTTGCATCACAGATTAAAGCGTGACCATGTCACGGATTTGGGAGAGATGATAGAGACGGCAAGCAAATATGCTGATGCCGATGATGATTCAGAAGGGCTGCTAAATATTCTGGCGAACCCTAATGCGGCCAAACAGCCAAAAAACAAGCTCAGAAGCGCAAGAACACCTCAGTAGATAAACCGACTCTAGACAACGCAGATGTTAAAGCAACGTTTGGATCCGGAAGACGAGGAGGGCACGGAGGTGTTCGGGGTAGAGGCCGCGGAACTTCCCAAATTCATGGCAGAGGAGAGCAGCAACCCGGAAGAACCTACACCTGGGCTAACATCGCCAATAATCCCTGTGTTCACCACTTGGATAGTAACAGAGGATCTACCCACACAAATGCCAAGTGTCATTTCAATGAGGACATTAAAAAAGATGAATCCGCTGGCTACAGGGTCAAGCGACGAAAAGGAAAGAAAAAATCCAAGAAAGTCAAGGAGCCTAAGGAAGATTCCGTCATGGAAGAAGCACATGCTGCATAGCCCAAGTCGGATGGAAAGAAGGATTATCCCACAAAGGAAGAGGCATACATCTGCTTCCTTGGGTCCCAACCGGCTAAGGCCAAGAAGGCGGTTCTCCTTGAGCTCAATGCCACGGTTCTAACCGTTCCGCAATTTTTGGATTGGTCAGATGTAACCATCACCTTTGGTCGTTCAGATCACCCGAGGAAAACACATCGTCGGGGAAAATACCCTCTGGTCGTCAATCCTCTTATTGATGGCTACGAGTTCTCTAAAACTCTCATGGACGATGGTAGAAGTATTAACATCCTCTACATTGAAACGCTCCACCGCATGAAGCTTCATGAGAGCCAGTTGAGTTATAGCAGTGTAACTTTCCATTGCATTGTACTAGGGAGATAGGAGGATTCTCTGGGTGAGATTACTCTAGACGTGACATTCGGAACCCGAGATAATTACCGGACCAAGCTAATCTCTTTTGAGGTGGCACCGTTCAAAAGTACTTACCACGCCATCTTCGGGCGTCTGGCTTACTGGGCATTCATGGCTCGCCCCTATTACATTTACAACATGGTAAGACTTCCAGGTCCAAAGGGCGTCATCACCATCCGGGGAAATCTGAGGAAAGCATGAAAATGCGACGAAGGATCTGCTGCTTTTGCCAAAGCCGTGCTACATTCCCAGGAGTACCAGGAGATCAAGAATACCATCGATCCATCCGAGATGCCTGCTATGAATAACGAGGTGCTGAAGCCAAGCATGTAGTTCAAGGCACCAAAAGAGACGAAGAAAACGTCATTGAAGGAAGATGATCTTTCCAAGATGACGAACATAGGGGTAGGCTTAGACCATGCATAGGAAAGCGCGCTCGTCGAGTTCCTCAAAGCTAATAGTGATATCTTCGCATGGTAGCCTTCTGACATGATTGGAGTATCTAGGGAACTTGCCGAGCACTCTCTTAATGTGTACCCTAACACTAAACCCATCAAACAGTCCTTATGATGGTTTGGTGACGAAAAGCGCAAAGCAATAGCCAAAAAATTAGCCCTACTAGAATTAGCCAGATTCATAACAGAGGTCATCCATACAGATTGCGTGGCAAATCCTGTACTCGTCCCTAAAAAGGACACGATTAAATTAAGGATGTGTGTTGATTATACCGCTTTGAATAAGGCATGCCCAAAAGACCCGTTCCCCTTGCCAAGAATCGATCAAGTTATCGACTCAACGCAGGGTCGGAATTACTCTATTTTCTCGACGCATATTTCGTATATCACCAAATACCGATGAAAGAATCGGATCAAATTAATACATCTTTCGTCACTCCTTTCGGAACCTTCTACTACAAAACTATGCCTTTTGGCTTAAAGAACGCAGGAGCCACATATCAACGTACTATGCAACATTGTCTCAACGATCAAATTGGACGCAACGTCCATGTATACATAGATGACATAGAAGTTATGTCCAAAAAGAAGGGAACTTTAATTTCCGACTTGGAGGAAACATTTGCTAGCCTACGAAAATTTAACATGATACAAAATCCGAAGAAGTGTTTCTTTGGAATTCCAGCCGGAAAATTGTTAGGTTTCATAGTGTCTGAAAGAGGCATAGAGGTGAACCGGGACAAAATAAAGCTATATTAACCATTGCCAGGCCGACTCGCCTGAAGGACATGCATCGTCTCACTGTTTGTATCGCAAAAGTGAGTCGGTTCGTCAGCCGGCTCAGAGAAAGAGCCGCACCTTTATACAAAATCTTGAAGAAAACCGACAAATTTGTCTGGACCCAGGAAGCCGAAACTTCCCTACAAAGTTTGAAATACCTACTTTCAAACCCACTAGTTCTTGCAGCGCGAGAGCCTCAGGGGCCTATGTTACTTTACATTGCAGCGACTAACAAAGTCCAACTTATTACCTGAGTGAGGTTCTGACAGAGTCGAAACAACAATATCCACATCATCAAAAGCTAGCCTATGGAGTGTTCTTTGCATCCAGAAAGCTACGGCACTACTTCCACGAGCATAAGATCAAAGTGGTGAGCACTCCTCCCCTGAGAGATATAATTAATAATCGTAACGCCACATGACGTGTCGCAAAGTGGGGAATAGAGCTTGCAGCTTTCGACATTGAGTACAAACCGCGTACATCAATCAAGTCCCAGATACTGGCCGATTTCATCATTGATTGGAAAGAGACGGCAGAAAATACAAGTCCTCCAGACTCGGAATTTTGGACCCTTCACTTTGACGGATCAAAATCACGAGGAGGCTCGGGGGCTGGCGTGGTGCTCAAATCACCGCAAGGAGATAAGCTGTTCTATGTGTCGCAAATACACTTCACGGCAACCAATAATATTGCCGAGTATGAAGCATTGTTACATGGAATACGCATGGCCAAAAATATTGGCATAACAATACTCATGTGTTACGGAGACTCGGACTTAGTTACTCAGCAAGTATCCAACATCTGCAATGCAAATAAGCACATGGCAGCTTACAAAGCTGTTGTGGATAAATTATCTAAATAGTTCAGGGGTTTTGAAGTACAACACATCCCTCAAGAAGAAAATTAGGAAGCAGATGCTTTATCAAGAATAGGATCTGGGCGGAAACAAGTCCTGGATGACGCTTTTTAGAGCATTTAAGCGTCCCCTCCATCATTGGAGTTGATGAGGACTATCCGACGATATCTGACTCACCTTTAAGAGAAGTCCTGGCTGTCATTCCTAGCTGGACAACACCCTATCTGGATTTCCCGAGAGACAGAAAATTACCCAAATACAAAGTCCTGAGCCGGCAGATCGTCTGACGAGCAAAAGACTACACAATAATAAACGGTGAGCTCTACAAGCGGAGTGTTTCTGGGGTTTTTCAACGATGTATTTCTCTAGAAGAAGGAGTGGAAATCTTGCAAGAAATCCACGAAGGTGAGTGTGGTCACCATGCTGCAGCCAAATATTTAGTGGAAAATGCTTTTAGACATGGATTATTTTGGCTTACAGCTAAGGCAGATGCCGACAAACTGGTCAAAACGTGCAAAGGCTGCCAAAAGTACGCCTGTCAGGCACACGTTTTGGCTGATCAACTACGAACGATCCCTATTACATGGCCATTTGCGGTCTGGGGGCTTGATATGGTAGGGCCGTTTCACACGGCAAAATGTGGATTTACTCACCTACTAGTGATGGTGGATAAATTTCCAAATTGGATTGAGGATAAACCCGTAATAAGTTGCGATGGAGCCACAACCAGAAAGTGGATTCAACTTGTCCCTCATGGAGTAGCAAATAGATGCATAGGACACCTTCAAAGTTCATAAGAGTGACTAGATACAAATAGTTCAAGAGCAAGTAATATCAACAATATGCATCAATCAATAAGTTTTGGGACAATGCACATAGAACTAAGAATGACAACTATGCTCTCTTAATTGGTGCCTAAGGATAGAAGGTGGAGACTCAATATAATAGTGGAAAGAAAGGCCCTTCATAAAAGGGAAGTAGGGATTTCAAGTCTCATAAAGAGCTTCCAAAAATTATGGTACTTGTTAGCTTTCAGCTCTCATGTCCCCTATCATAAGCATCTTGAAGTGATAAGGTTAAAGTGAACAAACTATGTAGTATATGCTTGACAAAGTATAAGTTGGCAATCTCATGTCCCTTGAATACGAGGGCCGTTCCTCATTCTACTCAACTTTAGTCACCTATAAGTTCTTTTCATAGTAAGTACATGTGTATCATAGAGAACTGCCAACGGGGTACCCCTTACACATGATACAGGAGCTATCCCATAATCAAAATGACAAGGCAAACAAACAACAAACATCTCAGCAATCTCTTATTTACCATGGGAAAATGGTGCTTTTTATCTCTTTCCTTTTTTCAATATGTCTCTTTTTTTATAAGAAGAAAACTTCATAGATTGATCATTATGGTGATGTTGCAAGTTTCCACCATGATTAGGCATGGCTTAGGCTAGCGGCCCAGGCGTTTCTCTAACACACATACATAACTCCATGGACTTACAAGCTCCCCTTTTATTTCACACCGACGACGTCCATAAACAAAAGAACATGATGTCAACTGTGTACAATATACAAGTTCAATGTTGAAAGCGTTCCCCATGACAACATGGTTCTGCTAATTCAAACGTATAAGTGCAAGCATATACAACATATATGACACAATGGTTCAAGTTTATTTAGGGGCAAGAAAAATAAAGTGTGCCATCAAGTTCATGAGAGCTTTAATCACTAAGTTTTCACATAACAAAATAACTTTTAAATTGGAAGATAGATAAAACAATACTTGGAATGGTGCAACACACCATGCATAGGAATTTATAGTGGACACTTTGGAATAACTTGGTTTCTTGGGAGTTGGATGCATGAGTAGAGCTTACTCATACAAGTGGAGGCTAGCAAAAGACTGGGAGCGACTAACTAAGAGAGCAATAATGGCCATAACCATGCAGAGCGACAAAACATTAGTAATCAAAGCATAAAGTGATATCACAAGTCAAAAACTAAATGATCATAGAGGCTAAGGTGACTGGTTCATAGTCATAACATGGTGTGAGCATGTGCCAAGTGAACCCAAACAAAACATCAAAGGAGAATACCACAATACTATGCTTTTGTATGCTAAAAAAAGCATGATTCTTTCAAGGCACATTAAGCAATCTCAATTGTTTGGAACAAGTCATGCTACAACAATAATCACTAATAATAAGGTCAAAGCAACATCTAACATGACATGATAAAGTCTAAGCCATAGTCAAAGCAAGCTTCCTTTTGTACCACTTAAGCATGAAACTTCCTACTCTTTTCCAACACCAATCAACTTATTTGAAACAACTCATAAGGATAATAATCAATAAATATCAGTGCGAATGTGTCACAAATCCACAAACAAGAACTAAAAAGTTCTAAGCAAAAAGCAGAAGAAAACTAAGGCTAAACGCAGTGCTAGCAAAAGTGAACACTCACAGAACAATAAGAGTGAAAACTGGAGTGTTCTAAGCAATGCAAACAGAGCGTGTCTCTCTCCAAAATAAGTGTGCTGGGATCCAACTAACTTATTGCAGCAAACCAAGAAAAATAAAACCAAAAACGAAAACTAAGACGCTCCAAGAACAACACAACTGTGCATTAAACAATAAAAACGAAGTGTCTAGAAAGACCTGATATTTTTGTTGATGAAGAAGGGGATGCCTTGGGAATCCCCAAGCTTTGACGCTTGTACCTCTTGAATATTTCTTGGGGTGATACGAGGTGGAATCCCCAAGCTTGAGCTTTTGTCCATTCTTCATCTCATTACATCATTCTTCCTTTACACCTGAAATTTTTCCTTCATACAAAACTTCACACAATCTTCATTAGCAACATTAGTGCATGCAAAAGTAATAGAACTTTGGATTTAGTTTCAAAACAGAAATTTTCTTCATTAAAAACACAAGATACTGTATCAATTCCTTCAAAAATCTCAATTTCCCAAAGAGAACCCAAAAAGAAATCAATAAAGAGGCAAATGCAAATAATGGCAGAAATCTGTCAAAATAGACCAGCAGGTAAAAACCGATTTTTTTGAATACCTTATGTTGCTCAAATTGAAAATTGTTAAATAACGAAAGTTAGATAACAACCTGGGGGATTTACTCATAAAATTACAGCTCAATCCTATATACAGAGATTTTTCACGAATTTTTTATAGTGGAGCACAAAAATCTGTTTTGGGAAATCAACTTCCCCAAATCTTACTTCCCTCTCATTAGGGGTTAATCTTGGCACAAAAATCAAATAAAAAGGATAAGGAGAGGTTATTATAGAAGTAATAACTTCCAAGAATTAAGAAAACTATTGGGTTATCTCCCAAGAAGTACTTTTCTTTAATGCCTTTAAGTTAGGCTTGATAGTTTGAGAAGATGCTTACATAAGAAATATGAATTGAAGTAAAAGAGAGCATCAAGAAGCAAATTCAAAACACATTTAAGTCTAACCCATTTCCTATGCATAGGAATCTTGTAAATAAACAAGTCATGAAAGCACAAGCAACAATCATAGGAAAGCAAAACAAGTGCAACTTCAAGATTTTCAACATAAAGAGGGGAAACTTAATATTGTTGAGATACATAAAACCATGTTTCCCTCTCTCATAATAACTTTCAGTAGCATCATGAATAAAATTAACAATATAACTATCACATAAAATATTCTTATCATGAGCTACATGCATAAAATGATTATTACTCTCCACATAAGCATAGTCATCCTTATTAATCATAGTAGGAGCAAATTCAACAAAATAGCTATCATTAATATTCTCATCACCATAATCATCAAATATAGGAGGCATATTCTAATCACAATTAATTTTCTCCTCAATAGTAGGTGGACTGAAAATATCATATTCATTGTAATCATCATATATTGGAGGTTTGGTATCATCATAAGCAATAGAATAGCTATCTTCCAAAGCCGGGGAACTAAAAAGATCATTTTCATAAAAACTAGCTTCCCCAAGCTTAGATGTTTCCATAGCATTAACAATAATGGTTTTCATAGAATTCATAGTAATAACATTGCTATTAGCATGCAAAAAAAGTTCCATAGGTTTTTTAATTTTCTCTTCAAACACTTCATCTCCTAACTCAAGATAAATACTATAGAGCTCTCTAATTTTGTTGTTGTTTTCCATTAAGCCTAACTAGTTAAAACAAGAAACAAAAAGACAAAATTGCAGAATCTAAAGGAAATAACTTCGAGCACTCACAGACCAGGATTTGAGTACCTTTTACCTTACCTCCCCGGCAACGGTGCTAGAAAAGAGCTTAATGTCTACACACTTCTATTCTTGTACACAGTTGTTGGGCCTCCAAGTGTAGAGGTTTGTAGAACAACAGCAAGTTCCCCTTAAGTGGATTACCCAAGGTTTATCGAACTCGGGGAGGGAGTGGTCAAAGGTATCCCTCTCAAGCAACCCTGCAATCAAGATACAAGAAGTCTCTTGTGTCCCCAACACACCCAATACACTTTTCAAGTGTATAGGTGCACTAGTTTGGCAAAGAGATAGTGAAATACAAGTGGTAATGATGATTATAAGGAAAATGTGCCAGAAAAGAGCTTGACGGGAGGAAAAGTTTGAAATTGCCATGTATTTCCCTGTGACGGCACCCGAAAAGACTTTGATGGCGTGGAAGAGACTAAATGCAAGCAAACAAAGATGGCAACAAGCAAACATGCAACAGAGCTAGTTGTGAACAGTGTTTTAATGTTTAGAAACATGGCCTAGGGATCATACTTTCACTAGTAAACACTCTCAATAAATATATTCTCTTCATGATACTACTCTTAACTACTCCCCGGTTGGACACTCTAATCCATGGTAGGGCTATAACATCACACCTCAAAGTCCGCTTCCCCATCTAGATAACCCCACACTATCACCTTGAGCGCTATATGGTTCCAACAAACACCACAATTTCATAGAGACAACCAACTCAAAATATACTCATGATAAAGATTTATGAACTCTAGCCTAAGTGCCACCACGGTATGCACGCTGTCACTTTCACACACGTGAGGATAGTAGAGATCTATTGAAGCACTTGAGTAACAGAGTAGATCTACTTGATTACAAAGCTCATGATCACAATATGATCATGCATACAGAGAGAGATGAACACATAGCTACCGGTAGAGCCCTTAGCCTCGAAGGAGAACTACTCCCTCCTCATCATGGGAATCAGCAACCATGATGAAGATGGCGATGGAGATCGATGGAGATGGTGGTGGAGATGGCTTCGGGGGCACCTCCCCATCCCGGCAGGGTGCCAGAATAGAGACTTCTGTCCCTCGAATCTCCCCTTCGGTAGTGGCAGTGCCACGGAACTTTTTCTGGAAGTATGATGGATGATTTAGGGTTTTTGGGTCAGAGGCTTCTTATAGGCGAAGGAGGCAAGGTCAATGGAGGGCCAGGGGGCCCACACCCCTGGTGGCGCCACCAGGGCTGGCCTACGCCCACCTAGGGTGTGGCCACCCTGGTGTCCTCCTCCATCTCTGCTTCGTGGTTCTATGTCGTGTCGGGTAAAATAATGACTTTGGCTTTTGTCCCATCAAATTCCGAGAATATTCATTTTCTGCTTTCTGGAACCAAAAACAGAAGAAAACAGGCAACTGGAACTGTGGCATCTTGTCAATAGGTTAGTTCCAGAAAGTGTATAAAAATACCTCAAAGTGTATACAAAATATAAGACAAATGATATAAAACAAACATGGAGCATCAAAAACTATAGATACGTTTACGACGTATCAAGCGTGTAGATGGGAATGAGTGCGGAGAGCTCAAGGAGTACGAGGAGGCAATAAGTGAAATGGCAGAGAGATGAATTTGGGGGAGAAGGGTTTCCTCTCTCTTTTATTTACCTCTGCGCCAAGATTCGTGCTTCAATCCCGTCATTTGTGCCACGCGTTTAGGAGAGAGGGAGGTGGCTTCCTCGCAACTCCTTCTCCCCCTCGATTCTCGTGTGAGCATTAAAATGGTGCTCTGTTCCATAGGGAACGAACCCACCAACAGTCATGTTGACGAGACTCCTGTCAGTGACAGGACCTGGTCTGAAAAGTTGTCAGATAGCACATTGCTCGTTGATATCCGGTTCATGTTTCAAACTGAACTAAGGAAAAGACTAAGGTCAGAACAAAACATATCCGACTGAACTGACTCGGAATCCTACACTATTGAAAGAAGTTTTCGGGAACCCTTCAAGATTCTCAAGACGAAGAAACCATCAAGTTAGACGATTATCCGACTTTGGATCTTGGAGACTTCCGGGGGCTACTGTTGGGGGTATAGTTTCCGGGTATACCCACAGGACTCACTGACCAGGCTGGCCTACCAACGGGTTAGAACTTTTCTTCACGGGCGGCCCAGTCAGAGAAAGAGGAGGGGCCAATTCCGGCTACGACAAGCCCAGAAGAGTTATCGACTTAGGCCTGGAGTATTACTTGTAGTCCAAGATGTATCTAGTTACCGATTCTGTAACGTAGCCGGATAGGTCACTCCTATCATAGGTCTTGGTGACTATATAAACCAGCCCTATGGGAGCCTTTAGGGCAATAACCACAATCACAACTCGCACAGGAGAACCTCTCTTGTAATCCGCTGTAACATCCGAATCTCACCAATATATTACTGGGTTGCTAGCAGGAGTAGGATCCAATCACCGTAGTCGGATCTGAACCTGGGTAAACTTGTGCTCACTGTTCCCGAAACATCCGACGTCTCACACCCCATCTTTTCAACGCCTTCAGGATCCCCTATGGCGTACTTGTCGACAATTCGACAACATTTATGCTTTTGTTGTCAGCTATAAAAGCGTCCATTGGTGAACCCATTTTCCTGAATGCCTCAAGCTGGATTAAATGCTGAGTATTGTCCATTGTTATAGTCCTGCAACTTAAATCAAAGATTAGTACAAATAAAGTAAATAACTAAAAGTAAAGAGACTTATAGCGCTAAGCTCCCTAGCAACGGCGCCATAAAATAGCTTGATGACTGCAAATGCACAGATTATTTGTAGCTAGTTTCGAAATAAAGATATCGATCCCACAAGGAGCAGTAGGCAAAAGACTAAAATGCTTTTAACTAAAACTAAACGAAGTACTTAAGAAATAATTTTAAGATGCAAGAAAAATAGAATTGTTTTTGGGTTTTTGATTGAACAAAGCAATTAAATAAACTAAAGTAAAACTTAATGCAGAAAGTAGGAATGACGTATGTAAGAGAGCTTGGAACTACAATAGGAAAAAAGGCGTTCTCAGGGAGTGGTGGGTACACCACTAGGAATTTAGATAGAGTAATCAAGATTATCATAAAAAATATTCTCATGACATATACGTATGTGGGAGGAGCTCCATATTGTAACACTGCGGTTCTAAAAAGACCGTGGCTTCTATGTGACATGCCAATCCCTGGATCGGTTCATTGGCCCACAATAGAATGAGATGAATAACATAGCAAAATATCCGTGTATCATAAATAACGAAGATCCAGAGTACCATTATTACAATAAAAGCTTAGCTCAAGGCTAGCTCAAATTATTCAGGTAGCAACATAAATAAAGCAAATCCTCCATTCTTCAAATTGCCCACAAGTGAACAAGTGCCGAGTGGAGTACCGTGGCCTATATTGATTACTCAGAATCGGAATAACCTGCAACATGAAACATAGCAGCCCCGAAGGGTCAATACATGGAATGTATGGCAAGTAGAGCTAGTAAAGGAGACAATAGCACTGACATCTACATGCATATTTGGCAAGTGGAGCTGTGGCTAGCTTGCATTTGCAAATACCTTTGTCCTACTTTCATAAACAGTTATTGATTTTCTTTGAAAAGATCCCAATTAAGTTAACCCAACAATGTTAAAGCAATTATGAAATTGGAATGAGCGAGAAACATGTCATGGAATCAATATCAAGCAACTCAGATGTCCATAACCGGGGACACGGCTAATCGATTAGATTATACACCCTGCAGGGGTTAGTACACTTTACCCATGTGACTTGGCCAGCCCAGCTCGTACCATCACTCTCATTTTGGATGATGATAGGGAGAAGTCCAAGAAGAGACTGTTCGGGAAGTAGCTCCCCAATCCCGACGCGCACCGGTCTAACCTACCAAAATTCTACATCTCTGGATACGCGGGTTTGAGTTACCACAACCTACTAAGTCCAACCAACCGCCCATTTCATTATTGGCACATGGTTGTACACGTAAGCTATCAAATAAAGAAGCCAATCAATTTCTCTCGATACCTGGGTGCCTTTCCGCAATGAAACCACCAAAAATTATCAATACCATCACACCCAGGAGATTCATTGATTAAGTTGTTTTAGTTTTCACAAACCAATACTTTTAGAAACAAGTCTCAGTGATGTAACCCAGCCCTCGTTCAACATAGCATGGCTAAGCACATCTACCAACGGTGGTTCATCTACAAGGAAGGCCCTACCACATAATAGGACATAGCGTAGCGATAGTATCATCCTACACATGCATCTACAAAATACACGACAATGCATTGAAAATAGTAGGACGATATCATGAACAAAGTAGCATCTACTTGCCTTGATAGTTGGTGAAGTCATTCAAGCACTCGTTGCAATCACACACGTTGCACTCCTCGCAATCTATCGAGCAAACAATTGCATACAACATAAGCAATAGCACATAGATATCAAACAAGTGCAACAATGCATGCATGACAATTTAATAAGTCAAAATGGTTGTTACTTTAGTTTCTCTAAACAATACTGAAGTATATGATACATGCAAGAGGCCAATTAACGCAATGAAGTATTTGTTATTAATAAATACTTGCCAATATAGGGTTTTTAATAGTTTTATTGTAGTGCATGTTCTAATTGTCGAATTAAATTTGGATCTGAAGTGTAATGGATAGAGTGAATTAATATAAACTAATAGGCGTTGGATTTACCCTAATCAGAGTTATAGATCTTTTTGTATGATTTAAATAGTGTCTAATGGGTTTTAAATCATTTATATAGTTTTTTTTGCCTAAAAATCAAACTAAAAATAGATCTGTAATCTCCATGGAATTGTGATTCCAGGGACATATTATTTGTAATTTTCTGAACATTATTTATTTCCTTATGAATTTATTACTCTAAATAAGCCATTAAACCATTTATTTAATTACTGCAAAACCTTACAGCATAAGACTTAACCATTTTCATATTGATGATCTACACACAATTGTGAATCCATAGGTATATTATTTGTGATTTTTGGACCAGTAGATATTTTGCTATGAATTTATTAACCTAAAGGACCATTAAAACTAATTAAATTATTACAGTAAACACGTACTGTAAAAGTTAAATCCAACTTGATATTATTATTCTATTCAATTTTCTGAATCTATTGATATATTATACGCTATTTTTGGACCTACCAATCTTTTATTATGAATTTTACAAGTTTATACAATTTTCTGAAATTTTAATTCAATTTAAAATTCACAGGGAATATTCCCTGGGAATATTCTTCGCTGACTGGGCGCAGGAGCTGACCTGGCGCTGACGGGGCACAACGTGGCGATCTGACAGCGACGACGAGGCTGGACACGCGGCAGGCGGTGACTGGACGGTACCTCTTCACGGTGCTTCTAATCTGGGGCGTTCAAAATCGATCTAACGGCGGGGGACGCGAGCTTCAATGTTGGCCGGCCTGGGCGACGACGAGCAGCGGCGGACGGCTCGGTGCTAAACGGCGGCAGCGCTCCGATAGTTCTCCGACGTGGCAAGGCGGACTACGAGGGGCGACGGCGCACGGAGAGATAGTTTCTGATCTTTTCGTCGACTGGGGATCCTTCTGGCGACGACGAGGCGCAGATGGAGACGCTCAGGTGGCAGCGGACTCTGGCGATGCAGGGTGGCCTCCCTGGTGATCTGGAGAGGGGAAGAACGGGTCAGGGAGGCTCGGTCGATAATGGGGAAGTGGACAGAGGGAAAAAGAGGGGTCGGGGCGACGGGAATCGCGGGTTTGAGATCGACCTGCGAGCTCCGACGGCGGAAAGATCGCGAGCTCGCGATTGAGGTAGCTAGGGTTCAATTTGTTGAAAAAAACCGGAACAAGGTGGTTGAGGGGGATTATATAGGGATAAATACGTGAAGAGGGGGCAGGGGATCGAACTAATCCACGCGGATTTCACGGAGGGGATCGATCTGTTTCGATGCAGCGTGTTTGGCTCGGTCTCGGTCGCGAGGTAGGAGAAGGCCGGGTGGGGTCCGTCGGGCAGCGACACAGGGGAGAGGGGGAGCGGAGTGGGCTGCTGCGGCTGTGTTTGCTGGGCCGCTAATGGCTGTCATTGTGCATGCCATCAAGCGCTATAGTCAAGGTGGGTAGATTAGTCTAGTTAATTTTTTTCTGTTTCTTTTATTTTTTTCCATTTTCTGTTTTCTTTAATAACTTTTGCAATACAACACTAAATGGGTTGATTTTTGTCTTCAAATTTTTCTAAAAATCTGAGGATCAACTTAGGATCATTTTTTTGTACCCTTTCCTCTAGTTTGCAAATAGTGGATTTTTAAATCCTTGCATAGTCATTTGTAGGTGCATTTTGGTGATTCAAAATAGGGTTTATATATGAGGTTTTTCAATTCAAATTTTTCCATGATTGCAAAATGCTATGCCAATGCAATGCAAATGCAAATTTTTTTTTGTAGTCCCAATTTTCAAAAATCTTGGAATGTGACACATATATGGACGAATAGGCAGCAACTACTGCTTACATCATCCGTCATAACCACAACTAACAGGTAAACGACATCAATTGTATCATGTCGCTATTAAGGGATTTCTCCCCTGGCATGGACATATCTTAATGAGTTCTCCTTGCTTCTCCAAGTTAGTACGTAAAGAATGACAACATCTTTATAGTCACATTAAGTGCTATCATCCCTCCGTCTACCAACAGGTAATCCCCTTCATCAAGTCCCCATAAGAGGCAAATATTGAGAGGTGCACAACTCTCAACATCAAGATAAAGACAATTAACACATACACATAATGATGTATACCATGATAATCTCTATATTATCGCAATCATATGCTAGGGTTTCTCCACCTCTCCAAGAACTAACGATCTACTTAGACATGGAGGCAATCAGCATCATGGCAATGATAATGGAAACAATCATAGATGAATAGTACTTGTATAAATCCACAACGAGTACGGGAATTACAACAAGATCTAGATGGGATGGATGGAGATCGTGGTGATGCATCGGTTGATGAAGATGGAGATCGATGCCTTAGCCTCCCAGATCTGTGTAGGGCGAAGATGGATCCCTTGGGTAAGTTCCCCCTCCAGATCTCTTCCGGAGGTGAGGTTTCTGCGATTTCTGGTCGTTCTGTATGTCGTCTCCTAGATATGATTACACGGGGTGAAACTATTTAAAGAGGCGGTGGCGGTGACAACTATAAGTCAGGAACTATATGGCCAAAAAAGTATTCCCGCCGTATAGTTGGTCATTAAACCTTCTGGTTGCTGCGATCACCTCGGGTTTTCTTCTAGTTTTATTGATATTTCCCAAATTAGCGATTTATGCTATTTTTGACTTATTTTCGCTCCAATACAACTGGTCCAAGAAATGTGTCCATCGTATCCATCATATGTCCTGATCCTGGTGAAAATAGACATAAAAGATGCACGTGAATGGCATAAAATACCAAGATCCTACCACTACAGTACAAAATAATAATATAAAACATGATGAAAATATGCACTCATCAAAGACCTCCATGGCCCAAGTCGAATTACGCCAGCAATTTTCTAGGTTCGAGTCCAGGGACTTGAATCTGAGTAGATAGCGTTGCTTTGCCCAAAGGCAGTTAACTGACCCCAGCCTGTTGGCTGATTCAGGTACACATATCAACTATCCCTATGAACCAACACTATGACCCGAAATCTTGTTCGTATGAAGGCACAACAGAAGCATCTGGGAAGGAAGTGGCGATTACCTAGGGTTGCTTGCGGATGGTGGACTCCTAGGCTGAAGGCGACGAGGACGGCGAGGTGTCTTCTAGTGGCGGTGGCGAGCGACGACCGCCATGTGCACTGCCCTTATCCTCCTGCTGTAGACGGGCTCCGGTGGCTCCGACAGATCGTCCTCCATGCAGGATCCAATGGCTCTCCTCCATGAGGTCTCCAGTGGATCTCCTCCACGGGCTCTTCCTCCACTTGCATCCTCCTCCGGTGCGGCGGGCGTGCACGCATGCGAGCGGCGCTAGCTAGGGTTCGTCAGACATGCGCGTGAGAGATAGGGAGCGTTCGATTTGGGGAAAGGGAGGTGGGGAAAGAAAAGGCCGAACCATCATTTGACTAAGTGCCAAGGTTCTGTGGCACATATCGTCAGAATACGCCACATAAGTTGAAACTTCTGTGGCGCATTCCGATGATATGCGCCACAGAACCTTGTCACTTATTCCAAAAGAGCGTGACGTTGTAGTTCGACAAGAAACACACACTAGCCTATCGGTCTTGCTTGATAGCACTAAACCTGGGGCAGCCAGGTTCGAATCCTAGTTGTCTCAATATTTTTTTCCTTATTTAAAATTATTTTTAATTATACGTTACAAATATATTTGAAACCAATAACATACACATGCATATTTATTTAAAAAACCTCCCCGAATAAGATATATATGTGCTTGTCACAAACACATGTAAATTTGTATACCCACATGAATATCATGATATATGTTTTAGTCTCTAACTAATATATATTACGAGCACACATATGAATTAATACATAAAAAGGTCACACATCTTCATGTGATGTATCGAGCTAGCCTCTCTTCACAATCTTCTTGTCCTTTTTCTTCGCGGTTGAATACTTTAGTCCAGGCACTTTGATATTTCTTCTCGTGAACGGACAACCTTTAGTAGCTTGTGTGGTCTTCCTTCTTACTGTAGTAGTAGTAGGCATGTCGAAGTACTTGTCAAATTCCTCTTCGATCTTCGGATCTCTGTTCTTATCGAAGTCGTGCTTGTTCGCGGATCCTTCCATTCCGATGATTCTCCTCTTTCCCCTCCTCACTACAACATGGCTAGGCTTTGACGGGTCGGTAATACATAAAAATTGATCAACTTGGCTAGCGAGTACCCAAAGCTCATTTTTCGCGGAGGCATTCTTCGCCAACCTGGCATCGGGTATAACGCAGGTTGTGAAATACCCGCCTTCTTTTTCGATGTTCTTGGCCCATCTAACACGAAACATCGGTACCGTCTCTCCATAGTAGTCGAGCTCTCATATCTCCTCGATCCTTCCATAGAATCTTTCCATGAGAGTATTCTCATCATTGACGAAGGACATCATAGTTACTCCTGAGTTTTGATATTCGCTATTCATGTCCTTTTCCTTGGTGTAGAATCTGTAACCGTTAATGTCGTACGAATGATAGGTCTTTACGTTATGCGCTGGGAGAATATGAGTTTTTGATCTTCCGTAGAAGGCTTCTGCGAGGGATTTTCAGCAGCCTTTTCTTGAACCAACCACGTACTCCTGCTCAATCAAGCTTTTGTGCTCTTCCACCCAAGGGCTGACCAATTCAATGTGTTGTAGCGCGACTCGGTGTGCCCTGCCAAAGTCGGTGCATTGATTAGCAATGCCGACATGCAGTGAGTTGTGGCCCTCGCGGTGACCATACCTAGCGAGCCTGCTGAGGTGCTTCTTGGTGGGTATTCCAACATCCTCGTTCTCGATGGTTAGATAGTTCTGGCAGAAGGAGATGCACTCGTAGATCAGAAAGACCTTGGCTATGCTTCCATCTAGATGGGACCTGTTGTGAACGAACCCTTTGATAAAATCGTTCAGCCTTTCAAACAACATCATGTTGTGCAGGAATGTTGGCCCAAGCTGGATGATGTCATCCACGACATGGACAAGCAGATGCACCATAATGTTGAAGAATGCAGGCAGGAATTAAATCTTGAGCTCGTATGGTATCACCATGATATCTTCCTGTAGCCTGTCGTTCGACTTCCTAGAGATGATGTCGAAAAAGTTGCAGAGGACAAATAGCGTCTCACGGATGTGCTCGTCCATTATTCCTCGTATCGCAACTAGAAGTATCTATGTCATCAGCACATGACAGTTGTGAGACTTCATACCGCTGAACCTCTTCTTTGCTACATCGAGATATCTGCTTATCTTTCCCGAGAAACCGTGAGGAAATTTGACTCCTAGGAGGCACCTGAAAAACTACCCGATCTCCTCCTGACACAGAGTGAAGCAGGCAGCGCAAAGCAGCACCACCTCATTCTTCTTAACCCTTTTGTGGCGACCTTGAGTCCCTTCCGTATGATTGTCATCATCAGTCACTATCAGGATACTAAAGATCCTTCTTGATGCTAAGCAATTTCAGATCGTTTCTTGCTTTTGGCCCATCCTTGGTCCTCTCCAGCATGTTGAGCAGAGTGCCAAGCAGAATCTTGGTAACGTTCTTTGTGATGTGCATTACATCGAGGCTATGGGGCGTGTGGAGGACCTCCCAGTACAACAGGTCCCATAAAACATACAACACTTTCCATACACCCAGAAGCGGCTTTGTCTTCGGTCGCTTCTTTCCTGGTGCAGGGCACTCTACCTAATTATTCAGAAGCTCCTTGATTTCTTCACTACTCCTCGGACGCAGGGCTCTTTCAAGCTTGTATTTAACATTGAACAGGTCACCATGTTTTCTCCACGGTGATCCATGCGAAGCCACTTTCGAGTCCCTTGGAACACGGTTTTCAAAGACCCGGGATGCATTGTGTCCGTGGTTCACCTGGGCCGATACATATGCGTAACCAGGATAGTCATGCACCGTCGTGAGCAACACGACTCTTAGAGGGAAATATTCTCGAGTGTAGGCGTCCCACATATGGGCTGGCGTCACCCACAATGTGGCTAACTCCTCTTTCAACAACCTGAGATAAAGATGCATATCGAGACCTGGCTGTTTTGTCCCCTAAATAAGAATGCTCATGTGTACGTACCTTTCCTTCGTGTAGAGCCGCGGGGGGATGTTGTACGACCATACAAACATGGTCCAGGTGCTATGCATCCTACTCTGGTTGCCAAAAGGATTGAGTCCATCCGTGCTCATACCCAGCCTGACATTCCTTGCATTGCCCACGAACTCTTCGAACTCGATGTGTAATGCATTCCACTGGCTAGCGTCTGAAGCGTGTGTCAGGATCTTGCCCTTCTCCGGATCATCTTTGGGTTTCTCCCTTTCTGCGTTCCATTACATGAGCTTTGCTTCCTTAGGATCTACTAAATATCGCTGTAGACGGGGAGTGATAGGAAAATACCATACCACTTTTCAAGGAACTTTCTCGTTCCCTCTCTTGTACCGTCCATGGACGCACACTGGAGATGTGGTTCTCTCCACATACTCATTACGATAAAGTGCGCAATTATTGATGCATGCGTGGTATTTAACGTGCGGTAGGTCGAGAGGGCACGCGATTTTCTTGGCCTCCTCGATACTTGTTGGCAATGTGTTCCCCTTAGGAAGACAATCGCACTAGAATTCCATGTTAGAATTGAAGCTCATTTTAGTCCATTTGTGTTCCGCCTTCATCTCTAGAGCCTTGAGCATTACACTCAAGCATGTATCCGCGGGCCGACACCCATGATACAATGGAGTCATCCCGTCTATCTCCATTTGCGCTATCTTGGCTTTCTCTCTCGCTACATCTTTGGTGTTGCTCATCTCCTTGAGGAGCAGTTCATGAACATGAGGGTCCTGTGATACCTTCGATCCGGATTACGAATGTAGTATAGCTCTTTTCCCTAGTAGACCTAGGTTTATCGAATCCTCGGGAAGCAGAAAGCAAAGTGAGATTACTTAAACGGACCTGCGAGAGTTTTAGAATTCCTATTGCGTTTTCACCGGACCAAGAGTTTGCGATCTTGGTGTTGTTGTTGACGATAGAGAGAGAGGTCCTAGGGTCTTCGGTTTTCACCAGTAGCTGTGCAAAACATCTGATGGGAATAATAGATAATAATAAAGTATGCATGTAATTGTTAGAGCAAGATAATTATATGTGGGCAGTGCATCATAAATGTTATCACCTCTGCAACCGCTTATGGCAATAACCTACTAGTCTCATCCATAGAAGAAAGAGAATTAATGATATGCATAGTGATGTCACCGTTAATCCCAAGTAAGTTCCTCACATACAGCGTACCACCCTTTTTGTCAGTGGGGTTCCTATCCTACAGATCAGTCGTTACTCACACTCCCTTTACCTAGATCAATCCTCGGGGTCTTGGGTTCCTAACAAGTCCTTAGATTGAGGCAAGAGAGGGTACTACAATCATCATGTCATACAAACTAATACACGATCCCATCTATGATAAATAACATGCAAAAAAGCTACATTGCTAGGCCGAAGACCTTACCCCAAAGATAATTACTCACATATAGAGATGAAATCAACAATCATAAACATTGTAATAGAGATCATAAGGTTGATAGCAAATAGTCTTACAATGTAGCCAATTGGAGAAGAGGTCTACTATTACAAGTGGTGGAAGATGGCTATGATGGTGGAGAAGGGTTTAGAGGTTTAGATCTAGATCTATTGCTCTGGCATGGCGGCTTCTGGTGGCAGGAAGAGTTGAGGTCGAAAGAGAAGCGTTGTTTCCCATCGCCCGAAGCCTCTTTATATAGTGGTTCCTTCACGAAAGTTGTTCTGTTTGACTTAATGAAGTCGGTGCAAACTATACGGCGGCAACTATACAGCGACGGCCCGTATAGTTGGTCATTAAGCTTGCAGTAATATCTTCACAGCTCCTAGTTTCTTTGACGTGTTGGAAATATCGTATCTTTGGCGTTTATGTAGTGATTCCCATCATCATACGTCATTATATGCGTAGGAAAAAATAGCAAGAAAGGATTGCATACCCCTTTGATCATTAGGCATTAGTCGCAGGTTTTAGAGAGATATTTCATCAAATATATGAATACTATCTAGTTTAAATGCGGACGTGGATGGCTATATTTCACATCCATCATCTCGCAAGGCCGAAGTTAGTAGCGTGTGGGTATTCACGTCTTCTCCTTCTTCATGATGGTCATGCCCGCCGACATCTCCTTCTTCGTCATGATGATCATGCTCGCCGGTATATTGTTCTTCATGATGACCATGCCCGTCGGAGACTCTTCGTCTTCTTGCCCACCCTCGTCTTCATGATGACCACCACCATTTGCTGCCGGATCCTCATCAAAGTCACGCATGAAACCGCGCCTGAGTAGGTGATCCTCCAATTTTCTAGAATTAGGGTCGATCCATTGCTGGAGTTTGCATGTTCGACATGGACATCTTATCTGGGTCTTGTTTTTCCGAATCATGTCTGCCTTCGCGTCTTTCTTATCCTAGTAACTTAACCATCGCTCATCGTGATGACCATGGTTGCCTACGCGGTATACACATATAGAGCAATAGAGAGAGTAGGTTAATTAGAACCACACCTTATGCACACACACATGCCTGGTCGCCAAAAAAATTCGGCATGAACTTTCCTAAAAGTAGGACATATGGGTGGTGCAAAAATTTGCCAAAATGGAAATCAATCAACATTCTGGCAAACATCTATGCACGACACCGGGGGAAAACAAGCAACAACAAAAAACTTCTTCCCATGCAAACATTCATGCACCACAGAAGCTTCTGTTGGGCCACGTAGAGATAAAACAAAACTTTTTGCCCTACGCGGTGATCCCAAGATCTTGCTGAGGTAGAAGGCCACAAGGATTACCACTAGACGCGCGGTTGTGGATTATTGATGAAGCCCGTCTGTTGATGCAATGTAGTCCTTGTGATCTCGATCCAATCAACAGTCGTCCAAGCGCTGATCATGCAATGCCTCTGCTGGTGTCCACACGTACGAGGATGCAATGACCCAACATACCACTTCATGATGTAGTACACTATAGTTGTTGATATAACACCAATGAAACACCGTTCACTAGTATTACATCCCTAAGAGTGGTACAACAGAAACACAGCAGGTCCAAGACATGACTATAGGTTACACCTCAACTCTTTACAAAAGATCCAGAGAACACTCTAGGTTAAAGAGAGAGAAAGAAACTTCTTACAAAGAAGAATCGAAAATAATCAACTCAAATCTACCATACTTTTTAGACTAGTATTTAAACTATTGGGCTTGCATTTCTGCTATTGCAATACTCTACATAAGTAGGTTCTATGGCTAGGGATTATATTCCTATCTAATCAGAAACTTCATCTTCACTTTAGTTGATGTATAAGTTGACTTCATTGAAGAACTTGAAATATTGATGACGATTCCCTTGAGCATAAGCTGATGTAGACGTCGTCCATATTGGCTTCAGAATCTAGCAAGGGTTAAGAAGATACGTTGAGTACGAGCGTACTCAGCAAGTTCACTAAAAAGGATTGTTTGATGCACTAGATATAGCCACAAACCATAGGTCGTAGGCTATGCAGGTTTTCATAAACATTTCTTCAAAGGTTGCTTTTATTCTGAAAATTTATGTCCTTCAACCTTCATAGGTTTACCAGAACTTTCGTGGAGTTCCTTTCCTGCCGCGTTCACAACTCCTTCCTAGAACAGGGAGTAACAAGTTACAGTTCTTACACTCTGCAGAGGTGCGTTACTTTTCCCATGAGAGATCTTAAGCTTTGTTGCATGGCCGGGAGTATGTCCCCGTTCAAACTTCCATGGTTTGAGGCCCAACCTATGATCCAAGCCAATCACCGCCTTCTCTGCGACCCCAAATGTCTCCTTGGTGTATGCCATGCCCACCTATTGAATTATGGCAATAGGCAATACTGACCGTTCAGATGCTGGAACTATCGTGGGACGTTGAGGGTTTCCACCCATATGCTGCATATCCTCTACGAATTACCAATTGATGCATGCTACGAGGATAACAGCCACGACCCGCACATCCGGCTCCATGCGAGAGGGAAAAGATGCAGCTGACTTCTCTGCCCCATTCCAAATCTCATGGTCAACGCGTAATATATGGCGCAAGAATCACTGGCGACATTGGTTGTTAAGTCCTAGTCAATATGTTCCTTTACCACCGGAACTTTAATAGTAGGTTATTACCTCATGGAAAATAACCTATAATCATGTTATTATAAAAATAGTGTTTTTGACCTTTTTGAAATGCAGGTCATGACAACACTGGATTTGCAAAATACTTTACAGAAAAATACTCAAAGGACATGATCTACCTTTATACTGTTGTGCTTAGTGGTTTTATTTTTATTAGATCAAATCATCTTTACCAAAAATAAGGTTTTAGCAAAGGTTATATTGAAACTTATCGCAGTCAACTTGATGATCTACTTCAATTCCATCAAGTTAAGAGAAGCTTCAATCACTTTGGAAAGTTTTATTCAAAAGCGCGAAAATTATTCGGATTTTCTATGCATGAATGCAATGCACACATCTGGGTTTGGATTATTTCTAAGTTCTAATGCTGGGATGTTACAGACTCTCCCCCTTAAAATAAAATTCATCCTCGAAGTTCGTATACTCTTTCGTTTCGGAACGAGGAATTGACTTGTATTGGTTATGACATTTCTCAACTCCATAGTAACCTCAAATGGGAATAATTGTGGTATCCCATATCCAAATCTTTTTCTTGAATTCTCATCATACTTGGAAATATTCAACTTGTTGTCTTCAATACCCCAAAGTTCCTTTTACTATAGTCCCTTAGGGATATGTCCTTATTATAAAATCCTTAATTTGGAGTCTCCTATTTAGTTCATTTCCCTGATTAGGTATCCTAATCCAACTTCTTTACTTGATCATATAGCTTCCATACTATACTATGTAAGGTCTAGGAAGTCTCAGTAAAACAGGGTTTTAATTTTTATAACACAATAGTTGTGACCAAAAGACTAAATTTTTGGTTTGTCATGGTATGGTTTATACTGGTAGTCCATTTGAATATTGGTTTTGAACACATTTAGTTCATACCCGTTGGAATTTCTTGTTCCTCTATACTTGTCCAATTGTATGTGCTCTATTACTTCTTAAGGATCATTTAAGAGTTATTTCATTTAGAATTAGTCTATTAGATTAATCTATTTTATCTCCTTCAAGCTTTTACCTTATTAAGCTTTAGATAATCTTTTCCTATCACCTTAAGTACTTCTTCAACTTCCATTTATTAATTACCTTAAGGTTTGAGTACTACCCTCTTGGAGTAAACTTTGATCTTTCACCCATACATACTTCCGAAAGTACTTCAATAATGATGACTTCTTTTAACCTTATGAGAATAAGGATTAATGTTGTCATAGTTTAGTACTTATTCTCCAACCTTTACTCTGGAATTTAGATAATAGTACTTCCGTTTACTGTTTACTCTCCCCCTTAGGGTTTACTAATGGTCTCTAAACTGCCTATATAGTAACCATTGGCTTTATAACTAGAATATTGGTCTTTGTCTAGCTTATACTCTACCTATTTAAGGTCTCACGAAAGAAATTATGGTATACCCACACAATTGTGGATCTCCAAAGTAAATCTTCCATCATTATTTGTCTTACTAGCTTTTTGGACATTCTTGCTTTGGTAGGCCTCATTTCGCAAAGTGTCTTGGAAGACGGTTGCTTTAATTTGCATACTCCTTTATGTCTTGCTTAACTAAGACCAAGTTTTATGCTATTTATGGAATACTAAGATGATATAGTTAACTAGGTCAACCTAATATCAGTTGTGGACAACATACCAACTGCGGACCATCCTAGGGTGTATGAATTACCCTACGGTTTCCGACATACTACTGGCATTCTCTCTGAATTGTGAGAGCTTGCATTTTGGTTCCAAAGCTTCTTATTTGCACTTATTCATGATACTTCCATGAACTTGATACTACTACTCCATTAACTTCTTAGCAACATCACCTACTTTGGTAGACCTTAAGTTGATCACTTCTTGTTGGTTCTTACATCTTCTACACTAATATTTCTTCTTATTACTGTTTAGTAATGATCTGAACTTCATCCATCCTGTCACATCCCAAAATTCTTCTAATTTGGGAATGTGAAATAAATAAATAAGTTTGATTGATTGTTTGACTATGTTGAAAATTCTCAAAGATAAGAAACTTTTTGAATAGAAAATCCTCTCAACCTTGAATTCAAAATCTTATATTCTTTTGTTATGACCTAAGTAGCCATATAGGCAAAAGGGCATGGATTGATTATGGATTATAGAATTGCTGTACGAGTTTTCCTTCTCGAAATCCCGAATCTACACATGCCCGAATCTTATTTCGCTTTTTAACCCATCTAGACTTCATTGTTTGCCTTCGGCCAAAAAACTAAAGTTGTAGAACTCGTCGAAATCTTTCAATCCCGACAAACCTCACCTCTTTTCATCCACCACAGCCAGAGAATTCCGCACCGCAATATTTCAGATATGACGGTGTAAATCCCAGATGTACTCGCGCTCGTTTCTTCAAATCCAAATTCCTTTGGTGAGAAGGTACGACTAATGATTCCCTATAATTTCCATGTTTTAAGTTTTTCAATTTGACCTATGCATTTGTCTCTCTAACACAGATCTATTTCTTGTCTATTCTGAGCCAAAATCGGGTCAATCTTCTCTCCTAACCACTGGATCTCATCCCAACGGCCAGGATTAGATCGATTCCGCGAAGGGGTACGAACCAACCGGATCTCGCCACGTGTCAACGCCAGGTCAACTCCACGTCCCAGTCAGCATGCAAAGTCAACCTGTCTAGTCAGCGGAATATTCTCTGGAATATTCCGTTCGAATTTAAAATTGCACATTATAGATCTAACTTGTAAAATTCATTAGAAATTCATACCATGTCCAAAAATTGCGTATAATATATCAAATTGAAGATAATTTTATGCAAAATCATCTTATCAGAATAGATCCAACTTTTACTGTACGTAGTTACTGCAGTACTTTAATTGGTTTTAATGGTCTTTTAGGTTAATAAATTCATAAGAAATTATCTGTAACTCCAAAAAATATGAACAATATATCAAATTGAAGCTACTATAATGTAGATTAATAATATCTGGTTGGATCCAGCTTTTGCGGACTATTTACCCCGTAGCAATTTAATTAGTTTTAATGGCTTTATAAATCATTAAATTCATAGTAAATTAATTGCTTGTCACAAAAATATAAATGATATACCGATGGAAAGCTGGTTCCATGCAGATCATCAATATGCAAATGGTTTAGGAAAATACTGTAAGGTTTAACAACAATTAAATAAATAGACTAATGTCTTATTTAGAGTATTAAAATTATAGTAATTCGAATACTGCTTACAAAATTACAAACAATATGTCCCTGAAATCACAATTCCGTGGAGATTACAGATATAATTTTAGTTTGATTTGTAGGCAACAGAAACTATATGAATCATTTAGAACCCATTAGACACTATTTAAATCATACAAAAAGATCTATAACTCCGATTAGGGTGAATCTAACGCCTACTGGTTCGTATTAACGTCCTCTATCCAGCAAACCCAAGAAAAAATTTAATTCGACAGTTAGAATAGGCGTTACAACAGAACTATTAAAAACCCTATATTGGCAAGTAATTATTAATAACAAGTACTCCATTGCATTAATTGGCCTCTTGCATGCATCATATACTTCAATATTGTTTAGAGAACTAAAGTAACAACCATTGTGACTTATTAAATTGTCATGCATGCATTTGTTGCATTTGTTTGATCTCTATGTTCTATTGTTTATGATTGTATGCAATTGTTTGCTCGATAGATTGCGAGGAGTGCAACGTGTGTGATGGCAACTACTATGATTGCAAGTATTGTGGTTATGACAAGAGCAACCATTATATCTATGCGAATTGTGAGGATTATCTAATCAACTACATCTACAACAAAGGCAAGTGGCGCTATCTTGGTCATAAATGTCCTACTGTTTTCCTATGCATTGTAGATGTTTTTGTAGAATTGCATATGTAGGAATTGATGTGTATATGCTATGCTATGTCCCATATTATTCCCTAGCATTCATTGTTTATGAGCCACCGTTGGTAGATGTGCTTAGCCATGCTATGATGAACGAGGGCTGGGTTACATCACTGATGTTGATTCTAAATGTGTTGGTTTGCGAAAACTAAAACAACTTAATCAATGAATCTCCTAGGTGTGATGGGATTGACAATTTTTGGTGGTATCATTGCGGAAAGGCACCCAGGACACTGAGAAAGGATTAGCTTCTTTGTTTGGTAGCTTTCATGTGCAACCATGTGCCAATAATGAAATGAGTGGTTGGTTGGACTCAGTAGGTTGTGGTAACTCGAACCCACATATCCAGAGATGTAGAATAGTGTAGGTTGGACCGGTGCGTGTCGGGTTTGGGGAACTACTTCCCGAACGGTTCCTTCTTGGACTTATCCCTATCATCACCCAATATGAGAGTGGTGGTACGAGCTGGGCTGGCCAAGTCACATGGGTAAAGTGTACTAACCCCTGCAGGGTGTATAAACTAATCGATTAGCCGTGTCTCCGGTTATGGACAATTTGAGCGACCTGATACTGATGCTATGATATTTCCCACTCATCCTTATTTCTTAATTACTTAAAACTTGTTGGGTGAACATAATTGGGTAGGAGCACCTGGGAGTGAACCAGAGTGTCCCATTTATCGTATTGGAAAACTACTTTGTTACAAATGTTAGGATAAAACTGTTGCTTTATGCAAATGAGCCTGAACTCCACTTGGCCAAATAAGCATGTAGTTGATAGATCTGTTGTTAACCACTTTAGCCTACTTGCCATACATTCAATGTATTGACCATTCGTGGCTGCAATGTTTCATGTTGGAGGTTATATCGTATCTGAGTGATCGTTCATAGGTCGCGAGACTCCACTCAACAATTGTTCGCCTATGGCACATTTGAAGGATGGATATCTACCTTGTATTCTCTTTCCGCTGTGTACTTGAATAAATAATGTAAATTCTGGATCATATTCGTTGTATTTATGATGCACAGTTATGTTTGGTATCACTTTGTACTATGTGTGCCGGTGAACCGATCCAGGGATTGGCACTATACACATGAACTCAGCCTTATCAGGCGAGGGTGTTACAAGATGGTATCAAAGCTGTGTGTTGACTGTAGGATCGTGACCTTAGAAATGGATTAGTAATAGAAGACCTCTATTAGGAGAACAATCATATTTTCTACTTATTAGAGATCTTATATTCCTTATCTATCTTTTCTAGAACCTCTTCCTATTCAAACATTTATAGTTGTCCATTCTTATGATACTTATATGAGAGTTAGCTAAGTAAAAGAACAAATAGTATGACATAAATAAATATCTCATCAAGTTTGGTTAGGTCTAGACCACCATGTTCTATCTCTTTGGAGATCATCGCTATCGTGTTAGCATATTGTTCTTACCAACTTATGTGGTATGACAATATAGGTTGCTTGCTTGTTTGTACTGAACCATATCGTGTGATGCCTTGTTTAGGATCTGTTGTTTTGAAACTCTAAAGTTGCTAGAGTTTTTGTGTGGTTTTAAAATTATTTTAATGGTGTGAATCGATTGAAATTCGTGGGATTACTGCTGTAGTTTTCTGCCTGACCTGTTGTACCGAGCGATTTTTAATATTTTATTGGTAACTCAGAAAAATCTAAAAACATAGAATCTGGAGCATAATTACCTGTAGTACATGCACAAAAATTGGCTAAAATTCCTGACGAGTTTAGGTTGGTCAGAAAAATTCGTGAAGTCTGCTGTACCGTTTTGACAGATTTTGTTTATTGCTTATATGTTGCTCTGTTTTACTCTAGTATTGTTCCCAATGCTTTCAAACTATTTTGTGGTTATATACTGCTATATTTAGACCCCTGTAATGTTATTATACAAGTGTTTGATTGTGTGTTGATCGCCTATGATTGTTTCCTTGCTTGTGACATTGATTGCTTCATATAGTTATGGGTAGGATTATTTTCTTAGTCGTTTCTTTCCTATAGAATCTATTCTTCCCTATCTTGAACCCTTGGAGATATAATGATGTGTTAAGTGGAAGGTTTGATAACACAATGCATTTAGGAAGGAGAATGCTTTATCTAATGGAAAAAGAGATGTGGGAGTATGAAGTGTTGAAATGATATTATGTAGTAGATTACGCAACCTGAAAGTTGAAGTATCGATAGTTTAGTTTTAGTAGTAGCTTTTTTGATTGAATACATGGGAGTATATATAGAGCATTAGTTCGTGCCCATGGAAACATTCTTCAAGGCAAGTGAGAATGCCCGAGTGATAGAAAAACGTGATTCACCTATCCTCATACAGGGTAATGATTTGGGTGCAGGATGGATTGGTCACCATTCCTACTACTCTTATTATTCGCTCTTGTACTGTTGGCTTTGCGAATCTTGAGTGCCCTTTTCAACCTTAGCAAAGAGCCGGCGTTAAGCCTAGACCTTAGAATGGTATATTCCCCCTTTATAAAAGCATCCATTTCTAAGCATAGGAATATACGGTAAGGATGAATCCCAACCGTGAATTATGGGCACCGTGAAGTAAACGTTCCCTATCTGCCCACCATGAGAGTTTTGCTAGTTTAAGCAGTGCTTTCTCGGAAACTAGCAATCATGATGTTTAGAATGTGCAAGAGACATTGTACCAATAAAAGTCTAAAGGAGAACCAATCTGAGCTAAGTGAATCCTTGAGAAGTGACCTAGTCAGATTTCTTTTAAGGGTGGTAGCGCCCTAATGGATCCCCGAACCTTTCTTTCTTTCTAGCCTTCCCAAATCTCGGGACGAGATTTCTTTTAAGGGTGGTAGTCTGTCACATCCCAAAATTCTCCTAATTTTGGAATGTGAAATAAATAAATAAGTTTGATTGATTGTTTGACTATGTTGAAAATTCTCAAAGATAAAAAACTTTTTGAATAGAAAATCCTCTCAACCTTGAATTCAAAATCTTATATTCTTTTGTTATGACCTAAGTAGCCATATAGGCAAAAGGGCATGGATTGATTATGGATTATAGAATTGGTGTGCAAAATTTCAAAATGAAAATCATAAAGCATTTATAAGCATTTCATTACATCCATGCAAAGTTCTCATAAACTAAATCCAAATCCTGGTATCTAAATCCTATAGTTGATTTGCCCAAATGTTCCTAATGGTAATTAAATTGACTTTATAAAACCCACTGTTGCTAAGGCATAAATTATTGATAATTATAGCCTAAAGAGATACAATTAATATTACAAAATTTTAGAAACAAAATTGAGCTCATTTGGAGCTATTATGAAAAAGTTATGGAATAAATACAAATAAATAAAGATATAAATAAAATAGAATATACAAGGATTTATAAATCCACTACTTGCAAACTAGTAAAAAGATTGTAAATATGATCCTACAATGATCTATTCGATTTTAGAAAATTTTAGAAAAAAGAATCGTATTATTTGGAGTTTGTATGCAAAAGATATAAGGAAAACAAGTAAATAGAAAAACAAAAAAACAAAAAAAACAAATGGGCCGGCCAACCAGCCGGCGGCCCAGCAAGCCAGCCGACCGGTGCCCAGGCACGCGCGTACGTGATCCCAGCCCTGCTTTAAAAAGCGTGCGAAACAGTTTTTAACAAACCTATCTCTATTTAACTCCTATATCTTTTGATCTACAACTCCGAATTGACTTCCGTTTGTTTCTACTTATTCCCTACTCCAAAACCTATCTTCCCACCATCCTAAATCTCCATATAAACTCGTGGAGCCACGGCTATACGAGTTTTCCTTCTCGAAATCCCGAATCTACACATGCCCGAATCTTATTTCGCTTTTTAACCCATCTAGACTTTGTTGTTTGCCTTCGGCCAAAAAACGAAAGTTGTAAAACTCGTCGAAATATTTTGATCCCGACAAACCTCACCTCTTTTCATCCACCATAGCCGGAGAATTTCGCACCGCAATATTTCAGATATGACGGTGTAAATCCCAGATGTACTCGCGCTCGTTTCTTCAAATCCAAATTCCTTTGGTGAGAAGGTAGGACTAATGATTCTCCATAACTTCCATGTTTTAAGTTTTTCAATTTGACCTACAGATTTGTCTCTCTAACACAGATCTATTTCTTGTCTATTCTAAGCCAAAATCGGGTCAATCTTCTCTCCTAACCACTGGATCTCATCCCAACGGCCAGGATTAGATCGATTCCGCGAAGGGGTACGAACCAACCGGATCTCACCACGTGTCAAAGCCAGGTCAGCCCCGCGTCCCAGTCAGCATGCAAAGTCAACCTGTCCAGTCAGCGGAATATTCTCTGGAATATTCTGTTCGAATTTAAAATTGCACATTATAGATCTAACTTGTAAAATTCATTAGAAATTCATACCATGTCCAAAAATTGCGTATAATATATCAATTTGAAGATAATTTTACGTAGAATCATCTTATCAGAATAGATCCAACTTTTACTATACGTGGTTACTGCAGTAATTTAATTGGTTTTAATGGTATTTTAGGTTAATAAATTCATAAGAAATTATCTGTAACTCCGAAAAGTATGAACAATATATGAAATTGAAGCTACTATAATGTAGATTAATAATATCTGGTTGGATCCAGCTTTTGCGGACTATTTACCCCATAGCAATTTAATTAGTTTTAATGGCTTTATAAATCATTAAATTCATAGTAAATTAATTGCTTGTCACAAAAATATAAATGATATATCGATGGAAAGCTGGTTCCATGCAGATCATAAATATGCAAATGGTTCAGGCAAATACTGTAAGGTTTCACAGCAAATAAATAAATAGATTAATATATTATTTAGAGTATTAAAATCATAGTAATTCGAATACTGCTTAGAAAATTACAAATAATATGTCCCTGAAATCACAATTCCGTGGAGATTACAAATATAATTTTAGTTTGATTTGTAGGCAACAGAAACTATATAAATCATTTAAACCCATTAAACACTATTTAAATCATACAAAAAGATCTATAACTTCGATTAGGTTGAATCCAACGCCTACTGGTTCGTATTAACGTCCTCTATCCAGTAAACCCAGGAAACAAATTTAATTCGATAGTTAGAACAGGCGTTACAACATAACTATTAAAAACCCTATATTGGCAAGTAATTATTAATAACAAGTACTCCATTGCATTAATTGGCCTCTTGCATGCATCATATACTTCAATATTGTTTAGAGAACTAAAGTAACAACCATTGTGACTTATTAAATTGTCATGCATGCATTTGTTGCATTTGTTTGATCTCTATGTACTATTGTTTATGATTGTATGCAATTGTTTGCTCGATAGATTGCGAGGAGTGCAACGTGTGTGATTGCAACTACTATGATTGCAAGTATTGTGGTTATGACGAGAGCAACCATTATATCTATGTGAATTGTGAGGATTATCTAATCGACTACATCTACAACAAAGGCAAGTGGTGTTATCTTGGTCATAAATGTCCTACTGTTTTCCTATGCATTGTAGATGTTTTTGTAGAATTGCATATGTAGGAATTGATGTGTATATGCTATGCTATGTCCCATATTGTTCCCTAGCATTCATTTTTTATGAGCCACCGTTGGTAGATGTGCTTAGCCATGCTATGATGAACGAGGGCTGGGTTACATCACTGATGTTGATTCTAAATGTGTTGGTTTGTGAAAACTAAAACAACTTAATCAATGAATCTCCTGGGTGTGATGGGATTGATAATTTTTGGTGGTATCATTGCGGAAAGGCACGCAGGACACTGAGAAAGGATTAGCTTCTTTATTTGGTAGCTTTCATGTGCAACCATGTGCCAATAATGAAATGGGCGGTTGGTTGGACTCAGTAGGTTGTGGTAACTCGAACCCACGTATCCAGAGATGTAGAATAGTGTAGGTTGGACTGGTGCGTGTCGGGTTTGGGGAACTACTTCCCGAACGGTTCCATCTTGGACTTCTCCCTATCATCACCCAATATGAGAGTGGTGGTACGAGCTGGGCTGACCAAGTCACATGAGTGAAGTGTACTAACCCCTGCAGGGTGTATAAACTAATCGATTAGCCGTGTTCCCGGTTATGGACAATTTGAGCGACCTGATACTGATGCTATGATATTTCTCACTCATCCTTATTTCTTAATTACTTAAAACTTGTTGGGTGAACATAATTGGGTAGGAGCACCTGGGAGTGAACCACAGTGTCCTATTTATCGTATTGGAAAACTACTTTGTTACAAATGTTAGGATAAAACTGTTGCTTTATGCAAATGAGCCTGAACTCCACTTGGCCAAATAAGCATGTAGTTGATAGATCTGTTGTTAACCACTTTAGCCTACTTGCCATACATTCAATGTATTGACCATTCGTGGCTGCAACGTTTCATGTTGCAGGTTATATTGTATCTGAGTGATCGTTCATAGGTCGCAAGACTCCACTCAACAATTGTTCGCCTGTGGCACATTTGAAGGATGGAGATCTACCTTGTATTCGCTTTCCGCTGTGTACTTGAATAAATAATGTAAATTCTGGATCATATTCGTTGTATTTATAATGCACAGTTATATTTGGTATCACTTTGTACTATGTGTGCCAGTGAACCGATCCAGGGATTGGCACTATACACATGAACTCAGCCTTATCAGGAGAGGGTGTTGCACATCCATTGAATTGTGTTGATACTCCTTATACTTGGCTTCATTCTTCATGTAATTCTTCAACTTGATCTTTGGAACTCGGCACTCCCTTACACGAATTCTCTTTTTCTATCTAGGTCTATAACATCAAGTAATAACTGGATGTTGCAACATGCATTTGCACACCAAGTCAAACTTCATGTACAGATCTAGTCAATCAAGAAGATCCAAGAAAAATAAATAAATCCAAATGTGTTACATATAACACACAATATTCTAAGCCCGCAATATAGTAGTTGAGTATAGTAGCTCTAGAATTCATGCTTAGTTGTGTAGTATATGATACCTCCTCATATAGGTTTACATTGTTATACTTACCACTTAGGGTCAAACTATTATTTGCCTAATAATTTACCCAAATTGCTCAACTGCAATAGGATAATTTTAAGCAAAGTGGTCACAATTTGGTTTTGACTAACCTTTTGTCTCACTTTTGGAATGACTAATTTAACCAACCATTCATCATTTAGTAAACTAATCTCACATGATCTCTCCAAATGATTTACCAGATTCTATTTACTAACTTAAACCAAAGATTATTAAAATTTTCTAGCACCTATGACTTCTATCATAGTTCTACCATGCTATTTTCTTACTACTACTTCGGGATAATTTACTGATTACTTGTCATATTTACACCTCATCATGGTTTCGGAGCTAATCTCACCATGTTCTTATTATGTTTTACCTTTTCGTCATGATTTAAGAGCTAATCACACCATGATGACTTTACTTCTTATCATGCTATCATTGATCTTTAACATAATTTCACTCCTTCACGTAGAATTCTCAAGTGAATCCCACATGATTAACTACCCATTATAACTATACATGCTCTAATGGTCTTCATTATATTGTCTATTGTTACCAATTAACAATAAGATTTTTACTACCATACTTGAATTCTGTAGTTAGGCTATGCCATTTGTATTACTTAACTTAACATACTAAACTAGATCCAACTCTACTACGACCAATTGGATTTCCTAAAGTGTCTAGGTGGTTTATATTTCCTTCGGAAGACACTAAATAGAACTTTACTAAGAAAGGTGGATAACTACTCCTTAGAAAGATGATTTATACATCTCGTGACACAGTTATCCTCAAGTGGATACGCATCACAAGTCATAAGAATATTTGGTTTAGATAAGATGGCTTATATAGTCACTTTCCAACCTACAGATCTTCCTAAAAGGGTTTTAATCCTAATGTCAAAGCATATACTCTGATACCAACTGCGGTGACTCAGCATACCACTGCATGATGTAGTACACTATAGTCGTTCACATAACACCAATGAAACACTGTTCACTAGTATTACATCCCTTAGAGTGGTACAACAGAAACACAGCAGGTCCAAGACATGACTATAGGTTACAACTCGACTCTTTACAAAAGATCCATAGAACACTCTAGGTTAAAGAGAGAGAAAGAAACTTCTTACAAAGAAGAATAAAAAATAATCAACTCAAATCTACCATACTTTTCACACTAGTATTTAAACTATTGGGCTTGCATTGCTGCTATTGCAATACTCTACAGAAGTAGGTTCTATGGCTAGAGATTATATTCCTATCTAATCAACAACTTCATCTTCACTTTAGTTGATGTATAAGTTGACTTCATTGAAGAACCTGAATTATTGATGACGATTACCTTGAGCATAAGTTGATGTAGACGTCGTCTGTATTGGCTTCAGAATCTAGCAAGGGTTAAGAAGATACGTTGAGTACGAGCATACTCAGCAAGTTTACTAAAAAGGATTGTTTGATGCACTAGCTACAACCACAGACCATAGGATGTAGGCTATGCAGGTTTTCGAAAACATTTCTTCAAAGGTTGCTTTTATTCTGAAAAACTATGTCCGTCAACCTTCACAGGTTTACCAGAACTTTCGTGGAGTTCCTTTCCTTCCGCGTTCGTAGTCCTTCCCGGAACAGGGAGTAACAAGTTACAGTTCTTACACTCTGCATAGGTGCGTAACTTTTCCCATGAGAGATCTTAAGCTTTGTTGCACGGCCGGGAGTATGTCCCCGTTCAAACTTCCATGGTTTAAGGCCCAACCTAAGACCCAAGCCAATCACTGCCTTCTCTGCGACCTCGCATGTCTCCTTGGTGTATGCCATGCCCACCTATTGAATTACGACAATAGACAATACATACCGTTCAGATGCTGGAACTATCGTGGGACGTTGAGGGTTCCCACCCATATGCTGCATATCCTCTACGAATTACCAATTAATGCATGCTACAAGGATAACAGCCATGACCCGCACATCCGGCTCCATGCGAGAGGGAAAAGATGCAGTTGAATTCTCTTCCCCATTCCAAATCTCAGGTTCAACGCGTAATATACGGCGCAAGAATCACTGGCGACATTGGTTGTTAAGTCCTAGGTAATATGTTCCTTTACCACCGGAACTTTCATAGTAGGTTATTACCTCACGGTAAATAATCTATAATCATGTTATTATGAAAATAGTGTTTTCTGACCTTTTTGAAATGCAGGTGATGACAACACTTGATTTGCAAAATACTTTATAGAAAATAATCAAATGACATGATCTACCTTTATACTGATGTGCTTAGTGGTTTTATTTTTATTATATTTGATCTACCCTTAGATCAAATCATATTTACCCAAAATAAGGTTGTAGCAAAGTTCATATGAAACTTATCACAGTCAACTTGATGATCTACTTCAATTCCATCAAGTTAAGAGAAGCTTCAATCACTTTGGAAAGTTTTATTCAAAAGCGCGATGATTATTCAGATTTTCTATGCATGAATGCAATGCACACATATGGGTTTAGCTTATTTCTAATCTCTAATGCTGGGATGTTACAGACTCTCCCCCTTAAATTAAAATTAGTCCTCGAAGTTCATATACTCTTTCGTTTCGGAATGAGGAATTGACTTGTATTGGTTACGACATTTCTCAACTCCATAGTAACCTCAAATTGGAATAATTGTGGTATCACATATCCAAATCTTTTTCTTGAATTCTCATCATACTTGGTAATTTTCAACTTGTTATCTTCAATAACCCAAAGTTCCTTTTACTATAGTCCCTTAGGGATATGTCCTTATTATAAAATCCTTAATTTGGAGTATCTTATTTAGTTCATTTCCCTGATTAGGTATCCTAATCCAACTTCTTTACTTGATCATAGAGCTTCCATACTATTGTTAGACCCCACCATTGAAGGTAAAGGCCCCTGTGATTGCAATGCTAGTCCCTGGATCGAAATGCTAGCATCCATAGTTTAAGATGAAGTACACAGATACAAAGGTCATTATTACATCGTCATTCCAGAGATAACATAGTCTTTACAACTCAATAGCCCAAGGCTAATACATAGAGTTCATAACATAAAGTAAATAACTAGAAGTCTTCATCTTCATGTGCCACATGCAAACATGTTGAGTATAGACTCACAACCCTAATCTTCATCAAAGTAACCTACAAGATCATAAGTTACAACCACAGAGGGTCAATACATTTGGAATTGTATTGGCAAGTGATACCATAGTATAATAGTAGCATCTAACATCTATATGAATTTGGCTAAGTGTAGTTCAGGCTGGCTTTACTCAAAATAAAGTTTTTCTTATAAGTTGAAAACACTAAGTTTTTGTTTGACGAAAACACCCGAGGAACCACCAATAGACATTGGTGAACCTTTTCCCTTGTTCAACCACAAGTTTTAACTTACAGAAATTGGAGTGAGGAGACTCTGGATCACTTCAATGTCTTTGATGCTCAAATTGTTCGTTGCCGGGGACACGGCTAAGTACTTAGGTTTTACCCTCTCGAGAGGTGGTGAACTTTCCCCACAAGACTCGACATGCATCGAGACGAGACATTTTAGAAGCATTCCCTTAGAACACCATGGATGCATTCCATCCTATCAACCCTACCACCACCTATCCATCTGGCTAAGTTCTTGCAACCTAGTTGGTCAAGGCAGAGCCCATATGCCATGTGGTTGCACTAGAAGATTCTCAACACTAAATGTCTCAAATCCCTTTGTTCCTAGGTGGCCATCCACAAGTGTGATACACAAGGTAAACCATAGACATGGGACTTGTGTAACCACTCAACACAAACCAATATTTCCATTCCACCCAGGTGATTCATTCACATGTTTTATTATTCAAAAACAAAGTCATAGATTTTGCATGACAACATAGTATGAATATTCCACCCTTGTTTTCTACTAGCTAGGCTAATCATAAGTATAGCAAGTGTCTTAACATAGAGAAATTCCACTAAGACAATATCTATAGGATTTCCCATGGCATAGAATATACTTAGAAAAATCTCCATGCAAATCCTACTCAAAATATTACTAATGCATAGATAAAATAGTAGGACAATATATGAAGCATCACTTGCCTTGATAGTTGGGGGAGTAGGAATAATCCTCACAATAACAATCACCAAAATCTACAGATAAAATCATAACACCAAATGCACATTCAATAATTAAACAAAAATACATATGAATGCATACAAATGCAATGGAATGATTTTTCCACACTAAAAAATTCAAACTAACAGTACTGAACAAAAAGTAAACTTTCTAATATCTAAATAAACCAAAATTTACCCTAAAACAATTTTCTAAACATTTTATATAGTCAAAATAGGCCTAGAAATGTTTCGGTATAAAAAACAAATTTTACAGAAGCAAATGGCCAAACCAAGGCCATAGATGTGTAGGGATCATTTTTCTGAATCCAATGGTATATTATTTGTAATTTTTGGACAAACAAATCAAAATTTATGAATTTTACAAGTTTAAATATCTAATAGATTCAAATCTGGATTTTAAAACAAAAATCCAGACACGCGGCGTTTTCCTATTGGCCTGTATCGCTTTGCGCGGATCACGCGCGTGAGCCCTTAGATCTAAGTTAGATCCTGTGGTCTAGATATGACGATACCGCTTCGCCCTGGCGTTCTAATCTAAGCCACTAGATCTAGATCCAGTGGACCACGTTGCTCTAACAAAAAACAAGCGGCGCAAATGGCACTGGCGGCAGCGCTCATGCCGGTGACACGCCGGCGGGTCTAGAGGGGGTAGGGGGTGGTGCCGATGCTTACCAGAGTCGCGTGGATGCAAGGAAGCTCAAGGTGTTCGTGGCTTGGATAGGGGCGTAATGATGCAGGTGCGGGAGCTCATCAGAGATGCTGCTGGCGTCGGGTGTTCACGGCCGGGGACAAGGGCGACGACCTAGTGCGCAAGGGAACAAACGGCATGCATAAGCAGATGCACATGACAGAGGCGAACTCACTCGCGTGAACTAGAGATCAACAGGGGAAAATAGGCCTCACCGGAATGGCTCGTAGGAGTTGAGCTGAGCTTCGGGCACTCGTAGGTGTTGACGGGGGCGACGGCCTGGGGAAAGTTTGGACTAACAAATGGCATGAGAAGGTCCGCAAGGCAATGGCGAAGCAGGTCATGTGAAACAGAAGGTGATGCGTGCACCCAGTGTTGACGTGGGAAACTTCGTTGGAACCCCAAGAGCAAGGTGTGATGAGCACAGCAGCAAGTTTCCCTCAGTAGAGACCGAGGTTATCGAACCTGAAGGAGGAAGGAAACGTCTCAAAGGTGTTGCAAGCAACGTGGAGACCTGCACACCACAAACTCAAGACTTTGTCCCAATGAATCAGTGAGGTTGTCAAGCTCACCGGTTTGCTGTAACAAAGGATTAAACGTATGGTGTGGAAGGTAATGGTTTGCATTAAGTAAACAAGTAACAGTGGAAGATGTATCAATGGTAAAGATTGGACCGGGGTCCATAGTTCACTAGACGTGCTCTCCTTAGATAAACACATGACATGAAGGGTAAACAAATTACAGCAGGGCAATTGACAGGAATTGAGGAAGGCATAATAATGCAATTACTAGTTAGAAAGATCATATGAGATTCGATTGGGCAATACAACAAGATACATAGACCGCCATCCAACTGCATCTATGACTAGAACTCCACCTTCAGGTTATCATCCGAACCCTCCAAAGATAAGTTGCAAGCAATGCACAACCGCTTAAGCAAAGTGTGTAAGGTAAACTGTCCACATGTTCCATGAACAAGAGACCGTTGTTTTCTCCCTAGTAGCAACAACACATCTATAACCGAAGAGATTTCTGTCACTTCCCTTGGAAACTAGAGACATGAACCCACTATCAAGCATAAATACCCCCTCTTGGAGTCACTAGCAACTACTTGGCCAAGATAGCTACTAACAACGGAGAGCATGCAAGATCACAAACAACACAGACATGATAGAATCATAAAGACAAAAACCATTAATCAAACCAACATAATAATCTCAATATCCATCGGATCCCCGCAAACACAACATGCATGATTACAAATAGATTAGATCTTGATCATGAATGGAGCTCACAAGATATATACATGAAAGCATAAAGGATGAGATACAACCATCTAGCTACTACATGGACCCATAGTCCAAGGTGGACTACTCACGCATCATACCGGAGAGAAGGCCTCCGGGATGATCTCCCCTCCGGCAGGGTGCCGGGAAGAACTTCAGATCCCCTCGATCTAGGGATGATGGTGGCGACGGCTACAGACAGTTTCATGGATATTTGATCGGGTGCTTAGGGTTTCTGCATCGGTGGCTTCTTATAGGTGAAGGGGGAGGCCGATGCGGAGGATAGGGGCCTCAAACCCTAGCGAGGCACGGGGCTAGGCCCACCCACGCCTAGGGTGGGTCTGGCCCCCCTGGCTGGCCCCTCCGGCTCCCTTCTGGACTTCTTGTTCCCCACAGAAAGTAATTGACTTTGACGTTTGTCCCGTCCAATTCCGAGAATATTTCTTTACTAACTTTTCTGAAACCAAAAACAGCAGAAAACAGGCATCTGGCACTGTTGCAACTTGTTAGTAGGTTAGTACCAGAAAACATGTAAAAAGAACCTCAAAGTGTAGACAAGCAAAGCAAAGTAGATACAAAACAAGCATGGAGCATCAAAAATTATATATACGTTTTCGACGTATCAAGCATCCCCAAGTTTAACTCCTGCTCGTCCTCCAGTAGGTAAGTGATAAACAGAATAATTTTTGAGGTGACATTCACCCTCACAATAAAGATCCAACCATTTGCAAGCATTGAAAACAAGAATCAAAGAACTCTAAACATGTGCATGAAAGATGGAGTTCTAACAATAGGACATAGTAACTATGCATGCAACATGGCAAGCTACAAACAAAGATCATGAATAACATGCATTGAAAAATGCTTGTTTGTTTCACATGCAGAAAACATAGCATAGTGGCAATCATCTTGTCCCTCATAGAGTAGCAATATAGATGCATAGGACACCTGCAAGTTCACAAGGGTGACTAGAAACAAATAGTACAAGAGCAAATAATAATACAATATGCATCAATTAATACGCTTTGGAAAACTGCACACAGAATGACAACTATGCTCTCTTAATGGTGCCTAAAGGTAGAAGGTGGAGACTCAATAATGGTGGAAGAAAGTCCTTTTTGTAAAGGAAGCAGGGATTACAAGTTACAAAAAGAGCTTCCAAAAATTATGGTACTTGTTAGCTTTCAGCTCTCATTGCCCCTATCATAAGCATCTTGAAGTGGTTGAGTTTAAAGTGGCAAAGCTAGAGTATATGCTTGATGAAGTATAAGTTGGCAATCTCATGCCCCTTGAATACGAGGGCCACACCTCATGCATACTCAACTTTGGGCCCATGTAAGTTCTTGTCACTGTAAGTATTTGCATATCATTGAGAACCGCCAACGGGGTACCCCTTGCACATGGTACATGATCTTTCCCATCACCAAAATGACAAGGCAAGCAGACAATGAGCATCTCAGCAATCTTTTTATTTACCATATGCATAGATTTTTATTGAGGATGCTTCATAGATAGCTCATTATGGTGATGCTGCAAGTTTCCACCATGATTAGGCATGCCTTAGGCTAGTGTCCCAGGCACTTCTCTAACATAGGATACAAACTCCATGGACTTAAAAGTTCACTCTTTATTTCACACCGATGACATCCATAGACAAAAGAACATGATATCAACTGAGTAGAAAGTATAAGTGTAATGTTGAAAACGTTCCCCGTGACAACACGGTTCTGCTAATTCCAACTTATAAGTGCAAGCATATACAACAAAGTTGTCACAATGGTTCAAGTTTATTAGGGGCAAAGAATAAAGTGTGCCATCAAGTTCGTGAGGGCTTTAATCACTAAGTTTTCACATAACAAAATAGTTTTTAATTGGAAGATAGTTGAAAACAACAATATACTTGGAATGGTGTAACACACCATGCACATGAGTTTATAGTGGACACTTTGGAATAATTTGGTTTCTTGGGAGTTGGAAGCATGAGTAGAACTTACCCATACAAGTGGAGGCTAGCAAAAAGACTGGGAGCAACGAAGAGAGCAATAATGGCCATAATCATGCAGTGCAACAAAGCATACTAACCAAAGCAAAGAGTAGTACTACGTGTCAAGGACTAAATGATCATAGAGGCTAATGGTGACTTGTCATAGTCATAACATGGTGTGAGCATGTGCCAAGTCAACCCAAGCAAAGCATCAAAGGAGAATACCACAATACTATGCTTTTGCATGCTAAAACAACGCATAATTTCTTCAAAGCACACTAAGCAATCCTAATTGTTTGGAACAAGACATGCTACAGAAATAATCACTAAGCATAAGGTCAAAACAACACCTAACATGTCATGCTAAAGTCTAAGTCACAGTCAATGCAAGCTCCTCTTGCACTTACAAGCAAGAACTTACTACTCCTTTCCAACACCAAGCAACTTATTTGCAAAACAACACAGCGAGAACGGAGGTCCAAACTACTTTATTCAAGCAAACTAAACAACCTAAGCAAAGCAAACGGAAACTAAGACGCTCCAAGAACAACACAACTGTGCATGAAAAAATAAAAACGAAGTTTCTAGACAGACCTGAGCTTTTTATTGATGAAGAAGGGGATGCCTTGGGCATCCCAAGATTTGACGCTTGTACCTGTTGGATATTTCTTGGGGTCATACCATGGTGGAATCCCCAAGCTTGATATTTTATCCATCCTTCATCTCATTGCATCATTCTCTCTCTACAGCTAAAATTTTTCCTTCATACAAAACTTCAGACAATCTTCATTAGCAACATTAGTGTATTCAAAAGATATTAGACCTCTAGCAAAGCTTTTGAACAGCAAGGATTTTCACTAAAAACACAATCTACTGTAGTAACTCCTTCAAAAAGCTCAATTCACCTAAATAGAACTCAAAAAAGGAATCAATAAGAAGCAAATGCAAATAATGGCAGAAATCTGTCAAAACAGACCAGCAGGTAGAAACCGATTTTTTCGAACATCTTATGTTGCTCAAATAAAAAAGTGATGAACTAACGAAAGTTATATAACATACTGGGAGATTTGTTCATAAATTTGGAGCTCAATCCGAGTTACAGAGCCTCCTCAAGATTTTTTTCGGTGGAGGACAGAAATCTGTTTCGGGACAGCAACTCCCCAAATCTTACTTCCCTCTCATTAGAGGTCATTCTTGGCACAAAAAGCAAACAAAAAGGATAAGGAGAGGTCATTACAGAAGTAATAACTTTCAAGACTCAAGGAAACTCTTGGGTTATCTCCCAATAAGTACTTTTCTTTAACGCCTTTAAGTTAGGCATAAGAAGCAAGAAAAATCAAGTATTTTCAAATGAAGAAGCATTAACATCAAACCTTGCTTTCAAGGGGGGAGCAAAGAGCAACTTCTCTCTTCTCATTGGGAAGTGTTCAATACCTTTCTTGAATGGAAAATTATATTTAATGGTGCCTTCCTTCATATCAATGATGGCACCAACTATTCTAAGAAAAGGTCTTCCCAAAGTAATAGGACACGAAGCATTGTATTCAACATCCAAAACATAGAAATCCATAGGGACATAAGAACTGTTAACCATAATAAGAACATCATTAATACTCCCCATGAGTTTCTTCTTATCATTATCATTGAGTGGGACATCTAAATAACAATCTTCTAATGGTGGCAAATCAAGCATTTCATAAATCTTCCTAGGCATAATAGAGACACTAGAACCAAGATCACATGAAGCTTTGAGATCAAAGTCATTCACTTGCATATTAATAATGGGTTCCCAACTATCTTCTAATTTCCTAGGAATAGAAGCTTTGTGTTTTAGCTTCTCTTCCTTAATCTTAACAAGAGCATCTGCAATGTGTTTGGTAAAGGCAACATGCATATCACTAGCATCAGGACTTCTAGAAAGCTTTTGCAAGAACATAATCACTTCCAGAAATATTGCAACCATCAATATCAAAGTCAAACTTGGCATCACTAGTAGTAGGCTCAATAGGCTTAGGCATAGTAGGAGGAGGAATAGGGTCTACTTGTGGTTTAGTGGTGATGGTACACACACTATTGTTTCTATCAATTTCAGCTTCCCTTTCCCACTTAGCATGAAGTTAAGCTAACAGCCTAACATTTTCATCAATAGTAACTTGTATGGCATGAGCAGTAGCAAAGGTATTCTTCTCTGTAAACTAGGAATTTCTCTATTCAAATTCTCAAGCTGATGGCTAATGTTTTTCAAGATGACAGACTGTTCCTCCATAGTTTTAGTGAAAATCTTATTTTTCTCATATTGCATCTGCATAAAATTCTTAGTGGATCTCTCTACTTCTAGAATCCTTTCTTCACTAGGCATTCCAGATCTACCATGATAAACATTTCCACTAGGAGGATAAGGACTATAATTACCATAAGTATTGTTGCCAAAATTGTTGTTTCTAATGAAGTTCACATCAACTTGCTCTTCTTGAGCAACCAAAGAGCCTAAGGGAACACTATTAGGATCTAAAGGAGCTTTCCCATTAATAAGCATAGCCATAATAACATCTATCTTTTCACTCAAAGAGGAAGTTTCCTCAACAGAATTTACCTTCTTACCATGTGGAGCTCTCTCAACATGCCATTCAGAGTAGTTAACCATCATGTTATCAAGGAGCCTTGTTGCGGCACCCAAAGTGAGGCCCATAAAGGTACCTCCAGCAGCTGAATCTAATAGATTTCTTGAGGAGAAGTTCAAACCTGCATAAAAAGTCTGGATAATCATCCAAGCAGTGAGTCCATGAGTAGGGAAATTTTTAACCAAAGATTTCATTCTTTCCCAAGATGGAGCAACATGTTCACTATCAAGTTGTTTAAATTTCATAATATCACTTCTCATGGATATAATCTTAGCAGGAGGATAGTACTTTCCAATAAAAGAATCTTTGCACTTAGTCCAAGAATCAATACTATTTTTAGGCAAAGAAAGCAACCATTCTTTAGCTTTTACCCTCAAGGAGAAAGGAAAAAGATTGAGCTTAATAATATCTCCATCTACATCCTTATATTTCTCTCACAAAGTTCAACAAAGCTATTGAGATGGGCAGCAGGATCATCAGAACCAGCACCAGAAAATCGCTCTCTCATCACAAGATTCAACAAAGCAGGCTTAATTTCATAAAAGGTAGCATCAGGAGCAGGTGGAGCAATAGGAGTGCTAAGGAAATCATTATTGTTGGTGCTAGTGAAGTCACACAACTTGGTGTTCTCAGCAGAGTTCATTTTGGCAAAGGTAGGCAAGCCAAAAACAGCAGCAACAGCTAGAGCAGGAACTAAGTTTTTTGTGTTTTTGAATAAAGCAAGCAAACCAAACTAGACTAATTTTTTTTTTGGGTTTTTTGAAAAGAGGCAAACAAAACCAAGCAAAAGAAACAAAGCAAACTAAAACAAAGTAAAGAGAAAGGAAGTGAAGGACTCCCCTTGTGAAGACGTCCTTAGCCTCCCCGGAAACGGCGCCAAAAATCTTGATGCGTGCACCCAGTGTTGACGTGGATACTTCGTTGGAACCCCAAGAGCAAGGTGTGATGAGCACAACAACAAGTTTCCCTCAGTAGAGACCGAGGTTATCGAACCTGAAGGAGGAAGGAAACGTCTCAAATGTGTTGCAAGCAACGTGGAGACCTGCACAACACAAACTCAAGACTTTGTCCCAACGAATCAGTGAGGTTGTCAAGTTCACCGGTCTGTTGTAACAAAGGATTAAACGTATGGTGTGGAAGGTAATGGTTTGCAGCAAGTAAACAAGTAACAATGGAAGATGTATCAATGGTAAAGATTGGACTGGGGTCCATAGTTCACTAGAGGTGCTCTCCTTAGATAAACACATGGCATGAAGGGTAATCAAATTATAGTAGGGCAATTGACAGGAATTGAGCAAGGCATAACAATGCAATCACTAGTCAGAAAGATCCTATGAGATTTGATTGGGAAATACAACAAGATACATAGACCGCCATCCAATTGCATCTATGACTAGAAGTCCACCTTCAGGTTATCATCCGAACCCCCTCCAGTATTAAGTTGCAAGCAATGCATAACCGCTTAAGCAAAGTGTGTAAGGTAAACAGTCCACATGTTCCATGAACAAGAGACCGTTGTTTTATCCCTAGTAGAAGCAACACATCTACAACCGAAGAGATTTATGTCACTTCCCTTGGAAACTAGAGACATGAACCCACTATCGAGCATAAATACCCCCTCTTGGAGTCACTAGCAACTACTTGCCAAAGATAGCTACTAACAACGGAGAGCATACAAGATCACAAATAACACAGACATGATAGAATCATAAAGACAAAACCATTAATCAAACCAACATAATAATCTCAATAACCATCAGATCCCCGCAAACACGACATGCATGATTACAAATAGATTAGATCTTGATCATGAACGAAGATAAAAAGATATATATACATGAAAGCATAAAGGAGGAGATACAACCATCTATATACTACATGGACCCATAGTCCAAGGTGGACTACTCACGCATCATACCGGAGAGAAGGCCTCCAGGATGATCTCCCCTCCGGCAGGGTGCCGGGAAGAACTTCAGATCCCCCCGATCTAGGGATGATGGTGGCGGCAGATACAGACAGTTTCGTGGATATTTGATCGGGTGCTTATGCTTTCTGCATAGGGGATTCTTATAGGTGAAGGGGGAGGCCGAGGCAGAGGACAGGGGCCTCAAACCCTAGCGAGGCACGAGGTTGGGCCCACCCACGCCTAGGGTGGGTCTAGCCCCCCTGGCTGGCCCCTCCGGCTCCCCTATGGACTTCTTGTTCCCCACGGAAAGTAATTGACTTTGACGTTTGTCCCGTCCAATTCCGAGAATATTTCTTTACTAACTTTTCTGAAACCAAAAACAGCAGAAAACAGGCATCTGGCACTGTTGCAACTTGTTAGTAGGTTAGTACCAGAAAACATGTAAAAAGCACCTCAAAGTGTAGACAAGCAAAGCAAAGTAGATACAAAACAAACATGGAGCATCAAAAATTATAGATACGTTTCCGACGTATCAGAAGGCGAGGTGCACTCGATGCTTACCGTAATCGCTCGCTGGATCAGCTCTGTACCGTGGCGGTGCACGACAAAATCTAAGGAGCCTGGCGGCGCTTATTGTGGGCTAGGTGAGGGGAAATGGCCGCAGAGAGGTGGGGATTAAGTAGCCGGATCTGGGGCGGTAATCACGTGGAAAATCAACGCAATTTAATCGAATTGAAATTGCAGCAGTGAAGGGGAAGAAACGGGCGGCGAACTGGTCGCGGTCGCGGGGTCTGGGGACGAAGAGATGAGGTGGCATTGGGCCCAGTGGTCAGCGAGTGAGGGTGTGCGCACGCGGGTGAGAGAGAGAGGGAAGGGAAAATCCCGGGTGGGCTTGCTGGGCGGGGAGTGGGATTGGGCTAGATAGGTGGCGCCCGTTTTTATTTTTCTTTCTGCCTTTTCTTTTCTGATTTGATTTTCTGAAATGGTTTTGAAAGCTCAATTCAAATCTGTTTGAATTCAAACTTTCACCAAGTTTTGTACTGTGATCCTAGCATTCAAAAGTGTGTCAAACAGATCTAACCACTCAAAAACACTCTGGTCTTTGAAATAAAAATAAAACCATGCCCCATATATAATATATAAACAGGGTTTTAAATATGGTTTTATTTAGGGTTTTGATTTGAATTTTTTTGTCCATGATCAAAATGCCATGATGATATCAATGCAATGACATGACTTTGCATTTGATGAAATTTGGGATGTTACAAACCTAACCCCCTTAATATGAATCTCGCCCTCGAGATTCAGATTGGCTAGCAAATAGGTGAGGGTGGTCTTTCCGAAGGTCATCTTCTCTTTCCCAATTTGCTTCTTCTTCGGTATGATGGTTCCAGTGTACTTTGTAGAATTTGATAGTCTTAGTGCGAGTAACTCTTTCTGCTGTCTCAAGAATCTTGATAGGTTTCTCCTCATAAGTAAGATCACTCTCCAATTGAACCTCTTCCAAAGGTATAGTGTCCTTCAATGAAGTTTCTTCCATCTCCGGATGACACTTTTTTAATTGACTCACATGAAACACATTGTGAATAGCAGACAGTGATTCTTGCAATTCTATCTCATAATCCACTTCTCCTTTGCGGCTCAAAATCTTGAATGGTCCAACATACCTAGGTGCCAATTTTCCTTTGACTCCAAATCTCTTCACACCACAAAGTGGTGAGACTCTAAGATAAGCTCTATCACCTACCTCATAGGTGATTTCCCTACGGTTTTAATCTGCGTAACTCTTTTGTCGGGATTGGGCTATCTTAAATCTGTCCTTTACCATTCTGACTTTCGCTTCAGCTTCCTTGATCATTCTGGTTTGAATAAATTTCTTTCTCCTACCCCATTCCATAGTAATGGCGTAGTACACTTCCTTCCATAAAGGAATTCAAACGGAGCCATCTCTATGTTTGCTTCATAGCTGTTAGTGTAAGAGAATTCTGCGTATGGCAGACTTTCATCCCAACTAGATCCATAGTCTAGTGCACATGCCCTCAACATATCCTCCAAAATCTGATTGGTCCTTTCTGTCTTTCCATCAGTCTGAGGGTGAAAAGTTATGCTGAATTCTAGCCTTGTTCCCAATGATTCATGCAGTTGTCGCCAAAAATGCGAAGTTAACTGAGTTCCTCTATCAGACACAATACTCTTAGGTACTCCATGCAGACACACAATCCTGTTCATATAAATCTTAGCCAATTTAGCACTTGTATAGGTAGTCTTCATGGGTATGAAGTGAGCCACTTTAGTTAGATGATCCACAACAACCCATATAGAATCGTATCCGGACCTAGTCCTTGGCAATCCGGTGATAAAATCCATACCAATCTTATCCCACTTCCAATCAGGTATAGGTAGTGGTTGGAATAACCCTGCTGGTTTCTGATGTTGCGCTTTCACTCTACTACACACGTCACACAAAGCAATGTGTTCCGCGATATCTTTCTTGAGATTGTTCCACCAAAATATTTCCTTCACATCCATGTACATTTTGGTGTTACCCGGATGAATAGAATATGGTGAATTGTGTGCTTCTTGCAGAATCAATTTCCGAAACTCCGGATCTTGTGGAATGCAGATACGCTTTCCACACCATAAAGTTTCTTGTTCATCTTCATGGAATCCTTTAGCCTTTCCTTTACTAATTTTACCTTTAATCTATTTTATTTCCTTGTCCAACTTTTGGGCTTCTTTAATCTTATCAATTAATGTTGGTTGAACTTCCAAAGACATGAGATATCCTTTAGGCACTATCTCCAATCTTAGATCTTTGAATTGGGCACACAGATCATCAGGCAATTCTCCCTTAGTGAGGCTATTCACATAAACCTTACGGCTTAAGGAATCCGCTACAACATTTTCTTTACCAGGATGGTATTGCAAACTCAAGTCGTAGTCTTTGATGAGTTCTAGCCACCTTCTTTGTCTCATGTTGAGATCTTTCTGGGTGAAAATATATTTCAAACTCTTGTGATCTGTGAACACTTCACAACTATTTCCCAAAAGATAATGTCTCCATGTTTTGAGTGCATGGACAACAGAGGCTTACTCTAAGTCATGAGTAGGATAATTTACTTCATGAGTTTTGATTTGTCTCGAGGCATAAGCCACAACTTTCCCTTCTTGCATCAATACTCCACCCAATCCTTGGTGAGATGCATCACAATATACTTGAAAGTCCTTCTCTAAATCTGGCAGACATAAGACTGTGCTGACATTAGTCTCTTCTTCAATTCTTGGAAACTGATTTCACATCCTTCAGTCCAATCAAACTTCTTCTTTTTCTTAAGTAACTCCATCATTGGCTTAGCTACTTTTGATAAATTCTCAATGAACCTCCTGTAGTATCCTGCCAAGCCTAGGAAACTACAAACTTCTTTAACAGACTTGGGAGATTCCCACTCAGTTATAGCTGACACCTTTGCAGGATCGACAGCTATACCATCTCCTAACACAATATGTCCAAGAAATCCAACTTCATTCAACCAAAATTCACATTTACTGAACTTGGCATACAACTTATGCTCCCTGAGTTTCTTAAGAATCAAACGCAAATGTTCTTCATGCTCTTCTTTGCTCTTGGAACATATCAAAATGTCATTGATGAATACGATAACAAACTTGTCAAGGAACTCCATGAACACCTTGTTCATCATCTTCATGAAATAATCTGGTGCATTTGTTAGTCCAAATGGCATTACGGTATACTCATACAATCCATACCTAGTGGTAAAAGCAGTCTTAAGTATGTCTTGCTCTCTAATCTTTAGCTAAAAGTAGCCTGATCGGAGATCAATTTTTTAGAACACTCGGGCTCCTTCTAGCTGATCAAATAGATCATAGATTCTGGGCAAAGGGTACTTGTTCTTTATAGTCACCTCATTGAGTGAACGATAATCTATGTATAGTCTTTGACTTCTGTCCTTCTTCTCAACAAACAGAACTAGTGCACCCCAAGACGAAGAACTTGGTTTGGGTAAATCCTTTCTGCAACTATTCTCCAAGCTGTTTCTTGAGTTGTTTCAACTCATCAAGTGACATCTTGTAGGGTCTCTTTGCTATTGGTCCAGATCCTGGCAGTAAGTCAATCAAAAACTCTACATCTCTATCGGGTGGCATTCCTGGTAATTCCTCCAGAAACACATCCGGATACTCCTTCACAACTGGTACACTGTCTATGCTAACCCCCTTAAGAGAATTTAGCTTACTCGCTTTAGATTCAAAGTTAGACTTGGACCTAATCCGTTTCTTATCCGGGGCTGTGAGTGTAACCGTACGATTGGCACAATCTATTACTCCTTCATACTTAGTCATCCAATCCTTGCGAATCTAGGATTATCAGACTAACTGGAAACATATACTTTCCAAATTCTATCACTAGATCATGACATCCAAAATTTACTATCATCTCTCCACCTGGAGAGCTTACTTTAATAGGACATCCCATAGTTTCAGTTGGAAGTCCATTTTTATCAACAAATGCTCTTGATTTGAATGAATGCGATGTGCCGGTATAAAAAAGAATAAGTGCTTGAAAAGAGTTAAGCTTGAACTTACCAGCCACAACATTAAATTTCTCATAGATTTCCTCCACATTAATGTGGTTTAGTTGACCCTTCTGAAAAGGGTTTGGCTTGTTGGCTCCATCAGCCTTCTTTTCTGGGCATTCATTTGCATAGTGCCCAGTTTTCTTACACTTGAAGCATTCAACCTAACTGATGTCTCTCTTAGCAGGCTGACTTCCATTTCCATTTGTAACATCCAAAAAATACTAAACTTGGATCATCAAACTCTAATCATCAAATTTAGGGTTAACAAAAACTTTGCTAAAAAAATGAAAGCATGCATGGTGTATGCATTTCATTTGGAATTCTTTTGAACCAACTTGTTTGTGTGTTCCTTTGCTTGTAAATGGATGCTTAGGTGAAATAAACATCATCTAAACAATTCCCAAACTTTTCTCAAAGGCAAGTAAATAAAAACAAATAAAATAAGGGAATGGTCATTTTGACCAATTTAACTCCCGTGCCTACTTTGGCTGTTTCAAACTTTCAGAACTTAACAGAAACTTTTCTGGATCTTTGCACCCCTTGATTGTACTCATAACAAGGTATCAAGGCCCACTTTGTGATCATCCAAAAACATTCAAATGCATAGTTTAAAGGATAGTTCAAAATTGAATCTTTATCATATGAGAAGATTCCACTTTTTCAAAAACCACTCAAACAAGCTCAACTTTCAAAACCCAAGCATCTGCAGACTCACCAGCACCAACCTAGCACACCCATCAAAAATCTTTTCAAAATTCAAAACTTGAATTCTTGCGGCCATTTCATCAAACACTTGGCAGAAACAAATCAAACTGGCCTAACTTCACTGTTTGGAGCAGTAATTTGGCTAAGAAATGTTCACCATTGATCACCCTTGTCTCCCCCAGTGCCAACCAGTGCTTGGACAAACCCTAGCCCCTACCCTTTGCCCCATGCCATGCCAACCCGAGCATCCCCTTGCCAGCCAACAATGGCTAGCTAGCCAGAGCAAGCACCAAGCCTAAACAACATGTCTAGGAGGCAGCCAACACCCTACCGCCACTCCCTGTCCAGTGCTTGAACCCTACCAGCCACTGGACCACGCGCACGAACCATGCCAAGCTCGCCAGCAACCATGCCGAGCGTGCGCCAGAGCGCCACCCTCGATCGAAGCCCACAGACCGCGTGCCGCCCTCGCCGCGTGCATATGTGATCACCACCGTCCCAGTAACCCCACAAACACGCTCGTTCGCCGCCGTGCGGACCACGTGCGATGTGCGCCATTAAATCTTCTGTCGGGCACGCACAGAGCACCGTCGCGTTCCGACCAAACCGCACCGCCCCACGTCTCGCCAGGGAGCACCGCACCGCCCCTACCGTCGCCCACGCCGATAGCCGTCTGTACCGTCGACCATGACGAGCTCACCTTGCACCCCGTCGGTCCCCTTGCGCCACTATAAATAGAGGCCACCCCCAGCCGAATTGAGAACACCATCTCACTCCCCTCTCCTCACTGATCGTGCCACCCCATTCTCGGAGCAAGGCGAGCAGCACTTCGCCAGAATTTCGCCGGAGCCTGCCGCCTCTGGAGACGAAGGGAGGCAGCGATTGGAGCCGCCCCAGGAGAAGCTGCCGGTACCAGGAAGTTCGCCATCGTCGACTTCGTCGTTCGACCGCCTCGCCGACCCTCGCCTGAACCCCGGTGAGCCCCCAACGACCCCCACTGGCCGTGCTAGGTTTCTGTCTCGCCGGCGTTGCCCAGCGTCGACGATGACCCTCAGCCATTGGATTAGAATCAAATCGAACGCACCACATCACCCCATACCGCTTCGCACCCCCTGTCTCACTGACGCGTGGGGATAGCCACTTAACCAGCCCGCGTAAGCGCTGTGCTTAGCAGGCCGGCCCAGTATCACTTCCCGCGCAGCCCAGTTATTTGAATTTAACCTTTTTCATTTTATTTCAAACACACTTCTGTACCCAGTTTAAAAAAGCAACCCAGGTCGATTCAGTGAACCAAATTGAATGAAAACAATTTTATTAGAAAAGTCTGGGAATGCTGAATCCAAGCCCGTTGGATTCAAGTCATTTGGATCTGTAGATCATCCATGGTAAAAATAACAAGGCAGAAGCTTTTCTGCATTCAAACATTTTTCAAATTAAAACCATAATAGCTTTTGAGTTGACTCCAACTCTCAAAAATCACATTTAACAATACCTTTCAGAATATATAAAAATATATAGGTTTACTTACAGAAATAATGTTCAAGTAATAAAAGAATGCTACATAGGCATTTCTAGTCACTTTATTTCATTAAAAATAAAAGGGTAAAACCTTATTAAATTGTGAAAACACTTTAAATCACATTCCCATGGACTAAAATATGTGGTGATGACATGTGTCAACATGATCCCATGTTTGGTTTGGAGAATATTAAATCTTTAAGTAGTTTTTCAATGAGTAGAAATTACTTTTCTAAAAATAGAAGGAATTAAACCAAGCTTTAATCTTGTAATGTTAGTGATGATGCTAGATCATCTATAGGACCCTTTGGTGTTATGATTGCAAGTAGTTAAGTATTGTTTGGTGATTGTGTACATCGTATTTATTTATAGACGCTAGTACCGACTAAGAATACGAGGAGGAAGGAGGATTCTACGAAGAAGAAGCCGAGTAGAACTTCAACCACTGCTCTGCACAAGGCAAGCTAACACTTGCAAGATACTCTACTTAGCAAGCCTTACTATACAAGTTAACCTTGCAAGCCTAATACTACTAGTTGAATTGGCAAGCTATTAACTTAGCAAGCTTACACAACTTGATACCTAATCCTAGTTTTACTTGCAAGCTTAATACTTTATTTTCCTTATCAAAGCTTTCTCTTAGAGTTTACTTAATGAATTATAGATTCTAAGAAGATAATTGATGGTTGCATAAAGAGCATAAAATTTGGCCTAAGTTAGATAATCTTAATGTCATCCTAAGGCATGAGATTAAACTTAGTTGAAACTCCACTAGTTTACCACCCCTCATTAGTGCTTACCCCCACTTGTAGATGCTAGTGCTAAGCATAAAACTTGATTAACATTAGATGGGAATACTTGGTGAAAATGGTTATGAAAACCATAGAATGATGGATCATTCTACTGACATGTTTTGACCCGTGTTTCCGAACACCAGATGGTTTTGGTGATGAAAATGTTGAGACATGAGCCTTAGCCCTTTATAAAACTGATGGTTGTCTGGATGCGATACCATTCCAATTTTATCGTAAACCACACACCAAGATTGGGTAGGGCTTGACTGGAAACTTATATACCTTAGTATTAGTTCCCTCACGGCTAAGGTCTGAGCTGAGGCTACCTTGTGAAGATTGTCCACCTATGCAGTACCCAAGATGACAGTTGGTCATGGTTGGGAGGCCAAACTCACAGGAGAGGTGCTTATACTAGGGCGTGTAATTGAAAGGTTAGGATTGATTATCCGCATACTGAGTATGGTGAATTCAGGATTTGTTCCTGACGGATGTATCGAATGTTGTGGTGAAAGTGTACAATCTGCAGAGTGTCAAACTATTCGAATAGTCGCGTCCATGTTATGGACAGCTTGAGTGGCCATACTGTTCCCTCCGATGTTTTCAAAGGACTGTGAAATGAATCGAGACTTTGACTTGACCACAACAGGTTGTGATATGAAATACAAGTTCCTACTTAGGAGTTATAAACTGACTAGCTCTTGCTTCTCAGCTTAGTAGAGATAACTGCTTTTGCAAAACAACCCTAGAGCCTAGTGTCCTATTATCAAAAACCCTTTCACTTGTTAGTATTAGTTTGCAGTACTTAAAGAGTACTCATGGCTTTGTCCTGGCTATTCCGTGGCGGACTATGAAGAGGAGTACGGAGGATGGACCCCAGGAAGGTTACGACAACAAGGTTCATCTCCCATCGTCAGCATTGCCTGTGACCCCGAAGATGGAGCTCCGCCTACGTTACCGTTATTATTACGTATTCGGCTGCTTGAAGTTGTATTAAGAACTGGATCATGAGATCCCTATTTGTGTAAGACATTATGTATGGTTTGTAATGGATGATGTACTGTGGTATCCAATTCTGTTATGTCTCGCAAAAATGGTAATCCTGGGATTGCGATGTATGGCATAACAGGCATCTGGGATTAAAAATCCGGGTGTTGACAAGTTGGTATCAGAGCCATCCTGACCATAGGAGACCCTAGTTAGACTGGACGTTTGAATCAAAAACTTAGTTTCAAAACCAAAGAAAACAAATATTTACAAAAACTTATTCTCATTCTTATCCCTTTGATTCTTTCATGAAAATTCATGTTCCTCAAAAACTCTTGCAAAATACATAAAATTTTGACACACTTGATCACTCTACTAACTTACTCATCCTATATTCTTATAGATGGATGTGAAGTACAACAAGTTTTATCAGTTGCGGAATGGAGGAGACCTTATCTTTGAGAGGGATTTGGACCAGCTTTCGGAACTTCTGGAGCGTCCACACCCCAAGTTCTACGGAGCTTAGCTCAATGATCAAGGAGGAGAAGATCTGCAGTGGCTAATTGTTGCAAGTCTCTGAGGAAATATTGAACCTCCCACTGCTGAGGGAATTTAGTTTACCTTAAGAGAGAACAACTGGCTCGACGGACTTGCCAGGGCCATGCAGGAAGCTCTTTCCCATCTGTGTGGGCAGAGCATCAACCAGATCAAGGGTACCCGCTTTGAGTTTTGCCCAAGGCGTGATGCTAATGGACAACCACTGGAAGCCCCATACCACCCTGAGCTGAAGACCCAATTGGACCACCTTAGCTTCATGATGTACGATCGTCAGCAGGAGTTGGATAACTGCCGTGACTACTCCAACCACAAGTCTTCCATCATCAAGACGAAGGATCAGACCATCGCCATGCTAGCCAAGGATCGCAAGTCTCGCCACCGTCATCTCGACAAGAAGGAGCGCATTATTGCCCGTCTTCGCCATCGTATCTCATCTTTGGAGGAGACCATCCACGAGAGAGACATGCAGTTGGAGGAAAGGGAAAATGCCTGAGAGGATCTTCGTGGAGACCCTTACTCCTATCTCAGCGATGATGATGATTTTCTGGAGGATCAGGCTATGGACTTCTTCACCGATGAGGATGATTTCGCCTTCATCGATGATGATGAGGATGACGAAGCCACCGACTCCGAGGAGTAGTAGCACTTGAGCACTAGCGTAGTAAGTAGTATTCGGTCCCACTGTATCATAGTTTCCAGAATGGTTCTTAAAACCATCTGTTTTTCTTTGTTATGGTGTGTGTTCTATCGTGTGCTATGAATGAATGAATGAAAAGCGAGTTGCTAGAAAAATCTGAGTCAAACTTTGAAAACTTTTCAAAATCCCAGAACCTTAGAAATAATCCTCTTTTCTCATGATCTATCTCAATCTTCAGATGCCACGCGGAGGAAGTGGTTCATCCCCGGACCCGATGTTGCAGATTCTGCAAATGTTGACCTCTGACCGCGAAGCTGAAAGAGCGGAACGTCAAGCCAACCTAGCCACCCTGCAGTAGATAGCCAGCTAGCCCACAACAACCAAGGCCACGGAAATTAGGACAACCATGGATCTAAGCTCCAAAATTTCCAGAATACCAACCCACCTGTTTTCACTAAGTCAGAAGAACCCCTAGACGCTGATGATTGGCTGCAAACCATGGAAAATAACCTAGAAGTCGCCGGAGTGGAAGCCAATGAGAAAGTTCTATTCGCCACCCACTATCTAGCCGGAGATGCCAGGGCATGGTGGAACAGTGTTCGCGCAATGACCGGAGGCCAGATGATGACCTGGGAGGAATTCAAGGTCAAGTTTAGTAGAACCCATGTGCCACCGGGTTTGATCAAGAGAATGAGAGACGAATTCAGAGAGCTGAAGCAAGGAAGGATGACCATAGTGGAATACCGTGACAATTTTTTGTCATTAGCTAGGTATGCCCCGGATGAGATCGACACCGAAGCGAAGAAGAAAGAAAGATTCATGAATGGTCTGCACGATGAGATGCAGACAGTGTTAGTCAATATCCCCTTTGCTGATATTGAAGCCCTTGTCGACTCTGCTATCCAGATGGAAGGAAAGATCAACCAAGCCAATGAGAACCGCAAGCATCGCATGATGCATCCGCCAGGAACCCATCAGACCCCAAAGTATCGCCCTAACCCATCTCCAGGATTTGCCCCAAGAACCAACCGACCCCCGATGAACCGTCCGACCTATCCCAACCGTGGAATCCCTAGGCCCGGAGGAAATCACAACAACCCCGGCAACGCTAGCAATTTCAACCGTGCCCCACCCAAGTTCAACAACAACAATGCTGCCACCAACACCAACACTGCCCCGAGGACTGGAAGCAATGTTGTGCTCAGAAGACAAGGACAAGTCGCAAGTGACTTGTTATGACTGTGGAAATAAGGGTCACTACTCCAACGAGTGCCCCAACAAGAAGAATTCCGCAGCACCCAATGCCAATGTCCCAGCTCAGCAACAACGTCGTGTCCAGCTAGGAAGAAGGTTTGCCCCAGGGAATTCGCTCAACCGCAATGGCCGTCTTTTTCTCATGCATGCTGAAGAAGCTCAGGAAGCGCCAGACGTCGTGCTGGGTATGTTTTCTGTTAATTTAGTACTTGCACGAGTGTTTTTTGATTCTGGTGCATCGCACTCATTTGTCACCGAAGAATTTGCATGCACTAGTAAAATTCAACCAACCAAACTGAAGCATGTTATGATTGTTCAAATTCCCGGATCAACCACCAAGGCTAGACAAATTTGCAAAGCCGTCCCTATCTGAATCCATGGCATAGATTTTTATGCAAATCTGATAGTACTTGGAACTAAAGGTTTGGAAGTAGTACTAGGAATGGATTGGATGTCCAAACATAAAGGATTAATTGACTGTGCCAAGAAAGCCATAACCATGACCAGTACAGCCGGAATATAAGTCGAGCATATATCTGAAACCTTACCTCGTCAATTCAAGTGTAACAAGAGTATAGCCCAACCTACCATTGACCAAGTCCGGATAGTCTGTGAATACCCCGATGTATTTCTAGATGTTTTGCCCGGTATGCCCCCAGATCGGGACATCGAGTTTATCATTGAACTAATCCCCGGAACCGGACCCATAGCCCAGAGACCATATAGTATGAACCCGTCTGAACTAGCAGAACTGAAGAAGCAACTAGATTCCATGTTGGAAATTGGATTGATTCAACCAAGTGCATCACCATGGAGGTCACCTGTCTTGTTTGTGGACAAGAAGGATGGAGGTAACCGTTTGTGTACGGATTATCGGAAGTTGAATGATGTCACCATCAAGAACAAATACCCCTTGCCCAAGATAGAAGATCTGTTTGATCAGTTCACCGGTGCCAAAGTGTTTTCCAAGATTGATCTTAGAACAGGCTATCATCAACTCAAGATTCGTGCAGAGGATATCCCAAAGACTTCCTTTACCACCAGATATGGATTGTATGAGTATACAGTCATGTCATTTGGATTAACCAATGCCCCCGCTTATTTCATGAATCTCATGAATCTCATGAATAAGATTTTTATGGACTTCCTGGATAAGTTTGTTGTTGTTTTCATCGATGACATTCTGATTTATTCCAAATCATAAGAAGAACATGAGCTACACCTAAGGACCATTCTTGGAACCCTTAGAGAGCATCAGCTGTATGCAAAGTTTATCAAATGTGAATTCTGGTTACAGGAGGTAGGATTCCTCGGTCACATGGTATCAGCCGGAGGAATTGCCGTTGACCCTGCAAAAGTAAAAGATGTCGAAGATTGGCAAGCCCCAACCACTCAAACCCAAGATCGTGCATTTCTCGGATTGGCGGGATATTACCGCAAGTTCGTAGAAGGATTCTCGAGTATCGCCAGACCCATGACCCAATTGCTGAAGAAGGACAAGAAGTTTGAATGGATCGACAAATGTGAAGCGAGTTTTCAACAACTCAAGAGGAGATTGATTTCAGCCCCAATCTTAATCATGCCGGATATCACGAAGCCCTTCGATGTGTATTGTGACGCATCCAAGATTGGTCTCAAATGTGTGCTAATGAAAGAAGGGAAAGTTATATCTTATCTATCTCGACAACTGAAGCAACATGAGCAAAATTACCCAACCCATGACCTCGAACTCGCAGCCGTAGTTCTAGCCCTGAAGACATGGAGACATTACCTGATGGGAAACCATTGTGAGATTTATTCGGATCACAAGAGCCTGAAGTATATATTCACTCAGAAGGAGCTGAATATGAGACAAAGAAGATGGATTGAGATAATCAAGGATTACGACCTGGACATTCACTATCACCCTGGTAAAGCCAATGTGGTAGCCGATGCCCTTAGCAGATTGCCGTGCCGCTTGAACTCCATGATTTTAAAGGACCAACCAAGCTTGCACAAGGAGATCGAAGATTTTCGAATGGAATTAGTAAGTGAAGGATTTTTGGCTAGCATAGAACTCCAGCCCACTTTGATCAGTCAGATTAAAGAGGCGCAGAAGGGAAATGCTAGTATTGACGGAATCAAGCGCCGTATCGGTACAGGCAAAGTACCCGGATTCACCGAAGACAAAGAAGGAGTTCTGTGGTACAAAGGACACCTTTGTGTACCAGCAGATTCGGAATTGAAAGAAGTTATTCTGAAGGAGGCTCATGATACTCTTTATTCTATCCATCCCGGAGGAACTAAGATGTATCAAGATTTAAAAGAGCAATTTTGGTGGCATAAGATGAAGAGAAAAATCGGAAGCTATATCGCCAAGTGTGATATATGTCAGCGAGTCAAGGCAGGACATCAAAGACCCACTGGATTGTTGCAACCCTTGCAGATTCCGGAATGGAAATGGGATTCCATTGGAATGGACTTTATCAGCGGATTGCCTACTTCTAGTAGGGGAAATGACTCTATCTGGGTCATAGTGGACCGATTGTCCAAAGTCGCCCATTTCTTACCCGTCAAGACCACATATCAGAGTTCGAAGCTAGCAGAGTTATACATCGCTAGAATAGTTAGTTTGCATGGAGTCCCCAAGAACATCGTATCGGATCGAGGAACTCAGTTTACCTCGAGATTCTGGAAGAAAGTCCAGGAAGGTTTAGGAACCCGCCTAGATTTCAGTACCGCTTATCACCCTCAGACCGACGGACAAACGGAGCGAGTAAATCAAATACTCGAGGATATGCTGAGAGCATGTGTGTTAGAATATGGATTCAAGTGGGAAGACTGTCTGCCGTTTGCAGAATTTTCATACAACAACAGCTATCAAGCCAGTTTGCAAATGGCCCCATTTGAATTCATGTACGGAAGGAAGTGTCGCACCCCTTTGAACGGTCGGAAGTAGGAGAGAGTCAGATTTTCGGACCCGACATCCTACAAGAAGCAGAAGAGAAGGTTCACAAGATTCGCGAGCACCTCAAGACCGCCCAGTCCAGACAGAGAGTTACGCCGACAAGAGATGCCGAGACCTCGCCTTCAACATAGGAGATTTTGTATATCTGAAAATGTCGCCATTGAAGGGAATGCAGCGTTTCCAACTCAAAGGAAAGTTAGCCCCCAGATATATCGGTCCTTTCAAGATTCTGAACCATCGAGGAGAAGTGTCGTATCAATTGGAACTACCCGAAGAGATGTCAGCAATGCACAATGTGTTCCATATCTCGTTACTTCACAAGTGTCTCGAAGTCCCAGAGAAGACCGAAGTGTTCAAGAATATCGACCACCGGACCATAGAGATCAATGATGACCTGACCTATCCCGAAGTACCCATCCGTATTTTGGAAGAAGCTTTCCGAACTACCCAAACCCGAAGCATCAAGTTTCTCAAGATTCAGTGGAGCAACCACACAGAAGAGGAAGCTACCTGGGAGCGCGAAGATCACATCAGGACAGAGTTTCCCGATCTCTTCAAATCCTAGTAATCTTTTTCGTCCTTTTTCAAATCTCGGGACGAGATTTTGTTTAAGGGGGAAGGTTTGTAACATCCCAAAAATACTAAACTTGGATCATCAAACTCTAATCATCAAATTTAGGGTTAACAAAAACTTTGCTAAAATAAAAAAAATATGAAAGCATGCATGGTGTATGCATTTCATTTGGAATTCTTTTGAACCAACTTGTTTGTGTGTTCCCTTGCTTGTAAATGGATGATAGGTGAAATAAACATCATCTAAACAATTCCCAAACTTTTCTCAAAGACAAGTAAATCAAAACAAATAAAATAAGGGAATGGTCATTTTGACCAATTTAACTCCCATGCCTACTTTGGTTGTCTCAAACTTTCAGAACTTAACAGAAACTTTTCTGGATCTTTGCACCCCTTGATTGTACTCATAACAAGGTATCAAGGCCCACTTTGTGATCATCCAGAAACATTCAAATGCATAGTTTAAAGGACAGTTCAAAATTGAATCTTTATCATATGAGAAGATCCCACTTTTTCAAAAACCACTCAAACAAGCTCAACTTTCAAAACCCAAGCATCTGCAGACTCACCAGCACCAACCTAGCACACCCACCAAAAATCTTTTCAAAATTCAAAGCTTGAATTCTTGCAGCCATTTCATCAAACACTTGGCAGAAACAAATCAAACTGGCCTAACTTCACTGTTTGGAGCAGTAATTTGGCTAAGCAATGTTCACCATTGATCACCCTTGTCTCCCCCAGTGCCAACTACTGCTTGGACAAACCCTAGCCCCTACCCTTTGCCCCATCCCATGCCAACCCGAGCATCCCCTTGCCAGTCGACAATGGCTAGCTAGCCAGAGCAAGCACCAAGCCTAAACAACATGTCTAGGAGGCGTAACACCCCACCACTCACTCCCGGCCAAAAACCTGCCAGCCACTGGACCACGTGCACGCACCATGCCAAGCTCGCTAGCAACCATGTCGAGCATGCGCCAGAGTGCCACCCTCGACCGATGCCCACAGACCGCGCGCCGCCCTCGCCGCGTGCATACGTGATCACCACCGTACCAGTAACCCCGCAGACACGCTGCTCGCCATTGCGGACCACGCCGCCAGCGCCATTAAATCCTCTATCGGGCACGTGCAGAGCACCGTCGCGTTCCGACCAAACCGCACCGCCCCACGTCTCGCCACCGTGTCGTTGAGCATTGCCAGGGAGCACCGCACCGCCCCCTACCGTCGCCCATGCCGATAGCCGTCTATACCGTCGACCACGACGAGCTCACCTTATGCCCCGTCGGTCCCCTCACGCCACTATAAATAGAGGCCACCCCGAGCCGAATTGAGCACACCATCTCACTCCCCTTTCCTCACTGATTGTGCCACCCTGTTCCCGGAGCAAGGCGAGAAGCACTTCGCCGGAATTTCGCCGGAGCCTGTCGCCTCTGGAGAAGAAGGGAGCCAGCGATTGGAGCCGCCCCAGGAGAAGCTGCCGGTACCAGGAAGTTCGCCGTCATCGACTTCGTCGTTCGCCCGCCTCGCCGACCCTCGCCTGAACCCCGGTGAGCCCCCAACGACCCCCACTGGCCGCGCTAGGTTTCTGTCTCGCCGGCGTTGCTCAGCGTCGACGATAACCCTCAGCCGTTGGAATAGAATCAGATCGAACACACCACATCGCCCCATACCTCTTCGCACCCCCTGTCTCACTGACGCGTGGGGACAACCACTTAACCATCCCGCGTAAGCGCTGTGCTTAGAAGGCCGGCCCAGTATCACTTCCCGCGCAGCCCAGTTATTTGAATTTAACCTTTTCATTTTATTTCAAACACACTTCTGTACCCAGTTTCAAAAAGCAACCTAGGTCGATTCAGTGAACCAATTTGAATGAAACCAATTTTTTTAGAAAGGTCTGGGAATGCTGAATCGAAGCCCGTTGGATTCAAGTCATTTGGATCAGTAGATCATCCATGGTAAAAAAAAACAAGGCAGAATCTTTTTTGCATTCAAACATTTTTCAAATTAAAACCATAATAGCTTTTAAGTTCATTCCAACTCTCAAAAATCACATTTAACCATACCTTTCAAAATATATAAAAATATATAGGTTTACTTACATAAATAATGTTCAAGTAATAAAAGAATGCTACATAGGCATTTCTAGTCACTTTATTTCATTAAAAATAAAAGGGTAAAACCTTATTAAATTGTGTCACCACTTTAAATCACATTCCCATGGACTAAAATATGTGGTGATGACATGTGTCAACATGATCCCATGTTTGGTTTGGAGAATATTAAATCTTAAGTAGTTTTTCAGCGAGTAGAAATTACTTTTCTAAAAATAAAAGGAATTAAACCAAGCTTTAATCTTGTAATGTTAGTGATGATGCTAGATCATCTATAGGACCCTTTGGTGTGATGATTGCAAGTAGTTAAGTATTGTTTGGTGATTGTGTACATCGTATTTATTTATAGAAGCTAGTACCGACCAAGGATACGAGGAGGAAGGAGGATTCTACGAAGAAGAAGCCGAGGAGAACTTCAACCACTGCTCTGCACAAGGCAAGCTAACACTTGCAAGATACTCTACTTAGCAAGCCTTACTATACAAGTTAACCTTGCAAGCCTAATACTACTAGTTGAATTGGCAAGCTATTAACTTAGAAAGCTTACACGACTTGATACCCAATCCTAGTTTTACTTGCAAGCTTAATACTTTATTTTCCTTATCAAAGCTTTCTCTTAGAGTTTAATTAATGAATTATAGATTCTAAGAAGATAATTGAAGGTTGCATAAAGAGCATAAAATTTGGCCTAAGTTAGATAATCTTAATGTCATCCTAATCCATGAGATTAAACTTAGTTGAAACTCCACTAGTTTACCACCCCTCATTAGTGCTTACCCCCACTTGTAGATGCTAGTGCTAAGCATAAAACTTGATTAACATTAGATGCGAATACTTGGTGAAAATGGTTATGAAAACCTTATAATGATGGATCATTCTACTGAGATGTTTTGACCTGTGTTTCCGAACACCAGATGGTTTTGGTGATGAAAATGTTGAGGCATGAGCCTTAGCCCTTTATAAAATTGATGGTTGTATGGATGCGATACCATTCCAATTTTATCGTACAACCACAATACCCAAAGATTGGGTAGGGCTTGACTGGAAACTTATATACCTTAGTATTAGTTCCCTCACGGCCAAGGTCTGAGCTGAGGCTACCTTGTGAAGATTGTCCACCTGTGCATTACCCAAGATGACAGTTGTTCATGGTTGGGAGGCCAAACTGACAGGAGAGGTGCTCATACTAGGGCGTGTAATTGAAAGGTTAGGATTCATTAATCGCATACTGAGTATGGTGAATTCAGAATTTGTTCCTGACGGATGTATCGAATGTTGTGGTGAAAGTGTACAATCTGTGCAGAGTGTCAAACTATTCGAATAGTCGCGTCCACGGTTATGGAAAGTTGGAGTGGCCATACTGTTCCCCCGTCAGATGTTTTCAAAAGACTGGTGAAATGAATTGAGACTTTGACTTGACCACAACAGGGTTGTGATATGAAATACAAGTTCCTACTTAGGAGTTATAAAACTGTGACTAGCTTCTCTTGCTTCTCAGCTTAGTAGAGATAAACCTGGCTTTTGCAAAACAACCCTAGAGCCTAGTGTCCTATTATCAAAAACCCCTTTCACTTGTTAGTATTAGTTTGCGAGTACTTAAAGATTTTTCATGGCTTTGTCCCTGGCTATTCCCGTGGCCAGACTATGAAGAGGAGTACCTGGAGGATGGACCCCAGGAAGGTTACGACAACTAGGATCATCTCCCATCGTCAGCATTGCCTGTGACCCCGAAGATGGAGCTTCGCCTACACTACCGTTATTGTTACGTATTCCGCTGCTTGAAGTTGTATTAAGAACTGGATCATGAGATCCCTATTTGTGTAAGACCTTATGTATGGTTTGTAATGGATGATGTACTATGGTATCCAATTCTGTTATGTCTCGCAAAAATGGTAATCCTGGGATTGCGATGTATGGCATAATAGGCATCTGGGATTCAAAATCCGGGTGTTGACACCATTCCCACTATGATGGCTCTTGTGTTCACTCTTGTGGTTCTTATATCCACCATTGGCATGACTATGGTGGTGCTTGTTATCATGGTGATGGTTACTGTTGTGGTGGCTGTTATACTTCCCATGTTTGTGGGATCCAGAACCTCCACTATCATCACCATGGGAACGCTTGCGTGACGATCCAGAACTATGCTTATCAAAGTGATGCTTCCTCTTCCTATTCTCCACCTGTTTCATCTTGCTTTCCAAGATGGTGGCTTTGTCACACAGTGATTGATAAGTTGGGACATATGCAACAGATAGCTGCATGCACATCTCATCATTCAGCCCTTCAAGGAATTTTTCCTTCCTCTTAGCATCAATGTCAACATCATCCGGTGCATAGCGTGCCAGATTGTTGAACTCCTCAATATATTCTGCCACACTGCGGTGGCATTGCTTAAGGTTGTGGAACTCTTTCTTCTTCAAACTCATCACTCCTGATGAGATATGAGCAGTGTGGAAACCATCCTCAAATATTGCCCAAGTCACATCTTCAATAGGAGTGGTGATTAGGAAATTATCCCACCATGTGGCTGCTGGTCCTTCTAGTAGATGTGTTGCAAACCTGACCTTTTCCTCATCAGTGCAGCCCACAATGACCAAGTCCTTGTTCACAGAATGTAACCAGTCATTGGCTACCACAGGATCAGTGGTTCCCGAGAACTTTGCAGGCCTCAGCCTTAGAAACCTTTTAAGCATATCAAAGGTTGTTGGGTTGTTTTGATTGTTGTTGTTGTTATTGTTGTTGTTGTTATTGTTGTTGTTGTTCTAGTTCTGATTTTGATTCGCCATAAACTAGGTCATCATTTGCATCAACTGAGTCTAAGTTGTCATCAGCTGCTGCATCTCATTGCCATTGTTGTTATTGTTGTTAGTGTTGGGATTGGCACGTCGGGTAGGCATCTGTGGTTTCAATAAGGATAAGTAATGAGATATAACCCATAGATACTAACATGCACAATACATCACATAGCAACAATCACAAATAATCATGCACAAGATAAACTTAGAGTTTAAACAACGTAAACAACATGTTTTGGAAAAGTAAACACACTAGCAAAGCCATCCACATGTTGGATGATCATTCTGACTCGATAAATATAATGATGATAGATAGATAGATAGGTAGCCAAGTAGTCGAAACTACTCCACCATGTCGACCTCCTCGTCTACAACAGTAAGTCATGTTGTCTCCATTGTTGTCTTATACTCCTCCATGGTGGTGGTCAAAGAATCGACCTTCACCCGAAGGGCTCTCTTCTGCGAGCGCAGCCTCTCTATCACTCCCTGCTGTGTCTCTAGCTCAAGATCCTTGAGCTCTATCTCAGCCTTCATCTCATTGATCCTCTTGTTCCTATCCTGCAGTCTCTTCTCTTGGTTCTTGAACCTCTTGTCTTGCTTCTCGAACCTAGCCTCCATCTCCTTGATGATCTCATCCTGCTCCATGAAGTCCTTATCCTTCTCCCTCAACTAAACTTGTAGCTCGTCATTGCTAAGCATGACGTTGGTCCTATCAGTGTCGAGGTGTCTAATGAGGCTCTCTAGGTCCTGAAGATAGAGACGCACTGGCTCAATAGTCTCTCTAGTAGCGTCATCATACACTACAGCCTCTCCCTCCTCGCCACGTCTCCCAAATGGGTGGAAGTAGAGGCCCCTAAGCTCGGTGGAGTGACGTCCACAAAGGCGTCCAAGTACCTCCTGCATGACAATGTCGAGTCCCTTCTCCTTGTCATCATGCATCAACTTGAAGGCAATCTCCACCTGGGTGGCTCCGACTGGCGTCCTGGCTGCGAGACTCTAAATCCCCATAGGTCCTTCCTCTTGAACTTCGTAAGCTGAAGTCCCTTAATGCTAGGGAGGGGGAGATTTAGCACACTAGTGAGCTCCATAATACGAGAACTAAAACGAGTTCCCTTGAACTCCTCGGTGGTGCTGATAATAAAGCTAGGAATCTAATGCATAGGATAGAGAAAAAAATTAGAAACAACACAAGTAATGATAAAACCATAAGGTAGTGAAACAAAAGCCAAAAGTATACATTCAACAATAAAACACACAAGTCATGGCATACAATAATCTATCATACACACTAAGGTTCAAAACATAACTTAGACAATTTTTTGTCATACCACATAGGTTGGTATGATCAACTTATTAACGCGAGAAAACGACAAGTGTGGTGGTCCAACTATTGGAGTACGTCACAATTCTCACTCATATGCTAAGTCTATGATATCTTCCCTTAGTCGTTTTATGGCGGTCTCTAAGTCTTGGGTATACTTCTTATCCTCTCTAAGTTCATTTTGAGTATTGATCATTCTACACTTGAGTCTTTCACCAAGCTCCTTGATAGCATTCGAAGTTGCATTCCTTGAAGAGTCAAAGAATGATGTATGCATTTCTGAGTTGGTGACCATGCAGAATCCCGACTCCTTGTGGTTGTCTTCCTTGTTTTTGTACAAGTGAAGTTGTACCCACCAATACTCTTCTCCTTCATCCATCATGGGGAATCCTTTCTACACGGCTTCACCATGTATTCCTAAGCTAACCATAAGGTTCTTGAGTACCTTGGGAAACTCCGTCCCACACTCTAAGGTCATGGTCATGAGTGGTTCCTTCTCGACGCCTTCGTTGATGGCGGCCATCTACAAATAGAGATGAGAAAAAAGATTAGGAGAGTTTTACGAGAAGAAAAAGACAAGTGTGGAATTTGCAAAGAGTTGCATTTTTTCCTAGTGGTTTCCTTAGTCTAATCCATGTTAGGGTCATAATCCTACAAGCAACAAAGTGCTCTGATACCATCTGTTAAACCCCACCATTTAAGGTAAAGGCCCTTGTGATTGCTATGCTAGTCCCTGGATCGAAATGCTAGCATCCACAGTTTAAGATGAAGTACACAGATACAAAGGTCATTATTACATCGTCATTCCAGAGATAACATAGTCTTTACAACTCAATAGCACAAGGCTACTACATAGAGTTCATAACATAAAGTAAATAACTAGAAGTCTTCATCTTCATGTGACACAAGCAAACATGTTGAGTGTAGACTCACAACCCTAATCTCCATCAGAGTAACCTGCAACATCATAAGTTACAGCCACAAAGGGTCAATACATTTGGAATTGTATTGGCAAGTGATACCATAGTAGAATAGTAGCATCTAACATCTATATGAATTTGGCTAAGTGTAGTTCAGGCTGGCTTTGCTCAAAATGAGGTTTTTCTTATAAGTTGAAAACACTAAGTTTTTGTTTGACAAAAACACCCAAGGAACCACCAATAGACATTGGTGAACCTTTTCCCTTGTTCAACCACAAGTTTTAACTTAGATAAATTGGGGTGAGGAGAACCTTGATCACTTCAATGTCTTTGATGCTCAAATTTTCCATTGCCGGGGACACGACTAAGTACTTAGGTTTTACCCTCTCGAGAGGTGGTGCACTTTCCCCACAAGACTCAACATGCATCGAGACGAGACTTTTCAAAAGCATTCCCTTAGACCACCATGGACGCGTTCCATCCTATCAACCCTACCACCAACTGTCCATCTGGCTAAGTTCTTGCAACCTAGTTGGTCAAGGCAGAGCCCATATGCCATGTGGTTGCACTAGAAGCTTCTGAACACTAAATGTATCAAATCCCTTTGTTCCTGGGTGGCCATCCATAAGTGTGATACACAAGGTAAACCATAGACATGGTCCTTGTGTAACCACTCAACACAAACCAATCTTTCCATTCCACCCAGGTGATTCATTCACATGTTGTTTTATTATTCAAAAACAAAGTCATAGATTTTGCATAACAACATAGTATGAATATTCCACCCTTGTTTTCTACTAGCTAGGCTAAGCATAAGTATAGCAAGTGTCTTAACTTAGAGAAATTCCACTAAGACAATATCTATAGGATTTCCCATGGAATAGCATATACTTAGAAAAATCTCCATGCAAATCCTACTCAAAATATTACTAATGCATAGATAAAATAGTAGGACAATATATGAAGCATCACTTTCCTTGATAGTTGGGGGAGTAGGAACAATCCTCACAATCACAATCACCACAATCTAAACATAAAATCATAACACCAAATTCACATTCAATAATCAAACAAAAATACATATGAATGCATGCAAATGCAATGGAATGATTTTTTGACACTAAACAATTCAAACTAACAGTACTGAACAAAAAGTAAACTTTCTAAGATCTAAATAAACCAAAATTTAAACTAAAACAATTTTCTAAACATTTTATATAGTCAAAATAGGCATACAAATGTTTCTGTATAAAAACCAAATTTTACAGAAGAAAATGGCCAAACCAAGGCCATATATGTGTAGGGCTCATTTTTCTGAAACCAATGGTATATTATTTGTAATTTTTGGACAAACAGATCAAAAGTTATGAATTTTACAAGTTTAAATATCTAATAGATTCAAATCTGGATTTTAAAACAAAAATCCAGACACGCGGCGTGTTCCTATTGGCCCGTACCGCTTCGCATGGATAACGCGCATGGGCCGTTATATCTAAGTTAGATCCTGCGGTCCAGATCTGACGATACCGCTTTGCCTTGGCGATCTAATCTAAGCCACTGGATCTAGATCCAGTGGACCACGTTGCTCTAACCAAAAACGAGCGGCGCAAATGGCACTAGCGGCGGCGGCGCTACTGCCGGTGACATGCCGGCGAGTCTAGAGGAGGTAGGGGGTGCTGCCCATGCTTACCAGAGTCGTGTGGATGCGAGGAACCTCAAGGTGGTCGTGGCTTGGACATGGGCGTACTGACGCGGGCGCGGGAGCTTGTCGGAGATGCTACTGGCGTCGGGTGTTCACGGACGGGGACAAGGGCGACGACCTAGTGCTCAAGGGATAAAACGGCATGCATAATCAGATGCACAAGACAGAGGCGAACTCACTCGCGTGAACTAGAGATCAAGGGGAACATAGGCCTCACCGGAATGGCTCGTCGGAGTTGAGCTGAGCTTCGGACACTCGCAGGTGTTAACGGGGGCGACGACCTAGGGCAAGTTTGGACAAAAAATGGCATGAGAAGGTGCACAAGGCGATGGCGAAGCAGGTCATGTGAACCAGAAGGCAAGGCGTGCTCTATGCTTACCGTAATCGCTCGCCGGAGCAGCTCTGTACCGCGGCGGTGCACGGCAAAATCTGAGGAGCCTGGCGGCGCTTATTGTGGGCGAGGTGAGGGGAAATGGACGCAGATAGGTGGGGATTAAGTAGCCGGAGATGGGGCGGCAATCACGCGGTGAATCAATGCAATTTAATCGAATTGAAATCACGACAATGAAGGGGAAGAAACGGGCGGCGAACTGGTCGCAGACGCGGGGTCTGGGGCTAAAGAGATGAGGTGGCATCGGGACTAGTGGTCAGTGAGTGAGGGTGTGCGCGTCTGGGTGAGAGAGAGAGGGAAGGGAAAATCCTGGGTGGGCTTGCTGGGCCGAGAGTGGGATTGGGCTAGATAGGTGGCGCCTGTTTTTATTTTTTTTCTTTCTGCCTTTTCTTTTCTGATTTGATTTTCTGAAATGGTTATGAAAGCTCAATTCAAATATGTTTGAATTCAAACTTTCACCAAGTTTTGTACTGTGATCCTAGCATTCAAAAGTGTGTCAAACACATCTAACCACTCAAAACACTCTGGTATTTGAAATAAAAATTAAACCATGCCCCATACATAATATATAAAGAGGGGTTTAAATATGGTTTTACTTAGGGTTTTGATTTGAAAAAATTTGTGCAAGATCAAAATTCCATGATGATATGAATGCAATTACATGACTTTGCATTTGATGAAATTTGGGATGTTACAACTATACTATGTAAGGTCTAGGAAGTCTCACTAAAATAGGGTTTTAATTTTTATAACACAATAGGTTGCAAGCAACGCGAAGACCTGCACAACACAAACTCAAGACTTTGTACCAACGAATCAGTGAGGTTGTCAAGCTCACTGGTTTGCTGTAACAAAGGATTAAACGTATGGTATGGAAGGTAATGGTTTGCAGCAAGTAAACAAGTAACAGTGGAAGATGTATCAATGGTAAAGATTGGACCAGGGTCCATAGTTCACTAGAGGTGCTCTCCTTACATAAACAACATGGCATGAAGGGTAAACAAATTACAGTAGGGCAATTGACAGGAACTGAGAAAGGCATAACAATGCAATTACTAGTCAGAAAGATCGTATGAGATTCGATTGGGCAATACAACAAGATACATAGACCGCCATCCAACTGCATCTGACTAGAAGTCCACCTTCAGGTTATCATCCGAACCCCCTCCAGTATTAAGTTGCAAGCAACAGACAACTGCTTTAAGCAAAGTGTGTAAGGTAAATAGTCCACATGTTCCATGAAAAAGAGACCGTTGTTTTCTCCCTAGTAGCAACAACACATCTACAACCGAAGAGATTATTTGTCACTTCCCTTGGAAACTAGAGGCATGAACCCACTATCGAGCATAAATACCCCCTCTTGGAGTCACTAGAAACTACTTGGCCAAGATAGCTACTAACAACGGAGAGCATGCAATCTCACAAACAACAAATACATAATAGAATTATAAAGATAAAAACATTAATCAAACCAACATAATAATCTCAATATCCATCGGATCCCCGCAAACACAACATGCGTGATTATAAATATATTAGATCTTGATCATGAACGGAGCTCACAAGATCTACACATGAAAGCACAAATGAGGAGATACAACCATCTAGCTACTACATGGACCCATAGTCCAAGGTGGAACTACTCACGCATCATACCAGAGAGAAGGCCTCCGGGATGATCACCCCTCCGACAGGGTGCCGGGAAGAACTTCAGATCCCCCCGATCTAGGGACGATGGTGGCGGCTACAGACGGTTTTGTGGAGATTTGATTGGGTGCTTAGGGTTTCTGCATGGGGTCTTCATATAGGTGAAGGGGGAGGCCGAGGAGGCGACCAGGGGGGTCAAACCCTACCCAGGCACGGGCCCACCCCGGGCCGCGCCTGGGGGTGGTTTGGCCGCCCTGGCACGTTTCCTCGTCTCCCCTCTGGACTTCTTGTTCCCCATGGAAAGTAATTGACTTTGATGTTTGTCCCGTCCAATTCTGAGAATATTTCTTTACTAACTTTTCTGAACCAAAAACAACAGAAAACAGGCAACTGGCACTGTGGCAACTTGCTAATAGGTTAGTACTAGAAAACATGTAAAAAGCACCTGAAAGTGTAGACAAGCAAAGCAAAGTACATACTAAACAAGAATGGAGCATAAAAAATTATAGATACGTTTCCGACGTATCAGTATCCCCAAGCTTAACTCCTGCTCGTCCTCGAGTAGGTAAGTGATAAAAAAATAATTTTCGAGGTGACATGCACCCTCACAATAAAGATCTAACCATTTGTAAGCATTGAAAGCTGGGATCAAAGAACTCTAAACATGTGCATGAAAGATGGAGTTCTAACAATAGGACATAGTAACTATGCATGCAACATGACAACAAACAAAGATCATGAATAACATGCATTGAAAAATATTTGTTTGTTTCACATACAAAAAACATAGCATAGTGGTAATCAGCTTGTCCCTCATAGAGTAGCAATATAGATGCATAGGACACCTTCAAAGTTCACAAGGATGACTAGAAACAAATAGCACAAGAGCAAGTAATATCACAATATGCATCAATTAATAAGCTTTGGAACACTACACACAGAATGACAACTATGCTCTCTTAATGGTGCCTAAAGGTAGAAGGTGGAGACTCAATAATGGTGGAAGAAAAACCTTTTTGTAAAGGAAGCAGTGATTACAAGTTTCAAAAATAGCTTCCAAAAATTATGGTACTTGTTAGCTTTCGGCCCTCATTGCCCCTATCATAAGCATCTTGCAGTGGTTAAGGTTAAAGTGGCAAAGATGGAGTATATGCTTGACGAAGTATAAGTTGGAAATCTCAAGTCCCTTGAATATGAGGGCCACACCTCATGCATACTCAACTTCGGGTCTAGGTAAGTTCTTGTCATTGTAAGTATTTTCATATCATTGAGAACTGCCAACGGGGTACCCCTTGCACATGGTACAGGAGCTTTCCCATAACCAAAATGACAAGGCAAGCATGCAATGAGCATATCAACAATCTTTTTATTTACCATATGCATAGCTTTTTATTGAGGATGCTTCATAGATAGCTCATTATGGTGATGCTACAAGTTTCTGTTGGAGATATGCCCAAGAGGCAATAATAAAGTGGTTATTATGATATCTTCATGCTTATGATAAATGTTTACATACCATGCTATAATTGTATTAACCGGAAACATTAATACTTGTGTGATTTGTAAACATAAAAGAGTCCCTAGTAAAGCCTCTTGTTAAACTAGCTTGTTGGTTAATATATGATCATGGTTTCCTGATCATGAACATAGAAGATGTTATTAACAACATGGTCTTATCATTAGGAGAATGATGTGATGGACATACTCCTATAGTTAAGCGTAGCATAAAGATCAAGTCATTTAGTATAGTTCGTTTGCTATATGCTTTCTGATACATAGTAACCTAATTCCTTCGACCATGAGATCATGCTAAATCACCATCACCGGAAGGATTCTTTGATGACATTAAACACCACACCATAACTAGGTGGCTATAAAGGTGGCATTGAGTGTTCGGAAAGTATGTGTTGAGGTACATGGATCAAGAGTGGGATTTGTCCATCCATATGACGGATAGATATACTCTGGGACCTCTTGGTGGAATGTCATCCAATTAGCTTGCAAGCATGTGACTGGCTCACAAGGGATCACATATCACGGGAACGAGAAAAGAGTACTTATCGGTAACGAGGTTGAACTAGGTATGTAGAGATACCGACGATCAAAACCTCGGATAAGTAAACTATCGTGAGACAAAGGGAAATTGGTATCGTATGTAAGTGGTTCATTCGATCGCAAAGTAATCGTAGAAATATGTGGGAGCCATATGAATTTCCAGATTCCTCTATTGGTTATTGATCGGAGAAGTGTCTCGGTCATGTCCGCATAATTCACGAACCGTAGGGAGACACACTTAAGGATTCGATGTTGTTGAGTAGTTATGGAATGGTGAGTAAGAGACCGAATGTTGTTCGGAGTCTCGGATGGGATCCGAGATATCACGAGGAGATCCATAATGGTCCGGAGAATAAGATTCATATAAGGAAAGTCCTGTTTCGGAGTACGGAAATGATTCCGGTGATTTCACCAGGAATGTTCTAGAAGGGTCTGGAAGGTCCGGCACTCCGGAGCGGAAGGGTACATGGATGTGTCATGACAATGTGGAATGGTTGCATCATGTACTAGGTCACTTGGGTGGGCAATATGATGAGAGAAATCAAATCCAAGTTTGAAAGTCAAACGCCAATTTGAAAAAGTCAAATCTGAAGTTTACTTGGTGGAGGGAGAGTAGGAAACCTACTTAGGGAGGAAGTCCTACGCCCTCCACCCGCCGACCAAGGAGGAGGAGTTGGAGGAGTACTCCCTCCTCCCAACCGCCTCCCTCCCACCTATATAAGGAGGGGTAGGGCGCCCCCTACCCCTCACACCAAAAACCCTAGCCCTTGGCGCCACCACCTCCAAGTGTTGCCGCCGCCTAGGTCTCCTCTTCTAGCCGAATTGGGGCAAACCCTAGCTTTCCCTAGCAGTCGGCCAAGCCCACCCCTTGGTGCCTCTAAACCCTAGATCGCCAAGGACCTCTCTCATACTCCACCATACTCGCTCCGGCTTAAGGCGAAGCCCTGCGAGATCTCCCCTCTACTTTTGTCACCACGCCGTCGTGCTGCCGGAATCACGAGGAGAGTGCTACAACCTCCACTGCCTGCTAGAACAAGGGAGAGGAAGGTCTTCATCGAGTACCGAACGTGTGACCGACTGCGGAAGTGCTGCCGGAATGCAGCGCCGGAAGGATCGTCCACGCGATCTTGAGATCGGAAGTGTATGACTACATCATCCACGAGAATCTGCTCTCGTTAACCGCTTTGGATCTTCAAGGGTTAGTACTCTATCGACTCGTTGCTGCAATCTAGTAGATAGATCTTGGCTTGTGTGTGTTCATGCGATAGAAATTTTTTGTTTTCCATGCTACGAACCCCTACAGTGGTAGCAGAGTCGTGTCTATATGTAGATCTGTTGCACGAGTAGAACACAATGGTCATTGTGGGCGTTGATGCTTTTGTTGTCGATTGCTTCTTGTGTACTTTGCATCTTGCAGGATGGTGGGATGAAGCGGACCAGGATAACCTTACATGACATCGTTCATGAGACTTGCTCCATGCTTGACATGCAACTTGTATTGCATAAGTGGCTTTGCGAGTGCCTGTTTCTCCCAACATAGTTAAGATTCAATTTACAGCGGGTGATTGACAATACTAGTATCAATGTTGTGGTTCTTGTTCGTAAGTTAGAACGACACTTACTGAAATCCCCAAACCACGTAAAACATGCAAAGAAAATTAGAGGCGTCTAACTTTGTTTTGCAGGGGTGTGCTGTGATGTGATATGGCCATGATTGTGATTATATATGATGTATGCAATGTTCCTTATTGTAAGTCGGCAACCGGCAGGAGCCATATGGTTGTTTTTTAAATCCGTTAAGTCCTGCGTGACTATTATTCAAGATAGTTGTAATGGTTGATGCTGGTGGATGACAACCATGTAGCGGCGCCATTAACCTTGACGCCACACCGGTGATGATGGAGATCATGTTCGTGCTTGAAGATGGAGATCGGAAGCACAAGAAGAAAGGCCATATCATATCACATATTATGAATTGCATGTGATGTTAATCCTTTTATGCATCTTGTATTGCTTAGTTCACGACGGTAGCATTATAAGATGATCCCTCAAGCACATAATTTCAAGTATTAAAGTGTTCATCCTTAGTAAGCACCATTGCTAAAGCTCGTTGTTTCGAAGCACCACATGATGATCGGGTGTTTTAGATTCTGCGAGTGTATACAACGTGAGCAAGCCAGATTTGCTCATGTGGAAGCTAAGGTTTGATCTTGACGAGCCTATCATGTACAGACATGGTCTCGGAACACGGATCACCGAAAGGTAAAGCATGAGTCATATAGTAGATATGATGAACATTTTGATTGTTCGCCATTGAAGCTACATCAACTCTCATGATGATCGGTTTTGACGTGGTGGATTTGGTTCGTGTGATCACTAAAACAATGTGAGGGATATTTTTTTGAGTGGGAGTTCAACAACAATATGATTAAAAGTTGAACACTATTTATCATAAATTAAATCAAAGTGAATTTGCATAGTTGTTGTTGTCATTGGCATCCGTTTACCACCTTGCGCTTAGTTATAATTGAGATGATAGAACTATAGAATTTTGGTTAGTTACTTTACGAACTGGTATCGTATTGTTTTTAAGTGTTAATCTAAAGTTTAAAAGTCCCATTGCAAACTTTCAGTAAGTTTCGATTACTCCGTGAAGTTTAATAGTTGGTATTAAAACAAGAGTAACAATTCCAGTGTTAGTATATAAGTATCATGTTTATCTCCATGATTCTTGATATTCGAAAGATAGTTTCAATATCAAGGTAATCTAGGAGTTGAAAGAGTTGTTTCAGAAACCATCATGTATGGGATATATTGCGATATCTGAAACAATATTTTGTTTACAACATGATAGAGTATAATATGGCAAAGTTTATGTTCTCATATTTGATGAGAATTTAGAAAAGGTTGGAGACACTAGTTGTCCTAATCCTCCAAAAGGTTTTGGAGAGCAACATTATACTCGTGATTCACTGTTATAAGCTAAAGTAGCTTGATCATGAATAATTCCATGATAAGGGTGAATATTTGATGTAGGTAAAATGTTTACTACACCAAGAGATTACTAAAGAAAGGAATTTGAAAGAACACCAAACATTTGATGATGGTGATCTACTTCAAAGTGCAAGTCCAAAGACATTGGTATTTAACTATACACGCTTTGGACTATGTGTCATATGTATGGCTCCACTATTGATGATAGATTATGTCAAATTGAAAAGGAAATACTGAAAGAGAATCTCATAAATATATGGCAGAAAAGAAAAGACTAGAATTGTTCAGCTTGGGTATATAGAGGATATACATGTTATGGTTGTATTCTTTGCTTGTTAAACAATGTAGTTCTTGAGTATTGGATACTGAATTTGTTGGTATGAATCGTCATACGAAACAACACAATTCATGAACTATAATGGCCTAAGTAACTACCAAATGAATAAGTGATGATGTTCATCGAGAACAAATAAAGGGTTATTGTGTTGCTCGTTAAACATCAAAGCTTGCCTTCAAGATTTGTTTTATCAGGTATTATGAGAACAAAAGGGTTGTTCAAAGAATTGTCGTAATCCATAAAAGATGGATGATTTACAAATCTCTTTGGAGAAATCACATCCATAAAACTAGTGCTAAAAATGTCGAAAGACAAATTGATTGAAAGATCACTTAGGAAGTGACATCGCCGTTTAAATTATATTGGAAAGAAAACATGAAGAAACTCCATGTGGATGGAATTTTGGAGTCTTTTGATTTTTGATCAAATGACGCTTGTGAAACTTTCCTAGAGATAATTAAAACCTCGTTCATAGGCCAAAAGGGAACGGATGACTAGATTATTGGAACTTGTACATATTGTTGTATGAAGTCCATTATGTGTAGTCAAGAGCGATGAATTTCAACTTCATAAACTTTCTCTGAAAATTTGAGTGAATATATGAATATTTACTTAATAAGGATGAAGTATGAAATATTTGAAAAGTTCAAAGACTATTCAAGATGAAGTGCAAAATCATTGCAACAAGAATATAAATAGTTTATGATAAGATCATAAAGGAAGATATTTGAGTTACAAGTTTAGCATAATACCTAAGATTTAAGGAATTGTTCCATGTATTTGCATGTCCCGAAACACCATAAGAGTATGGAGCATTCGAGATATGTAATTAAACCTTGTTTGACATGGTAAGATCAAAGGTGTAATTCATAAAACTACCATTATATTTTAAAGATTAAAAGCTTTAGAGACTACCGTTTTTCCACTGAAAAGAGCTCCATCATAATCCGTTGAAATGACACCATATAAAGTTATGGTTTGGGATAAAACCCAAGTTGTCCTTTCTTAAACATTGGTATGCTATGCATAAGAAAGATGTTTGCAACCAAAGTCGGATGAACCTGTCTTTTCGAATAACTATTAAGTATTCCTCCATAACATCAGAGACAAAAGTGTTTGTCGCTTAGAACGTCAAGTTTCTTTGAGAAGGAATTTTTCGTGAAAATATAAGTGGGAGGACAATGGAACTTTGATAAGGCTAAAAGAACCTTAGCTATATGTGCAAAGTTGCGCAGCGCCGAAATGTGTTCCGGAGGCAGCAACAATGCTCATGGCTCACGTGCCTCAAAGGTTGTGGTTACGGAGGTCAAAGTTTCTATTGGATCAAGTAGGTCGGGTAAACAATCAAATACCAATAAGATTTGAGGGTTTAATCATTATTTGAGAATAATGAACGGACTACATGAAAAGAAGCGATGATGGGCCCTAACTCCATAAAATGGCTTGAAGCCATAAAATCCATGATAGTTCCATACACGAGAAATCAAGTTTTGAACTTGAAGGACCCTCGAGAAAGGTGTAAGACCTTACAGTTGTGTTTGGATCTATAAAGAAATAGACATGGATGTTTCACATCGATGAAATAGTCGACATGTTCGGAAAGAGTTCACAACAATGTTCAAAGGTTGACTATGACAAAGATTTGATCTTTCATAGCGATATTTAGTCTAGACGGATTAATGTAGCAACCACTACATATAATTTTGTTATGTGGTAGTTGAATAAGCAAAACAAATTCTTATAATATAATTGTTACCTAGGACATGTGCATAACACGGTCCGTAGGGTTTTGTTAATTCAAAGGATGCTAAAAGCATATGCAAACTTCAATGGTTGAAGTAAGCATTGCGGAGTTGGAATCTTCACAATGATGAAATTGTTAAAAGAGTTTAAATTCATCAGAGACGATGAAGATGCTTGCATTTGCAAGAAATTAAGTGGGAGCGCTAAGACATGTTTCTAATACATTATGTGGAAGACATATTGTTGATTGGAAATGATGTATCTTATTAACACATATTAAGAATTTCATCCCGATGAAAGACTTAGGCAAAACCCAAATATTTGGCATCAATAGACGCTAATATGGTTGTGCCGAAAGTACATAGATGATATATTGAATGAGTTCAATATAGAAACTACAAGAAAGGTTCTTGTCGCATAGAAAGGATTGAATGAGTTCAATATTGTTGATATATTCAAGTGTATTGACACTTGGTAAGTGAAACAAAGATTCAAATATAGATTGATACTTGATGAAATCACAAATAGTATTTATATCAATCATACTGTGATATGTACAAATCCAGATATGTCCTATGCTCTAAATGTTATGAGCATATACCAGGATGATTCATAAGATGATCATTGGACGATAGTAAGGATATTCTTATGATCTTTTGGAAGAACTAAGAGTATAATATTTTGTAGAAGTGGAAAATAGATGGTTAGTTCATTGTAAAAGTACTACATTGATACTAGTTTTGTCACAAAGTACAAATTAAGTTTATCTCAATCTAAACTAAGGGTGGCACGATATAATGGAAAGTAAGTTCCATAATGGATTTGGATGAGTTCCAAAGTTAAGACATTGTGACAGATACTACAACAAAAGGCTAAGTATATGACTGCTATAATAGCAGCTAAAGAGGACATTTGTGTCAAGTAGTTTGTTATAAAACTAGGTGTAGTTCACAGCGGGATAATACTATGAAGATATATTGTACGACAATATTATCAACATGTTTTAACCCCAAAGAACTAAAGGTCTCACCAAAGGACCAAATTTATACAAAGCCATCTCATTATAGAATGAGTGATGCATAGAGACGCAAAGACATGCAATTACACACGGACCTAGAAGTGTCAGATCCGGAGATCAGTTGACCACTAGCAATCGTTTACATGCAACACCAGAAAGCCATATGTGTTGAATACACAAAGGTTTGAAACTAGATTATTGACTCTAGTGCAAGTGGGAGACTGTTGGAGATATGCGCAAGAGGCAATAATAAAGTGGTTATTATCATATCTTCATGCTTATGATAAATGTTTGCATACCATGCTATAATTGTATTAGCCGGAAACATTAATACTTGTGTGATTTGTAAACATAAAAGAGTCCCTAGTAAAGCCTCTTGTTAAACTAGCTTGTTGGTTAATATATGATCATGAACATAGAAGATGTTATTAACAACAGGGTCATATCATTAGGAGAATGATGTGATGGACATACTCCTATAGTTAAGTGTAGCATAAAGATCAAGTCATTTAATATAGTTCATTTGCTATATGCTTTCCAATACATAGTAACCTAATTCCTTCGACCATGAGATCATGCTAAATCACCATCACCGGAAGGATTCTTTGATGACATCAAAGACCACACCGTAACTGGGTGGCTATAAAGGTGGCATTGAGTGTTCGAAAAGTATGTCTTGAGGTACATGGATCAAGAGTGGGATTTGTCCATCCATATGACGGATATATATACTCTGGGCCCTCTTAGTGGAATGTCATCCAATTATCTTGCAAGCATGTGACTGGCTCACAAGGGATCACATATCACGGGAACAAGAAAAGAGTACTTATCGGTAACGAGGTTGAACTAGGTATGTAGAGATACCGACGATCAAAACCTCGGATAAGTAAACTATCGTGAGACAAAGGGAAATTGGTATCGTATGTAAGTGGTTCATTCGATCGCAAAGTAATCGTAGAAATATGTGGGAGCCATATGAATTTCCAGATTCCTCTATTGGTTATTGATCGGAGAAGTGTCTCGGTCATGTCCGCATAATTCACGAACCGTAGGGAGACACACTTAAGGATTCGATGTTGTTGAGTAGTTATGGAATGGTGAGTAAGAGACTGAATGTTGTTCGGAGTCTCGGATGGGATCCGGGATATCACGAGGAGATCCATAATGGTCCGGAGAATAAGATTCATATAAGGAAAGTCCTGTTTCGGAGTACGGAAATGATTCCGGTGATTTCACCAGGAATGTTCTAGAAGGGTCTGGAAGGTCCGGCACTCCGGAGCGGAAGGGTACATGGATGCGTCATGACAATGTGGAATGGTTGCATCATGTACTAGGTAACTTGGCTGGGCAATATGATGAGATAAATCAAATCCAAGTTTGAAAGTCAAACGCCAATTTGAAAAAGTCAAATATGAAGTTTGCTTGGTGGAGGGAGAGTAGGAAACCTACTTAGGGAGGAAGTCCTACTCCCTCCACCCGCCGGCCAAGGAGGAGGAGTTGGAGGAGGACTCCCTTCTCCCAACCGCCTCCCTCCCACCTATATAAGGAGGGGTAGGGCGCCCCTACCCCTCACACCAAAAACCATAGCCCTTGGAGCCACCACCTCCAAGTGTTGCCGCCGCCTAGGTCTCATCTTCTAGCCGACTTGGGGCAAACCCTAGCTTTCCCTAGCCGCCGGCCAAGCCCAGCCCTTGGTGCCTCTAAACCCTAGATCTCCAAGGACCTCTCTCATACTCCACCATACTCGCTCCGGCTTAAGGCGAAGCCCTGCGATATCTCCCCTCTACTTTCGACACCACGCCGTCGTGCTGCCGGAATCACGAGGAGAGTGCTACAACCTCCACTGCCTGCTGGAACCAGGGAGAGGAAGGTCTTCATCGAGTACAGATGTGACAAGGAAGCGCCGAACGCAGCGCCGGAAGGATCGTCCACGCGATCTTGAGATCGGAAGTGTACGACTACATCATCCACGAGAATCTGCTCTCGTTAACCGCTTTGGATCTTTGAGGGTTAGTACTCTATCGACTCGTTGCTGCAATCTAGTAGATAGATCTTGGCTTGTGTGTGTTCATGCGATAGAATTTTTTTATTTTCCATGCTACGAACCCCTACAGTTTCCACCATGATTAGGCATGGCTTAGGCTAGCGGCCCAGGCGTTTCTCTAACACAGGATACAAACTCCATGGACTTACAAGTTCCCTCTTTATTTCACACCGGTGACATCCATAGACAAAAGAGCATGATATCAACTGAGTACAAAGTACAAGTGCAATGTTGAAAACGTTCCCCGTGACAACACGGTTCTGCTAATTCCAACTTATAAGTGCAAGCATATACAAAAAAGTTGTCACAATGGTTCAAGTTTATTAGGGGCAAGGAATATAAAGTGTGCCATCAAGTTCGTGAGGGCTTTAATCACTAAGTTTTCACATAACAAAATAGTTTTTAATTGGAAGATAGCTTAAAACAAGAATATACTTGGAATAGTGTAACACACCATGCATAGGAGTTTATAGTGGACACTTTGGAATAACTTGGTTTCTTGGGAGTTGGAAGCATGAGTAGAACTTACTCATACAAGTGGAGGCTAGCAAAAGACTGGGAGCAACCAAATAAGAGAGCATAATGGCCATAATCATGTAGAGAAACAAAGCATTACTAATCAAAGCAAAGAGTGTTACTACAAGTTAAGGACTAAATGATCATATAGGCTAATGGTGACTTGTGAGAGTCATAACATGGTGTCAGCATGTGCCAAGTCAACCCAAGCAAAGCATCAAAGGAGAATACCACAATACTATGCTTTTGCATGCTAAAACAACGCATAATTTCTTCAAGGCACACTAAGCAATCCCAATTGTTTGGAACAAGACATGCTACAGCAATGATCACTAAGCATAAGGTCAAAACAACACCTAGTATGTCATGCTAAAGTCTAAGTCACAGTCAATGCAAGCTCCTCTTGCACTTCAAGCAAAGAACTTACTACTCCTTTCCAACACCAAGCAACTTATTTGCAAAACAACACGGTGAGAAAGGGGGTCCAAACTTCTTTATTCAAGCAAACTAAACAACCTGGGCAAATCAAACGAAAACTAAGACGCTCCAAGAACAACACAACTGAGCATGAAACAATAAAAATGAAGTGTCTAGACAGACCTGAGCTTTTTATTGATGAAGAAGGGGATGCCTTGGCCATACCCAAGCTTTGACACTTGTACGTCTTGGATATTTCTTGGGGTGACACCATGGTGGCATCCCCAATATTGAGCATTTTTCCATTCTTCATCTCATTGCATCATTCTCTCTCTACACCTGAATTTTTTTCCTTCATACAAAACTTTACACAATCTTCATTAGCAACATTAGTGTATTCAAAATATATTAGACCTCTGGCAAAGCTTTGGAACAGCAAGGCTTTTCACTAAAAACACAATCTACTATAGTAACTCCTTCAAAAAGCTCAATTCACCTAAAGAGAACTCAAAAAGGAATCAATAAGAAGCAAATGCAAATAATGGCAGAAATCTGTCAAAACAGACCAGCAGGTAGAAACCGATTTTTTCGAACATCTTTTGTTGCTCAAATCAAAAAGTGTTGAACTAAATAAAGTTTTCTAAGATACTGGGGGATTTATTTGTAAATTTTTAGTTTAATATGAGTTATATAGACTCCTCACGAATTTTTTTGGTGGAGGACAGAAATCTGTTTCGGGACAACAACTCCCCAAATCTTCCTTCCCTCTCATTAGAGGTCATTCTTGGCACAAAAAGCAAACAAAAAGGATAAGGAGAGGTCATTACTGAAATAATAACTTCCAAGACTCAAGAAAACTCTTGGCTTATCTCAACAAGTACTTTTCTTTAACGCCTTTAAGTTAGGCACAAGAAGCAAGAAGAATCAAGTTTTTTCAAATGAAGAAGCATTACCTCTCTTGTTATTTCCTTTCTTACCTTTCTTCTTCTCTTTAGGGAAGATATGATTTTTTACCAGAGGATCAAAATGCATGATGCCTTTTTCCACATCTATTACTGCCCCAAGGTGTTTCAGTAGGGATCTTCCAAGTGTAATCTGTCCCTTGCCTACACATTCAATAACAAGATAATCAATAGACACCATTTTCCCTGAGATTTTTGTAAACACACCTTCATATATTCCAATGGGTAATATAGTGGCATTGTTGGTAAGAGATATTTCCTCTCCTCCTTCAGTAATCACCCAAAGACTCAAGGAATCATAAATATCTTTAGGCATGAGACAAAATTCAGACATGATATCACAGCGAGCATCAAAAAGTGTAGTGTTTATTGAGACTTTGATTGTGGGAAACCACTTTGAAGGCTCGGAATTTATGGGAACATAATCATGGTAAGCCCTAAGCATGTGATAGCAACTATTCATGGCAGCAATACTAGTCTCAAGAGTGTTCAACCTGGCAAAAATATTTTTGAAAGAGGAATCAGACTTGCCAGGTGTATTATAAATTGCAATCAACTTTTTTATGGCATCAAAAGCTTCATCCTCAGTACACAACAAAATATCTTTCTCAGCCACATCATCCAAAGCATATCTATAACGAAGAGCAATACCGCGGTAGAAACTATCAATAACCAAGCTAAGACTCATCTCACGCTCAGTTTCCCTTTGTAAAGCGGAAATTCTAGACCAAGCTTCTTTAAACTCTCTTCACCTTTTTGCTTAAAAGTGGAGATCTCTTCCATAGGTGAAATAAAGATTGGTCCAAAACCAGACATGGTAGCAACTAGAGTAGGAACTAATTTTTTTTGTGTTTTTGAATAAAGCAAGCAAACCAAAGTAGACTAATTTTTTTGGGTTTTTTGGAAAGAGGCAAACAAAACCAAGCAAACTAAAAACAAAGTAAAGAGAAAGGAAGTGAAGGACTCCCTTGTGAAGACGTCCTTAGCCTCCCCGGCAACGCGCCAGAAAACTTGTTGATAGCCCTCGTCGACGTGGGAGTCTATTCTTCTTTGTTCCCTGGCAACCAAGCCAAAAAACTTGTTGTCTGAGAGAGAGGACTTCGTTGGAAACCCCAAGAGCAAGGTGTGATGAGCACAGCAGCAAGTCTTCCCTCAGTAGAGATCGAGGTTATCGAACCATAAGGAGGAAGGAAACGTCACACAGGTGTTGCAAGCAACGTGGAGACCTGCACAACACAAACTCAAGACTTTGTCCCAACGAATCAGTGAGGTTGTCAAGCTCACCGGTTTGCTGTAACAAAGGATTAAATTTATTGTGTGGAAGGTAATGGTTTGCAGCAAGTAAACAAGTAACAGTGGAAGATGTATTAATGGCAAAGATTGGACCGGGGTCCATAGTTCACTAGAGGTGCTCTCCTTAGATAAAAAACATGGCATGAAGGGTAAACAAATTACAACAGGGCAATTGACAGGAACTGAGCAAGGCATAACAATGCAATTACTAGTCAGAAAGATCCTATGAGATTCGATTGGGCAATACAACAAGATACATAGACCGCCATCCAACTACATCTATGACTAGAAGTCCACCTTTAGGTTATCATCCGAACCCCCTCCAAAGATAAGTTGCAAGCAATGACAAACGCTTTAAGCAAAGTGTGTAAGGTAAACAGTCCACATGTTCCATGAACAAGAGACCGTTGTTTTCTCCCTAGTAACAATAACACATCTACAACCGACGAGATTATTGTCACTTCCCTTGGAAACTAGAGGCATGAACCCACTATCGAGCATAAATACCCCCTCTTGGAGTCACTAGAAACTACTTGGCCAAGATAGCTACTAACAACGGAGAGCATGAAATATCACAAACAACATATACACAATATAATCAAATAGACAAAAGCATTAATTAATCTGACATAGTAATCTCAATATCCATCGGATCCCCGCAAACACAACATGCATCATTACAAATAGATTAGATCTTGATCATGAACGGAGCTCACAAGGTCTATACATGAAAGCACAAAGGAGGAGATGCAACCATCTAGCTACTACATGGACCCATAGTCCAAGTTGGAACTACTCACGCATCATACCGGAGAGAAGGCCTCCGGGATGATCTCCCCTCCGCTAGGGTGCCGGGAAGAACTTCAGATCCCTCGATCTAGGTATGATGGTGGCGGCGTCTATAGACGGTTTTGTGGAGATTTGATCGGGTGCTTAGGGTTTCTGCATCGGGGGCTTCTTATAGGCGAAGGGTGTCAACACCCGGATTTTTCAATCCTAGATGCCTGTTATGCCATACATCGCAATCCCAGGATTACCATTTTTGCGAGACATAACAGAATTGGATACCATAGTACTTCATCCATTACAACGATACATAAGTTCTTACACAAATAGGGATCTCATGATCCAGTTCTTAATACAACATCAAGCAGCGGAATACGTAATAATAACGGTAGCGTAGGCGAAGCTCCATCTTCGGGGTCACAGGCAATGCTGATGATGGGAGATGATCCTAGTTGTCGTAACCTTCCTGGGGTCCATCCTCCAGGTACTCCTCTTCATAGTCTGGCCATGGGAATAGCCAGGGACAAAGCCATGAGTACTCTTTAAGTACTCGCAAACTAATACTAACAGGTAAGGGGTTTTTGGATAATAGGACACTAGGCTCTAGGGTTGTTTTGCAAAAGCCAGGTTTATCTTTACTAAGTTCCAAAGCTAGTCACAATTTTATAACTCCTAAGTGGGATCTTGTAATCCAGGTCACAACTCTGTTGTGGTCAAGTCAAAGTCGCAATTCATTTCACAAGTCATTTTCAAAAGGGTCTGACGGGGGAACAGTATGGCCACTCCACTGTCCATAACCGCGGACGCGGCTATTCGAATAGTTTGACACTCTGCAGAGATTGTACACTTTCACCACAACATTGGATACATCCGTCAGGAACAAATCCTAAATTCACCATACTCAGTATGCGGATAATCAATCCTAACCTTTCAATTACACTCCCTAGTATCAGCACCTCTCCTGTGAGTTTGGCCTCCCAACCATGACCACTGTCATCTTGGGTACTGCACAGGTGGACAATCTTCACAAGGTAGCCTCAGCTCAGACCTTGGCCGTGAGGGAACTAATACTAAGGTATATAAGTTTCCAGTCAAGCCCTACCCAATATTCGGGTATTGTGGTTGTACGATAAAATTGGAATGGTATCGCATCCAGACAACCATCAGTTTTATAAAGGAGTAAGGCTCATGCCTCAACATTTTCATCACCAAAATCATCAAGTGTTTGGAAACACATGTCCAAAACATTTCAATAGAATGATCCATCATTCCAAGGTTTTCATAACCATTTTTCCACCAAGTATTCCCATCTAAAGTTGATCAAGTTTTATGCTTAGCACTAGCATCTACAGGTGGGGGTTGGTACTAATGAGGGGTGGTAACTAGTGGAGTTTTACTAAGTTCAATCTCATGTCTTAGGCTGAGATCAAGGTTTCTAGCTTAGGCCAAATTTTATGCTCTTTAGGCAAAATTGAGCACAACTGTCTAATATCTACCAAACTCTTAGGTAGACTCTAAGTAAGCTTTGATAAAGAAATAAAGTAAGTAGCTTGCCATAAAACTAGGATTGGTTTAGCAAGTGGGTATGATCACATATGCTTAAGGCATATAGTATTCATATCACAAGTATGGGTTTGTGGCATCAGTAGGGTATCTTGCAAGTGTTAGCTTGCATTGGTATAGTATCAGCTTGCATCAGTGTCAATATAAGCTTGCATAGTTACTAGCTTGCCTTGTGCAGAGCAGTGGTTGAAGTTCTCCTCGGCTTCCTCTTCGTAGTATCCTCCTTCCTCCTCGTAGTATCCTTGGTCGGTACTAGCGTCTATGAATAAATACGAGGTACACAATCACCAAACAATACTTAACTACTTGCAATCATCACACACAAGGGTCCTATAGATGATCTAGCATCATCTCTAACATTACAAGGTTAAGGCTTGGTTTAAAACTTCTTATTTTTAGAAAAGTAATTTCTACTCATTGAAAAACTACTTAAGATTTAATATTCTCCAAACTAAACATGGGATCATTTTGACACATGTCATCACCTCATATTGTAGTCCATGGGAATGTGATTTAAAGTAGTGTCACAATTTAATAAGGTTTTACCCTTTTATTTCAATTAATTAAAGTGGCTAGAAATGCTTATGAAGCATTCTTTTATTACTTGAACATTATTTCTGCAAGTAAACCTATATATTTTTATATATTCTGAAAGGTATGGTTAAATGTGATTTTTGAGAGTTGGAATCAACTCAAAGGCTTTTATGGTTTAAATTTGAAAAATGTTTGAATGCATAAAAGCTTCTGCCTTGTTATTTTTACTATGGGTGATCTACAGATCCAAATGACTTGAATCCAACGGGCTTGGATTAAGCATTCACAGCCCTTTCCAACAAAATTGGTTTCATCCAATTTGGTGCACTGAATCGATCTGGGTTGATTTTTGAAGTTGGGTGCAGAAGTGTGTTTGAAATTAAAAAGAAAAGGTTTAATTTGAATTGCTGGGCTGCGCGGGAAATTCTAAGGGGCGGCCTGCTAAGCGCAGTGCTCCCGCGGGCTGCGTAAGTGGGTGTCCCCACTCGTCAGTGACACGGGGCTAGGCGAAGCGGTATGGGGCAACGTGGATCGTTCGATCTAGTTCTAATCCAACGGCTGAGGGTCATCGTCGACGCGAGACAGCTCCGGCGAGAACGAAACCTAGCACGGCCAGTGGGGGCTGCTGGGGGCTCACCGGGGTATGGGCGAGGATCGGCGAGGCGGGCGAACGACGAAGTCGACGACGGCGAACCTCCTGGTACCGGTGGCTTCTCCTGGGGCGGCTCCAATCGCTGGCTCCCTTCTTCTCCAGAGGCGGCGGGCTCCGGTGAAATTCCGGCGAGGTGGTTCTTGCCTTGCTCTGAGAATGGTGTGGCACGGTCAGTGGGGAGAGGGGAGTGAGATGGTGTGAAGAAATCGTGCGGGGGTGGCCTCTATTTATAGTCGAGCGAGGGGACCGTCGGGGCGCAAGGTGAGCTCGTCGGGGGCGATGTTACAGGCAGCTAATGGCATGGGCAAGGGTAGGGGACGGTGTTGTGTCTCCTGGCGATGCTCAACGACATGATCGCGAGGCATGGGGCGGTGTGGTTTGGTCTGGAACGGCAGTGCTCTGCGCGGCAGAGGCGGCGTCTTCGACGGCGGGTGGTGGCTGTATGGCACGGTGCGGCAAACGGGGGTGTCTGACGGTGTCCTGGGTCGGTGGTGATCGTGTGTGCGCGCGGTGAGGGCGGCGCGCGGTCTGTGGACGCTGGTCGCGGGTGGTGCTCTGGCGCACGCTCGGCATGGTCTGGGCGTGTCTCGTGCGCGTGGTCCAGGGCTTGGCAACGCTCGCGGCTGGGACAGGCAGTGGCGATGGACGGTGTGCTGCCTCCCAGACATGCTGGCTAGGCTTGCTGCTGCTCCTAGCTTGCTGTCCACAATGGGGTGACATGGGGTTGCTCGGCTGTTCACCATTAATGGCAATGGCAATCTCACAGGGGTGCTAGTGTTGGGCTAATCTTGAAATGAATTGTGTGTGAGCTAACTAGGGAACAAGTTAGGCAAGAATCACTGCACACTATAGTGTTTGTGGTTTTGTTTGATTTGTGTCTGCAACCTGTTTGATGAAATGGCCGCATGAACTCAAGTTTTGAATTCTGAAATGAATTTTGGTGAGTTTGCTAGATTGGTTCTGGTGAGTCTGCAGATGCTTGGGTTTTGAAAGTTGAGCTTGTTTGAGTGGGTTTTGAAAAAGTGGGATCTTCGCATATGAAGAAGATTCAATTTTGAATTGTCATTTAAACTATGCATTTGAAAGTTTCTGGATGATCACAAAGTGGGCCTTGATACTCTGTTATGAGTACATTAAAGGGGTGCAAAGATCCAGAAAAGTTTCTTTTAGGTTTTGAAAGTTTGAGACAGCCAAATTAGGCATGTGAGTTAAATTGGCCAAAATGACCATTCACTTAATATATTTGTTTTGATTTACTTGTCTTTAGGAAAAGTGTGGGAAATGTTTTAGATGATGTTATTTTCACCTAAGAAACATTTTACAAGCAATGGATCACACAAACAAGGTGGTTTTTAAAGAAATTCAAAATTCATGCATACACATATACATGCATTCATGAATTCATTTAGAAAAGTTTTTGCTAACCCTAAACTTGATGATTAGTGTTTTGATGATCTAAGTTTGATATTTTTGGGATGTTACAAAGGGGGAGGCCGAGGAGGCGACCAGGGGGTCAAATCCTACCCAGGCACGGGCCCACCCCTGGCCGCGCCTGGGGGGGGGGGGGGGGTTGTCCGCCCTGGCACGCTTCCTCGTCTCCCCTCTGGACTTCTTGTTCCCCAAGGAAAGTAATTGACTTTGACGTTTGTCCCGACCAATTCCAAGAATATTTCTTTACTAACTTTTCTGAAACCAAAAACAGCAGAAAACAGGCAACTAGCACTGTGGCAACTTGTTAATAGGTTAGTACCATAAAACATGTAAAAAGAACCTCAAAGTGTAGACAAGCAAAGCAAAGTAGATACTAAACAAGCATGGAGCATCAAAAATTATAGATACGTTTCCAACATATCAAGGACGTGCCTCTCTTGTTCCCGGCCACGCTTACTTACCTGTTATGAATGCACCTCCTTCACCTCCTTCGAGAACAACAAAGATGCATATGTTCAATGGAACACCCGAACTATGTGACTCATGGAATCTACTAGGCAAGTTAGTTGGTCAAGATGGTTTCTAGGCCCCCGTGTGGCTGTACGCTTGTCTTGGTTCAATAGGCAAGAACTCAGGTCCTAGTAGTGGCAAGTATGGGACTGCAAAAACCACAACCCACCGTGGCATCCCATACAAGCCTGTTTAACTTTCATATTTGATCATACCACGTCATCCTATCAAACTAGGTTCATTCGCAACTCTGATTCATCAACCGGATGGACCAGCGGTAATAGCTAAGCATGGCTAAGAACAACAGATGTAATAGCTCTAGCATTTCTTCACAAGCCAAGTCCTAGTTGTGCTAGGAGCAGTGGATTAGGGAATATAGGCTTCAAAGGAAACATACATCAGATAGGATTACTCTATCTATCGATAAAAGACTTTAGAATCGCATGCACATGGCAAGAATTGAAAGGCTTGAAAACATAAGATTATATCATGTGTGGGGCTTTGCTTTCCTTTGCAAGTTGATACTCAGCTAAAGATCTTCAGGGTTTATCAGCTTGACTTGTTCGTCAATAACCTTCGATGGTGTTGATCTCGATCAGTCGTCTTGTACTCGATCTTGAATCATTGCTCACATTCATCTCCGAGGACTACCGAGAAGAAACAAAAACACCGAAAAGAAAGGAAACAATCAACACATGGTATCTATGCAATGCTCAAGCAAGAATGATGATATGACAAGTTAATTAGTATTTAAATTTAACCCTAAAGCATGGTTGGCAGGTTAAGCGGCGTTCGAAGGGTGCAAACCCTGATTCAGGGGGAATCTCGGGATCACCTGTGGGGTTCAATTTGTTCTTCTAATAAACTTGTTAATTGAAGTTTCTCAACAATGCATGATGATAGCTTAAACAAGTATATATCTTTTTTTGAGAATTTTGATATATTATTTGTATTTTTCTGATTTAAAATGAGTTAGTTATGAATTTCTCCAGTTTTAATTAATTTTAAATCATTTTTTGGAATTTTGTAAAATAATTTACATTTTGGATTTACTTAAACATTTTATGTAATCAGAAATAATTTCCGAAAATTTTTATTTGACTTACAACAGGGAACCACCTGTCAGCATTAATTGAATAGAGAAAACAATTACATAAATTATAAAAGAAAAGAAAAAGGAATTATTGCACAAGCATGACATCATACTGATGTCAGCCAGGAGCAATCCTTGGAGATTGTCGATCGATCGATCTGGTGCTTATGGAGACACGTCGTTGGGATCACTAGAGAGAGGGGTTGAGGCGAGTCAGAAAGTGGCGGCTCCGCTTGGATTTGGTCGCCAGAATAGGGAGAACAACAGCGACCAACGACGATGACTGCAGGTGGTCGATGGGGAGGCAAGCAAGAGGGAGAGGAAGGAAGAAGAAGGGTTCCTAAGGACAAGAGGATCACCAAGGTTGCAGGGAAGGGGTCAGCTCGGCCGGGCGAGCTTGGACGTGGCCGGAATCGATGACACACACGATAGTCGGAGCTCGTGTAGGGGTGGTCCTCGACAGTGTCAGAGGGCGGCCCAACCCGATTCCTTTGACAGGGAGACGCAGTATAGCACGGCGGAGCTCCTAGGCATCTCAAATTGGCTAGGGGAGGCTCAGAACGGCGGCGAGGAGCGGTTGCTAGCGAGCTAGGGTTTGGGGCCGAAGGAAAAAACGAAAGAGGGGGCGATAGGAATCAAAGTTGGTATGGGGGAGGAGAGGAGGGAACATTGGTTCTTATCCTTGTATCCTAGAGCGGCGACGCGCATTGAATCATTGGAGAGATCGACGTCAAGGGTGCTGCCAGGAAGCTGTTCATCGGTGGCTCGGGGAAAAGAAAAGAGAGAAACTGCGAAGGGATACGGGCCAGATGGGCTGAGGTGGGCCGACTGCTGGGCTGCGTCAAAGCGAGGGCAGAGGCTGCAAGCGGCTGCACACACGGCGGAGAGAGTAGAGAGGAGTGTGGGGCTACGGCCCAGATAGGTTAGGGTTCTATTTTTATTTATAGAAATGTTTTTCTATTTCTATTTTCTTTTATCTCTTTGTATATTTCATTTGTAATCTGTTTTGAATAGTTTCTAAATACAAGAGACTTTGTAAATATTTAAAATAGTGTAGGGACCCTTTATAACCATTTGGGTTCCATAAGTTTTGTACTTTTCAAAATTCCAAACCATTTTGAATGCTTTTACATAGGGAGAGGAATGTAGGGTTTTTAGGGTTTTGTGATTATTTTCTTGCATGCATTTTAAGATGATGCTCATGAATGCACAATCAAAACCTAATTACCATTTAATAAAACTAGGGTTGTTACAATATATTCAACATGCAAAGAAACCACAAAGATGTAGGAGCATGAGAGAAAAAAGCTTAAAAATAGACTCAAAGAAAAGGCGCATTTAAACCACAAAATTTGAGAAAGAAGGAAAATGTGCACTCTTAAATGAATAAGAGAAGCTCCCCAAAGATTATGCACTAATTATAGTAATTGCATTTGGAAACAACGTGCACAACCATGGAATCCTCACTCCTCCAAACTCATTTAACAATGCACTCAAAGGACAATAAATTTAGAAGCCACCAAAGAGTCAAAAAGAAATAAGAGGTGGTTTCCAGAAATGCAAAAACAACCAAAGAATGATCTTCTATTGTGTGTATAAATTTCTAGGTGGAAAATATCACAAATACAAATGCCCACAAAGAAATATGAACAAGAAATATATACTCAAGAAAGCACATGAATAACAAAAGGAAGTCATAGAATATACAAATAATATGTTTGCTTGAAAGCATGGCCAAAGGCTCAAATATATCTCATTGTACATCGATGAGCTTCAAAAACCAACACACTACACATAATGCAACTATTAGCAAGGGAAAAAGGGAATAGTTGGAATATGTGGAGTAAAGAAACAAGTATCACAAATAGAAATTAACTTTGCAAAAATACTCATTATTTCACATGAGAGATATTGAGGAAATGATATGCAACAAAATTGCTAGATTGATATATTTGGGATTGGTGAATCATGAGCCTAATTTTGTATAGTCCCCATTATATGCACTCATCTCAACATACACACATTTGTAATAGAGAGAACTCTTCAAAGCCAAAGCAAGAACTCCAACATTTGTAAGTACACAAATTCATGCCAACAAGCAACCTACAAATGTTGGGAACAAGATGTGTAGAATGAGAGAGATACTTGTTTTCGAGATATGATAGGTAGGATGAAGTGGATATGAATTTGTTGACCATCCTAGATTGCATCCAATTGACATGTAGACACCACTTCTTCCTTGTTCAAGATACAAGAACCCAATATATATCTCCAATGTATCTAAAACACAATTAAGTACACTATGGTCCCCAAAAAAATTGGGTCCAAAGTAGTTAGTTCAATTATAATACATAGGAGAGCCTCCACACAAATATGTGCATATTGATATGAAATTGAATTTCATATACATCTTAGCGCATTAGGATTTGGTGGAGTTTCCGCTATATATTGGATCAAACAAAGCAAGCATGCCATAATATAAAGATGTAGTAAATATGCATGCATAAGACTTTCAAGAACCAAAAGTAGATACATTTTGAACAAAAACACCAAGTAAACCAATAAGACACACACAAAAGTGTGACTCGACAAAAGGTGTCCAAATTGTACCAAAGAGCCAAATTAACACATGAAAGCACACAGGTTCAACAAATGAACTAGAAAGAGCCAAATATATAAAAGATAGACAAAAAACCAATTCTCATGGATATAGTTCATCCTATAAGATCAAAATAAGTGACAAAGAATGAAATAAAATCAACTCCCAAAGAGAAAGATTTAAACACATAACTCAAACTCTCTACACTTTTCATGATGCCACAAAGTACCAAAAGAAAAGATCAAACTTCCAAGCACAAACGGGAGTGTTCTAAGTAATATAGGAGAGCTCCCCCATGATGGTGCATTATGAAGAATTTTGCTTTTGAATGCAAAGTGCACACAAATGAGATCATAACTTCTACCTACATTAAATAAAACTCAAGAGGATACCAATAAAATAAGAAGATCTACAAGAGGCAAGGAAACTTGGGAGCAAAAGGAAAAAAACATTTTCCTGGCCAAAGATAAGGCAAATAAGAAATGGCCAAAGAGAATATGATCAATAAATCTACCATATGTAAAGTACTAATTGTCCAAGGACAAGAAGTAATAGGGAAAATTTCCCGAGGTAGTTTGCGAGGATATCCAAGATCATATTTATACAAAGAAGCATATAACAATATATAAGAATTAAGCTTAATGCTTCAAAAGATATTCTTGATAGCTTCAAATTTTCACATAATCACTAGTGATTAGAGTAACTTGAAGCAAATGGTTTCCATGAGGATATATAGATCCAAATATGAGGAAACGCATACCAAGAATCACTCTCACAAACAAGATCCAAAAGATGAGCAATAAAAACATTTAAGCAAATTGGAACTTGTATGAGAAAATGTGCCGCATAGGAGCTAGATAATTTTCAATATCAATTCTAGGTGGCACTACTTCAAATGTCCACATTTTATAAGTTTATAATATGCAAAAAGCATATGACCCCTCCATAATGTGATAAAACAAGAAATCTCAACAAGAGGCAAAAATATCAAAATAGAGGTATTAATGGACATTATGAAATATGAGTTTATCATGAGAAAGACATACCACATAGTGACTAGATAAATATACAATATAACTACTAAGAGGTTTTACTCATGTACATACATTTTAGGATTGTGGAATGCCCAAGCATGATACTCCCCCAAAACAGAATAGTCCATTAATCCCTCATAATAGCCAAATAAGATACAGACTAGACTGAATAAAGTATCGAAACCAAGAAACACAAATACATGGTGTGCCAACCAACATACACAAATATAACTCATGGGTCAATATAAGTAAGTGGGAAGCACATGTACAAACACATGCAAGGTACAAAACCAACACATGCACAAGGGAGCAAGTAACTATCAATTTAAATGAGTTAAGCACAAGTTACTGCAAGGAGGAACATTGGATATATGATAGAAGCATGATAACCCAAATGACTTGACTTTGATAAAACGAAATTGATGAAGATCCCTCAATTCTTCATAAGGTAGCCAAGTCTCCAATGCCCTCCAAAAACACCTTTTGATCAAGTTTTAGCTTGTTGGTCCCCAACCAATTTAGGTCCTAAGAAGTTAGTCACAATAGGCTTGGCTAACCAAATGGTTCTCTGCTTGACACCACTTTGGGCACCAGCAAGTTTGGCAAACACATTTCCACCATCATCCTTAATAAGTGAATAAGCATCATCAATCAAGATAGGATGGGATGAGGAGTTACCCATGGTGCATGAGGAAAAAAGGTGCCCCTTCTCATGACATATGTAGCAAGTTCTTCTCTTGCCATATTTATTCTTGGGAGGAGCCATAACATGAAGAAGAGCTTGAGGCTTATTGGGACGAGTCCCATCTCGAGCTTTAAGAGCAGCTTGAGGCCACTTCCCTCGTTGATTCTCACTAAGAGGCTTCTTCTTCAATGGGAAAACTCTCACATGATGCCCTTCTTCCATGCACTTTAAGCACACAATATTGGACGGGTCCTTCACTTGACCTTGCCTCTTCTTCTTGTTGCCCTTGTGCTTCAACGAGCTAGTGGGCTTGTTCTTAATGTTGGAGTTGAATCCAAGCCCACTCTTGTCACTTGGGGGTCTTGTCACACTCAATATGTTTTTGAGTGTGGTCTTCCCTTCATGACACCTTTTCAAGTCATTATTCAAAGAAGTGACTTGAGCCTTGAGCTCTTTGATTTACTATACATGGTTAGTATCAACAATAATAATAGAGGAAGTAGATGCTTCATTGTTAGAGCAACAAGGCAAGGAATGCAATTCAACACATGATATAGCATGGTTGTGAGAGGATGAATTACAAGGACTAGCACATGGCAATATAACAGTTGGAGTAGATATAGTGCTTATGTCCACATGAGGCCCACCAGATGTTACCTTTGACACAATGGCCTCATGAGCTAACTTTAACCTACCATGGGAGACTATAAGATCCTCATGCGAGCTTGAGATCTTAACATGACTTTCTTCTAATTTCCCATAGTTGCTAGTTAGCAAAGCAAGTTGAGCCTTTAGCTCAACATTTTCTTTCAAGATAGATGCTTCACAAGAAATAGAGTTAGTATCACAAGCATCATCATTATATATTAGCAAGAGGTGAGGACAACTTGGAAAGATCTTTAAAGTATGAAGCTTTAAGTTGCTCATGTGAATCGGTGAGTTTGATGATCTCACCCTTTATGACCTTAGAACCATTGTTGAGGTGCTCAAAATCCTCAAGGAGTTTAGCACAAGCAACTTCAAGTTTATCATTTTTAATTTGAAGGGCACTTACCACCTCAAAATCTCTATCATGAGATTTATTCACTCTATATAGCTCTATTACAAAGGTCTCCTCAAGAGATTCCTTAGTGGTTTGTTCCACTTCAAGATCTTCATTTAGATTGGTAATATCATTAGCATACTCATGCTCAAGACTACCCATTTTGTCAATTGTGTCCTCATGCTCATCAATAAGTTGCTTACTTTCAATAGCAAAGGCTAATATTTCAATGAAATTAGAGAAATCATTTTTGTTTGGATGAAGAGAACAAAGGACTATCCCCCCTTCTCTTTTAAATAAGCAACATCATCATCTAGTTCATCATGATAAACATTCACATCATCATGAGATATATTGGGATCTAAAGGAGAGGTTACCTTTGAACCCTTAGCTATGAGGCATACATCAACATTGGGAGAAGGTGATGATGCAGGAACACATGAAGTTGCGATCGCAACCTTGTCTTGGCCCACACATTCTTCAATTTCCTCTACATGGTTAGCAACACAAGCACTTGAGGAAATAGAAGCATATTTATCATGGAAACAAGGCAAAGCAAGCATATCATCATGAGGTATATTCAATCCATTTCTACATGATATGCAAGGGAAATCAACACTAGGATGTAAATTACATATAGTGGTACAAGTGTTCATGCCCGAAGATACAACATTGCAATGAGAGAGACATGAAGGATCATATATGGTAAGCTCACTATCTACATTGCAAGTTCTATCACCACTCACCATATTATTACCTTGAGACAACTCATATTGGGCGGAGGTGGAGGGAACACAATCATCCTTACTAAGCTTGGACACATCATATTTTTCTTGAATCTTGGTCCAAATGTCATGAGAATTCCATAAAGGCATGATTGAGGAAAGAACTACAAATCTCACAACATTAACAAGCACATTAGATGCTTGAGCTTTGATATAAGAGTTTGTCTCATCCTCCAAATATAGATTTTGGGGATCCTTAGGAGGAGACAAGCCCATATCTATAATTCGCTCAATATTTGGGTCAATGGCCCAAAAATAACTAAGCATGCGACTACGAAAAACATCATAATGAGTGCCAACAAATGAAAATGTGTGAGAGTGCACTAAACCCCTAGGAGACATATTTACTCTCAAGGCGGTGAAGCCTAAGAAGCGAGAGACCTTACTCTGATACCAACTGAAAGTGCAATGGACGTCTCCTAGAGGGGGTGGGACTGAATAGGATTTTAAAATTATTAAAGTTTAGGCTCAAATAAATGCGGAATAAAACTAACATTTAATTTATTGAGCACAAAACCTAACCACTAGGTTCACCTAAGTGCACCAAGAACCTATTGTAGAGGTCCCAACCTTTAATAAGGTAGAGATCCCTGTGTTTACAATGCTAGTCCCTGGATCAATAGAATCCACAGTTAAAATGTAATATTAAGAAACAAAGGTCATATTACATCTTCATAACCAGGAATAAAATAATTCATTACATCTTACATAGCTCATTTGGCTATCTCATTACAATGCAGCAGAAATATCTATAGCACGGAGTCCTTCATCTTCAAAGTGCCACAGGCAATCATGTTGGTTGTAGACTTATAATCCTAATCAACACACTTCACTAACATCAAACAAACCTGCAACATAATAAGTTACAGCCACAAGGGTCAATACATTTGAATTGTATTGGCAAGTGATACTATGGTAGTATAGTGGTAACTATCATCTATATGCATTTGGCTAAGTGGAGCTTAGGCTTGCTTTGCTCAAAATAGATTTTCCTTATCATTTGAAAACACTAAGTTTTTGTTTAGCAAAAATCACCCAAGGAACCACCAATAGAAATTGGTGAACCTTCACCCTTGTTCAACCACAAGTTTTAACTTAGAAAATTGGGATGAGGAGATTCTTGATAGCTTCCATGTCTTGATGCTCAAATTGTCCATTGCCGGGGACACGGCTAAGTACTTAGATTTTTACACTCTGCAGAGGTGGTGCAATATCCCCACAAGACTCGACATGCATCGAGACAAGATCTTTCAGAAGCCTTCCTTTAGACCATAATGGACGCGTTCCAACCAATCATCCCCTACCACCAACTGTCCATTTGGCTAAGTTATTGCAACCTATATGATCCAGGCAGAGCCCATAATGCCAAGTGGCTGCACTTGAAGCTTCTCAACATTTGACATCTCAAATATCTTTGTTCCTGGGTGGCATTCCACAAGTGAGATACCATGTTTTCCCCAGTATAATGGACTTGTGTAACCACTCAACACAAACCTTTCTTTCCATTCCACCCAGGTGATTCATTCACTTAGTTGTTTTATTAAACAAAACACAAGTCCTTGACTTAGAAATATTCCATAGCATGAATATAATTCACCCTTGTTTTCTACTAGCTATACTAAGCATGATAGTAGTAGGAATCTTAACTTAGAAAAATTCTACTAAGGTTTCATCTACTAGGATTTCCCATGGCATACCATGCAAGTCCTACTTAGAAATATCACTAATGCATAGTGAAAATAATGGGAAAAAAGTATAAAGCATCACTTGCTTTTTGGTAGATAATATAAGTTCACTCCTTGATCTTGAAATAGTTACACTCTTCAAATTTCACTACAATTCAATCAAGCAAGCAAATATTCAATCTACCATTCAAGCAATCATCACAAAGAATAATAAAACAAAGCAATGCATGCAAGTAGGCCAAAGATTGTTTTATTTGGAAAATTGGTTTCTAATAGGTTATAAACATTATAAAACATCTATTGGTCATTTATAAAAGTGGTAAAACCATTTGATATCAAGTTAGTGAAAAAGGCCACTTAAATCATTTTTATTTTGCTAGAAATGATTTAAATCCAAAGAATATTTCTAGTGTTTACCAAACATATTTTTAACACAAATGTTAGTGTTTTAAGGTCAAGTGTGTAATATTGAAACCATTTGCAAAAGGTTTTACCTATAAACCATTTTTATACCAAAGTAATATTTTATGTTGCTGAAAATGCTTTTTAGCAAAGTAATAATTTATAGGGTTCATCAAAAATATTTTTAAATCTCAAAACTTGGTGTTTAGGGTCAAAAAGTTTAAATCAAATCATTTTCCAAAGGTTTTTCTCAAAAAATCATTTTCAAACCATAATCAATATTTTTATTTGGCTAGAAATGCTTTTATTCAAAGATTTATTCCTTAGCATTTCAAAATATGTTTTTAAAACTAAAAGTTGGTTTCTAAGGTCAGTAGGTTCAAAACAATCCATTTTCCAAAAAATTTACCATAAAAATATTTCTAGAATAAATTTTATATCCAAATTATTCCTACACAAGTTTCTGTAAAAACAACCCATTTAACAGAAGCAATTTACTAAACAAAGTGCATGGTTGGAAAGTAATTGTTTTTATGATTCCATTGATATAATATTTGTAAAATTTGGACGTGTGGATCAAAAGTTATGCAATTTACAAATTCACACATCTAATAGAAAAGTTTCTGGTTTTTAAATCAAAATCTAGGCCACGTGGTGTGATCTGATTCACCCATACCGATTCGTTCGAATCAAGCAATGTGGACCGCAGGATTAAAAGGTGATCTTGTGGCACAGAAGCAATGTACCCTTTTGCTTTAAGTGAATGTAACGCAGCCACAAGATTTACATCCAACGGCTCGTAGCGCATTGACCACTAACTGGCAAGTGAGCGAGTATACGGGTCGCCGGCGATTCAGGAAGTTAGAGAGATGGAGAGGGGGCTCACCGAGGTCGTCGGGGCATGGGAATGCTTGATCATACCTTTCAGAATATATAAAAACATATGGGTTTACTTACAGAAATAATGTTCAAGTAATAAAAGAATGCCACATAGGCATTTATAGTCACCTTAATTATTTAAAATAAAAAGGTTAAACCTTATTAAATTGTGACACCACTTTAAATCACATTCCCATGTACTGAAATATGTGGTGATGGCATGTGTCAACATGATCCCATGTTTGAGTTGGAGAATATTAAATCTTAAGTAGTTTTTCAATGAGTAGAAATTACTTTTCTAAAAATAAAATAAATAAGGAAAATGCTTTAATCTTGTAATGTTAGTGATGATGCTAGATCATCTATAGTGCACCTTTGTGTGATGATTGAAAATAGTTAAGTATTGTTTGGTCATTGTATACCTCGTATTTATTAATAGACGCTAGTACCGACCAAGGATACGAGGAGGAAGAAGGATACTACGAAGAAGAAGCCGAGGAGAACTTCAACCACTGCTCTGCACAAGGAAAGCCTTACTAATCAAGTTGACCTATGCAAGCCAATACTTGCAAGCTACTAACTTAGCAAGCTTATACTGATACCTATGCAAGCAAATACTTGCTTGTTACCATGCCAACTATATGCCTGAAGCATATGTGATCATACCCACTTGATAACCCAATCCTAGTTTTACTTGCAAGCTTTATACTTTATTTCTTTATCAAAGCTTTCTCTTAGAGTTTACTTAAGTGACTTGTAGATTCTAGGAAGATAATTGAAGGTTGCATAAAGAGCATTAAATTTGGCCTAAGCTAGATAATCTTGATGTCATCCTAAGGCATGAGATTGAACTTAATTAATCACCACTTGTTTACCACCCCTCATTAGTACTTACCACACTTGTTGATGCTAGTGCTAAGCATCAAACTTGATCAACTTTAGATGGGAATACTTGGTGAAAATGGTTATGAAAACCTTGGAATGATGAGTCATTCTACTAAAATGTTTTGACATGTGCTTCCAAACACCAAATTATTTTGATGATGAAAATGTTGAGGCGTGAGCCTTAGCCCTTTATAGAACTGATGGTTGTCTGGATGCGATACCATTCCAATTTTACCATACAACCACAATACCCGAAAATTGGGTAGGGCTTGACTAGAAACTTATATACCTTAGTATGGGTTTCCTCACGGCCAAGGTCTGAGCTGAGGCTACCTTGTGAAGATTGTCCACCTGTGCAGTACCCAAGATGAAAGTTGGTCATGGTTGGGAGGCCAAACTCACAGTAGAGGTGCCTATACTAGGGCGTGTCATCGAAAGGTTAGGATTGATTATCCGCATACTGAGTATGGTGAAATCAGGATTTGTTCCTGACGGGTGTATCGAATGTTGTGGTGAAAGTGTACAATCTCTGCAGAGTGTCAAACTATTCGAATAGCCGTGTTCGCGGTTATGGACAGTTGGAGTGGCCATGCTGTTCCCCCGTCAAATGTTTTCAAAATGACTTGTGAAATGGATTGAGATTTTGACTTGACCACAACAGAGTTGTGATATGAAATTCAAGTTCCCACTTAGGTGTTATAAAACTTCAACTAGTTTTCTTGCTTCTGAACTTAGTAGATGTAAATCTGGCTTTTTGCAAAACAACCCTAGAGCTTAGTGTCCTACTACAAAAACCCACTTAACTTGTTAGTAGTAGTTTGCGAGTACTTAAAGAGTACTCATGGCTTTGTCCTGGCTATTCCCGTGGCCAGACAATGAAGAGGAGTACCAGGATGATGAACCCCAGGAAGGTTACGACAACTAGGATCATCTCCCATCGTCAGCATTGCCTATGACCCCGAAGATGGAGCTTCGCCTACGTTACCTTTATTACTATGTTATTCTGCTGCTTGAGTTGTATTAAGAACTGGATCGTGAGATCCTTATTTGTGTAAGACCTTATGTATGGTTTGTAATGGATGATGTACTGTGGTATCCAAATCTGTTATGTCTCACAAAAATGGTAATCCTGGGATTGCGATGTATGGCATAACAGGCATCTGGGATTAAAAATCCGGGTGTTAACAAGTTGGTATTAGAGCCATCCTGACCATAGGAGACCCTAGTTAGACTGGACGTTTGAATCAAAAACTTAGTTTCAAAACCAAAGGAAACAAATATTTACAAAAACTTATTCCCATTCTTATCACTTGGTTTCTTTCATAAAAATTCATGTTCCTCAATAACTCTTGCAAAATACATAAAATTTGACACACTTGATCACTCTACTAACTTACTCATCCTATATTCTTATAGATGGACGTGAAGTACAGCAAGTTTTATCAGTTGGGGAATGGAGGAGACCTCATCTTTGAACGGGATTTGGACCAGCTTTCCGAACTTCTGGTGCGTCCACACCACGAGTTCTTCGGAGCTCGGCTCAATGATCAAGGAGGAGAAGATCTGCAGTGGCTAATTGTTGCAAGTCTCCAAGGAAAGATTGAACCTCCCACTGCCGAGGGAATTCAGTTCACCTTAATAGAGAACAACTGGCTCGATGGACTTGCCAGGGCCATGCAGGAATCTCTGGCCCGTCTATGTGGGCAGATTATCAACCAGATCAAGGGTACCCGCTTTGAGTTCTTTCCAAGGCGTGATGCTATGGGACAGCCACTAGAAGCCCCATACCACCACGAGATGAAGACTCAGTTGGACCACCTTAGCTTCATGATGTATGATCATCAGCAGGAGTTGGACAATGCCTATGACTACTCCAATCATAAGTCCGCCATCATCAAGATGAAGGATCAGACCATCGCCATTCTAGCGAAGGATCGCAAGTCTCGCCGCCATCAGCTTGACAAGAAGGAGCGCATCATTGCCCGTCTTCACCACCGTATCTTGGATTTGGAGGAGACCATCCACGAGAGAGACATGCAGTTGGAGGAAAGGGAGAATGCCGGAGAAGATCTTCGTGGAGAACCCTACTCGTATCTCAGCGATGATGATGATTTTCTGGAGGATCAGGCCATGGACTTCTTCACCGATGAGGAGGATTTCGCCTTCATCGATGATGATGAGGATGATGAGGATGACGATTACACTGACTCCGAGGAGTAGTAGCACTTGAGCACTAGCGTAGTGAGTTGTATTTGGTCCCACTGTATCGTAGTTTCCAGAATGGTTCTTAAAACCATCTGTTTACCTTTGTTGTGGTGTGTGTTGTATCGTGTGCTATGGATGAATGAATGAAAAGCAAGTTGCTAGAAAATCTGATTCAAACTTTAAAAACTTTCCAAAGTTCCTGAACCTTAGAAATCTCCCTCTTTTCTCATGATCTATTTCAATCTTCAGATGCCTCGTGGAGGAAGTGCTTCAACCCCGGACCCAATGTTGCAGATCCTGCAATTGTTGGTTTCTGACCGCGAAGCTGAAAGAGCAGAACACCAAGCAAACCTAGCCACCCTTCAGCAGATAGCTCAGCTGGCCCATAACAATCAAGGCCAAGGAAATCAGGACAACCATGGATCTAAGCTCAAGAATTTCCAGAACACCAACCCACCTGTTTTCACTAAGTCGGAAGAGCCCTTAGACGCAGATGATTGGCTGCAAACCATGGAAAACAACCTGGAAGTCGCCGGAGTGGAAGCTAACGAGAAAGTTCTGTTCGCCACCCACTATCTAGCCGGAGACGCAAGAGCATGGTGGAACAGCGTTCATGCAATGACCGGAGGACAGATGATGACCTGGGAGGAATTCAAGGTCAAGTTCAGCAGAACCCATGTGCCACCGGGTTTGATCAAGAGAATGAGAGATGAGTTCAGAGAACTGAAGCAAGGAAGGATGACCGTAGTGGAATACCGTGACAAAATTCTTGTCATTAGCTAGGTATGCCCCGGATGAGATCGACACCGAAGCCAAGAAGAAAGAAAGATTCTTGAATGGTCTGCATGATGAGATGCAGACGGTGTTGGTCAATATCCCCTTTGCTGATATTGAAGCCCTAGTCGACTCTGCCATCCAGATGGAAGGAAAGATCAACCAAGCCAATGAGAACCGCAAGCGTCGCATGATACATCAGCCAGGAACCCATCATACCCCAAAGTATCGCCCCAACCCATCCCCGGGATTTGCCGTGAGAACCAACAGACCCCCTATAAACCATCTGACCTATCCCAACCGTGGAAATCCGAGGCCCTGAGGAAATCACAACAACCCCGGCAACTCTGGCAATTTCAACCATGCACCACCCAAGTTCAACAACAACAATGCTGCTGCCAACACCAACACTGCCCCGAGGACTGGAAGCAATGTTGTGCCTGTTGCAGCAAAGCACAAGTCACAAGTGACTTGTTATGACTGTGGAAATAAGGGTCACTACTCCAATGAGTGCCCCAAGAAGAATTCCGCAGCCCCCAATGCAAATGCCCCAGCAGCAGCATCGTGTTCAGCCTGGAAGAAGGTTTGCCCTAGGGAATTCGCTCAACCACAACGGCCGTCTTCTTCTCATGCATGCTGAAGAAGCCCAGGAAGCGCTAGATGTCGTGCTGGGTATGTTTTCTGTTAATTCAGTACTTGCTAGAGTGTTGTTTGATTCTGGTGCATCACATTCATTTGTCACCGAAGAATTTGCATGCACTAGTAAGATTCAACCAACCAAATTGAAGCATGTTATGATTGTTCAAATCCCCGGTTCAACCACCAAAGCTAGGAAAATCTGCAAAGCCGTCCCTATCTGAATCCATGGCATAGATTTTTATGCTAATCTGATAGTACTCGGAATTAAAGGTTTGGAAGTAGTAATAGGAATGGATTGGATGTCCAAACATAAAGGATTAATTGACTATGACAAGAAAGCCATAACCATGACCAGTACAGCTGGAGTATCAGTCGAGCATGTATCCGAAACCTTACCTCGTCAATTCAAGTGCAACAAGAGTATAACCCAACCTACCATTGACCAAGTCCGGATAGTCTGTGAATACCCCGATGTATTTCCAGATGTTTTGCCTAGTCTGCCCCCAGATCGGGATATCGAGTTTATCATCGAACTAATCCCCAGAACAGGACCCATAGCCCAGAGACCATATAGTATGAACCCGTCTGAACTAGCAGAATTGAAGAAGCAACTAGATGCCATGTTGGAAATTGGATTGATTCTACCAAGTGCGTCACGATGGAGATCACCTATTTTGTTCGTGGACAAGAAAGATAGAGGTAACCGTTTGTGTACAGATTATCGGAAGTTGAATGATGTCACTATCAAGAACAAGTACCCATTGCCCAAGATAGAAGATTTGTTTGATCAGTTGACTGGTGCCAAAGTGTTTTCTAAGATTGATCTTAGAACTGGCTATCATCAACACAAGATTCGCGCAGAGGATATTCCAAAGACTGCCTTTACCACCAGATATGGATTATACGAGTATACTGTCATGTCTTTTGGATTAACCAATGCCCCCGCTTATTTCATGAATCTCATGAATAAGATTTTTATGGACTTCCTGGATAAGTTTGTCATTGTTTTCATCGATGACATTCTGATTTATTCCAAATCAGAAGAAGAACATGAGCTACACTTAAGGACCATTCTTGGAACCCTTAGAGAGCATCAGTTGTATGCCAAGTTTAGCAAATGTGAATTCTGGTTACAGGAGGTAGGATTCCTCGGCCACATTGTATCAGCCGGAGGAATTGCCGTTGACCCTGTAAAGGTGAAAGATGTCGAAGATTGGCAAGCCCCAACCACTCAAACCCAAGTTCGTGCATTTCTCGGATTGGCGGGATACTACCGCAAGTTCGTAGAAGGATTCTCGAGCATCGCCAAACCCATGACCCAATTGCTGAAGAAGGACAAGAAGTTTGAATGGACGGACAAATGTGAAGTGAGTTTTCAAGAACTCAAGAGAAGATTGATTTCAGCCCCAATCTTAATCATGCCGGATATCACGAAGCCCTTTGACGTGTATTGTGATGCATCCAAGATCAGTCTTGGATGTGTGCTAATGCAAGAAGGCAAAGTTATATCTTATCTACCTCGACAACTGAAACAACATGAGCAGAACTGTCCAACCCATGACCTCGAACTCGCAGCCCTAGTTCTAGCCCTGAAGACATGGAGGCATTACCTGATGGGAAACCATTGTGAGATTTATTCGGATCACAAGAGCCTGAAGTATATATTCACTTAGAAGGAGCTGAATATGAGGCAGAGAATGGATTGATCTAATCAAAGACTATGATCTGTACATTCACTATCACCCCGGTAAAGCCAACGTGGTAGCAGATGCCCTTAGCAGATTGCCGTGCCGCTTGAACTCCATGATTTTGAAGGAGCAACCAAGCTTGCACAAGGAGATGGAATATTTTTGCATGGAATTAGTGAGTGAAGGATTTTTGGCTAGCATAGAAATTCAACCCACTTTGATCAGCCAGATCAAGGAGGCGCAGAAAGGAAATGCTAGTATCGACGGAATCAAGCGTCGTATCGGTACAGGCAAAGTACCCGGATTCACCAAAGACGAAGGAGTTCTGTGGTACAAAGGACGCCTTTGTGTACCAGCAGATTCTAAGTTGAAAGGAGTTATTATCAAGGAAGCTCATGATACTCTTTATTCTATCCACCCCGGAGGAACGAAGATGTATCAAGATTTGAAGGAGCAATTTTGGTGGCATAAGATGAAGAGAGAAATCGGAAGCTATATCGCCAAGTGTGATATATGTCAGCTAGTCAAGGCGGGACATCAAAGACCCGCTGGATTGTTGCAACCATTGCAGATTCCGGAATGGAAATGGGATTCTGTTGGAATGGACTTTATCACCGGATTACCTACTTCTAGTAGGGGAAATGACTCTATCTGGGTCATAGTGGACAGATTGTCCAAAGTTGCCCATTTCTTACCAGTCAAGACCACATATCAGAGTTTGAAGCTAGCGGAGTTATACATCGCTAGAATCGCCGGGTTATTTGGAGTCCCCAAGAACATCGTATCTGATCGAGGAACTCAGTTTACCTCGAGATTCTGGAAGAAAGTCCAAGAAGGTTTAGGAACCCAACTAGATTTCAGTACAGCTTATCACCCTTAGACCGACGGACAAACGGAGCGAGTAAATCAAATACTCTAAGACATGTTGAGAGCATGTGTGTTAGAGTATGGATCTAAATGGGAAGATTGTCTGCCGTTCGCATAGTTTTCATACAACAACAGTTATCAAGCTAGTTTGCAAATGGCCCCGTTTGAATTCATGTATGGAAGGAAGTGTCGCACCCCTTTGAACTGGTTGGAAGTAGGAGAGAGTCAGATTTTTGGACCCGACATCCTACGAGAAGAAGAAGAGAAGGTTCACAAGATTCGTGAGCACCTCAAGACCGCCCAGTCCAGACAGAAGAGTTACACCGACAAGAGACGTCGAGACCTCGCTTTCAATATCGGAGATTTTGTGTATCTAAAAGTGTCGCCATTGAAAGGAATGTAGCATTTCCAGCTGAAAGGAAAGTTAGCCCCCAAATATATCGGCCCCTTCCAGATTCTGAATCATCGAGGAAAAGTGTCGTATCAATTGGAACTACCCGAAGAGATGTCAGCATTGCACAATGTGTTCCATATCTCATTACTTCGCAAGTGCCTCGAAGTTCCGGAGAAGACGGAAGTGTTCAAGAATATTGATCACCGGACCATAGAAATCAGCGATGACCTGACCTATCCTGAAGTACCCATCCGTATTTTGGAAGAAGCTTTCAGAACTACCAGAACCCGAAGCATCAAGTTTCTCAAGATTCAATGGAGCAACCACACAGAAGAGGAAGCTACCCAGGAGCGCGAAGATCACATCAAGACAGAGTTTCCCGATCTCTTCAAATCCTAGGTAATATTTTTCATCCTTTTTCAAATCTCGGGACAAGATTTTGTTTAAGGGGGGAAGGTTTGTAACATCCCAAAAATATTAAACTTGGATCATCAAACTCTAATCATCAAAATCAGGGTTAACAAAAACTTTTCCAACTAAAAATATGAAAGCATTCATATGTGTGTGTATTAAAATTTGGATTCTTTTGAATTGCCATGGTTCTGTGTTTCTTTTCTTGTAAAATGATGCTTAGGTGAAATAAACATCATCTAAACAATCCCCAAACTTTTCCCAAAGAAAAACAACTCAAAATGAATAAATTAAGTGAATGGTCACTTTGGCCAAATTAACTCCCATGCCTACTTTGGCTATCTCTAATTTTCAAAACTCAACAGAAACATGTATGGATCTTTGCACCCCTTGATAGTACTCATAATAAGGTACCAAGGCCCACTTTGTGATCATCCAAAAACATTCAAATGCTAAGTTTAAATGACAGTTTAAAATTGAATCTATCTCATATGGGAAGATCCCACTATTTCAAAAACCACTCAAACAAGCTCAATTTTCAAAACCCAAGCACCCACAGAATCCTCAAAAGATGCCTAGCACACCCACCAAAAATCTTTTCAAAATTCAAAAATAAATTTCTTACGGCCATTTCATCAAACAGGTTGCAAATTCAAATCAAACAAATCACAAACACTATTTTGAGCGGTGTTTTGGCTAACCTTGTCCCCTCTCTAGCTCACAGCAAACATCTAGTAGATTATCTAGCTTAGTTATGAACCTCTAGCATCACTGTGAGCTTGCCAATACCATCAATGGTGAGCAGGCCGAGCCTCACCATGTCACCCCAGTGTGGACAGCAAGCTAGGAGAAGAACTAGCCGTGCCCACCTTGTCTAGCATGCAGCCCATGCCTCACCGCCCCCTCTCGACCAGCCCTAGCTCGAAGACAGAGACCAGAACCGCCAGGAACGCCGTGCCCGCGCTGCTGTCGACCATGCCGACGCGCACCCTAGTGCCCGCGCTGTTCCCACGCAACCCGACCACCTCGAGCCCTTGCCGCCCGCCAGTGTGCACCCCGCCGTCCCAGGAGACCACCAGACATGTTCGTTAAATCGCCTGTACCCCGTAGCCACCGCTCGCCGCGGAGTTCGCCGCCTCTGCCTCGCAGAGCACCGCACGTTCCCGACCAATTGCCACCGCCCCTAAGCTCGCATTCAAGTTCTAGAGCATCACCAGGAGACCGCCCGTCGATCGCCAACTGCAGCCATGCCTCTAGCCGCCCGTAGCCGTCTCGCCACCGTCGCCTGCCCATCCCTCTCGGTCTCGCCGTCAAGCCTATCAAAGGAGGCAACCCCCGCTCGATTTCTTCACACCATCTCACTCCCCACCTCTCACTGATACTTCCCACTTCTTCCCGGAGCAAGGCGAGCAGCGCATCGCCGGAATTCGGCCGGAGCCCGCCGCTGCTGGAGAAGAAGGGATCCATCGATTTGAGCCACTCCAGGAGGAGCTTCCGGTGCCAGAAGAATCACTGTCGTCGACTTCGTCGTTCGCCCCCATCGCCGACCATCGCCTGAGCCCCGGTGAGCCTCCCACGACCCCCACTGAGCCGCTAGGGTTCGAGCTCGCCGGTGACATGTTCATCGTCGACGACGACCCTCAGCCATTGATCGCCCTTCTAATCCAACGCACCACATCGCCCCGTACCGCTTCGCATGTTATGAGCCACTGACTGGTGGAACCCCCCTGTCAGCTGAGCCCCGCGCTGTGGAGTGACACTGGCCCGACCCATTAGCATCTCCCGCGCAGCCCAACCATTTGAATTTAGATTTTTCTATTTTAATTCCAACTCAGTTCTGTACCTAGTTTCAAAAATCAACCCATCTCGATTCAGTGAACCAAATTGCATGAAACCAATTTTGTTAGAAAGGTACTAAAATGCTTAATCCAAGCCCATTGGATTCAAATCATTTGGATCGGTAGATCAACCTTGGTAAAAATAACAAGCAGAAGCTTTTCTGCATTCAAACATTTTTCAAATTTCAACCATAATACCTTTTGAGTTGATTCCAACTCTCAAAAATCACATTTGATCATACCTTTCAGAATATATAAAAACATATGGGTTTACTTACAGAAATAATGTTCAAGTAATAAAAGAATGCCACATAGGCATTTCTAGTCACTTTAATTATATAAAATAAAAAGGTTAAACCTTATTAAATTGTGACACCACTTTAAATCACATTCCCATGTACTGAAATATGTGGTGATGACATGTGTCAACATGATCCCATGTTTGAGTTGGAGAATATTAAATCTTAAGTAGTTTTTCAATGAGTAGAAATTACTTTTCTAAAAATAAAATAATAAGGCAAATGCTTTAATCTTGTAATGTTAGTGATGATGCTAGATCATCAATAGTGCACCTTTGTGTGATGATTGAAAATAGTTAAGTATTCTTTGGTGATTGTGTACCTCGTATTTATTTATAGACGCTAGTACCGACCAAGGATACGAGGAGGAAGGAGGATACTACGAAGAAGAAGCCGAGGAGAACTTCAACCACTGCTCTGCACAAGGCAAGCCTTACTAATCAAGTTGACCTATGCAATCCAATACTTGCAAGCTACTAACTTAGCAAGCTTATACTGATACCTAAGCAAATACTTGCTTGTTGCCATGCCAACTATATGCCTGAAGCATATGTGATCATACCCACTTGATAACCCAATCCTAGTTTTATTTGCAAGCTTTATACTTTATTTCTTTATCAAAGCTTTCTCTTAGAGTTTACTTAAGTGACTTGTAGATTCTAGGAAGATAATTGAAGGTTGCATAAAAGCATTAAATTTGGCCTAAGCTAGATAATCTTGATGTCATCCTAAGGCATGAGATTGAACTTAATTAATCACCACTTGTTTACCACCCCTCATTAGTACTTACCACACTTGTAGATGCTAGTGCTAAGCATAAAACTCGATCAACTTTAGATGGGAATACTTGGTGAAAATGGTTATGAAAACCTTGGAATGATGAGTCATTCTATTGAAATGTTTTGACATGTGTTTCCACACACCAGATGATTTTGATGATGAAAATGTTGAGTCATGAGCCTTAGCCCTTTATAAATTGATGGTTGTCTGGATGCGATACCATGCCAATTTTATCGTACAACCACAATACCCAAAAATTGGGTAGGGCTTGACTGGAAACTTATATACCTTAGTATGGGTTTCCTCACGGCCAAGGTCTGAGCTGAGGCTACCTTGTGAAGATTGTCCACCTGTGGAGTACCCAAGATGACAGTTGGTCATGGTTGGGAGGCCAAACTCACAGGAGAGGTGCCTATACTAGGGCGTGTAATCGAAAGGTTACGATTGATTATCTGCATACTGAGTATGGTAAAATCATGATTTGTTCCTGACGGATGTATCGAATGTTGTGGTGAAAGTGTACAATCTCTGTAGAGTGTCAAAATATTGAATAACGCATCATGATTATGGATGATTGGAGTGGCCATACTGTTCCCCCATCAGATGATTTCAAAATGACTTGTGAAATGAAATGAGATTTTGACTTGACCACAATAGAGTTGTAATATGAAATTCAAGTTCCCACTTAGGTGTTATAAAACTTTAACTAGTTTTCTTGCTTCTGAAATTAGTAGATGTAAATCTGGCTTTTTGCAAAACAACCCTAGTGCTTAGTGTCCTACTACAAAAACCCACTTAACTTGTTAGTAGTAGTTTGCGAGTACTTAAAGAGTACTCATGGCTTTGTCCCTGCCTATTCCCGTAGCCAGACTATGAAGAGGAGTACCAGCATGATGGACCCCAGGAAGGTTACGACAACTAGGATCATCTCCCATCGTCAGCATTGCCTGTGACCCCGAAGATGGAGCTTCGCCTACGCTACCTTTATTACTATGTTATTCCGCTGCTTGAGTTGTATTAAGAACTGGATCATGAGATCCTTATTTGTGTAAGACCTTATGTATGGTTTGTAATGGATGATGTACTATGGTATCCAAATATGTTATGTCTCCCAAAAATGGTAATCCTGGGATTGCGATGTATGGCATAATAGGCATCTGGGATTAAAAATCTGGGTGTTGACAATCGTTTCCCAGCATGGAATCAAGGTCAACCCGGAGAAGATCAAGGCCATCCTAAACATAAACCGTTCGACATGCCTGAAGGACATACAATGGCTAACTGGCTGCATTGCAGCGGTTAGTCAGTTCGTCAGCCGACTTGGAGAGAAGGCTCTACCGCTATACAAGTTGCTGAAGAAGGCGGACAAATTTACGTGGACGGACGAAGCAAATGCAGCATTGAAGCAGCTAAAGGAGATACTATCCTCGGCTCCTATCCTTGCAGCACCTGAGCCTATGGAGCCTATGTTAATTTACATGGCGGCCACTAACCGGGTAATCAACATCGTCGTCGTGGTAGAACGGAAGAATTAGGCTATGAGTACGGAGTTCAATGACCAGTTTACTATGTAAGCAAGGTCTTGACGGAGTCCAAGCAGCGTTACCCGCACTACTAGAAGCTAGCTTATGGAGTGTTCCTTGCTTCTAGGAAGCTAAGGCACTACTTCCAGGAGCACGCTATCACAGTTGTGAGCAAAGCTCCACTGTCCGACATCATGAACAATAGAGACGCTACAGGAAGGGTCGCGAAGTGGGGCATTGAACTTGCCGCCTTCAAGATTACCTAAAAGAGACGCGATGCTATCAAATCACAGATCTTAGCGGGTTTCATTGTAGATTGGACGGAGATGCCAGATGCTACCACTATGCCGGAGCCAGAATACTGGGTGATGCACTTTGACGGATCAAAGCTACTCAATGGCTCTGGGGATGGTGTACTGTTACAGTCACCAACCGGGGAAAAGCTACACTACGTTTTGCCGATCCACTTTGAGGCTACAAACAACATGGCGGAGTATGAGGCACTCATTCTGAAGGGAATATGCCCGAGAGGCAATAATAAAGTGGTTATTATCGTATTCCTTGTTTATGATAAATGTTTATTTTACATGATATAACTATATTAATACGTAAACATTAATACATGTGTGTTTAATAAACAAAATGAAGTTCCTAGTTATGCCTCTCTTATAAACTAGCTCGTTGATTAACAAGATGATCAAAGATTTCCTGATCATGGACATTGGATGTTGTTAATAATGAGGTCACAACATTAGTGTAATGATGTGATGAACATTCATCTGAAGTATAGAATTACGGTCAAAGTCATTGAGTTTATATTTCTATAACAACTTATGAAGTCACCCTAATCCTTAGACCATGAGATCATGTAAATCACTAACACCGGAAGAGTTTCTTGATAACATCAAATGTCACACCATAAGATGGGTTCAGAACTACTAAAGTGTTATGTTGAGGCCCATGGATCGAGAGTGGAATTTGTTCATCCCGATGACGGATAGATATGCTCTGGGCCCTCTCGGTGATATCACATTGATTAGCTTACAAGCAAGTGATTTGATCACTAGAATGTTATATCACTGGAACGAGAAAAGAGTGCATGTAAGTAATGAGATCAAACTAGGTATGGAGATACCGATGATCGAATCTCGGACATGTAATATATCACGAAACAAAGGGATTAAGATACTAGCGTAAAAGGTTCCGACGATCACAAGAAATTCATCGTTGAATGTGTGGGAGTCAGTATGGGTCTCCAGATCCCGCTTCTGATTATTGATCCGAGATGGGTCTCGATCATGTCCGCATTATTTGCGAATCGTAGGGTGACACACTTAAGGGACACCGACATCCATTTGGAGCAAAAGTTTCATGCCGGAAAGAATAACAAGTGTAGGAATTTATTTCACTAGATACCAAAATGGGTTTTTGGGTGAAATTGCAGAAAGTGTTTCTACATGTGAAATGAAATACTAGCAAGGGGTCATATGTGAATGTTTGTCATTAAAGTAATTGACAAAATTCTCAATAAATAAAAGGAGTTTTACTTAATGAAAGTTTGCATTAAATTTGGTGCAAATTTAATGGGAATTTGAGTGGGTTTTTGAGTGGAGGGAATTGAAAGGCATTTGAGTGAGTGGAGTGTCCACCCACATGAATGTGTAAGTGGTGGGGGCAGCCCCCATGGCTGGGCGACATGCTCCTTGGGTGCCCCCCTCTCCCCTATAAAAGGCCCCCCTCTCATCCTCTCAAAGCACACCTCCTCGTGAAGGATCTCTCTCCCCCTCTAGTATTTATCCCCCATGGTCTCGGACCAGTGAGATACATGTTCCCGGTGGCTTTTCGGCAAGAAAGAGTTGTGCTTCCACTGCATCGCTGGAGCGAGGAGGCGGAGGTTGCTCGGTGCCTCGGACGTGTGTGCGAGGACGGATGCACCGCTGGTTTGCGGCGCTAGGACTTCCTCTCGATCTTGAGATCGGCAAGAGATCGTCTAGATCAACCACGAGTTTGGACTCGTTAAGCTTTGTCGGTCTTAAAGGGTATGTTCTCTATGGATATACATCCGCCCATTGTTTGTATCTAGTAGATAGATCTTGGTACATAGTTGTTCCCATCGTAGGATTTTTTTTGTTTTCTATGCTGCGAACCCTACAGTGGTATCAGAGCCGGATCTATGCGTAGATGATTTGCACGAGTAGTACACATATGAGTATGTGGGCGATGATGATCATATTATTGCTTCTTGGTTGTAATTTGGATATTGGTGGCATAGTGGGATGAAGCGGCCCAGACAAACTTTACATGTCCTCGCACATGAGACCTGTTCCACGCTTGACATGCAACTAGTTTTGCATAAGTGGCTAGCGGGTATCTGCCTCTCCTACTATAGTCAATATCTGATTTGCAACGATTTTTCAACAATTTGATTATCCTTGTTGTGGTTCATGTTCGTAGGTAAGAACGGTTCTATCTTCGAAAGCCCCAAGCCACGTAAAATTTGCAGTGGATAAACTAGAGGCGTCTAGTTTAGATTGTTGCTGGGCTAGTGTCATGATATGGTGATGTTGTAAGTAGAAGTATAAGTTCATACTCTTACAACACACATAATGTGTAAGTTCCATAGACCTTGGCCTTACACATAGAGGTATGATGGCGATCATACCATGATGCACATGATGGAGATCAAGTGCAAGAACCATATCATTTCACTTATTAACATGTGATGTTTTTGCATCTTATATTGCTTGTTTGGCGTTTTATTAGCATAATAAGATGATCCCTCATTTAGATATCAAGATAAAAAATGTGTTCTCCCTTAAGTATGCACCGATTATGTTTTGTCGCTCCAAGACATCACGTGATGATCGGGTGTTCTTGGATCCATGATCATATTTTGGGTGTAAGACAGTTACACACGTGAATACTAAGGTTCTTACTTGGCGAGCCTAGCATGTACAGACATGGCCTCGGAACATGGACCAAAAGGTTAAGCATGAGTAACATGGAAAATATGATGACCATTTAATGCTCGCCTTTGAAGCTACACCAACTCACGTGATGATCGGACTTGGTGTAGTGGATTTGGTTCATGTAATCACCAAAAAGGCACGAGGGATGTCGTTTTTTAGTGGGAGTTAATTTCTAATTTGGATTAGTAGAACTCAATTTATCATAAATTAAATCAAAGTGAATTTGCATAATTTGTTGTAGTCATTGGCATTCGTTTATCACCTTATGCATAGTTGTAATTGAGATAATAGAACTACTTGGGAAAATCTAAAGAGGGTTTTCCCATCCGCTCATCAGAGAATATTTCTAGGTCCCAATATACCCAATGCCAGATCGCTGCCAAGAAACACAAACCAGAAAACACAATATGTGCACCTGCCACACCTTCATAACTCTAGAATTCTGGATATATACTTTACGAACTTGTATAGTATTGTGTTGAGTGTCAATCTAAAGTTTAAAGTCCTATTGCAAACTTTCAGCAAACTCTGTTTACTTCGTGAAATTTGATAATTAGCATTAAATCGGAGTAACAATTCTAGTGTTAGCATCTTAAGTATCATGTTTTCCTCCATGATTCTTGATTGTTTTAATATCAAGTTTATCTAGGAGCTGAAAGAATTGTTTCAGAGACCATCATGTGTGACAGATATAACGATATCTAAAACAATGTTTTGGTTGCAATATGATAGAGTATAAGATATGTTCTCATATTGGATGAGAATTTGAGAAGGTTGGAGATGCTAGACATCCTAATCATCCAAAAAGGTTTTGGAAAGTAATGTTATACTCACGATTCTCCTTTATAAGCTACATTAGCTTGATCATGAAAGTCTTCATGATAAGGGTGAATAGAATATGTATGTAAAGTGTTTACTACACTAAAAGATTACTAAAGAATGGATTTTGAAAGAATACCAATCATTTGATGATGGTGATCTACTTCAAAGTGCAAGTCCAAAGGTATTATTATTTGAATATACACGCTTTGGACTATGTGTCATGTATATGGTGCCACTTTTGATGTTGATAGATTCTTTTAAAAAGGAAATGGAAATGCTAAAAGAGAATCTATAAAATATATTTGGCAGAAAAGAAAAGATTGGAAATATCCAATTAGGTATATGGATGATATACATGTTATGGTTGTATTCTTTGCTTGTTAAACAATGTGGTTCTTGGGTATTGGATGCCGAATTGGTTGCTATGAAATTTCAATTGGAACGAAGCAATTCATGAACCACAATGGCCTAATAAGTAACTAGCAAGAGAATATGTGATGATGTTCATCGAAACCAAACAAACCGTTGTTTGTATTTCTCATTGACTTCAAAGCTTGACTTCAAGATTTGTTTTAATAATTGTTATTTAAATCAGGTGTTATGAGATCAAAGGTTGTTCAAATAAGTACCGTATTACATATAAGATGGATGATTTACAAATCTAGTTGGAGAAATCACATCCATAAAGCTAATGCTAAAATGTCGCAAGACAAATGATTGGAAGATCACTTACGAAGTGACATCGCCGTTTAAATTATATTGGAAAGAAAACATGAAGAAACTCCATTTTCATGGATTTTTGGAGTCTTTGATTTGATCAAGTGATGCTTGTGAGACTTTCCTCGGGATAATTAAAACTTCGTTCAAAGGCCAAAGAAGAACGATTGACTAAATTATTGGAAGTTATACATATCGATGTATGTAGTCCATTATGTGTAGTAATAAGCGATGGACTTCAACTTCATATGCTTTCTCCGGAAATTTGAGTGAATATTCACTTAATGAGAAAGAAGTATGAAATATTTGAAAATGTTCAAAGACTTTCAAGATGAAGTGGAAAATCATTGTAACAAGAAAATAAATGGTTTGTGATTTTATCATAAGGGATTTATTTGAGTTGCAAGTGTAACAAGAAAATAAATGATTTATGATTTTATCATCAATGGATTTATTTGAGTTACAAGTTTAGCAAAAACACCTAGATTTCCATCTCCCGAAACACCATAGGCATATGGAGTGTTTGAGATTTGTTGTGAAACCTTGTGTGACATGGTTGGAACAAAGGTGTTATTTATAAAACTGCCATTATGTTTTAAAAGATTAAAGCTTTAGAGACTACCGCTTTTACAATGAAAAGAGCTTCATCTTGATCCGTTGAAATGACACCATATGAGTTATGGTTTGGGGTAAAACCCAAGTTGTCCTTTCTTAAATTTTGGTATGCTAAGCATACGTAAGATGTTTACAAACAAAGTTGGATGAGAATGTCTTTGTAGGTTATTTCGAATAACAATTGGTTATTCCAACATAACACCAATGATAAAAAAAGGGTTTGTCGCTTGAAACATGAAGTTTCTTGAAAAAGGAATTTTTCGCAAAAGTTAAGTGGGGGGACAATAGAACTTTGATAAGGTTAATGAACCTTAGCTAAATGTGCTGAGTTGAGCAGCGCCGGAAAATGTTCCGGAGGCAGCCAGAATGCTCATAGCTTATGTGCCTCAAAGGTTGTGGTCACGGAGGTCCAAGTTCCTATTGAACCAAGTAGGTCGGATAAACAATCAAATGTTGAGATTTGAGAGTAAATCATTATTGTTTGAAAATGATGAACCGACTACATGCAAATAAGCGATGATGGTCCCTGACTCTGTCAAATGGCTTGAATCCATAAAATCCGTGATAGTTCCATACACGAGAAATCAAGTTTTGAACTTGGAAGACCCTTCGGAAAGGTGTAAGAACCTATCTGTCGTGGGAATGGTCACGGCAGATGCTGCAATCGGCAGCGAGTAGTAGAACGAGGGGCAAGGGCGGCCAGCCATCTGCGGTGCGAGATGAGGGCGGAGACACAGGGTTTTACCCAGGTTCGGCCCCCCAGAGGGTAAAGACCTACTCCCGCTAGATTGTATTATGAAGGTGGTACAATGGGCGAGCTCGGCGGCTAGGCGGCGAGTCGCTTGGGTGTATGATGGAACGTATCTCTACACGCCCCGCAGGGAGGTTTATATAGGCTCACCTCCCCTAGGGTTTACATATCTCAACCGAATCAGTTAAGGCTTGACTGCTTAACCTAATCCGAATGGGCCTATCTACTACCTGGGCCTTGACTTCGATCGCTTGGATCCATGCCGGCCTTGATCCAGCCGCCGTCTGCAGGCCCACTCACGGTTCTGGGCTCGGAACGTCTCGGGTATACCCCGGTAGGCGCATCCCCATCAGTAGTCCCCGAGGCCGTCGTCGATTAGGCGTAGGTGGCTGCTGGTAGTCGGAGTATACGGCTGCAGAGTAGACATCCAGTCGAATCGTTGGCGGGCTCCTGTATAAAGGAGAAAACTAGTCATCCTGATCGCAGCTTTGGCGAGTCGAGTCGGCGAAACACTGTCATAGTGATCGGGTCGGCGAGCCGAGTGGCTGAAGTTGGACCGTTAAATGTGGTCAAACTAGCCATTGGGGTAATCCAACGGTAACCTTTGGCGTAATCACCACGTAGTAACGGCTCCCTGATTTGGCGGGTAACAACCGCTATATAAGGGGAATGGCAGGCGATCAGAGAACCACCTTCTCGCCATTTCCTCCAATTGCACGCACTTTCGCCTCCCTTCGCATCGCGATCCGGCCGACCCGAATTCCTCCGACCCCCCACAAATCCTCCCACCATGGCCCTCTCCACCGAGCCTTGGGGTAGATCTAAGTGTACGAGGGCACAACTGGCGTCCTTCGAGGAGGCCGGGATCCTGCGCGCTGGCTGTTGGCGCATCCCCGCGGCCGGAGATGTGACCCTGAACCCGCACGAGGGGGAATTCATCTGCTTCACCAGCCACCTGGAACAGGGGCTAGGATTCCCTACGTCTTTGTTCTTCCGGCGCTTCTGCGCCTACTACGGGATCCAGCCGTCGGACCTGGGTCCTCACAGCATCGAGCAGCTCGCCATCTTCATGGCGTTCTGCGAGTGCTACTTGGGCTGCCAGCCCTACTTCCCTCTGTGGCAAGATCTGTTCTACGGATGGATCAGCCGTGAGGAAGCGGGCGGCCCAATGCTTGCCGCGGGCGGCTTAACCTTCCAGCTGAAGTCGGAGGCTTCATTCTTTGACTTGATGCTGCCCGCCAAGGCAGCGAGCGACTGGAAGAAGTCTTGGTTCTATGTTGCCGAGGCGACCCCGGAGGGCGAGACGGCGATCCCATGGTACTCCGCCAACCGGTCCGAGCCACGCCGTCTTCAAGTCGGCAAGCTCCCCAGCGACCAGCGGATGGTCGTGGACGAAATGCTCCAAACCATCCGTGGTTTGAAGAAGAAGGGCCTCCAATCGATCAACCTATATAACTGATGGCTCGGGCGGCGGCTCGTCCCTCTGGCTCGGTGCGACCACTACATGTACCAATACATGGGCCGGGAGGACTCGACGAAGTCCAGCCTAGCCGAGTGGAAGCTCGAGGACTACACCGCAGCACTGAAGAAGATCACCCAGGCGGTGTACCTAGACGCACAGGCTGGGGTCGCCCCCTACACCGCAAAGCGTCCAGCCCCAACGGTAATCACCTCGCATTATTTGCAGTCGCAGTTTTTGCAGTCGCAGTCATTCTAATTTCATCTTGTGTTCATTGCAGCTATTCCAAGTGGTGGAAGGATGGCTCCCGCCTTCGGACGATGAGAATTCAAGCTCGTCCGTCCAAGACTTGGGCGAGTCGCCTCCCGCCAAGGGCGACGCCGGGAGCGACGAGAGTAACAGCGATGACGAGTCCGAGGAGGAGGTCGCCCCGCTGGTCCGCAAGACCCGCGGGCAACGTCAACGTGAGCTTGAGGCGAGCAAAAGCCTCGAACGTCATGATGACGATGAAGAACTTCTGGAGACCACCTCGTGCCGCCAGGCTACTCCGTCGAAGAAGAAGAAGAAGAAAGAGAAGGAGGCGAAGGCCCCTCCGAAGACGAAGACGAAGCCGATGAGGCCGGCCTCGCCACCGCACTCGGCGAGCAGCTCCGATGCCCCCAGCCCGGCCAAGGACGAGGCGCCACCGACGGCCACGGCACGACCTGTCAGTGCCATCGCTTCGATGCCTCCGCCATTCGCCCCAGCCTGGGCTGGGGATGCTCCGCCGCGCGGCTTCGCCGCAGGAAGCTCCTACCGAAGATGTCCCTGAGGCTCCCGTTGCGGCCTCGACAACGAAGAAGCCGTCCGTGTCTTGGGCACGCGACGTCCTGGAGATGGGGCTCAGCCGCCGACTGGGCCCTGAACTAGAGAAGCCGGCCGGCCTCCGCACGGGGCTGCGCTTCATTCTAGTCGCCAAGTGAGTTTGCTCACCTACCTTTGTCTTCCATAGCAGTTTGAATTATCTTGCTTACGTGATTGATTTACAGGACCGGAGTGAAGAAGATGGGCCACCCGACCGTGGCTAAGGTGCCGTCCGTCGTCAGCGAGGAGGATCCTTCCCGTAAGAGGAAGGCGGACGAGGTCGTCGTCCCTGCGGATGGTGGCAAGAAGGCCAAGGGCGACGATGTCGTCACGATCTCTGACGACACGGCGGTCGCGCCGACCGAACCCGCACCAGAGGCGGTCGCATCCACGAAGGAGGGCGCTCCCTTGCCTGGAGCCGCCGAGCCGACCTCCTTTGGTGCGGGTGCCTCCAACGCGACATTCCTGCGCTTCATGGCCAAAGCGGCCACAGTGAGTGGGACTTCGCCCTCGAGCCGTGCACCTGGGGTCGCCGATACGGAAGTCGAGCAGCGTCGTGGGCACACGCTAGCTCTCCTCGCGTCCGTGGACGCGATACAACTTCATGGCATGCTTGGCGCAGCCATCCAGGTATGTCCAGTCCCTGAGGATCAGGTCGGTGTGTTGCAGCGGTCTGATTCTTTTAGTGTATAGTTGTTATTTTTCGCGTCCAGTCCCCGAGTGCGCACTCGCTGAATTTCAGCGGGTGGGTACTTAGGAGTTTTTGATTGCCAGTCCCCGAGTGCGCACTCGCTGAATTTCGGCGGGTGGGCACTTAGGAGTATTTTGATTGCCAGTCCCCGAGTGCGCACTCGCTGAATTTCAGCGGGTGGGCACTTAGGAGTTTTTTGATTGCCAGTCCCCGAGTGTGCACTCGCTGAATTTCAGCGGGTGGGCGCTGAGGATGTTGCTTTGATTAACTGTTTGAATGATGTGCAGGGTCTGCAACGTGAATCAGCTGACCGATTGGCGGCGAAGCACCGCGCGGAGAAGGAACTGGCCACCGTCCAGGAGGCGAATAAGGGGCTTCAGGCGGTTGCCGCGAAGGCGAAGGAAGCTCGCCAGGGGCTTGTCCCAGCGGGTGAATTGGCGGTGGCTCAATCAGCACCGAGCTCGGTTGAGAAGCGGATCGCCGAGCTCGAGCGCGAGCTGAGAGAGGCGAAGGAGGAAGCAAACTCGGCGGATGGGCGAGCCAAGGCCGCTATCACCGCCGCCGCCGAGGATTGTAAAGTGTCCGACGCCTTTGTTGCTGGGCTTCAGGACGACTATACTTCGCTTCAATTCTTCATCACGGATCTCTCCTGCCCCTTGATTGGTAAGTGTATCTGCCTCTGCCAATAACATGTGTTCTGTGTGGTGCCCGATGTACTCATTGTTATCTTTCATTCGTAGGTCGCATCCTTGATAGCGCGGAAGAGGCGAGCTCGTTCGACGCGCGGCAGTGTGTGTCTACGCTCGTCGACTCGGCGACGTTGTCGGCGACGTGCATCCGAGCCTACCTCTAGGAGATATCACCCACGGAAGTAATTCCGAGCGACCTCGTCGAGGTGTGGAAATACTTGGAGAAGGCGCCCTCGGTCGTTGAGTTCATGACGCGATCGGCGTTTCGGCGCGGAGCAGCGACGACGCTTAGCCTTGGACTTGCTCACTTCCCGAAAGATTTCGACATCGACGACGTGACGAGTGGCTACCCGTCGTCGACTGGCACAGTGGAGCTGTCCGAGGTGCTTAAGTTGACGGACCGCGCCACGATGTACTCCGAGCGTGTCTGGGCAATGGGCGACCTCCTTCCGTACCAGGAGACGGTCGTCGTGCCCAACGACCCCGAGCCACAGCATCGGGACTTCAAGGTCGAGCAACCCTTCCGCGCGGCGATGGCGGGTGAACTAACGACGTACCCGTCAAACCCGTACACGCCATTCATCCGCAATCGCCGGGATGCTGGCGAGTCGTCGTCGAGGCCTGCAGAATAGGATAGTTTGCCCTGGGGCGTTAGTAGCAGGTCTGCCGTTTAGGCATATTTTGTAATTTGAGACAATGCTACATGCTATTGAATGAGACGTCGTGTCCGTTTTGGGATTTGTCATGTATTTTTGTGATTGAAGTTTGAACGAGTCCCCGAGCGCGTCCGCCCTTTTGTGGGGTTTACCTCGTGTGTGATTTGTTTGTGGTTTTTGAATGTTTTGTTATTGTGGTCTACTCGCCCGGACTCGAAGAGCCAGTCGCAGGGCGACTCCCTTGAACGCTCTGTACTTCACCGTTTTCCCTTGCGCGAACGGGGTCGGGTGGCCGAGTCCTCGAGCGTGGTACTTGGTTGTTCTAGGCGCGACTCGAGGGTGGTTGAGGACTTGGCGTATTAGTTTGGGCGCATCACTCCTGCCTGGCCCGTTGGGTCAGTCGCGTGGCGAGTCCTGGGCATGCTCTCCTACTTGGAGTTTTCCCGAGCCGCTCGCGATGAACTGGTCATCAGTCCCCGAGCGTGGTACTTGGCCGTTCGAGTCGCTATGTCGAGGATGCGGAGGACCATGGTCGCTGTAAGAAGCGAAGGCAGTTGTCTTGGCTCGTAGAGCCAGTCGGGCTGGGCGACTCCAATGGGGCTCCGGGTAGGCGTTTTTCATGGACGATGCAATACCTGAGGAGACTCAGTGCTCTTGCACCGCACTACTTAGCCGTGCCGATCGCTGTACCAAAGGTTGACTTCTGCGGTTAGCTTGACGTTGTTATTACGAGTGCGAGTGGCACAAGACACGGGGAGAAGGCGCAATTTGCGATAACCGATTCTTTTTATTTCATAGCGACTGGAGAGTACATATGTGGGGTTCTAGGGGTAGAACTTCCGTAGGAGGTTTACGTTCCATGGTCGCTTGACGTCGAGTTCGCCGTCCCCGCGGACGTCGATGAGGTAGTAGGCGTCATTGCCGAGTACTCGCCCGATGGCGAATGGTCCCTCCCACGGAGGGGAGAGCTTGTGAATGCCCTTCTTGTCCTGGATGAGGCGCAACACCAGGTCGCCTTCTTGGAAGGTGCGAGTTTTCACCCGCCGGCTGTGGTAGCGGCGGAGTCCCTGCTGGTAGATGGCGGTGCGTGACCGAGCGAGGTCACATGCCTCGTCGAGTTGATCGACTCCGTCCTGGCGGGCGAGTTCGTTTGCGGCCTCCGTGTAGTGGACAACCCGCGGCAAGTCGTGCTCGAGGTCGGTGGGCATGACTGCCTCGGCGCCATACACCATGAAGAAGGGGTTGAATCCTGTCGACCTGTTGACCGAGGTGCGGATCCCCCAGATGACGGAGGGCAGCTCCTCGACCCAACACCCAGCGGTGCGCTCGAGTGGTACTTGAACCAGTGCTAGATGCTTCGACTCGCCAACAGGTCATGGGAATGGTCAGGGCAGATGCTGCAATCGGCAGCGAGTAGTAGAACGAGGGGCAAGGGCGGCCAGCCATCTACGGTGCGAGATGAGGGCGGAGACACAGGGTTTTACCCAGGTTCGGCCCCCCGGAGGGTAAAGACCTACTCCTGCTAGATTGTATTATGAAGGTGGTACAATGAATGACTCGGCGGCGAGTCGCTTGGGTGTATGATGGAAGGTATCTCTACACGCCCCGTAGGGAGGTTTATATAGGATCACCTTCCCTAGGGTTTACATATCTCAACCGAATCGGTTAAGGCTTCGGTACTCGTTTAACCTAATCCGACTGGGCCTATCTACTCGCCTGGGCCTTCAGCTTCCAGACGCTTGGATCCACGCGAGGCCTTGATCCAGTCGCCGTCCTGCAGGCCCACTCGCCGGTTCTTGGGCCAGTCGGAAACGTCCTGCTGGGTATACCCCGGTAGGCGCATCCCCATGAGTAGTCCCCGAGGCCGTCGTCAGCGAGGAGGATCCTTCCCGTAAGAGGAAGGTTAAGTGAATTATCTTGCTTACGTGATTGATTTACAGGACCGGAGTGAAGAAGATGGGCCACCCGACCGTGGCTAAGGTGCCGTCCGTCGTCAGCGAGGAGGATCCTTCCCGTAAGAGGAAGGCGGACGAGGTCGTCGTCCCTGCGGATGGTGGCAAGAAGGCCAAGGGCGACGATGTCGTCACGATCTCTGACGACACGGCGGTCGCGCCGACCGAACCCGCACTAGAGACGGAGCATCTTCCGTAGGAGGGCGCTCCCTTGCCTGGAGCGGCCGAGCCGACCTCCTTTGGTGCGGGTGCCTCCATCGCGACATTCCCGCGCTTCATGGCCAAAGCGGCCATAGCGAGTGGGACTTCGCCCTCGAGCCGTGCACCTGGGGTCACTGATACGGAAGTCGAGCAGCGTCGTGGGCACACGCCAGCTCTCCTCGTGTCCGTGGACGCGATACAACTTCATGGCATGCTTGGCGCAGCCATCCAGGTATGTCCAGTCCCCGAGGATCAGGTCGGTGTGTTGCAGCGGTCCGATTCTTTTAGTGTATAGTTGTTATTTTTAGCGTCCAGTCCCCGAGTGTGCACTCGCTGAATTTTAGCGGGTGGGTACTTAGGAGTTTTTGATTGCCAGTCCCCGAGTGCGCACTCGCTGAATTTCGGCGGGTGGGCACTTAGGAGTTTTCTGATTGCCAGTCCACGAGTGCGCGCTCGCTGAATTTCAGCGGGTGGGCACTTAGGAGTTTTTTGATTGCCAGTCCCCGAGTGCGCACTCGCTGAATTTCAGCGGGTGGGCGCTGAGGATGTTGCTTTGATTAACTGTTTGAATGATGTGCAGGGTCTGCAACATGAATCAGCTGACCGATCGGCAGCGAAGCACCGCGCGGAGAAGGAACTAGCCACCGTCCAGGAGGCGGATAAGGGGTTTCAGGCGGTTGCCGCGAAGGCGGAGGAAGCTCGCCAGGGGCTTGTCCCAGCGGGTGAATTGGCGGTGGCTCAATCAGCACTGAGCTCGGCTGAGAAGCGGATCGCCGAGCTCGAGCGCGAGCTGAGAGAGGCGAAGGAGGAAGCGAACTCGGCGGATGGGCGAGCCAAGGCCGCTATCACCGCTGCCGCCGAGGATCGTAAAGTGTCCGACGCCCTTGTTGCTGGGCTTCAGGACGACTATACTTCGCTTCAATGCTTCATCACGGATCTCTCCCGCCCCTTGATTGGTAAGTGTATCTGCCTCTGCCAATAACATGTGTTCTGTTGTGGTGCCCGATGTACTCATTGTTATCTTTCATTCGCAGGTCGCATCCTTGATAGCGCGGAAGAGGCGAGCTCGCTACGCCGTCGTCGACGCGACGTTGTCGGCGACGTGCATCCGGGCCTACCTCCAGGAGATATCACCCACGGAAGTAATTCCGAGCGACCTCGTCAAGGTGTGGAAATACTTGGAGAAGGCGCCCTCGGTCGTTGAGTTCATGACGCGATCGGCGTTTCGGCGCGGAGCAGCCACGGCGCTTAGCCTTGGACTTGCTCACTTCCCGGAAGATTTTGACATCGACGACGTGACGAGTGTCTACCCGTCGTCGACTGGTGCAGTGGAGATGTCCGAGATGCTTAAGTTGACGGACCGCGCCGCGATATACTCCGAGCGTGTCTGGGCAATGGGCGACCTCCTTCCGTACCAGGAGACGGTCGTCGCGCCCAACGACCCCGAGCCGCAGCATCGGGACTTCAAGGTCGAGCAGCCCTTCCGCGCGGCGATGGCGGGTGAACTGACGACGTACCCGTCAAACCCATACACGCCATTCATCTGCAATCACCGGGATGCTGGCGAGTCGTCGTCGAGGCCTGTAGAATAGGATAGTTTGCCCTGGGGCGTTAGTAGCAGGTCTGCCGTTTAGGCATATTTTGTAATTTGAGACAATGCTACATGCTATTGAATGAGACGTCGTGTCTGTTTTGGGATTTGTCATGTATTTTTGTGATTGAAGTTTGAACGAGTCCCCGAGCGCGTCCGCCCTTTTGTGGGGTTTACCTCGTGTGTGATTTGTTTGTGGTTTTTGAATGTTTTGTTATTGTGGTCTACTCGCCCGGACTCGAAGAGCCATTCGCAGGGCGACTCCCTTGAACGCTCTGTACTTCACCGTTTTCCCTTGCGCGAACGGGGTCGGGTGGCCGAGTCCCCGAGCGTGGTACTTGGTTGTTCTAGGCGCGACTCGAGGGTGGGTGAGGACTGGACTTGGCGTTAGTTTGCGCATACCTACCTACCGTTGGGTCGCGTGGGCAGTCCTGGGCATGCTCTCCTACTTGAGTTTTCCCGAGCTTTCGCGATGATGAACTGGTCGTCAGTCCCCGAGCGTGGTACTTGGCCGTTCGAGTCGCTATGTCGAGGATGCGGAGGACCATGGTCGCTGTAAGAAGCGAAGGCAGTTGTCGTAGCTCGTAGAGCCAGTCGGGCTGGGCGACTCCAATGGGGCTCCGGGTAGGCGTTTTTCATGGACGATGCAATACCTGAGGAGACTCAGTGCTCTTGCACCGCACTACTTAGCCGTGCCGATCACTGTACCAAAGGTTGACTTCTGCGGTTAGCTTGACGTTGTTATTACGAGTGCGAGTGCACAAGACACGGAGAGATGGCGCAATTTGCGGTAACCGATTATTTTTATTTCATAGCGACTGGAGAGTACATATGTGGGGTTCTAGGGGTAGAACTTCCGTAGGAGGTTTACGTTCCATGGTCGCTTGACGTCGAGTTCGCCGTCCCCGCGGACGTCGATGAGGTAGTAGGCATCGTTGCAGTACTACCGATGGCGAATGGTCCCTCCCACGGAGGGGAGAGCTTGTGCATGCCCTTCTTGTCCTAGATGAGGCGCAACACCAGGTCGCCTTCTTGGAAGGTGCGAGTTTTCACCCGCCCGGTGGTAGCGCGGAGTCCTCGCTGGTAGATGGCGGTGCGTGACCGGCGAGGTCACGTGCCTCGTCGAGTTGATCGACTCCGTCTGGCGGCGAGTTCGTTTGCAGCCTCCGTAGTGGGCGACCGCGGCAAGACATGATCGAGGTCTGTGGGCATGACTGCCTCGGCCGCAGACACCATGAAGAAGGGGTGAATCTCGCCGACCGTTGACCGAGGTGCGGATCCCTAGATGACGGAGGGCGCCTCGACCCAACACCCAGCGGTGCGCTCGAGTGGTACTTGAAGTCGCGGCTTCAGGCCGTGGAGGATGCTTTGATTGGCCCGTTCCGCCTGGCCGTTGGATTCCGGGTGGGCGACCGACGCGAGGTCGAGCCGGATGTGGTGCTCTTCGCAGAATTCGGCCATGGCTCCTTTGGCGAAATTGATGCCGTTGTCCGTGATGATGCTGTTTGGGAACCCGTAGCGATATATGAGCTCGCGTAGGAATTTAGTGGCGGTCTTCCCGTCGCATTTCCGGACTGGCTTGGCCTCCACCCACTTTGTGAATTTGTCGACCGTGACCAGGAGGTGGGTGTAGCCGGAGGGAGCCTTTTTGAAGGGGCCTACCATGTCCATGACCCACACGGCAAATGGCCAGGTGATGGGGATTGTTTTGAGCGCTGAGCTCGGCACGTGCGTCTGGTTGGCGTACTTCTGGCACCCGGCGCACCGCTGGACAATGTCGACAGCATCGGCGTGTGCGGTAGGCCAGTAGAAGCCATGCCGCATAGCCTTGGCGACTAGAGAGCGGGCGCCGGCGTGGTGGCCGCAGTCGCCGGAGTGGATGTCGTGGAGGATCTTGCGTCCTTCGGCGGGTTGGACGCAATGTTGAAATACGCTGGTGATGCTGCGCTTGTGGAGCTCGCCGTCGATGATGGTGTAAGATTTGCATCGGCGTGCGATCATCCGAAAGGCCCGTTCGCCTCGCCGCAAGGTGCCGTCTCGTGTAGGCGACGAGGGCTTGGTCCGTCGTGCAGCTCGTTGACGAGTGCGACCAGGGCTGCCTCCGGTTGTAACGGGACTCTGATGTCGATCTCCCTCGGGGGAGAGACTGATGGCTTGGTGATCGTGTCGAGGAAGACACCGGCGGGTGGTCGAGCCGATCCAATGCGAGAGAGTGCGTCGGCCTCCTCGTTCTTCCGCCTGTCGATCCACTCGACGGAGTAGCCTGCGAAGTGTCCGCCCAGCTTGTCCACTGCCTGGCGGTACGCCGCCATGGTGGGGGAGACGGCATCGCAGGTGCCGGCGACTTGCCCAGCGACGAGGTCGGAGTCTCCGTAGCAGCGTAGGCGGTTGACATTCATCTCCCTGGCAGCTCGCATGCCGTGGAGTAAGGCCTCGTACTCGGCCATGTTGTTCGTGCAGGGTGTGAAGTAGAGGCAGAGGACGTAGCGGAGCTTGTCGCCCTTCGGTGAAGTTAGCACGATCCCTGAGCCTGCGCCGTCCGCGTTCTTGGAGCCGTCGAAGTGCAGGCTCCAGTAATGGAGGTATGGCAGCTTCTCTGGCTGCTGGGCCTCCTCCCAGTCGTCTATGAAGTCCGCTAGAGCTTGCGACTTGATCGCTTTTCGTGGCTCATACTTGATATTGTGGACGCCGATCTCGACGGCCCACTTAGCGACTCGCCCGGTCGCCTCACGGTTGCGGATGATGTCCTGCAACGGTGCTGAGGAGACGACCGTGATCGGGTGCTCCTGGAAGTAGTGCGGCAGGCGCCGCTGCGCTCTGAATACCGCATATACCAGTTTCTGGTACTACGGGTATCGCTGGCGCGACTCGGTGAGGACCTCGCTGATGTAGTACACCGGTCGCTGTACTGGGCGCTCCTTTCCTTCCTCCGGCCGTTCGACGACCATGACGGCGCTGACGACGCGCTCGGAAGCCGCGACGTAGACCAGCATGGGTTCTTTGTCGGCCGGGGCGGCGAGTAGCACCTTCTTGAGGTCGCGGAGTGCGTCGTCCGCCTCCTTGTCCCACTGGAAGGTGAGGTTCTTGCGCATCAGACGGTATAGGGGCATCGCCTTTTCGCCCAGGCGGGGGATGAAGCGACTGAGAGCCGCTACTCGCTCGGCCAGCTTCTGGACGTCGCGGAGGCACTCGGGTTTGCCGAGCCGGGCGATCGTGTCGATCTTGGTGGGGTTCGCCTCGATCCCGCGCTTGGAGACGACGTAACCTAGTAGTTGCCCTGCTGGTACACCGAAGGTGCATTTGCCTGGGTTAAGCTTTATCTTGTATTTTCGCAAGTTGGCGAACATTTCCGCCAGGTCGGCGAGGAGATCACCCTGGCGAGCGGATTTTACGACCACGTCGTCGATATAGACGTGGATGTTGCGGCCAATTTGGCTCGCGAGGCACTCCTGCATGCACCGCTGGTAGGTTGCCCCGGCGTTCTTGAGGCCGAAGGTCATGGCGGTGTAGCAGAAGGCTCCGAATGGCGTGATGGACGCCATCTTCTCCTCGTCCTCGATAGCCATTTTGATCTGGTTGTATCCAGAGTAGGCGTTGAGGAAGCATAGCGACTCCGAGCCCGCGGTGGAGTCGATTATTTGGTCGATCCGCGGGAGGACGAACTGCTCCTTCGGGCAGGCGCTGTTTAAGTTTGTGTAGTCGATACACATCCTCCAGGTCCCGTTCTTCTTCTCGACCAGGACTGGGTTTGCCAGCCACTTGGAGTACTTGATTGGCCGGATGAAGCCTGCAGCGAGTAGACGCTGCACCTCCTCAGCGATGGCTCGGCGGCGCTCTTCATTGAAGGGCCGCAGCGACTGCTTGACGGGTCGCACTTTGGGGTCGGCGTTTAGCTTGTGCTCAGCGAGCTCCCTAGGGACACCAGGCATGTCAGAGGGCTTCCATGCGAAGATGTCCCTGTTCTCACGGAGGAACTCGATGAGCGCGCCTTCCTAGGCTGGGCTCATGCCCGTCCCGATCGTCATCGTCTGGCTGGAGTCGCCTGGGACCAGCTCGACGGTGCGGGTGTGCGTCGTTGCCTCGAAGGTTGAGGTGTTTGCGCCCTCCGAGTTGGGCTTCTTGAGTATGGTGGGGTCGTCGTTGTTGACCCGCTTTCTGGCGAAGCTCGTCGGCGTGATTGGTTTCGCCGCGATAACGGCGTCGCGAAGTTCGGCCTTTGGCCTCGCACTTCGGCGCTGATGTCGGGGTCGCCGTTGATGGTGATGACGCCGCACGGCCCAGGGAGCTTCATCGTGTTGTACGCGTAGTGTGGCGCTGCCATGAACTTGGCGAACGCCTGGCGCCCCAGGACGCAGTGGTAGGGGAAGCCCAAGGGCACTAGCTCGAAGACGATCCGCTCGGTGCGGAAGTTTGCTGGCGTGCCGAAGGTGACTGGCAGCGTGACCTTGCCGATCGGGTACGCCTTCCGACCGGGGACGATGCCGTGGAATGTGGTGTGGGTTGTCTCGATCATCGACTGCGGGAGCCGCAGCCGCATGAAGGTGTCCAGGTACAGGATGTTGATGGAGATGCCGCCGTCCATCAATGTCTTGGAGAGCCAGTAGTCACCCACCTTTGGCTTGACCACGAGGGCGACTCGGCCTGGGTACTCGATGCGCGGCGAGTGGTCCTGGCGGCTCCAGGTGATGGGCTGCTCCGACCAGTTGAGGAACTGGGGAACGTCCACCTGAGCCACCGCGTTGACGGCGACAGCACGGGCGATGACCTTCTTCTCGCGCTTCGTGTTGAAGCCTGTGAAGGTATGGAGCGAGCCAGCCACTTTGACGAACTTTCCGCCGTTTGGCAGGTCATTGTCGGGGTCCTCCCATGCTCGCCGTGCCTTCTCGATTTCCATGAGGGTGTGGTAGTCGGCGGTTGTGTGCGTTGCGGGCTTCCCTTCCCTGCTATGAAACGCACAAGGTTGGTTAAGGAGGGCCATGGGGTCGAACCTTGGCTTGGCCTTGTAGTTGCCGCCATCGCGGTGTTGACCTCCGTCGTGGCGGAAGCTCTTGGGCTCGCGTTGTGCATGCCCGGCATTGGCGACGAAGTCGACTCGCCCGTCACTGCGGCGCTTGCCGGTGAGGCGAGTGTTGCTGTAGCGTAGGTCGGACCGTCGTCCGTTGTCGTTGCCGCTCGTGCGGCGTTGACCCCCCGACTCGTCGTCGGTTTCCTGGTTTGGATCTTCCTCCGTGTACCGTTTGGCGATCTCGAGGAGGTCCGGTATGTTGTCGAGTGTGCGAGAATGTCGCTTGAGCTTGGCGACCAGCGGCTCGTAGCGGCAGGAGGTCTTGAAGCAATGGATCGCGGTGTCCGGGTGGATGCCGACCGCGTTGTACCAGAGTTCCTGCCACCGTTGGACCCAGCTATGGTCGACTCACGGGTCCTGGACGACGCTCAGGTCCTCGATGGTGGTGGCGCGGGTGTAGGAGCACCGAAGTGCCCGAAGGCATCGCGCATCTCCAAGGAGTCGATACTATCCTGGGGAGGGTGTTGATCCACGCTGCACGCCCCTCCATCATCGTGGAGAGGTAGCGGGCGCTAGCAGGTCGATGTGGCTCACGATCCCCATTGCCATGAGGTATGTATCGAGTCGACGGCGGGGTCATACGAGGGTCGATTTTCTATCTCCTTTGGCGCTTTGAAGTTTGGCGGGTACTTCTCGCCGGATCATTGGTCCGGCACTTGGGGCCGAGTCGACCGAAGCGACCCCATGGGCTCGCCGTCCAGCGATTGGTTAGGTGTGTCGCGAGTCGTCGGGCTGGCGTCGGCGCCAGCTTTGGTTGTTGATGATGTGGGTGCGGGCGTCGATGGGTTGACCGCTGGCGGCGCACGGTTGGTCGCTGGCCTGGGGTCGTTGGTAGAGAGTGCCGCTCGGGTTGGTGTTGGAGCTGCAGTGGCTCGTGGCGGCGCTGAGGGTGTTTGCTGCCATTGGGCGGCCGCTTGAGGCCGCTCTGCTTCCCGAAGAACGCGAGTATACTCGACCCTGCGAGTCGGCGCCTGCGTTTTGCTGCTCGACGGCCTTTGCGAGCAGGGCCCTGACGTACTGGATCTGTAGGGCGCCGTCACCGGTGGCCGTGATGTTGTCGGCTGCTGCTCGGCCTGCCACGAGGTTGTCCATCGGGGTGGAGAACAGTGGGAGGCCGTTTGCGTCTCGCTCCCGTGAGGAGACTACTATCCGCTGGTCCTCGGGGTGTGCGGTTGGGTGGAGGTGGGGCGCCCATCGCCGTCGACCCTGGCGGGGGGCGGCGCTTCCTCCTGGTGGCGCGTTCTCGCAGATCGCGCGCTCGGCCACGCGGGCCGGGTCGTTTTCGTCGTCAAATTTCAGGGCGCGCCCCTGAACGATGGGGTTCAGGCGCGACCTGATCCGCTGCTGGTGGTAGCGCGATAGCTTCTGCGCCGTCACCTGCTCGAGGCGAAATTTTTCGCGCTCGGCTTGCTCCTTGCGCACTGCCTCTGCCACTTTCAGGCGGAGTTCCTCGACCTCCGTCGCCGTGGCGTTAGGAGGGATTGGGGTGGAGAAGGGGTCCTCCGGCGGCTCGGTGCCGGTCGCCATGTAGGTCACGGCATGGCGACCGGTGCTGTCACGGAGGTCGGCGGAGTTTTCTGACCCGGAGTCAAAGTCGAAGATCCCGAGGATGGAGGGGTCCTCGAAGTCTCCCATGTTGGACACCTAGGTGATGGAGCCCGTGGGTGAAGCCGCGGTGATGGATCCGGCGAGTGACGCCGGGGTCGCCGAGTCGGCATCATCGTTGAGGGCCACGTCTTCTGCGGCCGCTGAGTTTTCGGCCATGTTGTTGTGGGCCGAGTTGTACTCGGAGGCGAGGCGATGGATCGTGCGGATCTGGCTCTCAGAGAGCCGATCGCGTGGCGGCGACTCGCGGATGCGAGCCGAATCCTCCGAGACGATGACGTCGGTGAGGCCGACGAAGAGGCTGATCGTGCCGACCGGCAGGATCACGCTGTGCGTGACGGGTCGCGCCGCCGGGACGTAGCTGCTCGGCAAGATTTGGAGCATCTCGCTGATCGCTATCATGCGGCCGGTGGCGACCGTCTCGTTGGTGGGAAGATTGGATCTCGCCGCAGAACACCGGCCAGACCGGCCAGGCCCCACGGTGGGCGCCACTCTCGTGGGAATGGTCACGGCAGATGCTGCAATCGGCAGCGAGTAGTAGAACGAGGGGCAAGGGCGGCCAGCCATCTGCGGTGCGAGATGAGGCCGAAGACACAGGGTTTACCCAGGTTCGGCCCCCGGAGGGTAAAGACCTACTCCTGCTAGATTGTATTATGAAGGTGGTACAATGGGCGAGCTCGGCGGCTAGGCGGCGAGTCGCTTGGGTGTATGATGGAACATATCTCTACACGCCCCGCAGGGAGGTTTATATAGGCTCACCTCCCCTAGGGTTTACATATCTCAACCGAATCAGTTAAGGCTTCGGTACTCATTTAACCTAATCCGACTGGGCCTATCTACTCGCCTGGGCCTTCAGCTTCCAGTCGCTTGGATCCACGCCAGGCCTTGATCCAGTCGCCGTCCTGCAGGCCCACTCGCCGGTTCTTGGGCCAGTCGGAAACGTCCTGCTAGGTATACCCCGGTAGGCGCATCCCCATCACTATCGGTCGTATTTGGATCTGTAAAGAAACAGACATGGATGTTTCACATCTATGAAGTAGTCGACATGTCGGTAAATTTTTTACAACAATGTTCAAGGAGTTGACTATGACAAGATTTGATCTTTCATAGCGATATTTAGTCTGGATGGATTAAAGTAGCAACCACTACATATAATTTGGTATATGGTAGATGAATAAACAAAACAAAGTTATTCTAATAGAACGGTTACCTAGGACGTGTACATGACACGGTCCAAAGGGTTTTGTTAAATTCAAAGGATGCTAAAAGGGCATGCAAACTTCAAAGTAAGCATCACGGAGTTGGAATCTTCACCATGATGAAAAAGGGGTTTTCATCAGGAAACGATGAAGATGCTTGCATTTGCAAGAAATTAAGTGGGAGCGCTAAGACATATTTCTAATACATTATGTGGAGGACATCTTGTTGATTAGAAATGATGTATTTTTTATTGACAAAGGTTAAGAATTTCATTTCGATGAATGACTTAGGCAAAACCTGAATATTAGCATGAATGTCTATAGTGGATGGACTTTGACGCTAATATGGTTATGCCAAACGTACATATATGAGATATTGAAGGAGTTCAATATAGAAACGACATGAAACGGTTCTTGTCGCATGGAAAGGAATTGAATAAAGATTTAAGTGTATCGACACTTGATAAGTGAAACGAGATTCAAGTGCTTTGACACTTGATGAGTGAAATCACAAGAATGTTTTGATCAATCATACCATGATATGTACACATCCAGGTATGTCCTATGCTCTAAGTGTTATGAGCATATACCAGAATGAATCATGAAATGATCATTGGACGATAGTAAGGATATTCTTATGATCTTTTGGAAGAACTAAGAATATATTTGTGTAGAGGTGACAAACAATTACAAATAGTTCATTGTAAAGCATTACATTGATACTATTTTTGTCATAAGATACAAATTAAGTTTATCTCAATTTAAACTATGGGTGGCACAATGTAATGGAAATAAAGTTTCCATGATGGATTTGCATGAATTCCAAAGTTAAGACATTGTGACGGACACTACAACAAAAGGGCTAAGTATATGACTGTTATAGTAGCAGCAAAGGAGGGCATTTGTGTCAAGTAGTTTTTTTTATCAAACTAAGGTGTGGTTTGCAACGGTCTAACAATAAAGATATATTGTACGACAATAGTATCGACATGATTTAACTCCAAGGAACTAAAGGTCTCACCAAAATACCAAATTTATACAATGCCATCTCATTGGAGAATGAGTAATGCGTGAAGACGCAAAGACATGCAAATACACACGGACCTGAAAGCGTCAGATCCGTAGATTATGTTAACCACTTACAGTTCGTATATGGAACACCAGAAATCCATAGGTCTTCAATACGCAAAGTTTTCAAACTAGATTATTGTCTCTAGTGCAAGTGGGAGACTGAAGGGAATATGCCCGAGAGGCAATAATAAAGTGGTTATTATCGTATTCCTTGTTTATGATAAATGTTTATTTCATATGCTATAATTTTATTAATATGGAAACGTTAATACATGTGTGTTTAATAAACAAAAGGAAGTTCCTAGTTATGCCTCTCTTATAAACTAGCTCGTTGATTAACAAGATGATCAAAGATTTCCTGATCATGGACATTGGATGTTGTTAATAACGAGGTCACAACATTAGTGTAATGATGTGATGAACATTCATCCAAAGTATATCATTACGATCAAAGTCATTGAGTTTATATTGCTATAACAACATACAAACTTATCCTAATCCTTAGACCATGAGATCATGTCAATCACTAACACCGGAAGAGTTTCTTGATAACATCAAACGTCACATCGTAACAGGGTGATTATAAAGATGGGTTTATAACTACTAAAGTTTTATGTTGAGGCCCATGTATCGAGAGTGGAATTTGTTCATCCCGATGATGGATAGATATGCTCTGGGCCCCCTCGGTGATATCACATTGATTAGCTTGCAAGCAAGTGATTTGATCACTAGAATGTTATATCACGGGAACAAGAAAAGAGTGCATGTAAGTAACGAGATCAAAATAGGTATGGAGATACTGATGATCGAATCTCGGACATGTAATATATCGAGAAACAAAGGGATTAAGATACTAGCATAAAAGGTTTTGATGATCACAAGAAAGTCATTGTTGAATGTGTGGGAGTCAATATGGGTCTCCAGATCCCGCTTCTGATTATTGATCCGAGAGGGGTATCGATCATGTCCGCATTATTCACAAACCATAGGGTGACACACTTAAGAGACACCGACATCCATCTGGAGAAAAAGTTTCATGCCGGAAAGAATAACAAGCGCAGGAATTTATTTCACTAGATACCGAAGGGGTTTTCGGGTGAAATTGCAGAAAATGTTTCTGCATGTGAAATGAAATACTAGAAAGGGGTCATATGTGAATGTTTTTCATTAAAGTAATTGACAAAATTTTTAATAAATAAAAGGAGTTTTATTTAATGTGACACCCCCGGGATCAAGGCTAAACAAATCCTGCACTGGCCCCATAAGCAACCTTGAGCTCGAGAATATCCAGTGAAGAATCGGTAACACAACAGTGACCCTACGACATAAAATTTATTACAGCAAGCTCATAGTTGAGCGAAGAACCAAATTATTACAAGCAGAGGTCCCTGACCACAAACATCAAACAACGGAAGGCAAATTATGCTATTAAGTATAGCAAACTTAACAAATGGCCTAAGAGGCCTGAAGAATAACGATGACGTCCTAGCCCATAGATTCCAGGCTGTCGGCCGGGAACCCCAAGCTATTCATCGATGTCGATGTAGTACTGAACTCGTCTTCGGGTGAACACTTACTCTGCCAAAAGTATCAACAAAGCAAGTGTGAGTACAGGGTGTACTCCGCAAGACTTATGGCTGGTGGAGTTGTTTTGCATAAAGCCATCTTTTGTTTATAAAACAAGAGAGGGAGAAGTATCTCGTCTAGTCAGAGTATTTTAAAAGGGGATAAGAGAGTGACATATCCAAAGTATTAATCATCATCTTTTGATATCCACCGAACCATCATCATCTCCTGAACTGGGATCACCCCCTCGTACCCATGAGGAAGCATCCTTAACAAACATTAGTTGCCAAATTTTACGATCAGGTTCATGTTCTCTATGATCTCCCATCCGTTCCCAAGTCGTCCATAACCGTGGACACGGCTTTCCGAAAGATTATTACCCTGCAGGGGTGTACAACTTTACCCACACGTACCAACCAACTCTTATTTCCACTTGACACACTTCCTTGGTGTGCTGACAGAGGGTGTGGTTGGACACGACCTTTACCTTGATTTCGTCGAGACCATGAGTCACGCAATAAGTATTGTTCCGTCGTAACGGGTCAAGTCCCGAAGTCGGTACTTAAAGATGTGAGGCGAGGTTGGTTTACCAGGGGTGCCATCAACCCCAAGCAACCAGGGCCACGCTTCCCTACCTGTTATGAATGCACCTCCTTCACCTCCTTCTTTCGAAAACGTTTTCAATGCATATGTCGAATGGAACGCCCAAACTATGTGACTCATGGAATCTACTAGGCAAGTTAGTGAATCATGGGGTCCCCATTTACCCCGTGTGGTTGTACGCTCGTCTTGGTTCAAGAGGTAAGAACCTAGGGTCCTAAGGGTGGCGAGCATGGGACTAGAAAAACCACATCCCACCGTGGCCTCCCATACAAGCCTTATCATATTTAATCTCATATCACTGATCTCATCTCATCACGTTCTCCTGTCATACTAGATTCTCTGCATCTGATACATCATCTGGATGAACCAGACTCAACAGCTAAGCATGGCTAAGCAAGACACAGATATAAGCTCTGGCAGTGCACACACACCAAACCTAGTTATGCTAGGAGCAGTTGTAGAGTTCCCAACCTTTAATAAGGTAGAGATCCCTGTGTTTACAATGCTAGTCCCTGGATCAATAGCTAGCATCCATAGTTAAGATGTAATATCAAGAAACAAAGGTCATATTACAACTTTATAACCAGGAATAAAATAATTTATTACATCTTACATAGCTCATTTGGCTATCACATTACAATGCAGCAGAAATAACTATAGCATGGATTCCTTTATCTTCAAAGTGCCACAGGCAATCATGTTGGTTGTAGACTTGTAATCCTAATCAACACACTTCACTAACATCAAACAAACCTGCAACATGATAAGTTACAGCCACAAGGGTCAATACATTTGAATTGTATTGGCAAGTGATACTATGGTAGTATAGTGGAGTCTATCATCAATATGCATTTGGCTAAGTGGAGCTTAGGCTTGCTTTGCTCAAAATAGATTATCCTTATCATTTGAAAACACTAAGTTTTTGCTTGTCAAAAACACCCAAGGAACCACCAATAGAAATTGGTGAACCTTCACCCTTGTTCAACCACAAGTTTTTAACTTAGAAATTGTGATGAGGAGATTCTTGATAGCTTCCATGTCTTGATGCTCAAATTGTCCTTTGTCAGGGACATGGCTAAGTACTTAGATTTTACACTCTGCAGAGGTGGTGCACTTTCCCCACAAGACTTGGTTTCACCAAGACAAGATCTTTCAGAAGCCTTCCCTTAGACCAGAATGGACGCGTTCCAACCTATCATCCCCTACTACCAACTGTCCATTTGGCTAAGTTATTGCAACCTATATGATCCAGGCAGAGCCCATAATGCCAAGTGGCTGCACTTGAAGCTTCTCAACATTTGACATCTCAAATCTCTTTGTTCCTGGGTGGCTTTCCACAAGTGATATACACAAGGTAAACCATAGAAATGGGCCTTGTGTAACCACTCAACACAAACCTTTCTTTCCATTCCACCCAGGTGATTCATTCTCTTAGTTGTTTTATTAAACAAAACACAAGTCCTTGACTTAGAAATATTCCATAGCATGAATATAATCCACCCTTGTTTTCTACTAGCTAAGCTAAGCATGATGGTAGTAGGAAGCTTAACTTAGGAAAATTTCTACTAAGGTTTTATCTACTAGGATTTCCCATGGCATAGTTTATACTTAGCAAAAATTCCATGCAAGTCCTACTTAGAAATATCACTACTGCATAGTGAAAATAATGGGACAAAAGTATGAAGCATCACTTGCCTTTTTGGTAGAGAATTATAAGTTCACTCCTTGATCTTGCAATATTCACACTCTTCAATATTCCACTACAATTCAATCAAGCAAGCTAATGTTCAATCTACCATTCAAGCAATCATCACATAAAATAATACAAACAAGGCAATGCATGCAAACATGCCAAAGATTGTTTTTTTGAAAAGTTGGTTTCTAATAGATTATAAACATTTGAAAAACACCTATTGGTCATTTACAAAAGTGGTAAAACCATTTGATGTTAAGTTAGTGAAAAAAAGCTACTTTAAATCATTTTTGTTTGGCTAGAAAGGGTTTAAATCCAAGTAATATTCTCTAGTGTTTGGCAAACACATTTATAAAGACAATGTTAGTGTTTTATGGTCAAGTGTTTAATATTAAAACCATTTGCAAAAATTTTTTTACCTATAAACCATTTTTATACCAAATCAATATTTTATGTTGTTGAAATTGCTTTTTAGCAAAGTAATAATTTGTAGGGTTCAACAAATACATTTTTAAATCCTAAAACTTGGTGTTTTAGGGTCAGAGAGTTTAAATCAAAACATTTCCCAAAGGTTTTTCTCCAAAAGCATTTTTAACATAATAACATTATTTTTATTTGACTAGAAATGTTCTAAATCAAAGATTTATTCTTTTGCTTCACCAAATATGTTTTTGAATCCACAAGATGGCTTCTATGGTCAGTAGGTTCAAGACAATCCAATTGCCAAAGATTTTATCATAAAATTATTTCTAGAATAAATTTTATGTTCAAAACATGCCTACACAAGTTTTTGCAAAAACAACCAATTTAGCAGAAGCAAATTACTAAACAAAGTGTATAGTTGGAACGTACTTGTTCTGCTGATTCCATTGATATAAAATTTACAAAATTTGGATGTGTGGATCCAAAGTTATGAATTTTGCAAGTTTAAATATCTAATAGAACATTTTCTGGTTTTTATAACAGAGTCAGTGCCACGTGGAACGTTTTGATTGGGCGATACCGTTTCGTTCGGAACAACCTACGCGGTGCGTTGGATCTAAACAGATCGTGCGGCATAGGTTTAACCGCACCCCTTCAGTAAGTCGATCTATCCTACTCGTTGGATCAACATCTAACGGCTCCTAGCAACTAGCCAAAGACGGGCGGTGCTGGCGCGGTGGCGAGCGGCGGAGCGGTCGGACGATGATGGAGCCGGCGATATAAGAAGAGAGAGAGGGCGTGGGGTGGCTCACCGGGATCGCCGTGGAACGGGGATGCTCAACTTGCTCACGTTTGTCAAAGGGGCGCACGGGTTCGACGTGTATTTCTCGTCGGAGTTGCGTCTGACGACGGCTTCTTTGTTCGTCGTCGCTGGCGAAGCTGTAGGTCACGAGAAGGCGAGCGAAGAGGGGCATTAGATGCGGAAGAGTTTGGCGACCATCCATGTATCATCTGGAGAGAGAGGGGAGGACGGGACTTACGGGGAGAAGTCGTCGGAATAATGGCAGACGGTGGCACTGCTCCGGCGAAGATGTTGCCAAGCTTGCAGGGCGAGCGCGAGCGAGGGGAAGGTACCAGGAGGTTCGCTGGTCATTGGGGAACGTGCTTGTGTGGTCGAGGGGGCGAGGGGCGATGGTGTCTGGCCAGAATTTTCTTGCAAAGCTCGTCGGAGACAAGGGCAATTGAGGCTGAAATTTGGGCAGCCTAGTGGCTCCGGTCGAGTGAGGTCTGAGGGGAAAGAAGGATGAGGGCGAGGCGATTTAACGTGCGTGATTGCTGGCCAATTCAATGCGGCATTGATGTGGATTAAACCCACGAATTCAACGGCAGAAACGGGAGAAGGAGGAAGAACAGGTCGCGCGCGGGGTTGAAGATGCTGACGGGGCAGGTAGGGTCTGGCGGCAGCGAGAGAGAGAGGGGTGAGGTGGGGTCCAGCTGTCGGCGTCTGAGGGGGTGAGTTTCTGAGTGGAAAATGGTTCGGGGGAGGGAAAGAAGATGGGATGCGCTGCTGGGCTGGGTTGGGCCTGCTGGCTGGGTTGGCTGCTTTCACTTTTTTTGTTCTGATTCTTTTTTTTTCCATTTCTATTATTCTGTTTTTGACTTTATTCAAATATTTCAAACCCTATTTGAATTCAAACTTTTTCCAAACCTTGTGTATAATCAAATACTGTTTATTAATACATTCTAAAGTCAAATTTAGAACAATATCTTTATTCTTTTAGGGTATATTAATTATTTAAAAATAGGCCCTTGTATTAATTCAAATAAGATTTATTAATGTTTTCAAACTCCATTTTAATCTAAATTTTACCAAATCTTTTCAGTAGGTCTTATTTATTCAAAAGGGGTGTTAAATAATTTACTTTGAATTATTTAAGGTAATTTATTATGATTATTAACTATTTAATTCAGTCAATTTTCTTTATTCCAATGAAAATAAATATGGTTTTAAATTCCAAATAATTTTATTTAAACAAAATTCTTTATCCTACTATTTTATTTGGATTTGGATTATATTCATTCCATTTTCTTGTGGACTTGGCCAAGTTTTACTTTGGTTTATGAATATTCCCTATTAATTATTTCTTTCTTTATTTCATAAAATCCATATCTTTTTATTTATAGATCCAAACTTGGTGATTCCAATTTGTAAAATCTTATTTAATATTTATTTATCCTTTAAAATCCTTTTGGGATTACTTGCTCACCATTTTGTATGGATTTTTAGATACGTGCTTTAATAGCTTTGGAAATTTAATTTCTTTATCTTACTAAATTCATAAGATTTTATCCAAGGTTCCAAATTGAATGAAATCAATTTCTGTGGTTTTATAATGTTTATAATTCATCATTCTTGATCATTTTAAATGTTTGTTGACAAATTTTATATGGATCAAATCCATAGTCTTTGAGATATCTTGGAAATCTCCCAATAGAGTTTTGGTTTATTTTCCAAGTGTTTAAATTTCAAGATGCATTTATGAAGAATTCATTTCACTTGATTTGGATTTAGTTGGATTTAAACATTATTCAATGTTTTTCCAAGATGGGATTTTAAGTTTCCATTTAGAAACAAAAAGTTTCTTTTCACCCTAAATTTCAACAATTATTTATTTTGTTGATTTATTTTTCACATTTCAAAATTTGGAAAATTTTGGGATGTAACAGTAGTGGATCAGGTAATATAAGCTCAAAGGGATTATGCAATAGATAGGATACTCTATCTATCGATAAAAGACCACAATAGAATCCTATGCAACATGGCAAGAATTGAAATGCTTTCGAAATCATAGGATTATATCATGGTGGGGCTATGCTTGCCTTTGCCAATTGATAGCAGATAATAAGATCTTCGGGAGCCTTGTACTTGACTTGTTATAATTGGTCAAGTATTGTTCGTCGATCTTCGATCCTCGATGCTGTTGTCCTCGGCCTTCGATCTCGATCTCGATATCGTATTCTACTGGGAAGAACCAAATCACCGGAAAGAAAGGGAAAACATTCAAGCGGGGCGGGCGTTTGAGGGCGCGAGATCGAGCGGGACTAGGGCGTTCGACTCAGCGCACTACGCTGAGCCAAATAGAGGCGGCGCCGCTCCAGATTGGTCACCGAAGATGGCGGCTCGACGATGGGCAGCGGCGGCGGACAGAGGCGCGTGACGGGGGGGCGAAACAGGAAGCGAGGGGGACGATGGGGAGCACGAGCGTGCTCCTGAGCTCACCAGCATCATGGTTGTGCCGTCGGGGAAGCGAGGGGAGGTCGAAGGGCACCGAATCGACGGTGACCGGCGTCGGGGAAGACAAGCTCGCCGGGGAAAAACCGAGGCTTGGCAGCTCGATTCCTTAAACAAGGGAGGGCTTGGCGACAAGACGGATCTCCTGGGCATCACGGCATGGATCGGGGAGGCCGGAGGCGTCGGGGACACCACGACACCTGCGGCTAGGGTTCCGGCCGGGGATAAATTGGGGCGAAGGAGGGGATTAGGGTTCATTCGTGCAGTGAAGGAGTACTTGTAGTCGTTCAGGACGTCGATAGCGCGCATCTCCTCACAGCGGGCATCACGAAGGCGGGACGTCGGCATCATACGCAGAGCTTGGTCACCGCGCCTTACATCGTCGAGGAAGAAGAAAGGAAAAGGAGGTTGAAGCGGTACTGGACCGGGAGGTGGGCTGCTTGGGCCGGGGTTGGGCCGCAGGAGAGGGAAGAGGAGAGAGGAAGGAAACGAACTGGAATGGGCCTAGTTGCTGCTCTCCTTTTTTAGCAAATCTTTTCCTTTTTCTAATGTTTGTTTTCTCTTTGTATTTTTATTTCAAATTCTGTTTTGATTAATTCAAAATACTAGAGGCTTTTACAAAGTGTATAAAATACTCAGGGGCCCTTTTAGTCCATTTTGGGCTCCTTTTATTTTAGTTGTTTTCATTCAAAACCCTTTTGAATGCTTTCAAACAAAGAGAGGGGAAAACTAGGGTTTTAGGGTTTGATTTATTTCTTCAATGCAAAATTTAAATGATGATGCTCATGCTATGCACAATCAAAACCCTAAATATGATTAGCTAAAATTGGGGTGCTACAGCTCTATCCCCCTGACGAGAATCTCGACCCGAGATTCCAAAGGTACGAAAAGAGACAGAGAGAAACAAATAGGGCCACTCTAAAGGTAAGAGGGAAACTCACCTAGCAGCACACATAGTATCGCATGGTCAGCTCATGAATGGGGTGTTCAGAAACAACTCTGAGGTGACTACATGAAACACACCAAGGTAACAGAGGAAACAGGAGGATAAGGTTTCAAGTTATTAGATAGATGGTCTTCATAAGGATTGAGACCATGGAACTTACAGGAGGTTTTTAAGCTTCTGAAGAAGAAAGCTTCCAACAGAAAGAACATAACCTCAGACTTCGATAGGGAACCTGTAACATCCCAAAAATATTAAACTAGAATCATCAAACTCTATGCATCAAAATTAGGGTTAACAAAAACTTTTCTAAATAAAAATATGAAAGCATGCATGTGTGTATGCATCCCATTTTGAATTCTTTTGAATTGCCTTTTTTATGTGTTTATTTGCTTGTAAAAGGATTCTTAGGTGAAATAAACATCATATAAAGATTCCCCACACTTTTCCCAAAGACAAATAAATCAAAACAAAAAAAATGAGTGAATGGTCACTTTGGCCAAATTAACTCCCATGCCTACTTTGGCTGTCTCTAACTTTCAGAACTTAACAGAAACTTGTTTGGATCTTTGCACCCCTTGATAGTACTCATAACAAAGTATCAAGGCCCACTTTGTGATCATCTAGAAACATTCAAATGCATAGTTTAAAGGACAGTTTAAAATTGAATCTATATTATATGGGAAGATCCCACTTTTTCAAAAACCACTCAAACAAGCTCAACTTTCAAAACCCAAGCATCTGCAGACTCACCAGCACCAACCTAGCACACCCACCAAAAATCTTTTCAAAATTCAAAACTTGAATTCATGCAGCCATTTCATCAAACACCTTGCAGATGCAAATCAAATAAAATCCAAACACAATTTGGAGCAGTGATTTGAGCCTAACTTGTTCCCTCTCTGGTTGCAACTAGGCTTTATTAGATCATCTAGCTCATTTGTAAATGTCTAGCACCACTGTAAGCTTGGCAATGTCATCAATGGTGAACAGCCGAAGCCACCCATGCCAGCCCAGTGTAGACAGCAAGCTAGGAGAGGAACTAGCCGTGCCAACCTTGTCTGGGAGATCACCCATGCCTCACCGCCCCCTCTCGACCAGCCCTGCCTCAAAGACAACAACCAGATCACCTAGGAACGCCGCACCCGTGCCTCTGTCAACCATGCCGAGCGTGCGCCAGAGCGCCACCCTCGACACACGCCCACAGAACGCGCGCCGCCCTCGCCGCGTGCATATGCAATCACCACCGTCCCAGAGACCGCCAGACATCCCCATTCGCCGCCCCATGTCTCACAGCCACCGCTCGCCGTCGAAGACGCCGCCTCTGCCGCGCAGAGCATCACATGTTCCAGACCGTTTGCCACTGCCCCTACACGCGCATTAAAGCCATAGAGCATCGCCAGGAGACCACCGATCGATCGCCACCGTCGGCCATGCCTCTAGCAGCCCGTAGCCATGTCGCCACCGTCGCCTGCCCATTCCGCTCGGTCTCGTCGTCGAGACTATAAATAGAGGCCTTCCCCGCTCAAACTCTTCACACCATCTCACTCCCCTCTCCTCACTGATCGTTCCACCCCGTTCCCGGAGCAAGGCGAGCAGCGCATCGCCGGAATTTGGCCGGAGCCGGCCGCCTCTGCAGAAGAAGGGTGCCATCGATTTCGTCCACCCCAAGAGAAGCTGCCGGTACCAGGAGGTTCTCCGTCATCGACTTCGTCATTCGCCCTCCTCGCCAACCCTCTTTGAGCCGGTGAGCCGGCGACCCCCACCTGCGTTAGGTTTACATCTGCCCGGCGCACTGGCGTGGGCGATGAGTAGCGATCGTTCGATTAGACTTAGATCGTGCGGATGAGATTTCCCGTGCCGGCGTTTAAAGATCCAGCTGGTGGAACCCCTATCGATTGAGCCCAGCGCCAGAGTGGCACCGGCCGCCCATTATCGTTTTCCTTGAGCCGGTCGTTTTGATTTAACTTTTTCCATTTTAATTCAAACACAGTTCTGTACCTAGTTTCAAAAATCAACCCAGCTCGATTCAGTAAACCAAATTGAATGAAACCAATTTTGTTAGAAAGGTCTTGAAATGCTGAATCCAAGCCCGTTGGATTTAACTCATTTGGATCTGTAGATCACCCTTGGTAAAAATAACAAGGCATAACCTTTTCTGCATTCAAACATTTTTCAAAATATTTTGAGTTGATTCCAACTCTCAAAAATCACATTTGATCATACCTTTCAGAATATATAAAAACTTTTGGGTTTACTTACAGAAATATTGTTCAAGTAATAAAAGAATGCCACATAGGCATTTCTAGTCACTTTATTTAAGTAAAATAAAAGGTTAAACCTTATTAAATTGTGACACCACTTTAAATCACATTCCAATGGACTAAATTAGGTGGTGATGACATGTGTCAACATGATCCCATGTTTGGTTTGGAGAATATTAAATCTTAAGTAGTTTTTCAATGAGTAGAAATTACTTTTCTAAAAATAAAAGAAATTAAACCAAGCTTTAATCTTGTAATGTTAGTGATGACGCTAGATCATCTATAGGACCCTTTTGTGTGATGATTGAAATTAGTTAAGTATTGTTTGGTGATTGTGTACCTCATATTTATTTATAGACGCTAGTACCGACCAAGGATACGAGGAAGAAGGAGGATACTACGAAGAAGAAGCCGAGGAGAACTTCAACCACTGCTCTGCACAAGGCAAGCTAGCACTTGCAAGATACTCTACTTTAGCAAGCCTTACTAATCAAGTTGACCTATTCAAGCCAATACTTGCAAACTATTAACTTAGCAAGCTTATACTGATACTTGTGCAACCTAATACTTGCAAAATACTATATCTATGCAAGCAAATACTTGCTTGTTACCATGCCAACTATATGCCTTAAGCATATATGATCATAACCACTTGATAAACCAATCCTAGTTTTACTTACAAGCTTTATACTTTATTTCTTTATCAAAGCTATTACTTAGAGTTTACTTAAGTGAATTGTACATACTAGAAATATAATTGAAGGTTGCATAAAGAGCATAAAATTTGGCCTAAGCTAGATAATCTTTATGTCATCCTAAGGCATGAGATTGAACTTAGTTAAACTCCACTAGTTTACCACCCCTCATTAGTACTTACCCCCACTTGTAGATGCTAGTGCTAAGCATAAAACCTGATCAACTTAGATGGGAATACTTGGTGGAAAAATGGTTATGAAAACCTTGGAATGATGGATCATTCTATTGAGATGTTTTGGACATGTCTTTCTGAACACCAGATGATTTATGGTGATGAAAATGTTGAGGCATGAGCCTTAGACCTTTATAAAACTGATAGTTGTCTGGATGCGATACCATTCCAATTTTACCATACAACCACAATACCCGAGAATTGGGTAGGGCTTGACTGGAAACTTATATACCTTAGTATTAGTTCCCTCACGACCAAGGTCTGAGATGAGGCTACCTTGTGAAGATTGTCCACCTGTGCAGTACCCAAGATGACAGTTGGTCATGGTTGGGAGGCCAAACTCACAGGAGAGGTGCTTATACTAGGGCGTGTAATTGAAAGGTTAGGATTGATTATCCGCATACTGAGTATGGTGAATTCAGGATTTGTTCCTGACAGATGTATCGAATGTTGTGGTGAAAGTGTACAATCTCTGCAGAGTGTCAAACTATTCGAATAGCCGTGTCCGCGGTTATGGACAGTTGGAGTGGCCATACTGTTCCCCCGTCAAATGTTTTCAAAATGACTTATGAAATGAATTTTGACTTTGACTTGACCACAACAGAGTTGTGATATGAAATACAAGTTCCCACTTAGGTGTTATAAAATTTCAGCTAGCTTTTCTTGCTTCTGAACCTAGTAGATGTAAATCTGGATTTTTGCAAAACAACCCTAGAGCTTAGTGTCCTACTACAAAAACCCCCTTCACTTGTTAGTATTAGTTTGCGAGTACTTAAAGAGTACTCATGGCTTTGTCCCTGGCTATTCCTGTGGCCAGACATGAAGAGGAGTACCTGGAGGATGGACCCCAGGAAGGTTACGACAACTAGGATCATCTCCCATCGTCAGCATTGCCTGTGACCCCGAAGATGGAGCTTCGCCTATGCTACCGTTATTATTACGTATTTCCGCTGCTTGAGTTGTATTAAGAACTGGATCATGAGATCATTATGTGTGCAAGACCTTATGTATGGTTTGTAATGGATGATGTACTGTGGTATCCAATTCTGTTATGTCTCACAAAAATGGTAATCCTGGGATTGCGATGTATGGCATAACAGGCATCTAGGATTAAACATCCGGGTGTTGACAAAACCTCTACTAAATGACTTAAATAGAGATTTCAGGTTACAGAGATATGGATCAACAAAACCAAGTTGTTGGACTACTTTTAACACAGAAGGATCACTCTTTCATTCAACAGAAGGCCAAGACAGATAGGTGTTTTGTGGAGAGGACTCGTAAGAGTCACAAGGAACATGTACCAAGAGGAACTACTAATTACCAAAATCATATCTGCTCTTAGAACATGGTTAAGAAAACAAGAAGGAAACTCTTTAATTCATCCAGGGCTATCAAAATCTTTGCCAAAGATCGTGATATCACTTTACACCACTAAACGAATTGGTAATAAGATTCCTGATAACACGAGAAGAAAGAAACTTCATTCTCAGACTTCAATTATTTGGCACAACAAAGTGTTTGTCAACATAGAAGGGTCTGGAGGATCGACCGAGAGACATTTAGCAACACTACTTTAAAGGTTCTCCTCGATGTTCGAGAAATCAAACATCAAGTAAAGGTCGGACTTCGGATACAAAGAAAACCATAAGTACAACTCCTGTAATGAATTATAGAAGAAGCCTCATGAAGAGTGGTTGTTACTGCTGATTTAGGAGAATATGACAATAGGTCTTTCCGGCTAAGTTTGTGTCAACCATTACATCAATCTTGCCAGATTTACAAAGATACCTATGTCAAAACCTTGAGGAACACCAACCATCATTGCTGCTTGAGTTTCAACTTTGGTTAGGTGGAATGATATTTCAGACTCAGCATGTCCGAATAGAAAGTTTGCAACATTTACCGCAAAGGTAAAGTTACTAGATTCTCAAGATAGGGACTATAGTGTAAAGCTCCAAAAGACTGAGCTAAATTGCTGGACCCAGGTATTTACAACTTGTCGAGAGACAACTTCACACACATAAGGTGCTAACAATAATACACACATGTGTCCTTAGGGAACAGAGCTAACTCTACTCGAATCCACGGCGACATCTTTCAACACTTGCTCGTGAACCAGGGAAGATTACTTCTAACATCCAGAACACATACTTCGGGATGACTCGAAGATGGTTCTCTAATTTTTCCAACATTAATGCCAATTGCTCCATATGAATCTTGTCTAGCATGGAGAAGATAATAATGTCGTTGATGGGTTCAACAACAAACTTATCAAAACACTCCAAAAAGGTGGACTCATATGTTGCTTGAACAAAGCATAACTGTTGGTCAGACCAAAGACATGTAAATGTACTTAAGTGAGACAACACAAGTAGCAACATCATCAAAATAGTCCTTGGAACTGAGTTTGATTTGTCAATAACCCAAATTAAATCAAAGATGGGGGAAGATAATATATCCACAAAGGAAATGCTATCTTTCTTCAAAACGAACAAAACTAGACAACCCTTTTAGAAGGAACAAGGTCGGGTAAAACTTTTGTCTTACAACTCTCCAAGTTGTTGTTTAAGCTCAACCAACTAGTTCAGGGGTATCCAGTACGGATCGTTGGAGATAGGAACAGTTCAGAGAACTTACTTGCTCAATAACTTGACAACACGGTCATGTGGCAACATGGTGATACTTCTAGAAAGACGTCCAGAATATCACGAACCACCGATATGTCACTTAGTTCGAGAGGAAACTTGCTTGGTAAGGCAAGAAGACATAGTCTCAGAGTTTCGGCACGAGCCTAAATCTTTGACCGAGGGGAGTGCACCAGAACAATGGACTTGGTAGCACAGTCAAACTTTGCTTAGTGATAGGGTTAACCAATCACGCTAAGAATGACTCAAATGTATTTAGAGTTCAAAACAATAATAACTGCTAGAATCTCAGATGGCCACATTATTACGCACACGCATCATTCACGAGCACAAAAGCTCGAGTAAGGGTGGGTAAATATGTGTAAGAGCATCACTTCATTAAGGGGTCATGAAACTCGGCACGACCTCTTAGCATTAAAGAGTGTGATACTTTAAGGTAGAACAGATAGAAGCTAATTAATGCCTCTTGATCTGCAGATTACAACACTTTGACCTGGTCCTAGATATGACGAGGTACTAGATTTTGTTTCTTCTAGACATTCCAAAATGGTTTGTCTTGACAGACCACAAGAGTATCTTACATCGGAAGACACCGATGCACATTTACTACTTGGATACCAACTGGTAGACAAAGGTCAGAAAACAACAAGGGGAGAAGAACATGCTCAGGATGGAATCCCGAGATGTGGATGCATAAGTCAACAACCTTCCGAAAACCAATGCAAAGAAAGGGTAGAGTGTGGCAGAGTCGCGAATATAGCTGCGAGACTCACGAGGAGTACTCTTGTCGTGATCTATTTGGTTCCATTAAAGAACATCTCCCATAGCATGTGGTAGGGTAAGTCCTTAATTGTCACAATTCAATCGTGACAATAACCACAAGCTTGAAGGCTAGAATTGTAGTACCAGCCATCCTGGGGTAATGTGTGAACATTAATGACAGGGGTCAAAGAAAGGATCTTGAGTTAAAGGTCAGTTTCATGTACAAGATTCACGACACTAGAATCCAGCACAATCGGGGATCTTAAGTTCAAGTCCAAGGGTTAAAACCCAAAGAAAAGAAGTAACTACTACTTGAGTGACATGGCGTCCACTACAAGGTAGTAATCACGAGGTAGCTTCCAAAAGAAGAAACGACTTCTGAAGTACCCAAGCAAACAAAAAGGAGGCACACGAGGCGAAATGAAACCTCAAAGCCTAGAATAGAACACTGCAGATCCAACAATATAATATTGTGGGTCCAAAATATAGAGAGATCATGATAGAAAGGAATCTCTCAGATGAACAAGAGCAAGGGGTAACAAGGGATACACAACACACACAACTCTAGAGAACTCAACACTAGGTCAACTGGTTGAGAAACGGCATGCCAAGAAGGCACCTAAGTTTTGAAAGACAATAAGAGATATAAAAACTTTTCCAAAATCAACACCAGATAAGATGACCCAGAGTAAGAGCGAAACTAGATAAGGAGAAAAGAAGCATACTAGAGTTTTCGCAAATAATTTTCAGCTTTTAAAATAGTTTTCACAAGCACTAGACTCAACATCGACCAGTAGCAAGGTTTTCCTACGGTCGGTACTGCTCTGATACCAAGAACTGTGACACCCCCGGGATCAAGGCTAAACAAATCCCAGACCTCCGTCTGACATAGGCTTTACCTTGAGCTCGAGAATATCCAGTGAAGAATCGGTAACACAACAGTGACCCTACAACATAAAATTTATTACAGCAAGCTCATAATTGAGCGAAGAACCAAATTATTACAAGCAGAGGTCACTGACCACAAACATCAAACAACAGAAGGCAAATTATGCTATTAAGTATAGCAAACTTAACAAATGGCCTAAGAGGCCTGAAGCATAACGATGACGTCGCAACCCATAGATTCCAGGCTGCCAGCCGGGAACCCCAAGCTATTCATCGATGTCGATGTAGTACTGAACTCTTCTTCGGGTGAACACTTACTCTGCCAAAAGTATCAACAAAGCAAGGGTGAGTACAGGGTGTACTCCGCAAGACTTATGGCTGGTGGAGTTGTTTTGCATAAAGCCATCTTTTGTTTATAAAACAAGAGAGGGAGAAGAATCTCGTCTAGTCAGAGTATTTTAAAAGGGGATAAGAGAGCGACATCTCCAAATTATTGATCATCATCTTTTGATATCCACCGAACCATCATCATCCCCTGAACTGGGATCACCCCCTCGTACCCATGAGGAAGCATCCTTAACAAACATTAATTGCCAAGTTTTACGATTAGGTTCATGTTCTCTATGATCTCCCATCCATTCCCAAGTCGTCCATAACCGTGGACACGGCTTTCCGAAAGATTATTACCCTACAGGGGTGTACAACTTTACCCACACGTACCAACCAACTCTTATTGACACTTGACACACTTCCTTGGTGTGCTGACAGAGGGTGTGGTTGGACACGACCTTTACCTTGCTTTCGCTGAGACCATGAGTCACACAATAAGTATTGTTCCGCCGTAACGGGTCAAGTCCCGAAGTCGGTACTTAAAGATGTGAGGCGAGGTTGGTTTACCAGGGGCGCCATCAACCCCAAGAAACCGCGACCACGCTTCCCTACCTGTTATGAATGCACCTCCTTCACCTCCTTCTTTCGAAAACGTTTTCAACGCGTATGTCGAATGGAACGCCCAAATTATGTGACTCATGGAATCTACTAGGCAAGTTAGTCAATCATGGGGTCCCCATTTACCCTGTGTGGTTGTACGCTCGTCTTGGTTCAAGAGGTAAGAACCTAGGGTCCTAAGGGTGGCGAGCATGGGACTAGAAAAACCACATCCCACCGTGGCCTCCCATACAAGCCTTAACATATTTAATCTCATATCACTGATCTCATCTCATCATGTTCTCCTGTCATACTAGATTCTCTGCATCTGATACATCATATGGATGAACCAGACTCAACAGCTAATCATGGCTAATCAAGACACAGACATAAGCTCTAGCAGTGCACACACGCCAAACCTAGTTATGCTAGGAGCAGTGGATCAGGTAATATAATCTCAAAGGGAGTATGCAATAGATAGGATACTCTATCTATTGATAAAAGACCACAATAGAATCGTATGCAACATGGCAAGAATTGAAATGCTTTCGAAATCATAGGATTATATCATGGTGGGGCTATGCTTGCCTTTGCCAGTTGATAGAAGATAAGCAGATCTTTGGGAGCCTTATACTTGACTTGTTATAATTGGTCAAGTATTGTTCGTCGATCTTCGATCTTCGATGGTGTTGTCCTCGGGCTTCGATCTCTATCTCGATATCGTATTCTACCGGGAAGAACCAAATCACTGGAAATAAAGGGAAAACATTCAATACATGGCATAGATGCAATGCTCAAAAAAAATGATGATATGACAAGTTGAGTTGCATTGAATGGAAACCCTAAAACATGCTTGCCAGTTTAATCGGGGTTCCGAGGGGTGAAAACGCTAATTAGGAGAAACTCCGGAATCACCTGTGAGAGGTTACTATGTTGTTCTAATTAAAATTGTCATTAAAGTTGTTGATCAATGCATGGTTATAGCTTAAAGAGATAGGTCTCATTTTTATGAACATTTTGACATATTATTTGTATTTTTCTGATTTAAAATGAATTAGTTATGATTTTTCTCAATTTAAATCCATTTTAAATCATTTTAGGAAATTATAAAACATTTTTGGATTATATTAAATATTTATTCACTTGGGCCCACATGTCATAGTTTTATTCATTTCTGAAAACATTTATGAAAATTATTAAAAACCTGACAGGTGTGGCCCACAGGGTTTTATTTATATTCCAGAAAATAACTCAGAAAAACATAAAATTAAAAGAATTGGGTTTATGACCTCATGCTGATGTCATGCTGACATCAGCAATGGAGGTGCTCTCAGGTGCTGCACGAGGCGGGCGTTTGAGGGCGCGAGATCGAGCGGGACCAGGGGCATTCGACTCAGCGCACTGCGCTGAGCCAAATAGAGGCGGCGCCGCTCCGTATTGGTCACCGGAGATGGCGGCTCGACGATGGGCAGCGGCGGCGGACAGAGGCGCATGACGCGGGGGCGAAACAGGAAGCGAGGGGTACGATGGGGAGCACAAGCGTGCTCCTGAGGTCACGAGCATCGTGGTTGTGGCGTCGAGGAAGCGAGGGGAGGTCGGAGGGCGCCGAATCGACAGCGACCGGCGTCGGGGAAGACAAGCTCGCCGGGGAAAAACCGAGGCTTGGCGGCTCGATTCCTTAGACGAGGGAGGGCTTGGCGACGAGACGGAGCTCCTGGGCATCACGGCATGGATCGGGGAGGCCGGAGGCGTCGGGGACACCACGACACCTGCGGCTAGGGTTCTGGCCGGGGAGAAATTGGGGCGTAGGAGGGGATTAGGGTTCATCTGGGCAGCGAAGGAGTACTTGTAGCCGTTCAGGACATCGGTAGCGCGCATCTCCTCGCAGCGGGCATCACGGCGAGGCGGGGACGGCGTCGGCATCGCCACTCAGCAGCTTGGTCGTCGACGTCCTTCTGTCGTCGAGGAAGAAGAAAGGAAAAGGAGGTTGAAGCGGTACTGGACCGGGAGGTGGGATGCTTGGGCTGAGGTTGGGCCACGGGAGAGGGAAGAGGAGAGAGGAAGGAAACGAACTGGACTGGGCCTTGCTGCTGCTCTCCTTTTTTTAGCAAATCTTTTCCTTTTTCTGATGTTTGTTTTCTCTTTGTATTTTTATTTCAAATTCTGTTTTGATTAATTCAAAAATACTAGAGGCTTTTACAAATTGTATAAAATACTCAGGGGCCCTTTTAGTCCATTTTGGGCTCCTTTTATTTTAATTGTTTTCAAAAATATTCAAAACCCTTTTGAATGCTTTCAAACAAAGAGAGAGGAAAACTATGGTTTTAGGGTTTGATTTATTTCTTCAATGCACAATTTAAATGATGATGCTCATGCTATGCACAATCAAAACCCTAAATATGATTAACTAAAACTAGGGTGTTACATTTAATGAGAGTTTGCATTAAATTTGGTGGAAATTTAATGGGAATTTGAGTGGATTTTTTAGTGGAGGGAATTGAAAGGCATTTGAGTGAGTGGAGTTTCCACCCACATGAATGTGGAAGAGGTGGGGGCAGCCCTCATGGCTGGGCGCCATGCCCCTTGGGTGCTCCCCTCTCCCCTATAAAAGTCCCCCCTCTCATCCTCTCAAAGCACACCTCCTCATGAAGGATCTCTCTCCCCCTCTAGTATTTATCCCCCATGGTCTCGGACTAGCAAGATACATGTTCCCGGTGGCTTTTCGGCAAGAAAGAGTTGTGCTTCCGCTGCATCGCTGGAGCGAGGAGGCGGAGGTTTCTCGGTGCCTCGGACGTGTGTGCGAGCACGGATGCACCGCTGGTTTGCGGCGCTAGGACTTCCTCTCAATATTGAGATCGGCAAGAGATCGTCTACATCAACCACGAGTTTGGACTCGTTAAGCTTTGTCGGTCTTCAAGGGTATGTTCTCTACAGATATACATCTGCCCGTTGTTTGTATCTAGTAGATAGATCTTGGTACATAGTTGTTCCCATGATAGGAATTTTTTTTTCTATGCTGCAAACCCTACACATTCATGGACTACGCGTAGCGAAGGATATTGGCATCAAGCGCATAGTTTGTTGTGGAGATTCTGACTTGGTTGCCCAACAGGTGGCTGGCTCCTGGAATGCGCGGAACCCTATGATGGCGGCATATTGAGACAAAGTGGATGAGATAGCCAAGAGCTTCTTGGGCTACGAAGTCAAGTATGTCCCTAGGGAGCAAAATGAGGCGGCTGATCTGCTGTCAAAGCTTGGATCAGGGCGCAAACAAATTTTGCCTGGCGTTTTTCTGGAACATCTACGGACACCATCCGTGAAGGGAGCAGACACCAAGAACCCAGATAGAGTTGACTCTTTTGTTCACACAGTGACAAAGGTCCCTCCAGCTTGGACAAAACCGTTCATGGAATATCTCGTACATGGAACTTTGCCCATCAACGAGGTCGAAAGTTGGCAGATAGTACGTCGAGCAAAGCGCTATACCATAATCAATGGACAGCTCTACAAAAGAAGCACCACTGTTGTATACCTTAAGTGCGTTTCCCAGCAAGAAGGTATTGAAATCCTTCGTGAGATCCATCTCGGATATTGCGGGCATCACGCCGCTCCTCAATTATTGGTCTCCAAAGCCTCCGGCAAGGATTGTACTGGCTGACCGCGAAGGCGGATGCCGACAAGTTGGTTGAGACATGCATGGGATTCCAGTACTATGCCCGTCAACCACATGTTCTAGCTCAAGATTTGTGAACAATACCAATAACTTGGCCATTTGCAGTTTGGGGGATAGACATGGTTGGTCCATTACAGACGGCACCATGTGGGTTTACGCATCTTCTAGTAGAAGTTGATAAATTCACCAAATGGATAGAAGCTATACTCATTAGAAAGCTTGATGGGGTAACTTCCATTAGGTTTGTCTGGGATCTAGTGGTGAGATTTGGTCTCCCACATAGCATTATCACCGACAACGGTAGCAACTTGTCACTTGAAGAAGTGGAAGCTTATTGTTGGGAGAAGGGCATCCGACTTGACCTAGCATCTGTGGCACACCCACAGTCCAATGGCCCAGTTGAGCGAGCCAATGGATTAATTCTGTAGGGAATCAAGCCACATCTTGAGGCACCGCTACATAGAGAAGCTGGAGCCTGGGCGGAGGAATTACCATCTGTGATGTGGATTTTATGAACTAGACCCAATAGATCCACTGGTTACACCCCTTACTTCATGGTATATGGAGCAGAAGTCATCCTGCTTTCCGACATCCTTCACGATTCACCAAGAGTTGCCTCCTACGACGAAGATGACGGTGAAGAATCTAGACACCTAGATGTGGACCTTCTCGACGAAGAGCGCGTTTTGGCATGCCAAAAATCCGCCATCTACCAGTAGAAGCTACGCAACTACCATAGTCTTTACGTTTGGCATTGCTCGTTCAAAGAGGGGGATCTGGTGCTCCGACTTAAGCAGAAGAAGTCACACAAATTATCCCCGCCATGGGAAGGACCGTTCATCATAAGAAAGGCGCTGCTCAATGGGTCTTACTACCTCGTTGACAATCGTGAACTTGAGGATAGACCCAGCGAAGATCATAAGCGTAAGCGATGTGACCCGAATGATGACTACCCGGAGCTTGATCGGCCATGGAACATAGCACATCTACGTCCTTTTTACACTTAGTATATTTTTTATCTATTGTGTACCTCTTATATGATCAATGAAATAAAGCTCTCTGGTTCACTCATATTTCTGAGTCTTTTACCTCCTTTAGTGTTCATTTTTGGATCGTATAAAACCTTTATGCGCAAGCTTTGCATTTACACTTGTGAAAATTCCGCCTACGGGCGTTAGCTTAAGTTTTCTGGTCTACACGTTCTTTGTTGTTTTTATGTGGATTCTGGAGAAGTGACTTTTGGCACTTGTTGTCGGCAATTTTGTGCTTAGGTTTTTGACGGTGCCATTGGTCATCATCACCTTAGCGCATGGTTCCGACTACGAGTCATCCGACTCCCGAAAGGTCAAGCATAAAAACCAGAATAATGGATAAGCCAGCACTTGCTTAAAAAATATTTACATGCTGGAACTAGTACTTGAGTAGCAGGAAATTAGAACTATTGTTTTTCCGCCTTAAGTTAACATAGTAGTTTTTCCGCATACACCAAACCAGAGGAAACAAATATTACAAAGTGTTTTTTCATTCCTCTGGCGCATGAGACTTTGATGCAGCATCGTCGGCAGCAGGAGAGCCATCTTCTTCGAAGTCGGTGGTCCTGAGGGACTCGGAGGAGCTTTGGTGGTCACCGTCAATGATCTCCAGAGGCACGAAGACGTTGTGATCCACCAACTCGTCAACCCTAGTGTCAAAACCCACGAGCGATGCCCAGATAGCCTTGTGGTCAATCTACTGGCCTTCATTGTCTATGTCGGGGAGACCTGAGGTTACCGTGGCGATGTCGGTGTTCTCGTAGTGGGCCTTGACCATTGCTAGCACCATCCTTGCCCAGCCCGGTGTAGAGGTCCCAACCTTTAATAAGGTAGAGATCCCTGTGTTTACAATGCTAGTCCCTGGATCAATAGCTAGCATCCACAGTTAAGATGTAATATCAAGAAACAAAGGTCATAATACAACTTTATAACCAGGATTAAAATAATTTATTACATCTTACATAGCTCATTTGGCTATCTCATTACAATGTAGCAGAAATAACTATAGCATGGAGTCCTTCATCTTCAAAGTGCCACAGGCAGTCATGTTGGTTGTAGACTTGTAATCCTAATCAACACATCTCACTAACATCAAACAAACCTGCAACATAATAAGTTACAGCCACAAGGGTCAATACATTTGAATTGTATTGGCAAGTGATACTATGGTAATATGGTGGAGTCTATCATCTATATGGATTTGGCTAAGTGGAGCTTAGGCTTGCTTTGCTCAAAATAGATTTTCCTTATCATTTGAAAACACTAAGTTTTTGCTTATCAAAATCACCCAAGGCATCTCCCAATAGAAATTGGTGATCCTTCAACCCTTGTTCAACCACAAGTTTTTAACTTAGAAATTGGGATGAGGAGATTCTTGATAGCTTCCATGTCTTGATGCTCAAATTGTCCTTTTCCAGGGACATGGCTAAGTACTTAGATTTTACACTCTGCAGAGGTGGTGCACTTTCCCCACAAGACTTGGTTTCACCAAGACAAGATCTTTCAGAAGCCTTCCCTCAGACCAGAATGGACGCGCTCCAACCTATCAAACCCCTACCACCAACTGTCCATTTGGCTAAGTTATTGCAACCTATATGATCCAGGCAGAGCCCATAATGCCATGTGGCTGCACTTGAAGCTTCTCAACACTTGACATCTCAAATCTCTTTGTTCCTGGGTGGCTTTCCACAAGTGAGATACACAAGGTAAACCATAGAAATGGGCCTTGTAACCACTCAACACAAACCATTCTTTCCATTCTACCCAGGTGTTTCATTTACTTAGTTGTTTTGTTAAGCAAAAACACAAGTCCAAAGACTTAGAAATATTTCACATAGCATGAATATATAACCACCCTTGGTTGCTACTAGCTAGGCTAAGCATGATAGTAGTAGGAATCTTAACTTAGGAAATTTCTTCTAAGGTTTCATCTACTAGGATTTCCCATGGCATAGTTTATACTTAGCAAAAATTCTATGCAAGTCCTACTTAGAAATATCACAAATGCATAGTGAAAATATGGGATAAAAGTATGGAGCATCACTTGCCTTTTTGGTAGAGAATATAATTTCACTCCTTGATCTTGCAATATTCACATTCTTCAAATGTCACTACAATTCAATCAAGCAAGGCACAAATTACAATCTACCATTCAAGCAATCATCACATAAAATAATAGAAACAAAGCAATGCATGCAAGCATGCAAAAGATTGTTTTATTTGTAAAAGTGGTTTATAATAGGTTATAAACATTCTAAAACACCTATTGGTCATTTTAAAAAGTGGCAAAACCATTTGTAAAAGATTTTACTTATAAATCATTTTTAAACCAAATCCATATTTTATGTGGTTGAAAATGCCTTTAGCTAAGCAATAATATTTATAGGGTTCACCAAATACATTTTTAATTCTAAAACTTGGTGTTTGGGGTAGAGAGTTTAAATCCAAACATTTCCCAAAGGGTTTCCTCCAAAAGCATTTTTAACACATAAACATTATTTTTATTTGACTAGAAATGTTCTAAATCAAAGATTTATTCTTTTGCTTCACAAAATATGTTTTTGAAACCACAAGTTGGTTTAGATGGTCAGTAGGTTCAAACAATCCATTTTCCCAAAGGTTTTATCACAAAAATAATTTTAGAAAGAATTTTATATTTAAATTATGCCTACACAAGTTTCTGCAAAAACAACCATTTTACCAGAAGCAATTTACTAAACAAAGTGCATGATTGGAAAGTACTTGTATTGCTGATTCCATTGATATAAAATTTGCAAAATTTGGACGTGTAGATTAAAAGTTATGCAATTTACAAAATCAAACATCTAATAGATTAGATTCTGTTTCTAAAACAAAAGGCTGGCCACATGTCTGTTTCTTATTGGGCCATGCCGGTTCGGTTGGATCGTGCTGTGTGGTGCGTTGGATCAAAATGAAATCGTGCGGCACATGATCAAACTTACCCCTTCGAGTTATGATCAATCGCATCTAGTGGATCAAGATCTAACGACCTAAAGCAACTAACCCTAAACTAGCGGCGCTAGAGGCGGCGACAGGCGGCGACGCGCTCAGACGAGGGTGGCGCTGGCGATGCAGGAAGCAAAAGAGATAGGGGAGGGCTCACTATGTTCGCCGCATGCTGCTGATGCTCAACTTGCTTGCTTTTTGTCGAGGGGCGCACGGGGTTGCTGTCAATCGCTCGCCGGAGTTCAAGACGGCGTCTGCGCGTTCTGTTGTCGACGGGGACAGGGCTGCAGATCGAGAGAAGGTGATTGGGAGGGGGCGTTAGAACCGCATGGAATCAGAGAACCTCGGAGTGTCATCGAGAGAGATAGAGGGGGTCAGGGTTCACCTGGGAAGGTCGCCGGAGTTCAAGAAGAAGACGGTGGCGAGCGGCATTGAGGTTGCTGACGCTAGGGGGCATGCGCGGCTAAGCTAGGAATACTGGGAGATGCGCCAGAGGCCAGGGAGGGTACTCGTGTGGTCGAGGGGGCGAGGCGCGGCCTGGGTTCGTCGGAATCTTCGCCGGAGGCATCAGAGGCAATGGCGGTGTAGCGCAAAATTACTGCAGCCTGGGGGCGCTCGGGGATGGGAGGTTGAGGGGGAAACGGAGAGGAGGGAGAGGCGCTTAAGAGGGCGTGGTCGCAGAGCTGTTAAATGGCGTCATTACCACGTAAACAATCGAAGAAACAACGACAGAATGGCCAGGCGTGGTCAGCGGCGGGTGAGGACGACGATGAGGTGGCAGTGGGGCCTGGCGTCAGCGAGTGAGAGAGAGGAGGAGTGGGTCCAGGTAGTCAGTGTCTGTGTGGGTTCGATTACGAGTAAGAGAAAACGGTTCGGGGGAAGAGTGTGGGAGTGGGCTGCTGGGCTAGTTGGGCCTGCTGGCTGGGCTAGGGTCTGTTTCACTTTTTTTTATACAGAAACTTTTTCCCTTTTCTATTTCTATTAATATTTCAAACAACAATTTGATTTCAAACTTCAACCAAACTTTGTGTGTATTCAAATAGTGATTAATATTACATTCTGAAGTCAAATTTAGAATAATTCTTTTATTCTTTTTAGGGTCTTTTATTTATTTTATAAATAGACATTTGTCTTTAATTCAAATAGGTTTTAATGTGTTTTAAAACTTTATTTGAAATCCATATTTGGTATGGATTTCTATATAGGTGCTTTATTAGCTTTGGAGATTTCAATTTCCTTATCTTATTAAATTCATAAGATTTTATATATGCCTCCAAATTAAATGAAACCAATTCATATGGTTTTATAATATTTCTATTTGTCATTCTTGATCATTTTGAAATGTTTGTTTGACAAATTTTAAATGGATCAAATCTTTAGTCTTTGAGATAACTTGGAAATGTTTTTCTTCCATTAGAGTTTTTGGGTTTTGGTTTATTTTCCAAGTGTTTAAATTTCAAGATGCTTTTAAGAAGAAAGCATTCCACTTGATTTGAATTTAGTTGGATTCAAACATTACTTAAGTTTGAACAAGATGGGATTTTAAGTTTCCATTTGGAATCAAAAGTTTCTTTTTACCCTAAATTTCAACAATTATTTATTTTGTTTATTTTTTTCACATTACAAAATTTGGAAAATTTTGGGATGTGACACCCGGTTACATGAAGCTTTCCAGCTTACTATACGCTCGGGGGCTTGATGCAAGATCTCCGAGTACTTCATAACGGATTCCACTGCCTGAATATTGATGTTGAGGGGCTTGGAAATCTCCTTGGACTGCTTGACGGCGGTGCTGATGAAGTTTCCTTCGAGGACCATGCATTCCTTTGGCGGAGGAGGCGACTTGGTTAAACCAATAGGAGCTGCATTTCCGAGAAAGGAGAACATGAGTTCAGTAACACAAAGTTCAAAGTACCTGGCTTACATAAGTACAAGACGGAGAATCACTTACCAAAGATGCTCGCCTCGGCTTGCTGGAGTGTCTTCACCATGGAGTCTCATTCTTGTCGAAGGATCTTGTATGCTTCAAGATTGCGCTGATTTTGCTCATCAGCAGCTTTCTTCTGCTCCTTGAGCATCGCAATCTCCTCCTTCAAGCGGTTAATCTCCGTGTTGGCAGACTCCTGCAATGCCGCCATGGACTCCTCGTGCATCTTCAGGGTATCAGTCCTCTCCTACTTAAGGATCTTGTTTTCGCTATCCAGCAACTCAATGTGCTTGGACTGCTCAACAATGTCCTTGGCTTTGGCGATGGTTTCTGCAAGTAGGAGAATGAACAGTACACAATGAGTAGTTGGAAAGTGATAGCACAAGACCAAGTTGATTGAGAAATTGAAAGGAAAAACAGATTCTTGCTCTTGGTGATTTGTTCCTTCAAGAAGGCAGTTTTACCCTTTTCAGCTTCCAATTCCACGTGCATCTTGTGGAACTTCTTGTTGGCGATTCCTCTCCGAGCATTCTCATTCTATGGAAAGAAGATCAAAACCACTTAGTCTACTTGGAGCATCTAGCCGGATAATTATTGTAGAGGTCCCAACCTGATAAGGTAGAGATCCCTGTGTTTTCAATGCTAGTCCTTGGATCAATATCTAGCATCCACAGTTTAAGATGTAATATCAAGAAACAAAGGTCATAATACAACTTTATAACCAGGAGTAAAATAATTTCATTACATCATACATAGCTCATTTGGCTATCTCATTACAATGCAGTAGAAATATCTATATAGCATGGAGTCCTTCATCTTCAAAGTGCCATAGGCAATCATGTTGGTTGTAGACTTGTAATCCTATTCAACACACTTAACTAACATCAAACAAACCTGCAACATAATAAGTTACAGCCACAAGGGTCAATACATTTGAATTGTATTGGCAAGTGATACTATGGTAGAATAGTGGTATCTATCATCTATATGCATTTGGCTAAGTGTAGATGATGCTTACTTTGCTCAAAATAAGGTTTTCCTTATTAGTTTAAAACACTAAGTTTTGTTTATCAAATCACCCAAGGAACTACCAATAGACATTGGTGATCCTTCACCCTTGTTCAACCACAAGTTTTTAACTTAGAAATTGGGATGAGGATATCCTTGATAGCTTCCATGTCTTGATGCTCAAATTGTCTATTGCCGGGGACACGGCTAAGTACTTTGATTTTACTCTCTCGAGAGGTGGTGCACTTTCCCCACAAGACTCGACATGCATCAAGACAAGATCTTTCAGAAGCCTTCCCTTAGACCAAAATGGACGTGTTCCCAAACCTATCACCCCCTACCACCAACTGTCCATCTAGCTAAGTTATTTAAACCTATATGATCCAGGCAGAGCCCATAATGCCATGTGGCTGCACTTGAAGCTTCTCAACATTTGACATCTCAAATCTCTTTGTTCCTGGGTGGCTTTCCACAAGTGAGATACACTAGGGTAGGCCATAAATATGGGGCCCTGTGTAACCACTCAACATAACCCATTCACACCATTCCACCCAGGTGATTCATTCACATAGTTATTTTATTAAACAAAACACAAGTCATAGATTTAGAAATATTTCATAGCATGAATATAATCCACCCTTGTTTTATACTAGCTAAGCTAAGAATGATAGTAGTAGGGATCTTAATTTAGGGAAAACTATACTAAGGCATCATCTACTAGGATTTCCCAAGCCATAGCATACTTAGTAAAAATTCCATGCAATTCCTACTCAAAATACACTAATGCATAGTGAAAATAATGGGACAAAAGTATGAAGAACCACTTGCCTTTTAGTAGAGAATATATATTCACTCCTTGATCTTGCAATGATCACACTCTTCAAAGTTCACTACAATTCAATCAAGCAAGGCACAATTTCAAATCTAACATTCAAACAATTCACCACATAAAATAGTAAAAACAAAACAATGCATGCAAGCATGCAAAATATATTTTTATTTGGAAAGGTGGTCTCTAATAGGCTATAAACATTTTAAAACACCTATTGGTCATTTATAAAAGTGGCAAGGTCATTTGAAAACAAGTTAGTGAAAATGGCCATTTAAATCCCTTTTGTTTTGCTAGAAATGATTTTATTCAAAGGATAATTTCTAGTATTAGCCAAATATGTTTTTAATCCCAAATGCTAGTGTTTAATGTCAAAGTGTTTTAAACAAATCCTTTTCAAAAGGTTTCACTCAAAAACCATTTTTAAATCAAAGCAACATTTTTATTTTATTATAAATGCTTTTAATCAAAGTAATAATTTACTAGGGTTCATCAAATATAATTTTAAATCCTAAAACTTGGTGTTTAGGGTCAGAGAGTTTAATTCAACCCATTTGCAAAAGGTTTTACTCAAAAATTATTTTTAAAACATAATCAACAATTTTTGTTTTACTAGAAATGCTTTTATTCAAGGAATAATTCCTTAGTGTCACACAATATACTTTTAAATCCAAAAGTTGGTTTTTATGGTCATTAGGTTCAAAACAAACCATTTACAAAATATTTTACCCTAAAAACATTTTTTGAATAAATTTTATACACAAAATAAGCCTAAACATGTTTCTGAAAAAACAACCATTTTTCCAGAAGCAAAATACTAAACTAAGGGCATGGTTGCAAAGTTTTCTTTTTGCTGACTCCATTGATATAAATTTTGCAAACTTTGGCCGTGTGGATTAAAAGTTATGAATTTTTCAAATTCAATCATCTAATAGAAATGTTTCTGTTTTAAAAACAGTGTCTGGGCTACATGTCAGCATCTTATTGGCTGAAAACAGTTCGGTTGGATTGACTAACACAAGCCGCATGATTTCATTTAGATCGAACGGTTCAGATCAAGTGATACCCCTTCAGTAAGTTGTTCTGTCGTATCCCTACGATCTAGATCGGACGGACTACAGCGCAGCGACCAGAGATGGGCGGCGCTAAGCAATGGCGAGCGGCAGCGCGGCTCTATCAGCGATGGTCCAGCGTAACCAGGAAGCAAGGGAGAGGGGGACGGGTATTACCAGGTTTGCGGCGACGTGCTGATGCCCGAGGTGGTCGCAGTAGGGCAGGAGGTGCAAGGAGTCACTGGCGATTCCTCGCCGGAGTTCACAACAGCGTCGGGCATGTCCTGTTGTCGACGGGGGCAAGGCTACATACCATGATAAGGCAATTTGAAGGGGGCATTAGAAGCGCATGGAAATAGAGAACATCTGAGCGTCATCGCGAGAGAGATGGGAGGTTAGGGTTCACCTGGAGAGGTCGCCGGAGCAGATGCATGCGATGCTGGCGCTCTGTCGTCGAAGTTGCCGAGCCTCTAGGGCATGCGCGGCTGAGTGGGGGTTACTGGTAGGTGCAGGAGATGATGGGGAGGACGCTCGTAGACTCCAGGGGGTAAGGGGAGGTCAGACATTACTGGAATTCGCCAGGAAAGCTCGTCGGGGCAGCGAGGTTGCAAGAAGAAATCAAGGCAGCCTGGAGGAAGAGAGGGGACGGCGTCTAGGGGGAAAGATAGAGGGAGGAGGGGCGATTAAATGGGCATGATTACTGGGAGGTTTAGCTGTGTCATTCAAACAAATTTCATTCCGTGGAATCAAAGAAGAAACGACGAGGAGAGGGCGTGGTCGTCGCGGTGGGGAAGACGATGACAGCGCAGCAGTGGGGTCGCCAAGTCAGTGAGGTGCGGGGTTACGTGTGGGGTCACGCAGTCAGGGACTGAGCGGGTTTAACTACGGGTGAGAAAACATTTCATAGGGGGAGTGGGAGGTGGGCTTCGCTGGGCCAGATGGGCTGGGGTCTGGGGGAGGGTTAGTTGGGCAGGACCCTTTTCATTTTTTTCTGGTTTCTTTTTATTTTTCTATTTTTTATAGATGTTTTGAATTTATTTAAATGATTCAAACACTTGTTTGAATTCAAACTTTTCCCAACTTTCAGTATGTTTTAATACTGTTTATTAATGTATTTTAAAGTCCATTTTAGAATAATTCTTTTATGGTTTATTATTTATTTAAAATAGGTAATTGTCTTTATTCAAATAATATTTTAAATATATTTTCAAACTTCTATTTGAATTCCAATTTTTACCAAAACTTTTTCATTAGGTTTTATTTATTCAAAAGTGTGTTAAATAATTCACTTTCAATTATTTATAATATTTTAATATGATTTACTATTTATTTAAATTGGGAATTTGTCTTTATTCAAATAGAATTGAATTTGGTTAATGCCATATAATTTTATTTGAATATTCTTTATCCTGTTATTTTGTTTGTATTATCTTTTTTCCATTTGCTTAAGGATTTAATTCAAGTTTTAAATTGTCTTTTAAATAATTTTCTTATTATTTGTTTAGGCAATTTGTCTTTATTTAAATAAAATTGGATATTATTCAATCCTTGTGATCTTATTTAAATATTCTTTTACTCCTTTTTATGATTCAACAATCTTTTATTTGTTTATGGATTTGGCCAAGATTTAATTTGGCTTTTAAATATTCCTTATTTATTTCTTTCTTTATTTTATAAAATCCATATCTTTTTATTTATAGATCCAAAATTGGTGATTCCAATTTGTATAATTTTATTTAATATTTTTTATCCTTTTTAAATCTCTTTAGGATTATTTTGCTCACAATTTGGTATGGATTTTAGATAGGAGCTTTATTAGCTTTGGAAATTATTTTCTTTTATCTTATTATTTTCATAAGTTTTTATCCATGGTTCCAAATTGAGTGAAACCAATTTCTATGGTTTTATAATATTTTTGTTTATCATTTTTTATCATTTATAAATGTTTGTTGCTAAATTTTATATGGATCAAATCCATAGTCTTAGAGAGATTTTGGAAATGATTTATTTCATTAGGGTTTAGGGTTTTGGTTTAACTTTTCCAAGTGTTTAAATTTCAAGATACATTCATTGATGAATGCATTTCACTTGATTGAAATTTTGTTGGATTCCATTTTATTCAAAGTTTGTTCAAGAAGGGTTTTGATGATTCCATTTAGAAACAAAAAGTTTCTTTTCACCCTAAATTTCAATAATTGTTTCTTTTGTTTATTTACTTTTCACATTTCAAAATTTGGAAAATTTTGGGATGTGACAATTATCCACCTAGAGGCTTGCGGCCTACAGTGAGAGTTTCTAACTCGGAAAAATTCTTAGTTTTTCTTCAAGCATCTAGTCGGAACTAATTCAATTTTCAACTAGAAGCTTGGGGGCTATAGTACGAGTTTTTAATACAGCAAGTATGCTTAGTCTTTCTTTAAGCATCTAGTCGAAACTAATTCTGTTTCAACTAGAGGCTTGGGGGCTACAGTATTGAAGTTTACAAACACTTCGTATGCTACTCTGAAAGTATCTAGTCAGAATAATTCATTCAAACTAATACTCGGGGGCTACAGTAAGAAGTTTTCTAGCTTAGTCACTCTTAGAGCATTCAGACGCAAAGACCTCTGGTTTTCCGTCTAAATCCTTGGGGGCTACAGTGGGATACTGTTGCCTGACAGAGAGGACTTCGTTGGAAACCCCAAGATCAAGGTGTGATGAGCACAACAGCAAGTTTCCCTCAGTAAGAAACCGAGGTAATCAAACCAGCAGGAGGAAGGAAACGTCACATAGGTGTTGCTAGCAACACGGAGACCTGCACAACACAAACTCAAGACTTTGCCCCAAGGAATCAGTGAGGTTGTCAAGCTCACCGATTTGCTATAACAAAGGATTAAACGTATGGTGTGGAAGGTAATGGTTTGTAGCAAGTAAACAAGTAACAGTGGAAGATGTATCAATGGTAAAAATTGGACCGGGGTCCATAGTTCACTAGAGGTGCTCTCCTTAGATAAACAACATGGCATGAAGGGTAACCAAATTACAGCAGGGCAATTGACAGGAACTGAGCAAGGCATAACAATGCAATTACTTGTTAGAAAGATCCTATGAGATTCGATTGGGAAATACAACAAGATACATTGACCGCCATCCAACTGCATCTATGACTAGAAGTCCACCTTCAGGTTATCATCCGAACCCCCTCCAGTATTAAGTTGCAAGCAACAGACAATTGATTTAAGCTAAGTGTGTAAGGTAAATAGTCCACATGTCCCATGAACAAGAGACCATTGTTTTCTCCCTAGTAGCAACATCACATCTACAACCGAAGATATTATTGTCACTTCCCTTGGAAACAAGAGGCATGAACCCACCATCGAGCATAAATACGCCCTCTTGGATTCACTAGCAACTACTCGACCAAGATAACTACTAACAACGGAGAGCATGCAAGATCACAAAAAACACAGACATGATAGAATCATAAAGACAAAACCATTAATCAAACCAACATAATAATCTCAATATCCATCGGATCCCCGCAAACACAACATGCATGATCACAAATAGATTAGATCTTGATCATGAACGGAGCTCACAAGATCTATACATGAAAGCACAAGGAGGAGATACAACCATCTAGCTACTACATGGACCCATAGTCCAAGGTGGAACTACTCACGCAACATACCGGATAGAAGGCCTCCGGGATGATCTCCCCTCCGGCAGGGTGCCGGGAAGAAGTTTAGATCCCCCCGATCTAGGGCGATGGTGGCGGCGGCTACAGACAGTTTTGTGGAGATTTGATTGGGTGCTTAGGGTTTCTGCGTCGACGGCTTCTTATAGGCGAAGGGGGAGGCCGAGGACGTGGCCAAAAGGGCCACACCCCTACCAGGCACGGGCCCACCCCTGGTCGTGCCTAGGGGGGTTTGGCTGCCCTGGCACGCCTCTCCGTCTCCCCTTTAGACTTCTTGTTCCCCACGGAAAGTTATTGACTTTGACGTTTGTCCTGTCCAATTCCAAGAATATTTCTTTACTAACTTTTCTGAAACCAGCATGGAACATCAAAAATTATAGATACGTTTCCCACGTATCAGATACTCGTATGAAATATGAAAGGCAAATAAAACTTACAAGTGCGATGATCTTGAGATTGGTGGCGCTCTCGGAAAATATCTTGCTGAAGGCAATGCTATTTCCTCGCAGGATATCATCTTCCTGAGGAGCTCCTCAAGATCGCAAGTCGGATATGTTGGAGCCGCACCAAGAGCCAGAGTTGAGCTACTCGGTGTAAGCGCCAGGTAAACTATCTTCGGGAGCTCTATGGATATCCTGGGTGCAGAAGTGCCGCCTTCGATAGACGTTCCACCTACCACCATCGCATTTCCGCTATCGATGGCAGCCTTAACCGGAGCTTCAGCCATTTTGGTTGCGGTGCTTTCTTATGTCGCCTACTCGTCGACTAGGACAAGATCCGCGGAGACACCTGGGTCCACTTCCATGGCGGAAGGGCCAGATGCATCCTTAGCCGGAGAGCTTGTCGGAGCGGTGGCAGGCTTGACGCTGGGAGTGGTAGGGCGATGGCGGGAGATGCTTGGTGCGACACATCTCGGTGCAACATATCTCTAATGTTTTTAGAAGCCCCCGATGTTTTGGAGGTCTTCTTCAAACTCATACTGGCCTTCTTCCTAAAACGTGCAAAAGTATAAGTACAGGAATAAGATGAGCAATGGACAATGTCGGAGGAAAAGAGGCTTACACAACAGTGGGTGCTTTGGTAAAAGGGATCCTGGTAATCTTTCTTTTCTCTGCCTCCATGGCGGCGGTAGTTGTCACATCCCAAAATTTTCCAAATTTTGAAATGTGAAAAAGAAATAAACAAAATAAAAATTTATTGAAATTTAGGTTGAGAAGAAACTTTTTGATTACAATTGGAAACATCAAAACCTATTTTGATCAAATAAAATCCTAGAAGGATTTAAAAAGATAAACAAATAATAAATAAAGTTATAAAAGTTGGAATCACCATTTTTGGATCTTTAAATAAAAAGTTATAGTTTTATAAGCAAAGATAGAAATAATGAATTAGGACTATTTTAGACAGCCAAATTAAATCTTGGCCAAGCATTTTACAATAAAATATTTTGTTTGATAAAAAGGAGTAAAGGTTTATTTAAATAAAACCATGAGGATTTATTTATATCCAAATTTCATTCAAGTAAAGACATTTTCCTATTCTGAATGATCATTAAAAACTTATTAAAGTATTTTAAATTATATTTGAAAGTGTTATGTTTAGAATAAAACCTACTGAAAATATTTTTGTAGAACTTTAGATTTCAAATAGAGTTTTTAAAACATATTAAATCCTATTTTGAAATAAAGACTAATGTCTATTTATTTATTATTAATAAGTAATAAACCCTAAAAATAATTGTTCTATTTTGGACTTTGGAATATGTTGATAAACAGAATTAAAATATACCCAAAGTTTGGTGGTGGTTTGAATTGAATTAGAATTTGAATTGTTTGAATGAAAATCAAATCAGATAAATAGAAATAGAAAAAGAAAAGCAATCAGTATAAAAAAAGAAACGAAGCAGCCCACTACCAAGGCCTAGTCCAGCCCACTCGCAGCCCATCTTCCCCTCCCCGCAGAGAAACGTTTTCCACTCAAACTTGCACCCGCTAAGTCGCTGATCAGTGGACCCCACTCCCTCTCCCTCTCTCTCGCTGACAACGCGGCCCACGCTGTCAGTCGTCGTCTCCACCACGACCGTTTCCCCCTCGCCGTTTATGCCGTGATTCAATTGTGTTAATTCATGTTGATGGAGGGATTAAACTCGCCAGCGACCACGCTCACTAAAGCGCCTCGCTCTCCTCTTCCATTCCCCCCAAGAAGCACCTCATCTCTGCCTCCAGGTTGCGCAAATTGCGAGCTCAAACCTCTCTGCTCTGACAAGCTTCTCCGACGAAATCCCGGCGACTCCGGCCACCTCTCCACTCCTTGGCATCACTATCTTGCTCCCCATCGTCAGGCGCACCTACCAGTACCACTAGCTCGCTCGCGCCCGCTCCACAACGTCGGCAACAAGCTCGCCCGAGCACCACCGCCGTTTGCCACCTCTCTGGCGAACTTCCCAGGTAACATCAGACCGCCCCAAACTCGCTCGTTGCTGCTCCTATAATCCCCACACTCGGCCGCGTCTAACTACACCCTCCTCTTTCCTTCGGGTGGCCTGCAGCCCCGCCTCCGACGACAAACAGAGACGCCCGATGCCGCCACTGACTCCGACGAGCAATCGTCGCTGTTCCGGTGCACCCCTCGCCAAGCCGACCACACCTCGAGCTTATCCGCACTCCCACGAGCACGGTGAGCTACTCCTCCCTCTCCCTCGCTTCCTGAATCATCGCCAACGCCACCGCCCGAGTGTGCGCTGCCGTCCGCCGTCGCCAGCGCCGCCAGTCCTTGGTCAACTGCGTTGTGCCCGTTTGTCGTGGGAATGGTCACGGCAGATGCTGCAATCGGCAGCGAGTAGTAGAACGAGGGGCAAGGGCGGCCAGCCATCTGCGGTGCGAGATCAGGGCGGAGACACAAGGATTTACCCAGGTTCGTCCCCCCGGAGGGTAAAGACCTACTCCTGCTAGGTTGTATTATGAAGGTGGTACAATGGGCGAGCTCGGCGGCTAGGCGGCGAGTCGCTTGGGTGTCTGATGGAACGTATCTCTACACGCCCTGCAGGGAGGTTTATATAGGCTCACCTCCCCTAGGGTTTACATATCTCAACCGAATCAGTTAAGCCTTCGATACTCGTTTAACCTAATCCGACTGGGCCTATCTACTCGCCTGGGCCTTCAGCTTCCAGTCGCTTGGATCCACGCCAGGCCTTGATCCAGTCGCCGTCCTGCAGGCCCACTCGCCGGTTCTTGGGCCAGTCGGAAACGTCCTGCTAGGTATACCCCGGTAGGCGCATCCCCATCAGTAGTCCCCGAGGCCGTCGTCGATTGGGCATAGGTGGTTGCTGGCAGTCAGAGTATACGGCTTCAGAGTAGACATCCAGTCGAATCGTCGGCGGGCTCCTGTAAAAAGGAGAAAACTAGTCATTCTGATCGCAGCTCTTGGCGAGTCGAGTCGGCGAAATACACAGTCACTGTCGTAGTGATCGGGTCGGCGAAATACTCAGTCACTGTCGTAGTGATCGGGTCGGCGAGCCGAGTGGCCGAAGATGGACCATTAAACGTGGTCAAACTAGCCGTTGGGGTAATCCAACGGTAATCACCGCGTAGTAACCGCTCCCTGATTTGGCGGGTAACAACCGCTATATAAGGGGAATGGCTGGCGATTGGAGAACCATCTCCTTGCCATTTCCTCCGACTGCGCACACTTTCGCCTTCCTCCGTATCGCAATCCAACCGACCCGAAACCTTCCGACCTCCACGAACCCTTCCGCCAATGGCCCCCTCCACCGAGCCTTGGGGCAGATCTAAGTACACGAGAGCACAACTAGCATCCTTCAAGGAGGCCGGGATCCTGCGCACCGGCAGGTGGCACATCCCCGCGGCCGGGGAGGTGACTCCGAACCCGCACGCGGGAGAATTCATCTGCTTCACCAGCCACCTGGAACGGGGGCTGGGATTCCCTACGTCCCTGTTCTTCCGGCGCTTCTGCGCCTATTACGGGATCCATCCATCGGACCTGGGTCCGCACAGGATCGAGCAGCTCGCCATCTTTGTGGCGTTCTGCGAGTGCTACCTAGGCTGCCGGCCCCACTTCCCTCTGTGGCAAGATCTGTTCCACGGACGGATCAGTCGCGAGGAAGCGGGCGGCCCAATGCTCACTGCGGGCGGCCTGACGTTCCAGCTTAAATCGAAGGCCTCCTTCTTCGATCTGATGCTACCCGCCAAGGCGGCAAGCCAATGGAAGAATTCGTGGTTCTATGTTACCGAGGCGACTCCGGAGGGCGAGGTGGCGATCCCATGGTACTCTGCCGACCGACCCGAGCCGCGCCGACTTCAAGTCGGCAAGCTTCCCACTGACCAGCGGATGGTCATGGATGAAATGCTTCAAACCATCCGCGGTCTAAAGAAGAAGGGCCTCTAGACGATCAACTTATACAACTGCTGGCTCGGGCGGCGGCTCGTCCCTCTGGCGCGGCGGGACCATTATATGTACCAATATACGGGCCGAGAAGACTCGACGAAGTCCTGCTCCGCCGAGTGGAAGCTTGAGGACTACACCTCAGCGCTGAAGAAGATCACCCAGGTGGTGTACCTGGATGCAAAGGCCGGAGTCGCCCCCTACACCGCGAAGCATCCAACCCCAACGGTAAGTCTCTTTGCATCATTCGCAGTCGCAGTTTGTGCAGTCGCGGTTATTCTAATCTCATCTTGTGTTCATTGCAGCTATTCCAAGTGGTGGAAGGATGGCTCCCGCCTTCGGATGACGAGAACTCGAGCTCGTCCGTCCAAGACATGGGCGAGTTGCCTCCCGCCAAGGGCGACACCGAGAGCGACGAGAGCAACGGCGACGACAAGTCCGAGGAGGAGGTCGCCCCGCTGGTCCGCAAGACCCGCGGGCGGCGTCAGCGTGAGCTTGAGGCGAGCAAAAGCCTCGAGCGCCATGATGATGAGGAAGAAGAAGAAGAAGGAGGAGAAGGAGGCGAAAGCCCCTCCGAAGAAGAAGATGAAACCAGTGAGACCGGCCTCGCCACCGCACTCGGCGAGCAGCTCCGACGCCCCCAGCCCGGCCAAGGACGAGGCGCCGCCGACAACAGGGATGGGATGGACACTGCCCTGAAGAGCGAGGTTCCGCTGGCCTCGATGCCTCCGCCATTCGCCCTAGTCTCTGGGTTAGGTGCCGCTACGGTCGCGGTGACTTCACCCCACAGGGAAGCTTCCGCTGAAGACGTCTCAGAAGCTCCTATTGCAGCCTCGACGACGAAGAAGCCGTCCGTGTCTTAGGCACGCGACGTCCTGGAAATGGGCCTCAGTCGCCGACTGGGCCCCGAACTAGAGAAGCCGGCCGGCATCCGTACGGGGCTACACTTCATTCCAGTCGCCAAGTGAGTTTGCTCACTTACCTTCGTCCTTTCATAGCAACTTGAATTATCTTGCTCACACGATTGATTTACAGGACCGGAGCGAAGAAGATAGGCCACCCGACCATGGCTAAGGTGCCACCCGTCGTCAGCAAGGAGGATCCTTCCCGTAAGAGGAAGGCGGACGAAGTCGTCGTCCCTGCGGATGGCGCTAAGAAGGCCAAGGGTGATGATGTCATCACGATCTCCGACGACACGGCGGTCGCGCCGAATGCACCCGCAACAGAGGCGGCTGCATCCATGAAGGAGGGCGCTCCCTCGCCTGGGGCGGCCGAGCCGGCCTCCTTTGGTGCCGGTGCCTCTATCGCAACGTTCCCGCGCTTCATGGCCAAAGCGGCTACAGCGAGTGGGACCTCTCCCTCGAGCCGTGCACCTGGGGTCGCCGAGGCGGAGGTCGAGCAGCGTCGCGGGCACACGCCGGCTCTCCTCGCGTCCGTGGATGCGATACAACTTCATGGCATGCTTGGCGCAGCCATCCAGGTATGTCCAGTCCCCGAGGATCAGGTCGGTGTGTTGCAGCGGTCTGATTCTTTTAGTGTCTAGTTGTTATTTTTCGCGTCCATTCCCCGAGTGCGCACTCGCTGAATTTCAGCGGGTGGGCACTTAGGATTTTTTGATCGCCAGTCCCCGAGTGCGTACTCGCTGAATTTCAGCGGGTGGGCACTTAGGATTTTTTGATCGCAGTCCCGATGCGCTTTCGCTGAATTTCAGCGGTGGGCACTTAGGATTTTTGATCGCCCGGTCCCGATGCGCTGAATTTCAGTGGGTGGGCACTTAGGATTTTTTGATCGCCAGTTCCTGAGAGCGTATTCGCTGAATTTCAGCGGGTGGGCACTTAGGATGTTGCTTTGGTTAACTGTTTGAATTGTGTGCAGGGTCTGCAACGTGAGTCAGCTGACCGATTGACAGCTAAACACCGCGCGGAGAAGGAACTGGCCGCCGTCCAAGAGGCGAATAAGGGGCTTCAGGCGGTTGCCGCGAAGGTGGAGGAGGCTCGCCAGGGACTTGTCCCAGCGGGTGAGTTGGCAGTGGCTCAATCGGCATTGAGCTCGGCTAAGAAGCGGATCGCCGATCTCGAGCGCGAGCTGAGGGAGGCGAAGGAGGAAGCGAGCTCGGCGGATGGGCGAGCCAAGGCCGCCATTACGGCCGCCGCAGAGGATCATAAAGTGTCCGACGCCCTTGTTGCTAGGCTTCAGGACGACTATACTTCGCTTCAACGCTTCATCACGGATCTCTCCCGCCCCTTGATTGGTAAGTGTGTCTGCCCCCGCCAATAGCATGTGCCTTTTTGTGATGTCTGACGTACTCACTGTTGTCTTCTATTCGCAGGTCGCATCCTTGATAGCGCGGAAGAGGCGAGCTCGTTCGACGCGCGGCAATGTGTGGCCACGCTCGTCGACTCGGCGACGTTGTCGGCGACATGCATCCGAGCCTACCTCCAGGAGATATCGCCCACGGAAGTAATTCCTAGCGACCTTGTCGAGGTGTGGAAGTACTTGGAGAAGGCGCCCTCGGTCGTTGAGTTCATGACGCGATCGGCGTTCCGGCGCGGAGCAGCGATGGTGCTTAGCCTTGGGCTTGCTCACTTCCCGGAGGACTTCGACCTCGACGACGTGACGAGTGGCTACCCGTCGTCGACTGGCACGGTGGAGCTCTCCGAGGTGCTCAAGTTGACGGACCGCGCCGCGATGTACTCCGAGCGTGTCTGGGCACTGGGCGACCTCCTTCCATACCAGGAGACGGTCGTCGCACCCAATGACCCCGAGCCGCAGCACCGTGACTTCAAGGTCGAGCAGCCCTTCCGAGCAGGGATGGCGGGTGAGCTGATGACGTACCCATCAAACCCGTACACGCCGTTCATCCGCAATCGCAAGGGTGCTGGCAAGTCGTCGTCGAAGTCTGCATAATAGAATAGTTTGCCCTGGGGCGTTAGTAGCAGATCTGCCGTTTGGGCATATTTTGTATTCTGAGATGATTGCAACATGCTATTAATGTGAGATCGTAATTGTTTTGTGACTTGTCATGTGTATTCCGATTGAGGTTTGAACGAGTCCCCGAGCGCGTCCGCCCTTTTGTGGGGTTTACCTCGTGTGTGATGTGTTTGTGGTTTTTGAACGTTTTGGTTATTGTGGTCGACTCGCCCAGACTCGAAGAGCCAGTCGCAAGGCGACTCCCTTGAGCGCTCTGTACTTCACCGTTTTCCCTTGCGCGAACGAGGTCGGGTGACCGAGTCCCCGAGCGTGGTACTTGGTTGTTCTAGGTGCGACTCGAGGGTGGGTGAGGACTTGGCGCGTTAGTTTGAGCGCATCACTCCTGCCTGGCCCATTGGGTCAGTCGCGTGGCAAGTCCTGGGCATGCTCTCATACTTGGCGTTTTCCCGAGCCGCTCGCGATGAACTGGTCGTCAGTCCCCGAGCGTGGTGCTTGGCCGTTCGAGTCGCTATGTCGAGGATGCGGAGGATCATGGTCGCTATAAGAAGCGAAGGCAGTTGTCTTGGCTCGTAGAGCCAGTCGGGCTGGGCGACTCCAATGGGGCTCCGGGTAGGCGTTTTTCGTGGATGATGCAAGATCTGAGGTGACTCAGTGCTCTTGCACCGCACTACTTAGCCGTGCCGATCGTTGTACCAAAGGTTGACTTCTGCGGTTAGCTTGGCGCTGTTATTACAAGTGCTAGTGGCACAAGACACGGAGAGTAGGCGCAATTTGCGGTAACCAATTCTTTTTATTTCATAGCAACTGGAGAGTACATATGTGGGGTTCTAGGAGTAGAACTTCCGTAGGAGGTTTACATTCCATGGTCGCTTGACGTCGAGTTCGCCGTCCCCGCGGACGTCGATGAGGTAGTAGGCGTCGTTGCCGAGTACTCGCCCGATGGCGAATGGTCCCTCCCACGGAGGGGAAAGCTTGTGCATGCCCTTCTTGTCCTGGATGAGGCGCAACACCAGGTCGCCTTCTTGGAAGGTGCGAGTTTTCACCCGCCGGCTGTGGTAGCGGCGGAGTCCCTGCTGGTAGATGGCAGTGCGTGACTGAGCGAAGTCACGTGCCTCGTCGAGTTGATCGACTCCATCCTGGCGGGAGAGTTTGTTTGCAGCCTCCGTGTAGTGGATGACCCGCGGCGAGACGTGCTCGAGGTCGGTGGGCATGACTGCCTCGGCGCCGTACACCATGAAGAAGGGGGTGAATCCTGTCGACCTGTTGACCGAGGTGCGGATCCCCCAGATGACGGAGGGTAGCTCCTCGACCCAGCACCCGGCGGTGCGCTCGAGTGGTACTTGGAGTCGCGGCTTCAGGCCGTGGAGGATGCTTTGATTGGCCCGTTCCGCCTGGCCGTTGGATTCCGGGTGGGCGACTGACGCGAGGTCGAGCCGGATGTGGTGTTCTTCGCAGAATTCGGCCATGGCTCCTTTGGCGAAGTTGGTGCCGTTGTCTGTGATGATGCTGTTTGGGAACCCGTAGCGATATATGAGCTCGCATAGGAATTTAGTGGCGGTATTCCTGTCGCATTTCCGGACTGGCTTGGCCTCCACCCACTTTGTGAATTTGTCGACCGCGACCAGGAGGTGGGTGTAGCCGGAGGGAGCCTTTTTGAAGGGGCCTACCATGTCCATGCCCCACACGGCGAATGGCCAGGTGATGGGGATTGTTTTGAGCGCTGAGCTCGGCACGTGCGTCTGGTTGGCGTACTTCTGGCACCCGGCGCACCGCTGGACAATGTCGACGGCATCGGCGTGTGCGGTGGGCCAGTAAAAGCCATGCCGCATAGCCTTGGCGACCAGAGAGCGGGCGCAGCGTGGTGGCCGCAGTCGCCGGAGTGGATATCGTGGAGGATCTTGCGTCCTTTGGCGGGTTGGACGCAGCGTTGGAACACGTCGGTGACGCTGCGCTTGTGGAGCTCGCCGTCGATGACTGCGGCTCGGGGTCATTGGGTGAGCATGCCCAGGACTCGCCACGCGACTGACCCAACGGGCCAGGCAGGAGTGATGCGCTCAAACTAACGCGCCAAGTCCTCACCCACCCTCGAGTCGCACCTAGAACAACCAAGTACCACGCTCGGGGACTCGGCCACCCGACCTCATTCGCGCAAGGGAAAACGGTGAAGTACAGAGCGCTCAAGGGAGTCGCCTTGCGACTGGCTCTTCGAGTCCGGGCGAGTCGACCACAATAACAAAAACGTTCAAAAACCACAAACACATCACACACGAGGTAAACCCCACAAAAGGGCGGACGCGCTCGGGGACTCGTTCAAACCTCAATCGGAATACACATGACAAGTCACAAAACAATTACGATGTCGCATTAATAGCATGTTGCAATCATCTCAGAATACAAAATATGCCCAAACGGCAGATCTGCTACTAACGCCCCAGGGCAAACTATTCTATTCTGCAGACTTCGACAACGACTCGCCAGCACCCTTGCGATTGCGGATGAACGGCGTGTACGGGTTTGACGGGTACATCGTCAGCTCACCCTCCATCGCCGCGCGGAAGGGCTGCTCGACCTTGAAGTCACGATGCTGCGGCTCGGGGTCGTTGGGTGCGACGACCGTCTCCTGGTACGGAAGGAGGTCGCCCATTGCCCAGACACGCTCGGAGTACATCGCGGCGCGGTCCGTCAACTTGAGCACCTCGGAGAGCTCCACTGCGCCAGTCGACGACGGGTAGCCACTCGTCACGTCGTCGAGGTCGAAGTCCTCCGGGAAGTGAGCAAGCCCAAGGCTAAGCGCCGTCGCTGCTCCGCGCCGGAACGCCGATCACATCATGAACTCAACGACCGAGGGCGCCTTCTTCAAGTACTTCCACACCTCGACAAGGTCGCTATGAATTACTTCCGGGGGCGATATCTCCTGGAGGTAGGCTCGGGTGCATGTCGCCGACAACGTCGCCGAGTCGACGAGCGTGGCCACACATTGCCGCGCGTCGAACGAGCTCACCTCTTCCGCGCTATCAAGGATGCGACATGTGAATAGAAGACAACAGTGAGTACGTCGGACATCACAAAAAGGCACATGCTATTGGCGGGGGCAGACACACTTACCAATCAAGGGGCGGGAGAGATCCGTGATGAAGCGTTGAAGTGAAGTATAGTCGTGCTGAAGCCCAGCAACAAGGGCGTCGGACACTTTACGATCCTCTGCGGCAGCCGTAATGGCGGCCTTGGCTCGCCCATCCGCTGAGCTCGATTCCTCCTTCGCCTCCCTCAGCTCGCGCTCGAGATCAGCGATCCGCTTCTCAGCCAAGCTCAATGCCGATTGAGCCACTGCCAACTCACCCGCTGGGACAAGTCTGGCGAGCCTCCTCCGCCTTCACGGCAACTGCCTGAAGCCCCTTATTCGCCTCTTGGACGGCGGCCAATTCCTTCTCCGCACGGTGTTTAGCTGCCAATCGGTCAGCTGACTCACGTTGCAGACCCTGCACACAATTCAAACAGTTAACCAAAGCAACATCCTAAGTGCCCACCCGCTGAAATTCAGCGAATACGCACTCGGGGACTGGCGATCAAAAAATCCTAAGTGCCCACCCACTGAAATTCAGCGAGTGCGCACTCGAGGACTGGCGATCAAAAAATCCTAAGTGCCCACCCGCTGAAATTCAGCGAGTGCGCACTCGGGGACTGGCGATCAAAAATCCTAAGTGCCCACCCGCTGAAATTCAGCGAGTACGCACTCGGGGACTGGCGATCAAAAAATCCTAAGTGCCCACCCGCTGAAATTCAGCGAGTGCGCACTCGGGGACTGGACGCGAAAAATCAACAACTAGACACTAAAAGAATCAGACCGCTGCAACACACCGACCTGATCCTCGGGGACTGGACATACCTGGATGGCTGCGCCAAGCATGCCATGAAGTTGTATCGCATCCACGGACGCGAGGAGAGCCGGCGTGTGCCCGCGACGCTGCTCGACCTCCGCATCGGCGACCCCAGGTGCACGGCTCGAGGGCGAGGTCCCACTCGCTGTAGCCGCTTTGGCCATGAAGCGCGGGAACGTTGCGATAGAGGCACCGACACCAAAGGAGGCCAGCTCGGCCGCCCCAGGCGAGGGAGCGCCCTCCTTCGTGGATGCGGTCGCCTCTGTTGCGGGTGCATTCGGCGCGACCGCCGTGTCGTCGGAGATCGTGATGACATCATCACCCTTGGCCTTCTTGGCGCCATCCGCAGGGACGATGACTTCGTCCGCCTTCCTCTTATGGGAAGGATCCTCCTTGCTGACGACGGGTGGCACCTTAGCCATGGTCGGGTGGCCTATCTTCTTCGCTCCGGTCCTGTAAATCAATCGTGTGAGCAAGATAATTCAAGTTGCTATGAAAAGACGAAGGTAAGTGAGCAAACTCACTTGGCGAATGGAATGAAGCGTAGCCCCGTACGGATGCCGGCCGGCTTCTCCAGATCGGGGCCCAGTCGGCGACTGAGGCCCATTTCCAGGACGTCGTGTGCCCAAGACACGGACGGCTTCTTCGTTGTCGAGGCTGCAATGGGAGCTTCTGAGACGTCTTCAGCGGAAGCTTCCCTGCGGGTGAAGTCACCGCGACCGGAGCGGCCCCTAACCCAGAGACTGGGGCGAATGGCGGAGGCATCGAGGCCAGCGGCACCTCGCTCAGGACAGTGGCCGTGTCCATCACGGCTGTTGTCGGCGGCGCCTCGTCCTTGGCCGGGCTGGGGGCGTCAGAGCTGCTCGCCGAGTGCGGTGGCGAGGCTGGTCTCACTGATTTCGTATTCTTCTTCGGAGGGGATTTCTCCTCCTTCTCCTCCTCCTCCTTCTTCTTCTTCTTCGATGGAGTAGCCTGGCAACACGAGGTGGTCTCTGGAAGTTCTTCCTCATCATCATGGCGCTCGAGGCTTTTGCTCGCCTCAAGCTCACGCTGACGCTGCCCGCGGGTCTTGCGGACCAGTGGGGTGACCTCCTCCTCGGACTTGTCGTCGCCCTTGATCTCGTCGCTCTCGGTGTCGCCCTTGGCGGGAGGCGACTCGCCCATGTCTTGGACGGACGAGCTCGAGTTCTCGTCATCCGAAGGTGGGAGCCATCCTTCCACCACTTGGAATAGCTGCAATGCACACAAGATGAGATTAGAATAACCGCGACTGCACAAACTGCGACTGCGAATGATGCAAAGAGACTTACCGTTGGGGCTGGATGCTTCGCGGTGTAGGGGGCGACTCCGGCCTTTGCATCCAGGTACACTGCCTGGGTGATCTTCTTCAGCGCTGAGGTGTAGTCCTCAAGCTTCCACTCGGCGGAGCAGGACTTCGTCGAGTCTTCTCGGCCCGTATATTGGTACATATAATGGTCCCGCCGCGCCAGAGGGACGAGCCGCCGCCCGAGCCAGCAGTTGTATAAGTTGATCGTCTAGAGGCCCTTCTTCTTCAGACCGCGGATGGTTTGAAGCATTTCATCCATAACCATCCGCTGGTCGGTGGGAAGCTTGCCGACTTGAAGTCGGCGCGGCTTGGGTCGGTCGGCAGAGTACCGTGGGATCGCCACCTCGCCCTCCGGAGTCGCCTCGGTAACGTAGAACCACGAATTCTTCCATTGGCTCGCCGCCTTGGCGGGTAGCATCAGATCGAAGAAGAAGGCCTTCGATTTAAGCTGGAACATCAGGCCGCCCGCGGTGAGCATTGGGCCGCCCGCTTCCTCGCGACTGATCCGTCCGTGGAACAGATCTTGCCATAGAGGGAAGTAGGGCCGACAGCCCAGGTAGCACTCGCAGAACGCCACAAAGATGGCGAGCTGCTCGATGCTGTGCGGACCCAGGTCCGACGGCTGGATCCCGTAATAGGCGCAGAAGCGCCGGAAGAATAGGGACGTAGGGAATCCCAGCCCCCGTTCAGGGTGGCTGGTGAAGCAGATGAATTCTCCCGCGCGCGGGTTCGGAGTCACCTCCCCGGCCGCGGGGATGCGCCACCTGCTGGTGCGCAGGATCCCGGCCTCCTCGAAGGACGCCAGTTGTGCTCTCGTGCACTTAGATCTGCCCCAAGGCTCGGTGGAGGGGGCCATTGGCGGAAGGGTTCGTGGAGGTCGGAAGGTTTTGGGTTAGTTGGATTGCGATACGGGGGAAGGCGAAAGTGTGCGCAGTCGGAGGAAATGGCAAGGAGATGGTTCTCCGATCGCCAGCCATTCCCCTTATATAGCGGTTGTTACCCGCCAAATCAGGGAGCCGTTACTACGCGGTGATTACGCCAAAAGTTACCGTTGGATTACCCCAACGGCTAGTTTGACCACGTTTAACGGTCCAACTTCAGCCACTCGGCTCGCCGACCCGATCACTACGACAGTGACTGAGTATTTCGCCGACCCGATCACTACGACAGTGACTGAGTATTTCGCCGACCCGATCACTACGGTGTATCGTATTTTCGATTTCGACTCGCCAAGAGCTGCGATCAGAATGACTAGTTTTCTCCTTTTTACAGGAGCCCGCCGACGATTCGACTGGATGTCTACTCTGAAGCCGTATACTCTGACTGCCAGCAGCCACCTACGCCCAATCGACGACGGCCTCGAGGACTACTGATGGGGATATGCCCACCGGGGTATACCCAGCAGGACGTTTCCGACTGGCCCAGGAACCGGCGAGTGGGCCTGCAAGACGGCGACTGGATCAAGGCCCGGTGTGGATCCAAGCGATCGAAGTCAAGGCCCAGTAGTAGATAGGCGAAGTCGGATTAGGTTAAACGAGTACCGAAGCCTTAACTGATTTGGTTGAGATATGTAAACCCTAGGGGAGGTGAGCCTATATAAACCTCCCTGCAGGGCTTGTAGAGATACGTTCCATCAGACACCCAAGCGACTCGCCGCCTAGCGGCCGAGCTCGCCCATTGTACCACCTTCATAATACAATCTATCAGGAGTAGGTCTTTATCCTCCGGGGGGCCGAACCTGGGTAAACCCTTGTGTCTCCGCCCTCATCTCGCACCGCAGATGGCTGGCCGCCCTTGCCCCTCGTTCTACTACTCGCTGCCGATTGCAGCATCTGCCGTGACCATTCCCACGACAGTTGGATCTTGATCTTGTGGCTGTGATTAGATTATAAATGAAGGGGTATCGTGTGCTCTGTGCCGCACGATCTTATTTAGATCCAACGATCCACAGAGTGCAATCCGCACGAACCGGTACCGTCCAGTTAGATTCAGCCACGTGGCCAGACTCGGGATTTAAAATAGAAATTTGATCTATTAGATTTGCAAACTTGTAAAATTCATAACTTTAATTCTACACGTCCAAATTTTGCAAATTTTATATCAATGGATTCATCAGAACAAGTACTTTGCAACCATGCACTTTGTTTAATGTTTTGCTTCTGTAAAATTGGTTGAAATTGCAGAAATATATGTAGGCATAGTTTGAATATAAAAGTTGTTCTACAAATATTTTTAAGATGAAATCTTTGCTAATTGGTTTGTTTTGAATCTACTGACCGTAGGAACCAATTTATGGATTTAAAAATGTATTTTGTGAAGTTAAGGAATAAATATTTGAGTTAGCTCATTTCTAGTCAAATAAAAATATTGTTTATGGTTTACAAATGATTTTTGAGTAAAGCCTTTGGGAAATGATTTGATGCAAACCTTCTGACCCTAAACACCAAGTTTGAGATTTAAGAACATATTTTATGAACCATATAAATTCATTACTTTGCTAAAAGATATTTTCAACAACATAAAATATGACCTTAACATAATATTTGGTTTATGAGATGAAACCTTTTGCAAATGGTTTTACCACTTTTGTAAATGACCAATGTGAGCTTGAAAATGTTTAGAGCCTAGTAGGAACCACTCTTCCAAATAAAACTATCTTTTGCATGCTTGCATGCATGAACTTGTTTTTGTTATTTTATGTGGTGAAATGGTTTCAATGCTAGTTGAATTTGTGTTTGCTTGATTGAATTGTAGTGAAGTTAGAAGAGTGTGATATTTGCAAGATCAAGAACTGAACCAACATTCTCTACTAAAAAGGCAAGTGACACTATCATCCATGTCCTACTATTTTCATTACACTTAGTGGATTTTTGTAACATGCATGATATGACTATTATATTTCTATGCTATGCTATATCCTATTAGGATATCCTTATATCTGCCTTAGTGAAAACATTGTAGTTGTAGTATGCTTAGCCCTGCTATATATTTGGGATGGGATACATGATATGATTATCAATGGTAAGGAAATCGTTAATCGTTAACTGCTCGGTTGGCTTGGGAGTAGCGACTAATTGGAATTCGAATGATTAACTGATTTAATTGGTCGGCTATTAATCGGTGCAGCCTACAAAAATTAGCACCTAAAACACGTATGAATCCTATTGCAACTCAACCATCTATCCTATTAAAGGCAGCCTTAAGCTCCTGGATGATATCCTTAAGACGCTCGAGCTCTTGTATCTGAGGTTTGATCGGCAACTATGAGGAACTGGCCAACAATGACAAGGAACTGGTTGGTGATGGCGAAAATCAAGCTCCTGGAGGCAGGGATCGTGCGGGAGCTTCGCAGAACTTATTTCATTGGGGCGGGCTAGCGGATGGATGGGCGATATGGGTTGATAATTTTGCACCCTTTTTGACCAAGTGTAGTGGTTAATCGGGAACATACCTAGTAATCGGAGTGTCAGACCTATTAATCGGGCTAAACGATTAATACAAATGATTAGGGGTAATCGACACGGTCAGGTCCCTAGTAGCGATTAATCGGCCTATTAATCGCTGATTCGGCCTAGTTTTTGAACAGTGATGATTATATGAAGTGTTGGAAAGATATATGTTTTATATAATAAAACAAGTACTCGATGAACCACCTGGGTGGAGAAGGATACTCAAGATTTTGACAAGGTGGCAACAAAGGGAACCATGTTTATATGGCTATCTTTTTGTATGTGCACTAGAAGAAAACCACCCAGGGACTTAGAGATTGAACATGTTTCTCGTATAGTGGCTTCCGTGTACAGCCACATGCTAAATGGGCTCTGGCTTAGTCAACTACATAGTGGAAGACCCATGCATTGGCATCTTCAGGTTAACTAGAATTATGTAAGGGAAATATATCCCTACATTGCTGCCTGGTAGACAAGCTAGCATTGTGTATTGGGAGGACTTCTATGGAAAGACTTTGTCACATTCTCGATCTGCCAGTACTCCATATTGGTGAGTACTTATCCAGCGGCCACTGGTGGCATCAAGACGAGATTGTGTCATGTGGGTAAAGTGTACAACATCTGTAGAAGATCAAATTCTAAGTACTTAGCCATGTCCCCGGTTATGGACAACTCTGAGCAACTAATGCCTGAAGCTATGGAAGATCTCGACATTCCAATTTCTCAAAGTAAAACTTGATGGTGACAACAAGGGGTTTGAAGCACTTGAAGTTTTCCAAGGAGTTCAGAAATATTTTCAAAAGATCAAAACTATTTTGAAAAGATAGGACAAAACTATATTGCTTTCTGCAAATGATCCTAAACCTACTTAGCCAAATATGCATGTAATGATAGGATCCACTTACTTCTACATAATAGTGAAACTTGCCAATACAATTCAAATGTATTGACCCTTGTGGCTGCAACTTACTATGTTGCAGGTTTGTTTGATGTTAGTGAAGTGTGTTGATTAGGATTACAAGTCTACAACCAACATGATTGCTTGTGGCACTTTGAAGATGAAGGACTCCATGCTATAGTTATTCTGCTGCATTGTAATGAGATAGCCAAATGAGCTATGTAAAGTGTAATGAATTATTTTATTCCTGGTTATAAAGTTGTATTATGACCTTTGTTTCTTGATATTACATCTTAACTGTGGATGCTAGCTATTGATCCAGGGACTAGCATTGTGAACACAGGGATCTCTACCTTATTAAAGGTTGGGAATCTTATAGATGGTATCAGAGCACTGTGTTGCCTGTAGGATTGTAACCCTAGGATTGGACAAAACCCCTTAGAAAAATAGGAGTTGTATTTGTTCCAAAACTTATTTACAAACAATCTTGTAAACTCTTTCCTCAACCTTTTTGGTTTTTATTCTACACCTCTTCCTTTTTCAACTTGATGGACAAAGCCTCTACCATGACCAATGACTTCAACTTTAGTTTCACCAAGGACTTCAACTTAGACATCACTAAAGAATACAAGTGAAAACCAAGAGACATTAGTTTGCCTACAAAAAACATTGATATCATGTTAGTGTATGGATCATATTGACCTATGAGGTATGACTACACTAAGTTATTTATTTCAAGAAAACTTGTTGTTTCCTTCAGCTCATGAGTTAAGCTCATAAGTTGTTAAGTAAATAGTTGCTTGTTGATTGATTGATTGTTTGATTGAACTTGGTTGTTTTGAGTTGTGTGTTAGAACTTCCTTAGGTCTATCTGCCATTACTCATCCCTATCAACCAACAGATGCCTCCCCGTCGTGCCAACCCCAACAAGAACAACAACAATGTCACTCCCGAGATGCAGCAGTTGATGACATCTCAAGCTCAAATAATGCACATGATGACACAGTTTCTGCAAAATCAGAATCAGAACAACAACAAAAACAACAACAACAACAACAACAACAACAACAACAACAACAACAATCAGAATAATCCTCCAGCACATGATATGCTCACCAGGTTTCTGAAACTAAGGCTTGCAAGGTTCTCTGGAACAACTGACCCAATGGTAGCCAATGATTGGTTATGTTCGGTGAATAAGGACTTAGTGACTGTTGGTTGCACCGACGAAGAAAAAGTTAGGTTTGCATTACACCTGCTTGAAGGACCAGCAGCAACATGGTGGGACAACTTTCAGATCACCACTCCCCTTGAGGATGTGACTTGGGCTATTTTTGAGGATGGTTTCCGTACAGTTCACATCTCATCTGGAGTGATGCACTTGAAGAAAAAGGAATTCCACAATCTGAAACAACGTCACCTCAGTGTGGCTGAGTACATTGAAGAATTCAACAATCTGGCACGCTATGCACCGGATGAAGTTGATACAGATGCTAAGAGAAAGGAGAAATTTCTTGAAGGACTTAATGATGAGTTGAACCTGCAGCTAGCTGTTGCCTATGTCCCAACATATCAATCACTCTGTGACAAAGCCACCATTTTGGAAAACAAGATGAATCAAGTTGAGAACAGAAAGAGGAAGCATAAACTCAAGTATCACTCAGGATCATCACAAAAGAAGCGTTCATTCAAAAAGAGCAATGAAGATTCTGAACCACATCAGTATCACCACAACAACAATGGAAGTGTTAATAATGGAAATGATACTGACAATGGAGATGACCTTGGTCAGAACCAACATGACACTTTCAGGAAGAAAGACATTAGCCAGTTGTAGTGCTATAATTGTAAGGAACTTAGACACTATGCATCAGACTGTCCTGAGAAGAAAAAGAAAAAGGATGCTAGAAACTCCAATGGAAATGACTCCAATGTGACCCAGAAAGGACATGTGAACCACATTGACATGGATGGGAACTTTGAAGAGATAGAAGAAGTGGATGTCAGAAACTAGTTAACTCAGAAGAGTCAAATAAGGATTCCTTGTCTGGATATCAAGTGTTGAACCCATCGTCAAGTGAACCATCAATGTAACCCTATGAGAATTTGTTTTAAGGGTGGTAGTACCCTAGTTGCCTTGAAGACAACTTGTAACCCTAGCCTTCCAAAATCTCGGGACGAGATTTCTTTTAAGGGTGGTAGCCTGTCACATCCCAAAATTTTCCAAATTTTGAAATGTGAAAAAGAAATAAACAAAATATTTTTTTTTTGAAATTTAGGGTGAGAAGAAACTTTTTGATTCCAATTGGAAACATCAAAACCTATTTTGATCAAATAAAATCCTAGAAGGATTTAAAAAGATAAACAAATAATAAATAAAGTTATAAAAGTTGGAATCACCATTTTTGGATCTTTAAATAAAGAGTTATAGTTTTATAAGCAAAGATAGAAATAATTAATTAGGACTATTTTAGAGAGCCAAATTAAATCTTGGCCAAGCATTTTACAATAAAATATTTTGTTTGATAAAAAGGAGTAAAGGTTTATTTAAATAAAACCATGAGGATTTATTTATATCCAAATTTCATTCAAGTAAAGACATTTTCCTATTTTGAATGATCATTAAAAACTTATTTAAGTATTTTAAATTATATTTCAAAGTGTTATGTTTTTAATAAAACCTACTAAAAATATTTTTGTAGAAATTTAGATTTCAAATAGAGTTTTTAAAACATATTAAATCCTATTTTGAAATAAAGACTAATGTCTATTTATTTATTATTAATAAGTAATAAACCCTAAAAATAATTGTTCTATTTTGGACTTTGGAATATGTTGATAAACAGAATTAAAATATACCCAAAGTTTGGTGGTGGGTTCAATTGAATTAGAATTTGAATTGTTTGAATGAAAATCAAATCAGATAAATAGAAATAGAAAAAGAAAAGCAATCAGTATAAAAAAAGAAACGAAGGAGCCCACTGCCAAGGCCCAGTCCAGCCCACTCGTAGCCCATCTTCCCCTCCCCGCATCGAAACTTTTTCCACTCAACCTTGCACCCGCTAAGTCGCTGATTAGTGGACACCACTCCCTCTCCCTCTCTCTCGCTGACAACGCGGCCCACGCTGTCAGTCGTCGTCTCTACCATGACCATTTCCCCCTCGCCGTTTCTGTCGTGATTCAATTGCGTTAATTCGCGTTGATGGAGGGATTAAACTCGCCAGCGACCATTCTCACTTAAGCGCCTCGCTCCCCTCTTCCATTCCCCCAAGCAGAACCTCCTCTCTGCCTCTAGGCTGCGCAAATTGCGAGCTCGAACCTCTCTGCTCCGACAAGCTTCTCCGGCGAAATCCTGGCGACTCCGGCCACCTCTCCACTCCCTGGCATCACTATCTTGCTCCCCATAGTCAGGCGCACCTACTAGTACCACTAGCTCGCTCGCGCCCGCTCCACAACGTCGGCAACAAGCTCGCCCGAGCACCACCGTCGTCTGCCACCTCTCCGGCAAACTTCCCAGGTAACATCAGACCGCCCCGAACTCGCTCGTTGATGCTTCTGTAATCCCCACACTCGGCCGCGTCTAACTACACCCTCCTCTTGCCTTCGGGTGGCCTGCAGCCCCGCCTCTGACGACAAACAGAGACGCCCGACGCCGCCACTGACTCCGACGAGCAATCGTCGCTGCCCCGGTGCGCCCCTCGCCAAGCCGACCACACCTCGAGCTTATTCGCACTCCCACGAGCACGGTGAGCTACTCCTCCCTCTCCCTCGCTTCCTGAATTAACCGTCCCTAGCGCCATGCCGCCCTAGCCACTTGTATCCTTGGTCAATCAAGTTGTGCCCGTTGGATCTTGAACTTGTGGCTGTGATTAGATTATAAACGAAGGGGTATCGTGTGCTCTGTGCCGCACGATCTTATTTAGATCCAACGATCCACAGAGTGCAATCCGCACGAACCGGTACCGTCTAGTTAAATTCAGCCACGTGGCCAGACTCAGGATTTAAAATAGAAATTTGATCTATTAGATTTGCAAACTTGTAAAATTCATAACTTTAATTATACACATCCAAATTTTGCAAATTTTATATCAATGGATTCATCAGAATAAGTACTTTGCAACCATGCACTTTTTTTAATGTTTTGCTTCTGGAAAATTGGTTGAAATTGCAGAAACATGTGTAGGCATAGTTTGAATATAAAATTTGTTCTAGAAATATTTTTAAGATGAAATCTTTGCTAATTGGTTTGTTTTGAACCTACTGACCATAGGAACAAACATATGGATTTAAAAATGTATTTTGTGAAGTTAAGGAATAAATATTTGAGTTAGCTCATTTCTAGTCAAATAAAAATATTGTTTATGGTTTAGAAATGATTTTTGAGTAAAGCCTTTGGGAAATGATTTGATGCAAACCTTCTGACACTAAACACCAAGTTTTGAGATTTAAGAACATATTTTATGAACCATATAAAGTCATTACTTTGCTAAAAGATATTTTCAACAACATAAAATATCAACTTAGCATAATATTTGGTTTATGAGATGAAACCTTTTGCAAATGGTTTTACCACTTTTGTAAATGACCAATGTGAGCTTGAAAATGTTTAGAGCCTAGTAGGAACCACTCTTCCAAATAAAACTATCTTTTGCATGCTTGCATGCATGAACTTGTTTTTGTTATTTTTGGTGAAATGGTTTGAATGCTAGTTGAATTTGTGTTTTCTTGATTGAATTATAGTGAAATTAGAAGAGTGTGATATTTGCAAGATCAATAAGTGAACCAACATTCTCTACTAAAAAGGCAAGTGACACTATCATCCATGTCCTACTATTTTCATTACACTTAGTGGATTTTTGTAACATGCATGATAGGACTACTATATTTCTATGCTATGCTATATCCTATTAGGATATCCTTATATCTTCCTTAGTGAAAACATTGTAGTTGTAGAATGCTTAGCCCTGCTATATATATTTGGGATGGGATACATGATATGATTATATGAAGTGTTGGAAAGATATATGTTTTATATTATAAAACAAGTACTCAATGAACCACCTGGGTGGAAAAGGATACTCAAGATTTGGACAAGGTGGCAACAAAGGGAACCATGTTTATATGGCTATCTTTTTGTATGTGCACTAGAAGAAAACCACCCAGGGACTTAGAGATTGAACATGTTTCTCAGACAAATGGCTTCCGTGTACAACCACATGCTAAATGGGCTCTGGCTTAGTCAACTACATAGTGGAAGACCCATGCATTGGCATCTTCAGGTTAACTAGAATTGTGTAAGGGAAATATATCCCTACATTGCTGCCTGGTAGACAAGCTAGCATTGTGTATTGGGAGGACTTCTATGGAAAGACTTCGTCACATTCTCGATCTGCCAGTACTCCATATTGGTGAGTACTTATCCAGCGGCCACTGGTGGCATCAAGACGAGATTGTGTCATGTGGGTAAAGTGTACAACTTCTGTAGAAGATCAAATTCTAAGTACTTAGCCGTGTCCCCGGTTATGGACAACTCTGAGCAACTAAGGCCTGAAGCTATGGAAGATCTTGACATTCCAATTTCTCAAAGTAAAACTTGATCGTGACAACAAGGGGTTTGAAGCACTTGAAGTTTTCCAAGGAGTTCAGAAATATTTTCAAAAGATCAAAACTATTTTGAAAAGATATGACAAAACTATATTGCTTTCTGCAAATGAGCCTAAACCCTACTTAGCCAAATATGCATGTAATGATAGGATCCACTTACTTCTACATAATAGTGAAACTTGCCAATACAATTCAAATGTATTGACCCTTGTGGCTGCAACTTATTATGTTGCAGGTTTCTTTTATGTTAGTGAAGTGTGTTGATTAGGATTACAAGTCTACAACCAACATGATTGCCTGTGGCACTTTGAAGATGAAGGACTCCATGCTATAGTTATTCTGCTACATTGTAATGAGATAGCCAAATGAGCTATGTAAGATGTAATGAATTATTTTATTCCTGGTTATAAAGTTGTATTATGACCTTTGTTTCTTGATATTACATCTTAACTGTGGATGCTAGCTATTGATCCAGGGACTAGCATTGTAAACACAGGGATCTCTACCTTATTAAAGGTTGGGAACCTTATAGTACTCTTCTTGGAGGCTCCACCCTCTGTCTTCTTCTTCTTGCCTCCGTCAGCAGCATCAGAGGTGGAGGTCTTCCGCTTTCGCGCCAACGGGACATCGTCATCGGACACGACGGCGACTTCCTTCATCTTGGAGTCGTGGATTTAGGTAGCCATGCTATCCTCCTCTAGACTTTTGAGCTGTTAAGTGAAATCCCAAAGTGTTAGATGAGATGGTAATGGCTAGACGGAAGAACTGGAGTACATGTCATACACGGAAAATAAACAGGTACCTCTGGGCACTTGCCCTCCTCGAACATGTCGTAGGTGATGGTGAAGCCACGCTTCCTGTCCTTCACCTTGACGATGTCCTTGAGGTGGAGCTTGACGGAGTCACTCGAGAAGTTTTCCATGGAGATGCGAAGGCTATCCTTCCTATCCTTGGTATATTCATGCATCAGCTTCGTGCAGTGCTGCAGAGGCTGGATCCGCTTGATGAACCAGCACATGGCTAGGTCCAACCAGGTCAGAAACGTCTCTACGAACCACTCTATCCACCTAATGGCGCGGGAAGCATCGTTGTCGGAGGGAAGGGTGGCCTGGGATCTCCATGTCGGGGCTTCAGTAGCGTCCCAATCGACGAAGTCCGGGTACGTTTCTTCTTGGTCAGCCAGAGGGATATCTGGGCCATAGAAGTACGACCGCTGCCAGTTCTTGCAAGACTCATGGACGACGATGTCGGGGAACCGCCGGCCAGGATGGATCTTAAAGCTAATCGTTCCGCAATTCCTGAGCTCGTCCTTGCTCTCTTCGGCTTCCCTAGTGACGGTAAAGAAGTAGATGAACAATTCTAACCTAGGCCTAATCCCTAGATAAACCTCACGAAGCGCCGCGTAGTTGCTAAGCGCGAGGATGCTATTGGGGGAAGGTTCTGAGGTTGAACCCGGTAATGCTTGAGGACAGCAAGGAAGAAGTCGGAGATGGGGAGGGATATGCCGTGTACCAATTGTGCTTTGAGGTACACCTTCTCTCCGGCTTGGGGAGAAGGGTTGACCTCGCCGGCCGGCATCACCCGCCAGACCAGCCCCTCTGTCGCGGGGAGGTAGCCTTCGACGAGCAGCTCTTTGATATCGCTGTTGGTGATATCAGAGTCGCGCCAATCCCCTGTATGGGAGTCTCCCTCTTCCTCCAGCAGCTCCAGCGCCGCTGGGTTATGGTCGCCGCTGGTGGACTCCACCATCAGGGACTTTGGCAGAACCAGAGCCTCTGGGGCACCTGGACGGAGCTCGCCGGTTTCACCGCAGCATCGGCTGTTGCCGCCATGGATGGGCTAGAGCTGCTGCTCGCCATTGGAAGGGGAGAGAGGTGACTGAGAGATTGGGGAGATTAGGGTTTTTCGCGTGCACATGGAGGGCTCGAGGAGATGCTCGCAGGAGGAAGATGATGACGTAGGGGGAGAATGAGGTGAAAAGATAAAATCCACCATAATTGAAATTTATAACCCCAGTGTCAAGATTCGTGCAAAGAAATCGAATGGTTGCTGCGTGGACAACGCGTGTGTGCGCGTGCGCGGAAATTTCGCCACGTTCCCAACCTCCACCGCCAACGGTTTGTATCCTTCGCGCAGGAAAAACGGACATGATTGTGTTCTCTGCATGTGTGAGTTACGAGGCGCCACTGACCTATGTCTACGTTTCTCTAGCTGACACGAGCAGGTGAACCATAACATCAGAATATACCGGCATGGACGGGTCTAGTCCGGCTACGAGAAGAGTACGATGGAAGATTCAGCGTTTCTCCGATTTACAAATGGAAGACGGGGAACATTGCAGGGTTCTTGGGAGAACTACAAGATATTCCTTGACGATTTGCCGACATCCATCTAGACGGAACATTCAACCTGAAGAGGCAAGACGACGCAAGATCTCAGAGTTCTCCGGGGGCTACTGTTGGGGATATGCTATATGGGTATCCTCATAGCATGTATCCTATCCGGATAACCCGGGTGGCCCACAGTTGGTAGCATGGCCCATGACCTGCTAGGCGGCCCAGTTAGATGGATCCAAAAGGGAGGCCCATGCCAGATAAAGGAAGGCTACGGAGGAGTCACCGACGTACCCGGAGCCTTGGGTGCAAGGCACGCTAGACTAGTTGTGTGCAGTGTAGGACTCTGTAACCTGTCCGGCTAGGACTTTCCCTGTAACCCTAGGACCTGGCGACTATATAGGCTGGCTCTATGGGAGCCTTTAGGGCAAGACACAACTCATACCTCACACACTGAACCGATCCCTGTAACTCTACATATTTCCATTATAGTGATTTATAGCAGGAGTAGGATTCCGCCACCATCATGGGATATGAACCTGGGTAAGCTATGTTACCTCGTACACGTCAACCGTTCGCCTTACCCCACATCTCTAAACACGCACTATGAGGACCCCTCCATGGCGTACTCGTCGGCAATACCACGACATTAGCGAGGTAGTCCCAAGTGTTTTAGGATTAACATATTCACTTGGGATTTGAAATCTCAATCGTTTCTTTGTCTTACTATAATATTGTGGTATATGCCTATTTGCTCTTTGCACATTCACTCTTTTCTTCTTTATATATATATATATATATATGCTCACACTTTTTTTAAGTGATGTGCAAAGGAGCTAGCCATATATTCCACTTAATGTAGGAATTCAAATTTTAACAATGTGATCCTCATATTCATGAAGCTGAGTCGATAAAATAAATGAGGCAGTTCCAGCATGTGTTTATCATATATGATACATAAGAATAAGTTCATGAATAGTACCTTAATCGAACCATCCGAATAATATTAGCAGGCTTCCACACCTTAGCATTTAACAGTTCATAAAAGATTACTCTCAACATGATGTAAAAATATTCGGTTCGACTGAATGAGTTAGTGAGGTAGTCCCAAGTGTTTTAGGATTAACATGTTCACTTGAGATTCAAAATCTCAAACGTTTCTTAGTCTTACTACAATATAGTGGTATATGCCTATTTGCTCTTTGCACATTCACTTTTTTCTTCTTTATATATACATATATACTCACACTTTTGTTTAAGTGTTGTGCAAAGGAGCTAGCCATACATTCCACTTAATGTAGGAATTCAAAGTTTAACAATCTCAATTACCAAATTCCAATTGTATACGAAGCATATTTTATAGCTTGAATATTATACCTCGTCTTGTTCTCACTCTAATTTGATAGCTCTTTTAATTTTTCTTTGTTCAAGGTTTCTTTTTCAACTATAATTCATTAGATAATTTTTACTTTGTAAATCAAACCATGAAATTATGACATATTGACCAAATTATCTTTGTATGTTCCATTAATACCAATGGTGTGGAAGACTCCCATTGCTATCATCAAGTGAAAGTAAAATTATACTCAAGCCATTTCATATATCTAATAAGACAAGCACAAACTCAATAATACTCCATATATTATAATAAACTCGGAATTTCATAAAAGAGATCGACTATTCCTGAAAGGAATTCTAATGATGCAAACTTTATTTCTAAGCTCAAGCTAATGCAAATCTTAAAATAGTAATATAAAACTTATAAGATGGATTATAAGGTCTTAAAGATCTCCCCAAGCTTGGAATCAAGCCAAGCGAGATCAAATAATCCCTCACGATTATTTGATACCATGATTATTGTAGATCACTGTGGAGCCATGGCGTGTAACACCGCGGTGCACAGCTTCTTGTTGGTATCTTCTAGGGCAGTGATACGGCTGTAGCACCTGCACAAATCAGATTGCAAAGTATCCACCTTAGCCGCGAGTTTAGTCACCAATGGGAAAAAATCATCCTTCTTCTCTATCTCCTTGAGACGGTGGCGGACTTCAACGTGATGGAGTAGCTCCTGCTTCTGATATATCTCCAGTGCTCGCATGCGGTCCTTGGTCCTAGGGACAACTTCCTCTCCCTCATCCATAATTGATGGATCAGGGAAGTAAAAATTGTTCCTCCACTCTTCTTGAGGCTTCACCCTCATATGAGTGCCACTGGTAGGCCTCGAGTGTGCACCGTCGCTTCCTTTCTAGCACGTGCACCAATATTAGGTAATTCCTTACGCTTGTGTGGTTTGGGGTCCGTGGTGATGAACTTGACCGTCTTCACACGCCCTTTTCCATGCGGTTTGTGACCTTTAATCTCTTGTTGAGCTCTCTTCATCGCTGCCCAGTTGATCTTCGGGGGATCATAGAGACATCATGTCTGATGTAGATGTCACTCCAATCTTCATCGGCATCGCTGTTGTAGAATCTTGGGTCGACGTGCTCCTTGTACCCGGGGCTAAACCTCTCCACCTCCTCGTTGTCGTCGCCCATGGACGGGCTGCGAGAGTGGTCCCTGGAAGGAGCAATGAGACCTAGGGGTTTTCCATGGCCTGGGACGGGATAGAGCATTGCTAGATTGGTCCTGGCGATTATGATTAGAGAGAGACACAATGGCAGTATATAAGAGGGGTAAGAGGTTGGTAAAACTCGCGAGAAACACCAAATTCACGCCCAAGAAAAGAATATTAGCGAAACAGGGAAAGAAATCATGGATTTGGAGAAGTACTGCCGCATAACGACCAACTATACAGGTGCGGCTCGTATAGTTCCGGCCGTATAGTTGGTTCTGGGCAGATATTTCCAAATAGCTCGAGTCCATGTCGATTAATTTACCGACTTGGAACCGCCAAAACCCTTTTTAAATGAATAAATACGGAAAAAAGCACGGACCATCCAGAAGGTTTAAAGGCTAACTATACGGTGGGAGGTTTTTTCTCTGGCCGTATAGTTTGGTCATATAGTTTCCAGAGGCCGAATAATATTTCGCGAAGGGGATACAATACCTTTAACGACCAACTATACGTCGGGATATTTTTCTCCGGCCGTATAGTTGTGCCCGTATAGTTAGTAAAACCCCTCGAAAACTTCAGAAAAACAAGAGGATTTCAAAGGTAAAAATTTCAGAAATGTATATTGTGAACACAAATCACTTATTAGAGAAAGAAAACTTACCTTCCATTTACCGTTTATTTAGCCGGGAGTGACATGCTCCTCCAACAACAAGGAATTCTTCTCTTTGGGAGGAATTGACCTTAGTTCATCTAATAATTCTCGTAAACAAAAATCACCAGGACTAAAGTTCCTCTCAATAAGATTGGTGTCTTGATGGGCAAATATGGACACTGCATCCAACATCTTTATTTCTTGCCTCTGCATAATCTAGAACTCAAGTTCATGAAGTAAAAGGATCCAACGGATCAGTCTTGGCTTATGATTTTTCCTCTTTAGGATTTCTTTTAAACCATCATGATCCATATGAACTCTTCCTTTCGCATCAACTATATAAGAATGAAATTTATCGCAAGAGAAAAAAATATCAAAAAGTTCTCTTTCTTCCTTAGGATAATTCTTTTGATCACTATTAAGAGTTCTACTAGCATGATGTATAATATTAAATCTATGACCTATATGTTGTCCCAGAGTTACTCCTACAACATCATCACTAGCTTCAGATATTAAGTCAAAAGTCATATCCCAAATAGGTGGTTTAATAATAGGAGCATGGGATAAAGCATATTTAAGTTTATCAAAGGAAATAAGGCATTTATCATCAAAATTAAATCTTACTCCCTTTTGCAACATGTTAGTTAAAGGTTTGGAAACCCCAGAGAAATTTCTATGAACCTTCTATGAAAACCCACATGACCAAGGAAACTTCTTATACCTTTTATATACCTAGGTTGTGGTATTCTCTTTATCGCTTCAATCTTAGCTCTATCTACTTCAATATCCTTACCTGATACCTTATGTCCAAGGACTATACCTTCTTTAACCATAAAATGGAACTTCTCCCAGTTTAGAACAAGATTGGTTTCTTCACAACGCTGCAAAACCATTCTAAGATTATCCAAGCAACTAATAAACGAAGTTCTATAGACAAAAAAGTCATCCATAAATACTTCCATTATTAATTCTATAAAATCTGCAAAAATATCAGCCATGCATCTTTCAAAAGTAGCTGGAGCATTACATAAACCAAAAGTCATGTGTTTGTAAGCATGTAAACCATAAGGACTAATAAAAGTTGTTTTAAGTTGGTCATCAGGATGAACAGCTATTTGGGAAAACCAGAGTATCCGTCCAAGTAACAAAAATGAGTGTGGTTTGCTAACCTCTCTAAAGTTTGATCTATGAACGGGAAAGGATAGTGATCTTTCCTAGTTTATTTATTCAATTTCCTGAAATCTGTGCACATCCTATGTCCAACAATGGTTCTAGTAGGTATCAATTCATTGTTTTGATTAGGAACAATAGTAAAACCTCCCTTCTTAGGAACATAATGAACAGGACTTACCCATTCACTTTATTTTACAAGATATATTATACCTACATCTAGTAGGCGTACTATTTCTTTTCTTACCACTTCCTTCATTTCAGGCTTCAACCTTCTATTAAATTCTGCAGCTGGTTTAGCACCTTCCTCCATGAATATTTGATGGACGGTTATCATGGGACTAATGCCCTTCAAATCATCCATTGAGTACCCAAAGGCCTGGTGATTCTCCTTAAGAACTTTCATGAGCTCTTCTTCTTCATCCCCTAAAAGTTTAGCACTAATAATAACAAGGAATTTATTAATATTGTCCAAAAATCTATATTTAAGATTATCTAGTGAAGTTTTTAATTCTAGGGGTGGTAATTCCTCATCCCCCCTCTTTTATGGCTCTTCAAAAGCCTCATCCATTGGAGGCCCTAAAATGGGAAAGGAATCTAATTCACTTTCTAGTTCTTCTAGGGACATGTCCTCCATAATTATTTATTCATAATTTGAGTCTTCATTTGTTTCTTCTTCTTGATTACTAAAGAAAAGAGTTGCCATCTCCTCAATAGTTTTTTATTTCTCTTCTTCTTGTATTTGTAGAGGTTTGTCTTTAAATTTGGAAACGTGGAATTCTTTTTCCGCTTCCCCAAGCTTAAGAGACAGAATCTCCTTTGTAAAATCAACTTTGGCACCTAAATCGCTCAAAACGTTTCTTCCAACAATAATTGGGCAAAGAGTGTCAGCTGGCATATCAACAACTACAAAATCGATAGGGAAAATTTTATTGCTAATTGTGACAGTTGTATCTTCAACTACTCCCATTGGAATTCTAAGAGTTTTATTGGCTAACATGATTGTCATATCAGTATTTTCTATTGTAGCCAGTACTATCACTTCTTTTATTTCTAAATAAAAATCATACGATATAACATTAACTTCGGTGCCAAGATCACGTAGACCATAATTCGAGGTTTCTTTATATATGTAGGGAAGAATAGGCTTACCCACATCTTTTACCTTCATCCAGTACGGAAGTATCTTTATAAAGTTCAACTATGTTACAATGCGGATATATAGCCATAATTGCTTCCTTGGTTACCTCTTCATCTTTGGTTTCATCCAAATGTTTTTCAACTTCTGGCACACTTTCCTCTTCCTTCGTTTCCTGTACTGCTTTGACCGGTTCATATTCCAAAATATGCTTTTGCGCAGTGTTAGGGAAATGTATCTCATACATTGTTTCTAGGGAGGCTAGTGTTGCTTTAACTTCTATTTTCTTTTTAGGTTCGGGTAGTGGATCATACTTGACTGAACCCTCTTTTGGATCTTTGATTTGTTCTGTAAAAGCTTTAAGAACATGAAACCCAAGTTCTGAATCCAAGTAAAGTTCTTTAGATAATTCTTTAACATGGCCCTTTTTATTATAGTCATGAACACAACCATAATCTATTTCTATGCGTCCTTCGCTTCCTAGACCAAAATTCCATGAAACTCTATGATCGTGAATTCTATTAAGCAAAGCCCAAGCTTTAGTTATGGGAAGATTCATAAAATCTCCTCTCGTGCAAGAGTCTAGTTCAATTTTATTAGGTTCAATTAAACCGCCATAAAAGATATGCAATAAACATCATTCAGGCAAATCATGATGAGGACATTGATTAAGTAAATCTTTAAATATTATATAAGCTCTTACCAGTCCTTCATTAGCAAGGTTCTTCGAAGTCAATATAAGACGTCTGATTCCAAAATATTTTGATAATGGATAATATTTTGCTAGAAACTCATAAGCTAAGTTATCCCAAGTAGTAGTGGCCTCTATGGGTAAAGATTTATACCATGAGAGAGCTATTCTAGTCAAAGTCTGACTAAAAAGATTCAGCCTTACCTCATTAGCAGTATACCCTGGTAATTGACAAGTGCCACATATATCCTTGAAGCATGCAATATGCTCATATGGACCAGGATCTTCTTAATCTCCAGTAAATTGCTTCTTGTGTAGAATACCAAGTAGTAGAGGTTTATTTCAAACCCCCTTGTCTTATCGTCGGAGTTGTCTCTTTTATTAATATCAAAGGGCTTCCCACAGTGGCTGAGTGGGTTAGCACTAGTCAAACGCTCAAACTCCATCATGATGGTGAAAACCTGTAACTCGAAACAAAACTTAGCAAGACTAAAATAAAAATCAAAAACTAAAATACCTACAATGCTTAGCTCCCCAGCAACAGCGCTAGAAAACAGCTTGATGACAGCAAGTGCACAGATCGTTTGTGGCTAGTTTCGAAATAAAGATATAGATCCCACAGGGATCAGGAGCCTGAAGTCAAGTAACTCTAGAATTAAATACTAAAATAGAAATGCTAAATAAAGTTCTAAGTAACAATATAAAATGCAAATGTTGTGTAAAAATGTGTTTTTGGGTTTTTGGTATAAGAGAATAGTAATTAAAGTAAAACAAACTGAATATAGAAAATAAGTATCGCGTATGTAAAAGAGATTTGAAACTGCAATGGGGAAAAGCGTTCTTAGGGAGTAGCGGATACACCTCTAGCAGTTATAAAGGATCTAAGGTAAAGATTATTATCATGAACATTTTCAACTATGTATATGTGGGAGGAACTCCGTATTTGGACGAATAGGCAGCAACCATTGCTCACATCATCCAAATAACCATAATAGAAAGCAATTGACATCAATCTAATTACTTCGCTATTAAGGGACTTTACCCCGTAGGATGTATCCCATGACATGGATAGAGTTTTTTGAGTTTCATCAATTTCCAAGTTGATACGTAAGGAGTGCCAACAACTTTGTAGTCACTGTAAGTGCTAACACACCTCCGTCTACCAACAAGTAGTTCCCTCCATCAACTCCCCACAAGAGGCAAATATTGAGAGGTCAACTTCTCCCAACATCAAGATGAAGACAATCTAACACATGGTCACAGCGATGAATATCATAATAAAATTTATCTTATTTCAATCTCATGCTAGGGTTTCTCCATCTCCCCAAGAACTAATGATCTACTCAGACATGGAGGCAATCAACATCATGGCAAAGACAATGGAATCTATCATAGATGAATAGTACTTGTATAAATCCACAACGAGTATGGAAATTACAACAAGATCTAGACAAGATGTAGATGGGATGGATGAAGATGGTGGTGATGCAGCGGTTGATGATGAAGATCGATGCCTTAGCCTCCTGGATCTGCGTAGGGCGGATATGGATCCCCGGTGGATGAGTTCCCCCTCCAGATCACTTCCGGAGGTGAGGTTTTGGCGATTTCTGGTTGTTCTATATGTCGTCTCCCTGATCTAGTTGCACGAGGTGAAAATTTTTGAGGAGGCGGTGTTGGCGCCAACTATATGTTGGAACTATACGGCCGAAAAATTTATTCCTGTCGTATAGTTGGTCTTTAAACCTTATGTGTCCTTCAATCACTTCAGGTTTTCTTCTGGTGCTATTTATATTTCCCAAATTAGCGATTTACGTTGTTTTTGACTCCTCGCTCCAATACAACTGGTCCAAGAATTGTGTCCATTGTATCCATCATCTGTCCTAATCCTGGTGAAAATAAACATAAAAGGTGCATGGGAACACCATAAAATACCAAGATCCTACATCTACAGTGCAAAATAATAATATAAAACATGATGAAAATATGCACTCATCACTATGTCACGATGCAATTTTGGATGAAAAACGCAGGTGCTATGTACCAGTGGACTATGAAGCGTTGCCTACACGAGCAAATTGGTCGGAACGTTCATGCCTATGTGGACGATATCGCGGTGATTTCTAAAAAAATCAAATGACTTAATCTCCGACTTAAAGGGAACCTTTGATAATCTACGGAAATACAACATGATGCTTAACCCCAAGAAGTGTGTCTTCGAGGTTCCAACTGATAATTTGTTGGGCTCCGTCATTTCCCAACATGAAATCAAGGTCGAACCAGAGAAGGTCAAGGCCATCCTCAACATCAACCGTCCGACATGGCTGAAGGACATCCAACGGCTCAGATGCTACATTGCAACGGTAAGCTGGTTCGTCAGCCGACTTGGAGAGAAGGCCTTGCCATTATAAAAGTTGCTAAAGAAGGCGGACAAGTTTGTATGCACAGACGAGGCAGACGATGCGCTTAAGGAGCTAAAGAGGATACTTTTTTCAGCCCCTATGCTTGCAGCACCTGAGCCCATGGAGCCAATGTTGATCTACATGGCGGCCACCAACCGGTTTATCAGCATCGTTGTCGTGGTGGAGCGGAAGGAACCAACACATGGGTACAGAGTACAACGACCAGTTTACTATGTAAGCGAGGTAATGCTGGAGTCCAAGCAACGTTACCCGCACTACCAAAATCTACCTTATGGAGTGTTCCTTGCTTCTCAGAAGCTAAGGCACTATTTATAGGAGCACCCTATCACAATAGTGAGCAAGGCTCCTGATGAGTGCATATTTGCATCATGTTTTATATTATTATTTTGCATTATAGTGGTAGGATCTTGGTATTTTACGGCGTTCTCGTGCACCTTTTATGTTTTTTTCACCAGGATCAGGACAGATGATGGATACGATGGACACAATTCTTGGATCAGTTGTATTGGAGATAAAAGGAATAAAAAACAACGTAAATCACTAATTTGGGAAATATCAATAACACCAGAAGAAAACCCGAAGCAATTGGAGGACACAGAAAGTTTAACGACCAAATATATGGCGGGAGCAACTTTTTTGGCCGTATAGTTCCCGCCGTATAGTTGGCGCCATCATCGCCTCCTCAAATAGTTTCACCCCGTGTAACTAGATCTGAGAGACAACATACATAACAACTAGAAATCACTGAAACCTTACCTTTGGAAGGGATCTGGAGGGGGAACTCGTCCACCGGGGATCCATCTTTGCCCTACGCAGATCCATGAGGCTAAGGCATCGATCTTTATCATCAACCGCTGGATCACCACCATCTCCATCCATCCCATCTACATCTTGTCTAGATCTTGTTGTAATTTCTGTACTCATTGTGGAGTTATACAAGTACTATTCACCTATGATAGATTCCATTGTTTTTTCCATGATGTTGATTGCCTCCATGTCTGAGTAGATCATTAGTTCAAGGGGAGATGAGGAAACCCTAGCATGAGATTGAAATAAGATAAAGTTTATTATGATATTCATCACAGTGACCATGTGTTAGATTGTCTTCATTTTGATGTTGGGAGAAGTCGACCTCTCCATATTTGCCTCTTGTGGGGAGTTGATGGAGGGAACTACTTGTTGGTAGACGGATGTGTGTTAGCACTTACAGTGACTATAAAGTTGTTGGCACTCCTTACGTATCAACTTGGGAACCGAGGAAACTCACGGAACACTATCCATGCCATGGGATACATCCTATGGGATAAAGTACCTTAATAGCGCAGTAATTCAATTGATGTTGATTGTTGTCTGCTGTGGTTATGAGGATGATGTTAGAAGTGGTTGCTGCCTATTCGTCCAAATACGGAGTTCCTCCCACACATACGTAGTTGAGAATGTTCCTGATAATAATATTTACCTTAGATCCTTTATAAATGCTAGAGGTGTATCTGCTGCTCCCTGAGAATGCTTTTCCCCATTGTAGTTTCAAATATCATTTACATACACGATACTTATTTTCTGTATTCAGTTTGTTTTACTTTAATTTGTTCTCTTATACAAAAACCGGAAACACCTTTTTACGCAGCACTCACATTTTATCTCATTACTTAGAACTTTATTTACCATTCTATTTTAGTATTTAATTCAAGAGTTACTAGACTTCAGACTCCTGCTCCATGTGGGATCGATGTTTGAAATATGTCCTAGAGGCAATCTAGTATGATGATATTTCCCATTGTATTCATAAAGATATTAAGTTGTCCTTGTATAAACATCTAATGTGTATCATTTAATATGTGATTCAGTTGTGGAACTATGCATTCATGTTGTTTGTACTAAATATCCTTGGTCATTGAGGTTGTGCTAGACACACAACTTAGACCAATGTGAAAGTCGTCTTGATGACTCGGTTCCACTTGTCATGGGCATGGAGATGCTATTCCGACTTACACAGATTCGGCTAAAGAGTTTAGCGAGTTGGATTGATCCATGTTGAGGTACAACGAACAAGTTGACATTTGTATATCTGAATCAATGTAATCCTTAGACCTGAGGTTGTTGCACAGTCCGAGTTAAGGATCACCGACTTAGGTTCTGTCAAACGCTGATCCATAACTGGGAAGTTATAAAGGCAGAGTTCAGGTCGATTGAGAATCAAGCTGCGTGATGTGAATAACCAAGATGGGATTTTGCCTCTCCAGTTGGAGAGATATTCTCTGGGCCCTCTCGGATGATATGATTCGGAAAGCATGGCCATGCACGACTCGATTAAGTGTTAACCGATGAGATTGACTAAGAGTTAGTCGGATAAATCACTTATCTCGGATCGAGAAGAGAGTCGGACTATTTAAGGGATGACAAATATTCGCCTATAGTCTGATAAGGTATATCATGAGGCAAAAGGGATTTGGAAATAAGTTGCATTGGAAAGGCATGTCGTCAAGACTCTTTGGTACTTGGGAGTCCGCACGTTCTGTTAGGAGCCGCTACCGATTGATTGATTGAGAGTCGGACTCCAATCGTGTCTAAGTAGCCATGAGCCTGCGGGGTCACACACATAAGAGCGGGAGCAAGTTCAGATTTGATCTGAACCGGATATATGGTTGGGTTGGACCTAAGCTGGATTTTGGACTAAGTCAGTGAGTCGGACTCATAGTGACTAATATTATATGGGTTTTAGTTAATAGGCCACCAGTGAGTGGAGCCCACTTTCACTCCCTATATATAGTGGGGCGTAGAAACCCAGGAGGGTTGATCGGTTAGGTCATTCCATGTGTTGGAGACCCTAGCTCTCCACAGCAGTCCAGCCGTCATACTGAACCTAGCAGTTCACCGCCAGCATTCCTCCTTGTACGTGTGGATACCAGGAGAGGTGCTGTACGATCAACACCACGACGATCGTTGATTGGATCGAGATCACAAGGACTGCACTGCATCAACAGACGTGCTTCATCAGTAACCCGCAACTGCGCGTCTAGTGGTAATCTTCGTGGCCTTCTACCTTAGCTAGATCTTGGGATCCCCGCGTTAGAGAGAATTTTTTTGTTTATCTCTACGTGGCGCAACAATGGTATCATAGCGATAGCTTCTGGTTTTAGGCTCGAGATCTCGCATATGTGATATACGGTTGGGTGTAGATTGGATCTATGTGTTGTTTTGGTCTTTGATCTATGAGATAGATCGGTTTTGTATGATGTTGACTAGATAAACTATACTCAGGTAATGGTAGATCTGATTTCCGTGATCATACTGCCGAGGTCGTGGAATGACATACCCCTACCGGTCGGTTTCCACCATCGGGGTAGACTGTGACACGTAAATCTAGAAGCGATGATCGAAGATCAAAGAGTTTGATCGAAACAGAACAATGATCGGACCACCGGCTTCTCCCTGTCGTAGCGCCTTAGATGTCTTTGCGAGTTTCACAATGCCGGTAGACAGTGTATCTATGCATAACTTGTTTTTCCAGGAAGTTGTTAATGATATGGTTCATGTGCATGTGATGTATGTGTGTAATCCATATGTGATCTACGAATCATGGTTTTGTCAGCCAGCTGGAGCCTAGGTGTTGTCATTTTATTGTATAACGACATGCGTGTCGGATTCTCTATGTAATTTACTTTACTAAGCTAGTGTAGCTGTTTGGTGAACCCGGATGGCATGCAAGTCGATGTACATGTCGGCGACATGAAGTAAGACCACAAGTGACAAGAGTTGGCATGAGTCGTATTACAGGTTTTGTGGAGATGGAGATCGCCATGAAGAGAGCCATACCATTTCACATTATAATTGCTTTATTTTGTGTTATTGATATGACTCTGTTTTACCTCTATTATATAGTCGGTAAAATTTAATCCCTCAAAGAAGGTCTAGTCGGTTTTCCCTCCAGTGTTTGCACCATCATAAGTCGGACATTTTTGGTAGTGGGCTCATAAAATTGAGGTGCTGTCGTGGTATTGCCGACGAGTACGCCATGGAGGGATCCTCCCAGTGCGTGTTTAGAGACGTGGGGTAAGGCGGACGGTTGACGGGTACGAGGTAACAAAGCTTACCCAGGTCCAGATCCCACAATGGTGGCGGAATCCTACTCCTGCTATAAATCACTATAATGGCAATAAGCCAGGTTACAGGGATTGGTTCGCTGTGCGAGGTGTATGTTGTATCGTGCCCTAAAGGCTCCCATAGGCCCGACTTATATAGTCGCCAGGTCCTAGGGTTACAGGGAAAGTCCTAGCCGGACAGGTTATAGAGTCCTACACTGCACACAACTAGTCTAGCGTCTCTTGCACTCCAAGGCTCCGGGTATGTCGGTGACTCCTCTGTAGCCTTCCTTTATCCGGCATGGGCCTCCCTTCTGGATGCATCTAACTAGGCCTCCCAGCATGCCATGGGCCATGCTACCAACTGTGGTCCACCCGGGTTATCCGGATAAGAGACATCTATGAGGATACCCATATAGCATATCCCCAATAGTAGCCCCCCGAGAACTCCGAGATCTTGCACCGTCTTGCCTCTTCAGGTTGAATGCTCCGTCTAGATGGATGTCGGCAAATCATCAAGCAATATCTTGTAGTCCTCCCAACAACCCTGCAATATTCTCCATCTTCAGCTTTGCAAGTCGGAGAAACGCTGAATCTTCCATCATACTCTTCTCGTTGCCGGACTGGATCTGTCCATGCCAGAATATTCCAACGTGATGGTTCACCTGCTAGTGACATCTAGGACGATGTAGACATAGGTCAGCAACGCCTCGTAACTCACACATGCAGAGAACACAATCATGTCCGTTTTTCCCACGCGAAGGATACGAACCGTTGGTGGCGACGGTTGGGAATGTGGTGAAATTTCCGCACACGAGCCCGCACACGTCGTCCACACGCCAACCATTCGATCACTCTGCACGAATCTTGACGCCAGGGGTTATAAATTACGACTGCGGCGGATTTTACTTTTCACCTCATTCTCCTCCTGCGTCATCTTCTTCCTCCAGCGAGCACTCCTCGAGCCTTCCGCGCGGACGCAAAACCCTAGCTTTCCAATCTCGCAGCCACCTCCCCTTCCTTCATCAATGGCGAGCAGCAGCACCAGCGCATCCATGGCAGCGACAGGTGATGCCGCGGCGAAGCCGGCGGGCTCCGTTCATGTGCGCCCAGAGGGCTTGCTGCTACCCAAATCCGCGGTGGTCGAATCCACCAGCGGCGACCAAATTCCAGCGGCGCTAGAGCTGCTAGAGGAAGAAGGTGATTCCCACAAGGGAGATTGGCGCGGCTCGGATATCACTGACAATGATATCAAGGAGCTAGTCGTTGAAGGTTACCTTCCCTCGTCAGAGGGATTAGTCTGGCGGGCGGCACCGGCCAGCGAGGTCACCCCTTCTCCCCAAGCCAGAGAGAAGGTGTACCTCAAAGCACAACTGGTACGCGGCGTTTCCCTGCCTATCTCCAATTTCTTCCTAGCCGTCCTCAACCACTACCTGGTTCAGCCTCAGAACCTATCCCCCAATAGCATCCTCGCGCTCAGCAATTACACGGCGCTTTGCGAGGGTTACTTAGGGATTAGGCCTAGGTTAGACCTCTTTATTTATTTCTTCAACGTCAAGAGGGAATTCGGAGCCAGCAAAGACGAGCTTAGGAACTATGGCACAATTATTTTCAAGATCCGGCCTGGTCGGCGGTTCCCCGACATCGCCTTCCATGAGTCATGTAAAAACTAGCAACGGGCGTACTTCTACGGCCTAGATATCCCTCTGGCTGGCCGAGAAGCGATGTATCTGGACTTTGTCGACGGAGCTGCGACCGAAGCCTTGACATGGAGATACCAAGCCTCCCTCCCCTCCGACATCAACGCTTACCGCTCTATAAGGCGGATAGAGTGGTTCGTAGAGACGGGTCTGACCGGATTGGACCTGGCCATGTGCTGGTTCGTCAGGCGGATCCAGCCTCTGCAGCACCACTTGAAGTTGATGCATGAGTATACCAAGGAGAGGAAGGATAGCCTCCGCATCTTCGAGGACAACTTCTCCAGCGACTTAGTCAAGCTCCGCCTCAAGGACATCATCAAGGTGAAGGATAGGAAGCGTGGCTTCACCATCACCTACGCCATGTTCGAGGAGGGCAAGTTCCCAGAGATACCTGTTTATTTTCCGTGTATGACATTTGCTCTAGTTCTTCCATCTTGCCTTTGTCATCTAACACCTTATGATTTCACTAACAGCTTAAGAGTCTAAAGGAGGATGACATGGCTGTCCAAACTTATGACCCAAAGATGAAGGAAGTCACTATCGTGTCCGACGACGATGTCCCGTTGGCACGAAAGCGGAAGAGCTCCACCTCTAACACTACTGACGGAGGCAAGAAGAAGAAGAAGACGGAGGGTGGAGCCTCCAATAAGTCCACTGCCGCCCTGGAGGTAGAGAAAAGAAAGATTACCGGGATCCCTTTTACCAAAGCACCCACGATTGTGTAACCTTCTTTTCCTCTGACACTGTCCATTGTTTGTCCTTTTCCTATACTTATACTTTTGCACGTTTCAGGAAGAAAGCTGGCTTGAGTTTGAAGAAGACCTCCAAAACATCGGGGGATTCTAAAAACATCAAAGATATGTTACATCATGATGTACCGCACCAAGAATCTCCCGCCATCGCCCCTGTTAGTCCCAGCGTCTAGCCTACGCTTGCGCCGACAAGCTCTCCGGCCAAGGATGCATCTGGCCCTTCCGCCATGGAATTGGACTCAGCTGCCTCCGCGGATCTCGTCGTAGACGGCGAGAAGGTGACGCAAGAAAGCACCGCAACCAGAATGGCTGAAGCTCCGGCTAAGGATGCCATCGGTAGCAGCAAGACAGTGGTGGTGGGTGGAACATCCATTAAAGGTGGCACCTCTGCACCCAGGATAACCATAGAGCTCCCAAAGATAGTCTACCCGGCGCTTACACCGAGTAGCTCCACTCTGGTTCCTAGTGCAGTGCCGACATCTCCAACCCGCAGTCTTGAGGAGCTTCTCCGACAAGAAGATATCTTGCGAGGAAACAGTCTTTCCTTCAGTAAGTTGTTTGCCGAGAGCGCTACCAACCTCAAGATCATCGCACTTGTAAGTTTTATTTTCCTTTTGCGTTTCATATGAGTATCCCACTATAGCCCCCGAGGATTTAGATGGAAAATGATAGGTCTTTGCATCTGAATGCTCTAAGAGTGACTAAGCTAGAAAACTTCTCACTGTAGCCCCCAAGTATTTAGTTTGAATGAAATATTCCGACTAGATACTTTCAGAGTAGCATACGTAGTGTTTGTAAATTAAATACTGTAGCCCCCAAGCTTCTAGTTGAAAACTGAATTAGTTCTGACTAGATGCTTAAAGAAAGACTAAGCATATGACTGAGTTAAAAAAACTTTGTACTATAGCCCCCAAGCTTCTAGTTGAAAACTGAATGAGTTCCGACTAGATGCTTAAAGAAATACTAAAGCATACTTCCAAGTTTAAAACTCTCACTATAGCCCCCAAGCGTATAGGTGGATAGTTATCCGGCTAGATGCTCCAAGTAGACTGAACATCTTTAAATCTTCTTTCCATAGAATGAGAATGCTCGGAGAGGCGTCACCAATGAGAAATTCTAGAAGATGCATGCGGATTTGGAAGCCGAAAGGGGTAAAACTGCCTTCTTGAAGGAACAAATCACCAAGAGCAAGAGTCTGTTTTTCCTTTCGTTTTCGTACTCCGACTTGCTCTTGTGCCACCATTCTCTGACTACTCACTGTGTATTGCTCTTTCTCCGACTTGCAGAAGCCATTGCGAAGGCCAAGGATATTGTTGAGCAATCCAAGCACATTGAGTTGATAGATAGCGAAAACAAGATCCTTAAGCAGGAGAGAAAAGATATGCTGAAGATGCATGAGGATTCCATGAAGGTCCTGCAGGAGTCTGCCAACACAGAGATGAACCACTTGAAGAAGGAAATTGCGATGCTTAAAGAGTAGAAAAAAGCTGCCGATGAGCAAAATCAGCACAATCTTGAAGCATACAAGATCCTCCGACAAGAGCGGGAGTCCATGGCGGAGACTCTCCAGCAGGCCGAGGCGAGCATCTTTGGTAAGTAATTCTCTGTCTTATGCTTCTGTAGGTCAGGTACTTTGAATTTCTGTGTTATATGAACTCATGCGCTCCCTTGTTGGAATTGCAGCTCCTATTGGATTAACCCAATCGCCTCCTTCGCCTAAGGAATGCATGATCCTCGCTGACAACTTTATCAGCACCGCCATCAGGCAAGCCAAGGAGATAGCCAAGCCCCTCTAGATTAAAATCAAAGCGGTGGATTCCGTGATGAAGTTTTCGGAGATCCTGTGCCAAGCCCCCAAGCATATTCTAAGCTGGAAATCTTCATGTACACGGGCTGGTGCAAGGATGGCACTATCGATGGTCAAGGCGCACTATGAAGATGCCGACATCAATGAGGTAACCTCCGGTCTTCCCGACGTAGAATATTAAGGCCAGAAGATCGATCATAATGCCATCTGGGCATCGCTCGCGGGGCTTGACAGCAGAGTTGCCGAGTTGGTTGATCCCACCGTCTTCGTGCCTTTAGAGACCATTGACGGCGACCAGCAAAGCTCCTCCGAGTCCCTCAAGACCACCGACTTCGAAGATGATGGCTCTCCTGCTGCTGACGATGCTGCATCCAAGTCTCCTGTGCCAGAGGAATGAAAAACACTTCGTAATATTTGTTTCCTCTGGTTTGATGTATGCCGAAAAACTACTAAGTTATCTTAAGGCGGAAAAACAATATTTGTAATTTCTTGCTACTTAAGTACTAGTACCAGCATGTATATATTTTTAAGCAAGTGTTGGGTTATCCATTACTTTGGTTTTTATGCTTGACCTTTCATCAGTCGGAAGACTCCTAGTCAGAACCATGCGCTCAGGTGATGATGCCCAATGGCACCATCAAAAAACTAAGCACAAAATCGCCGACAACAACTGCCAAAAGTCACTACTCCAGAATCCACATAAAAACAACAAAGAACGTGTGGCCAGAAAACTTAAGCTAACGCCCGTAGGCGGAATTTTCACAAGTGCAAATGCAAACTTGCGCATAAAGGTTTTATACGATCCAAAAATGAACACTAAAGGAGGTAAAAGACTGAGTAAACCAGAGAGCTTTATTTCATTGATCATATAAGAGGTACACAGTAGATAAAAAATATGCTAAGTGTAAAAAGGACGTAGCTGTGCTATGTTCCATGGCCGATCAAGCTCCGGGTAGTCATCATCCGGGTCACGTCGCTTATGCTTATGATCTTTGCTGCATCTATCCTTAAGTTCACGATTGTCAACAAGATAGTAAGACCCATTGAGCAGCGCCTTGCTTATGATGAACGGTCCTTCCCATGGCGAGGATAATTTTTGTGACTTCTTCTGCTTAAGTCGGAGCACTAGATCCCCCTCTTTAAACGAGCGATGCCGAACGTGGCGACAATGGTAGCTATGTAGCTTCTGCTGGTAGATGGCGGATCTTTGGCATGCCAAAATGCACTCCTCCTTGAGAAGGTCCACATCTAGGCGTCGAGATTCTTCAGCATCATCTTCGTCGTAGGTGGCAACTCTTGGTGCATCGTGAAGTATGTCAGAAGGAAGGATGGCTTCTGCTCCATATACCATGAAGTAAGGGGTGTATCCAGTGGATCTGTTGGGTGTAGTTCGTAAACTCCATAGCACAGATGGTAGTTCCTCCGCCCAGGCTCCAGCTGCTCTATGTAGCGGTGCCTCAAGACGTGGCTTGATTCCCTGCAGAATTAATCCATTGGCTCGCTCAACTTGGCCATTAGATTGTGGGTGTGCCACAAACGCTAGGTCAAGTTAGATGCCCTTGTCCCAACAATATCTTCCACTTATCCGAGTGACAAGTTACTGCCGTTGCCGGTTATAATGCTATGTGGGAGACCAAATCTCACCACTAGATCCCGAACAAATCTAAGGGCAGTTTCCCCATCAAGCTTTCTAATGGGTTTAGCTTCTATCCATTTGGTGAATTTATCAACTGCCACTAGTAGATGCGTAACCCCACATGGTGCCGTCTGCAATGGACCAATGTAAGGTTCCCAACCTTTAATAAGGTAGAGATCCCTGTGTTTACAATGCTAGTCCCTGGATCAATAGCTAGCATCCACAGTTAAGATGTAATATCAAGAAACAAAGGTCATAATACAACTTTATAACCAGGAATAAAATAATTTATTACATCTTACATAGCTCATTTGGCTATCTCATTACAATGCAGCAGAATATAACAATAGCATGGGGTCCTTCATCTTCAAAGTGCCACAGGCAGACATGCTGGTTGTAGACTTGTAATCCTAAATCAATAAACTTCTCTAACATCAAACAAACCTGCAACATAATAAGTTATAGCCACAAGGGTCAATACCTTTGGATTGTATTGGCAAGTGATACCATGGTAGTATAGTGGAGTCTATCATCTATATGCATTTGGCTAAGTGGAGCTTAGGCTTGCATTGCTCAAAATAGATTTTCCTTATCATTTGAAAACACTAAGTTTTTGCTTGACAAAATCATTCCCAAGGCATGTCCCAATAGAAATTGGTGATCCTTCAACCCTTGTTCAACCACAAGTTTTTAACTTAGAAATTGGGATGAGGAGATTCTTGATAGCTTCCATGTCTTGATGCTCAAATTGTCCTTTGCCAGGGACATGGCTAAGTACTTAGATTTTTCACTCTGCAGAGGTGGTGCACTTTCCCCACAAGACTTGGTTTCCCAAGACAAGATCTTTCAGAAGCCTTCCCTTAGACCATAATGGACGCGTTCCAACCTATCATCCCCTACCACCAACTGTCCATTTGGCTAAGTTATTGCAACCTATATGATCCAGGCAGAGCCCATATTGCGAAGTGGCTGCACTTGAAGCTTCTCAACATTTGACATATCAAATCTCTTTGTTCCTGGGTGGCCATCCACAAGTGAGATACACAAGTTAAACCATAAAAATGGGCCTTGTGAACCACTCAACACAAACCATTCCTTCCATTCCACCCAGGTGATTCATTCACTTAGTTGTTTTATTAAACAAAACACAAGTCCACAGACTTAGAAATATTCCATAGCATGAATATATATTCCACCCTTTGTTTTCTACTAGCTAAGCTAAGCATGATAGTAGTAGGAATCTTAACTTAGTAAATTTCTATTAAAGTTTCATCTACTAGGATTTCCCATGGCATAGTTTACACTTAGCAAAATTCCATGCAAGTCCTACTTAGAAATATCACTAATGCATAGTGAAAATAATGGGACAAAAGTATGAAGCATCACTTGCCTTTTTGGTAGAGAATATAAGTTCACTCCTTGTCTTTTAAATGATCACACTCTTCAAATCACTACAATTCAATCAAGCAAGGGCACAATTTCAATCTACCATTCAAGCAAAACATCACATAAAATGATAGAAACAAAACAATGCATGCAAGCATGCCAACTTTGTTTTATTTACAAAAGGGGTTTATAATAGGTTATAAACATTCTAAAATACTTTATTGGTCATTTTTATAAAGTGGCAAAACTATTAGCAAAAGATTTTACCTATAAACCATTTTCAAACCAAATCCTTACTTTATGTGGTTGAAAATGCCTTTATCAAAGTAGCAATCTTTATAGAGTTTACCAAATACATTTTGAAGTCATAAAACTTGGTGTTTAGGGTCAGAGAGTTTAAATAAAAACATTTCCCAAAGGTTTTCCTCCAAAATCATTTTTAACAATTAAACCATATTTTTATTTGGCTAGAAATGTTTTAATTCAAGGTTTTATTCTTTTGCTTCACCAAATATGTTTTTGAAACCACAAATTGATTTCTATGGTCAGTAGGTTCAAAACAAACCATTTGCCAAAGGTTTTATCTCAAAAATCATTTTAGAACCATTTTTATATTCTAAACATGCATACACAAGTTTCTGCAAAAACAATAAATTTAACAGAAGCATTTTACTAAACAAAGTGCATGGTCAGAAAGTACTTGTATTGCTGATTCCATTGATATAAAATTTGCAAAATTTGGACATGTGGTTTGAAAGTTATGAATTTTACAAAATTGAACATCTAATAGAACACAATTTCTGTTTTAAATCATCTATGGGCCACGTGGCATGATACTACTCGTCGGTACCGTTTCGCTTGGATCGACAGATGCGAGCCGTTGGATTTAAGTGGAATCACGAAGCAGAAGCAAAGCAGTCCTCCTTTAAAAAAATATCAAAGATCCACTAACTAGCGTCGCACGGCGCTGCGCCCAGTACCTTCTTCGATGGGCGCCAGCGGCGGCAGGTGGCGGCGCTGGCTCTGCCTATGGTGTCACGGTGATTACAGGAAGCAAGGTAGGAAGAGGAGTGGCTCACCAGGTTCGGGAGATCACGGTGATGCTCAACGTGCTTGCGGTTTGTCAAGGGGCACACGGGTGTCGTCGGAATTCCTCGCCGGAGATGCTCCTGGCGTCAGCTTGTTCGGGAGTCATCGGAGGCGAGGCTGCAGACCACGCGCGAGTGATTGGCGAGCACCTGGAGATGTAAAAGACACAGGCGAACCAAATGTCATGATTCACTAGTCGAGGCGCGCACGGAGTCGAGTTCTAGAGCTCACCGGAGTTGCGGGGCTCGTCGGTGGCGCACTGGTGAAGATGTTGTCGACATTCTGGCACGCGCTCGAGTGAGTTAGTGTTACTGGGTGGTTCGTTGGAAGATGGGGAGCAATCCAGTGGGTAATGGGAACGGAGGGGTGGACGGAGTTGTCGGAATTTGGCCGGAGTAGTTCGTCGGGGCAGTGGCAGAGTATGGATGAATTAGGACAGCCTGGAGGCAGAGGGGAAACGGGAGCAGAGGGGAATGGTAGAGGAGAGAGGGGCGACTAAATACACGCGGTCGCGGCGAGGTTTTAGCACGGGATTGATGGGGATTTAACACCGGCATTCATCATCGGAGAAACGGCCAGAGGAGCGTGGTCAGCGGGGTGGGTGAAGACGATGACGACATGGCGATGGGGTCCGTTGTCAGCGTGAGGGAGAGAGGGGGAGTGGGTCCTGGCGGTCAGTGACGCTGCGGGTCTGTTCGTGAGTACGAAGCATTTTTCTCCCGGAGAAGGGAGATGGGCTGCTGATGGGCTTAGTGGGCTAGGTTAGCTGGGTTGCTTTGTTTCTTATTTTTTTTCCTCTCACGTTATTTTTCTTTTTCCAATTTGATTTTTCTATTTTGATTTTGTGTAGTCTATTCAAACATCTATTTGAATTCAAACCTCAACCAAAATTTGTGTAGGTTTAAATACTGATTAGTAATATAATCTGAAGTCAATTTTGGAATAAAATTTTATTCTTTTTGGGGTCTTTTAATTATTCAAAAAGGCCCTTGTTTTAAATCAAATAAGATTTAATAATATTTTCAAACACCATTTAAATTCTTAAACCTTCCAAATCTTTTCAGTAGGTTTTTATTTGTTTAATAGGGTGTCAAATAATTCATCTTGAATTATTTGGAAGGTATTTAATATGATTCATAAATCATTTGAATTGGGTATTTGTTTTAATTCCAATGGAATTAAATATAGTTTTAGTTCCATAATTTTATTTAGAAGCTTCCTTTGATCTTATTATTTAAGTTAATTAAACAACTTTTAATCCACTTGGGTAAATTCCAAATATCTTTTCCCATGATTTAATTAACCATTTCTAATAGGGATTTTGTCTTTATTCAAATGGAAATGAAATTTGGTTAATGCCACTTTATTTTTATTTTGGAAAATTCTTTATCCTTTTAAATTTCTTTAGGATTTATTGCTCACCATTTGGTATGGGTTTTAGATAAGTGTTTTATTAGCTTTGGAAATTACTTTTCCTTATCTTATTAAATTCATAAAATTTTATCCATGGCTCCAAATTAAGTGAAACCAGTTTATAGGGTTTTAATATATTTCTATTTATCATTCTTGATCATTTATAAATGTTTGATGATAAATTTTTATATGGATCAAATCCATAGGTTTGGAGATAACTTGGAAATGATTTTATTCCTTTAGGGTTGAGGGTTTGGATTTATTTTCCAAGTGTTTAAATTTCTAGATGCATTTTATGAGGAATGCATTTCTCTTGATTTGGATTTTGTTGAATTCAAACTTTAATTAAAGTTTGTTCAAGATGGGATTTTAATTTCCATTTAAAAACAAAAGTTTCTTTTCACCCTAAAATTCAACAATAAATTATTTTGTTTATTTATTTTTCACATAACAAGATTTGGAAAATCTTGGGATGTGACAGGCTACCACCCTTAAAATAAATCTCGTCCCGAGATTTGGGGAGGTTAGGGGTTACAAGTTGGCTCAAAGCAACTAGGGTACTACCACCCTTAAAAAATTTCCAACTAGATTACATCTTGGCTTTCTTGGGATCTTGTTGAAACTTCTCTGGACACTTGTCTGCATAATGGCCTAGCTCTTTGCATTTAAAACACATCACTTGGCTATTCTCCTTCTTCTTCTTTGGTATCAATTCTTCTTGTTTATTTCCTTGGTTCTTCTTCTTTTCTGGGCAATCACTGGCATAGTGTCCCATTTCTTTGCAATTGTAACATTGCAACTGGCTTATGTCCTTCTTCTTCTTTTTGGGTCTCTCCAAAGCTAGGAGTTCTTCTAGTTCATGCTCTTCATATTTCACCACAAAGGTGGAAAATCTTTCTCTCTTCTTGGGGCATTTACTAGAGATATGACCTTCTTCTTCACAAGAGTAGCAACACTTTGTGATCACTTTGGATTTGGCCTTATGATGCATAGTTTTGACTTTGCCTTCATCCTTCTTGGTAGAAGTTGTTCCTTCATGAGGGTTTACGAATTGTTGTTGCACTCCACCTTGTTTCCTTTGTTGAACTATGGGATAGATGGGGCATTGGATGGGGACATGGTTAATTACTTCACACAAGAAACAAGTATCTTGAGATGTGGAGCATTGATTAGTTGGATGCTTATCTTCACAATTGGGGCATTGATCTTCATGCTGTTTGGAAGTGTGATCCTTGTCTCCACAAACATTGCAAGCTTGGGTTCCTTCTAAAATATCATCCTTGACATCCTTGTTGTCACAAGCTCCTTGGGAAGAGTTGTCTCCCATGTTGATCATTTGAGTGGCCATCCCTTGTAACAATTGGGATTGAATTTCCAAAAACTTTTGTATGGTTGGGTCTAATCCATTGTTGTTGGCTAAAAACTGAGTTGTCACTTGGATCAACTGGGTTTGGTTTACTAGTAGTTGTTCTCTCATGTGCACCTCTTGGTTGTTGTTGTTGCCATCCTTGATGTTGGAGTTTCTTGGAGTAGTCATCTGTTTGGGTTGGATTGGGATTAGAATAGGAAAAATATTTCTAAGGGAATAATTCTAATCACACACATCACAATTCACACAAGCAAAGTGCAAGCAATCACAAACAAGCATTCCACTCAAACAACAAGTTTCAAGTATATTTTTAGGCAACCAAAAATATTTTTGTTACACCACATAAGTTGGTGGGTTTGACTTAAACTAAATATGGTGGTCCATCTATATGGTTCACTTGAGATCTTTCCATCCTTCTTGGTTGATTCTTCTTGAACAAGATCTTTGTATCCTTGGGAAAATTCTTGGTCACAAAATCTTCAAGGTGATGATGGTTCCTTCTAAGTTGTGTTTCCTTAGTCTTCAAGTCTTGAGTAACATTTCTTGTCTCACTTGTAGTCCTTAGTGATATCCAAGGTTGAAGTCCTTGTTGAGAATAAGGTTGAAATCACTTGTCATTAGAGTTGATGAAGCCCTTTGCTCATGGTGAAGTCTTTGGCCATGGGGTAGGCTTTACTCATCAAGTTTGAAATAGAAGAGATGTAGAATCAAAACCAAAATGGTTGAGGAAAGAGTTTACAAGCTTGTTTGTAAATAAGTTTTGGAACAAATACAACTCCTATTTTTCTAAGGGGTTTTATCCAATCCTAGGTTTACAAATCCTACAGGCAACACAATGCTCTGATACCATCTGTAAGGTTCCCAACCTTTAATAAGGTAGAGATCCCTGTGTTTACAATGCTAGTCCCTGGATCAATAGTTAGCATCCACAGTTAAGATGTAATATCAAGAAACAAAGGTCATAATACAACTTTATAACCAGGAATAAAATAATTTATTACATCTTACATAACTCATTTGGCTATCTCACTACAATGCAGCAGAATATAACAATAGCATGGGGTCCTTCATCTTCAAAGTGCCACAGGCAGACATGTTGGTTGTAGACTTGTAATCCTAAATCAATAAACTTCTCTAACATCAAACAAACCTGCAACATAATAAGTTACAGCCACAAGGGTCAATACATTTGGATTGTATTGGCAAGTGATACTATGGTAGTATAGTGGAGTCTATCATCTATATGCATTTGGCTAAGTGGAGCTTAGGCTTGCATTGCTCAAAATAGATTTTCCTTATCATTTGAAAACACTAAGTTTTTGCTTGACAAAATCTTTCCCAAGGCATCTCCCAATAGAAATTGGTGATCCTTCAACCCTTGTTCAACCACAAGTTTTTAACTTAGAAATTGGGATGAGGAGATTCTTTATAGCTTCCATGTCTTGATGCTCAAATTGTCCTTTGCCAGGGACATGGCTAAGTACTTAGATTTTTCACTCTGCAGAGGTGGTGCACTTTCCCCACAAGACTTGGTTTCCCAAGACAAGATCTTTCAGAAGCCTTCCCTTAGACCATAATGGACGCGTTCCAACCTATCATCCCCTACCACCAACTGTCCATTTGGCTAAGTTATTGCAACCTATATGATCCAGGCAGAGCCCATATTGCCAAGTGGCTGCACTTGAAGCTTCTCAACATTTGACATATCAAGTCTCTTTGTTCCTGGGTGGCCATCCACAAGTGAGATACACAAGGTAAACCATAGAAATGGGCCTTGTGAACCACTCAACACAAACCATTCCTTCCATTCCACCCAGGTGATTCATTCACTTAGTTGTTTTATTAAACAAAACACAAGTCCACAGACTTAGAAATATTCCATAGCATGAATATATATTCCACCCTTTGTTTTCTAATAGCTAAGCTAAGCGTGATAGTAGTAGGAATCTTAACTTAGGAAATTTCTACTAAGGTTTCATCTACTAGGATTTCCCATGGCATAGTTTACACTTAGCAAAATTCCATGCAAGTCCTACTTAGAAATATCACTAATGCATAGTGAAAATAATGGGACAAAAGTATGAAGCATCACTTGCCTTTTTGGTAGAGAATATAAGTTCACTCCTAGTCTTTGCAATGATCACACTCTTCAAATCACTACAATTCAATCAAGCAAGGGCACAATTTCAATCTACCATTCAAGCAAAACATCACATAAAATGATAGAAACAAAACAATGCATGCAAGCATGCCAACTTTGTTTTATTTACAAAAGGGGTTTATAATAAGTTATAAACATTCTAAAATACTTTATTGGTCATTTTTATAAAGTGGAAAAACTATTTGCAAAAGATTTTACCTATAAACCATTTTCAAACCAAATCCTTACTTTATGTGGTTGAAAATGCCTTTATCAAAGTAGCAATCTTTATAGAGTTTACCAAATACATTTTGAAGTCATAAAACTTGGTGTTTAGGGTTAGAGAGTTTAAATCAAAACATTTCCCAAAGGTTTTCCTCCAAAATCATTTTTAACAATTAAACCATATTTTTATTTGGCTAGAAATGTTTTAATTCAAGGTTTTATTCTTTTTCTTCACCAAATATGTTTTTGAAACCACAAATTGATTTCTATGGTCAGTAGGTTCAAAACAAACCATTTTCCAAAGGTTTTATCTCAAAAATCATTTTAGAACCATTTTTATATTCTAAACATGCATACACAAGTTTCTACAAAAACAATCAATTTAACAGAAGCATTTTACTAAACAAAGTGCATGGTCATAAAGTACTTGTCTTCCTGATTCCATTGATATAAAATTTGCAAAATTTGGACATGTGGTTTGAAAGTTATGAATTTTACAAAATTGAACATCTAATAGAACACAATTTCTGTTTTAAATCATCTATGGGCCACGTGGCGTGATACTACTCGTCGGTACCGTTTTGCTTGGATCGGCAGATGCGAGCCATTGGATTTAAGTGGGATCGCACTCGGCTCGAAGCGTGCCTTCGGTTTAAAATTCTATCGTGGCCTGATCGTAATCGTGTCGGCGCGCATAGCGCTGCCGAGATGGCGTATGCCGGCGGCAAGGCTGGCTTACTGCCTCTGGTCGCGGTGATTACAGGAAGCAAGGGAGGAAGAGGAGTGGCTCACCAGGTTCGGGAGATCATGGCGATGCTCAACGTGCTTGCGGTTTGTCAAGGGCGACGGGTACGTCGAATTCCTCGCCGAGATGCTCTGGCTTGTTCGGGAGTCGTCGGAGGCGAGGCTGCAGACCACGCGCGAGTGATTGGCGAGCACCTGGAGATGTAAAAGAAACAGGCGAACCAAATGGCATGATTCACTGGTCGAGGCGCGCACGGAGTCGAGTTCTAGAGCTCACCGGAGTTGCGGGGGTCGTCGGTGGCGCACTGGTGAAGATGTTGCCGACGTTCTGGCACGCGCTCGAGTGAGCTAGTGTTACTGGGCGGTTCGTTGGAATATGGGGAGCAATCCAGTGGGTACTGGGAGCGGAGGGGTGGACGGAGTTGTCGGAATTTGGTCGGAGTAGTTCGTCAGGGCAGTGGTAGAGTATGGATGAATTAGGACAGCCTGGAGGCAGAGGGGAAACGGGAGCATAGGGGAATGGTAGAGGAGAGAGGGGCGACTAAATAAACGCGGTCGCGGTGAGGTTTTAGCACGGGATTGATGGGTATTTAACACCGGCATTCATCATCAGAGAAACGGCTAGAGGAGCGTGGTGAGCGGGGTGGGTGAAGACGATGACGACGTGGCGATGGGGTCCGTTGTCAGTGTGAGGGAGAGAGGGGGAGTGGGTCTGGTCGATTGACGTGCTGGTCTATTCGATGCAGAGCGTTTTTCTCGCGGAGAAGGGAGATGGGCTGCTGAGGGGCTTAGTGGGCTAGGTTAGCTGGGTTGCTTTGTTTCTTATTTTTTTTCCTCTCCTGTTATTTTTCTTTTTCCAATTTGATTTTTCTGTTTTGATTTTGTTTAATCTATTCAAACATCTATTTGAATTCAAACCTCAACCAAAATTTGTGTAGGTTTAAATACTGATTAGTAATATAATCTGAAGTCAATTTTGGAATAAAATTTTATTCTTTTTGGGGTCTTTTAATTATTCAAAAAGGCCCTTGTTTTAAATCAAATAAGATTTAATAATATTTTCAAACACCATTTAAATTCTTAACCCTTCCAAATCTTTTCAGTAGGTTTTTATTTGTTTAATGGGGTGTCAAATAATTCATCTTGAATTATTTGGAAGGTATTTAATATGATTCATAAATCATTTGAATTGGGTATTTGTTTTAATTCCAATGGAATTAAATATAGTTTTAATTCCAATGGAATTAAATATAGTTTTAATTCCATAATTTTATTTAGAAGCTTCCTTTAATCTTATTATTTAAGTTAATTAAACAACTTTTAATCCACTTGGGTAAATTCCAAATATCTTTTCCCATGATTTAATTAACCATTTCTAATAGGGATTTTGTCTTTATTCAAATGGAAATGAAATTTGGTTGATGCCACTTTATTTTTATTTTGGAAAATTCTTTATCCTTTTAAATTTCTTTAGGATTTATTGCTCACCATTTGGTATGGGTTTTAGATAAGTGTTTTATTAGCTTTGGAAATTACTTTTCCTTATCTTATTAAATTCATAAGTTTTTATCCATGGCTCCAAATTAAGTGAAACCAGTTAATAGGGTTTTAATATATTTCTATTTATCATTCTTGATCATTTATAAATGTTTGATGATAAATTTTTATATGGATCAAATCCATAGGTTTGGAGATAACTTGGAAATGATTTTATTCCATTAGGGTTTAGGGTTTGGATTTATTTTCCAAGTGTTTAAATTTCTAGATGCATTTTATGAGGAATGCATTTCTCTTGATTTGGATTTTGTTGAATTCAAACTTTAATTAAAGTTTGTTCAAGATGGGATTTTAATTTCCATTTAAAAACAAAAGTTTCTTTTCACCCTAAAATTCAACAATAATTTATTTTGTTTATTTATTTTTCACATAACAAGATTTGGAAAATCTTGGGATGTGACAACCAACCATGTCTAGCCCCCAGACTACAAATGGCCAAGTTATTGGTATTGTTCGCAATTCTTCAGCTGGAACATGGGGTTGCCGGGCATAATACTGGCATCCCATGCTATAGGGGTTTGTAGCATGGAAAACAAAAAATTTCTACCGCATGCACACAAACAAGACAAGATCTATCTACTAGATTGTAGCAACGAGTCGATAGAAGCACTCACCCTCGAAGATTCCTAAGCGATTAACGAGAGCAGATTCTCGTGGATGATGTAGTCGTACACTTGTCGATCTCAAGATCGCGTAGACGATCCCTCCGGCGCTGCGTTCCGGCAGTGCTTCCGCAGTTGATGAAGACCTTCCTCTCCCTTGTTCCAGCAGGCAGTGGAGGTTGTAGTTCACCCCTCGTGATTCCGGGCAAGAAGACGACGCAAGCGCAGTGTCGGAAGTAGAGGGAAGATCCCGCAGGCTTCGCCAAGCCGATGCGAAGTTATGGTGGAATAGGTTTCAAGATCTAGGGTTTAGATGACCGGAGGAGGTGAGGAGGTGTCGGCGGGCGGTTAGGGCGGGCGGCACGGGCGGGCGGGCGGGCGGGGCTGGGAGAGGGCCGACGAGGGGCCTCTGTTTATGAGAGGAGGGGAGGGGTCTATTGGGGTTGAATATGAAGGGTTTGGGAAGGGGAGGGAGGGAGAGGGAGGGGCAGCTGTTTGAGAAGGAGGAACAGAAGTTGGACTTTTTGACTTTTCAACTTCCTTGACTTGTTTCTTTCCCTTTCCTATGACTTTCTTTTTAGAGCTTTACTTCTTTTATTTCTCTGTTTTATTATTTATATCCATGATCCAGGATCCAATTCAATCATTATGATCCCCCCATTTGGACTCCCCTTCCCTCCCACCCGAACTGTCTCCTCCCGACAAATCCCCGATCTCCCGCGATAGCATTTGCTAGGCTAGATACGGGGAACGATCCTGCAATTGCTAGGTGTGGGGCTATTTAGGCGGCCTTAGGGTATATTGGAAGAAGGGCCTTTATGGTAGAATAGGGGGGGGCATACATGGCTATGGAAGGTGGGGCCCAAGGCGCTCCTCATGGTTCCCCTGCCTCTCCTCCTCTCCTCTTAACTACTCCTGTCATTTCCCCTTCCGCCTCCGCCCTTCCAATTGTTCTCGATTTTTTTTATATTGAATAAATATTGAATTTGTTTAAACCTGCAAATAATACAATTAAGCCTTTTTATACACCCAAAGTAAATAAAAACAAAAAAAAAATAATTAAAAACAAACAAAGCAAAGAAAAAGTAAACAAAAACAAGAAAAGTAGAAGCTAAAACTAAACAAAGAAAGAAAAAGTAGAGCAAACATGGAATGTTTGAAACGTAAACCCCGCCCAATCCTGACAAACACCCAATGGATACTCGTCTGTGAATTGGGAGCCCTCCCCCTACTTAACCGCCCATAGGAGAAGATATGTGCCGAATTGGGAGAGGATAAGAGCCTAAGATAATAGGGCCCATATGGTAAGGACTAGTCGAATAAGTCCCCATGCCCTCTGCTCCCTTTTGCATTTTGATAGGATTCTGCGGCCGCTGCCACATTAAAGCGTCGTGCCGGTGGGGCCCCTAACCCCATATTATTTACCATACCCTTGCCATATTAACCATACCATATTTGGGTTGGCTTACCTACCTTGGCACCCTCTCATTACGACCTAACCGGAGCCCTTCTGGTTGGGTCTCTGTAATTATGACTTTTTTCTCGTTATGGTACAGATAAGACCGAGAGGTTGTCGATGATTACCATCTCTTTTCTCCCCATGGTCAAGACCTTGATTGTTGTTGTCTGATGATTTGACCTCCTTAGACATAAGTAAGGAATCAAGTTCCCAAGGCGTCTATCCCAAGAATGTTAATCTTATCCAATATAATAGTCAAGGGGACCTATAGGCATCAATACCAAGGATGCTTCGGCATATCAAAGTTTAATCTTCAACCTCCATAACCTCTAAATGTACCATCTTCAAACCCCCTTCTTAATTAAGAAGATTAAGCCCCATTAGGATTAGTCAAGATCCAAGCCCTGCACCATAATCATGGTATCATCGGCATATTGGAGGTGGGAGATACCACCTCTAGGGATAAGATGCCCAACCACACCCGAGATGTGGCCAGCGATTTTGGCTTTATCCAAAATATCTGCGAGTGCATCTACTGCGAAGTTAAACAGGAGGGGAGAAATAGGATCCCCTTGTCTAACACCACAAGAAGGCCTAAAGTAGGGGCCAATATTCCCATTAATGTTGATCGCCTTCCTACCGCTCATCACAAACGGCATAATCCAGCAGCTCATCATGTCATAAATTCCCCTAGTCTGCAAAACTAGCCTCAAGAAGGGCCAGGCCAACCGGTCATAGGCCTTCTGGAAGTCCAACTTAAGGAACACTCCCTTCTGACGATGTGACTTCACTTCATGAATAATTTCATGAAGGGAAATGACACTGGTATGGGTATGACCTATCGGGTCCCTATGGTTAGTTACCCTAGGTGCATAAAAGTTTATAGCCCATAAAGGCCCTAAGGAATCCAAGAAGCACCCAATGAATGAAGGCTTTCCTTGCCAATAAAGGAATAGTCATGAACTAACATAGATTTCGCATTATACTTGTAAACTTGTAACCTCTCCGGCTACGGTTCCAGGACCTAGCCTCTCATATAAAGGCTCGGAGAACCCGACAAAGAGGCACCTTAGATTTTTTGCAATCCGTCATGAGATAGATCGTTGATACGTCCCAAATGTATCTACTTTCACGAACACTTTTGCTCTTGTTTCTCCTCTAAACTTGTGTGATTTGGATACAACTAACACGTACTAACGATGTTTTTAGCAGAATTACCTTGTTGTCTAGTTTTTGTGCAGAAAATCAACTATCAGGAAAAATCCCGAAAAATATGCCAAAAATACTATTTCACCAGAAGATCCACGGAGCCAGAATACGAGATGGAGGAGAGCCCTGGGTGGCCCACACCCCCTGCCGCGTGGGTGGGCCCACCCCGCGCCTAGGAGGGGTGCCTGGGCTGGGCCTCTCTCTTCTCCTATAAGATGCCTTCTGACCTAAAAACTCAGGGGGTCGACATTTTTCCAGAAAGAGTTCCGCTGCGCCGCCACCACCAGAAACCGCATTTCAGATCCATAAACTTCATTCTGGTACCCTGTCGGGACAGGGAATTTGTTGAGGATCATCATCATCGTCATCACCAACGCCTCTCCATCAACCATCAAAGTTTCCCTCATCCATGAGTGAGTAATCCCCCGCTGTAGGCTATGGGGATGGTAGGGATTGGATGAGTTCTATCATGTAATCGAATAAGATTGTTAGGGCATGGTGCCTAGTATCTCTATTAGTGCTATTTGACTTTGTTGCAACTTGTTGTGCTTAATGCTTGTCACTAGGGCCCGAGTGCCATAATCTCAGATCTAAACTTATTATTGAATCATTATGATAGTATTGTTTGTGATCTTATCTGCAAGTTGTGTACACATATCATAGTCCGGATCCAAAGGCCCCGAAGTGACAGAAATTGGGACAATCGAAGGGGATGGCTGTGATGTGAGCATCACATGTGTTCATGGAGTGTTAATGCATTGCTCTGGTGCTCTATTAAAAGGATCAGATTAATTGCCAGTAGTTCCCTTCAGGCTCCGCTGCCACGGGCTGGAAGGACAAAAGATGTTGTGCAAGTTCTCATTGCGAGCATGCATGGCTATATATGGAGCACATGCCTATGATTGTTTAGTACTTGGGTGCTTATTATTATTTATCTGCAATTGCCCTAGATCTTGAAGTCACATGTTTAGACTCGTCCATGCAATGCCCGTCCATCCATCCCTATGCCTACCGCGCTCATATCCTACTGTTTGCTACTACTGTTACTATTGCTCCTGTTTTACAATTGTTGTTACTTTGCTGTTCCTACCACAAAACTGTTGCTACTGATAAACTTCTATGAGCAAGAACTATTTCCAGGTGCAGCTGAATTGACAACTCAATTGTTAAGGCTTTCAAGTATTCTTTGGATCCCTTGTGTCGAATCAAAAAATTGGGTAATACTACCCGCGAAGACTGTTGCGATCCCCTATACTTATGGGTCATCAAGACTATTTTCGGGCGCCATTGCCAGGGAGCATAGCTTTATTTGTAAGTTCACTTGGATCTACTATTGTTCACTGCTACTCTTTCATCATGGGTAAGTCTCGAGATAGAAAGCTTCCTATTTTACCATCCACTACAAGAAGAGGTACAGTCCTAAACACCTCTGCTGCTCTTGATTCACTATCTGTTATAAGTACGCTTGTTACACCACCACCACATACTCATGCTACACACACACTGCTACTACTGCTGAATCTGAAAGTGCTTTTAATACTAATGATGTTACTTCTACTGTGCTTGATGCAAGTGTTTCATTAGGTCGTTTCCTAGATGCTACTATGGCTAGTCTAGTAAATACTGAAACTCCTAGTGAAGACACTGTTACACCTATTATCTCACCTGAGTCTAGAGAGAGATACGATATCAATGACGGTTACATTGAGTTACAGATGAATTTATTGAAGAGTGCCGAAACACACATGGTGCTAGTGCCATTAAGAGTCTCCTTGAGAGATGTACCATTATTCCTAAGCTGTCCTCTGATCCTAAGTTTGCCACCTCTCCCATAGATATTAAAGATAAAGATTATGATTTCTCTCTTGATTTATCCTATTTGGACATTGTTGAGAAAGAATCTTTTTATGGGATTGAAAATGAGAGTGTTGTAGATCATATGAATGAGCTTTCCACTATGAGTGCTTTATTATCTGATGATTTTAAGATGCCCAAGTACTTTGTTACTAAGATCTTCCCTTTTTCACTAAAAGGAGAAGCTAAGGTTTGGTTTAATAGATTGCCTCTTGGTTCCATTGATAGCCCTGATTGCTTCTTTCTTCCAGAAATATTTTACTCCCAGTGTTAGACATGCTGCTTTGCAGAGACTTTTTGATTTTAAACAGGGAGAATAAGAGAAATTGCCTGAGTCATGGACAAGGTTATATGTCTTGATTCATGCATATCCTATATGTCCATTACCTAAAAATGAGCCTTTTGATATTTATTATAATGGACTAACTGATGATTCTAGGACATGCCTAGATGGCTTTGCTGATTGTGTTTTCAGGAAAATAACTCCTACAGATGCTGAAGAATTAATGGCTAAAATAAGCAAGAATTATGATGATTGCACTTCAACTGAGCTAAATACACCTGAGCTTATTACTCCTGAACCAGTTGTGCCTGAACCAGTTCCAATACCAACACCAAAGAAGAGAGGAGTAATTGCATTAAATGATGAAGTGATGAAGGAAGCTAAGAAATGTCTAAAGGAGAAAGGTATTAGAGCTGAAGATATGAAGAATCTACCTCCTATAGAAGAATTATGTAATCCTATTCCCCACTCATCTAATATTGAGGTACACTCTCTCCACTTTGATGAAGGTGATATTCCCTATGGTAAGCCTCCTGATCAATGCTTAGAGGAACTTTACACATTTATTGTTAAACAAGGTAATTTTAATAAACAAGTTCAAAATCATTTATTGTAAAACTCTAGAGCTATCAATGAGTTGAAAGATACTATGGAAAGAACTGCTAATGATATTAAAATTCTTTGTAAACACTTTCAAATGGTTCAAACCCAAATTGATCAACTTGCCAAGGTACAAAAAGATATGCTAGTTAATGCCTCAGGAGATAAACATGCTTATGGAATTAGAACTAGGAGTGGTATAGCTACTCAAGATCCTTTATATCCTGAAGGACACCCTAAAAGAATTGAGCAGGATTCTCAACAAGGTGAAAGTAGTGGTAGTCTTCGTAAGATAAAGAAAAAGAAACATAAAATAGTTGAGGAACCACTTGAACCTGCTGTAGATCCTAATAGTATATCTGTCTGTGATGCTGAAACTAAGAGTGGTAATGATAAAAATGATGCTCCTGATAAGGAGGAAGTTTAGGAAGAACCTGAGGAACACACTAAAAACACTAGGTACACTAAGGAATATTTTATTGCTAAAAACATGGTAAAGAGAGAGAACCTTGGGTACAGAAACCTATGCCTTTTCCAGGTAAGAAACACAAGTCAAAGGAGGAAGAACACTACAACAAGTTTTGTGAGTGGATGAAACCTTTATTTTTGCAAATTCCTTTGACTGATGCTATTAAGTTTCCTCCTTATTCAAAGTATATGAAGGATATTGTCTCTAATAAAAGGAAGATTCCTAATGAGGAAATTTCTACTCTGCTTGCCAATTTTATTCCTTCAATGGTAAGGTTCCAAAGAAACTTGGTGATCTAGGTATACCAACTATTCCATGCTTTATTACGAATAATTATGTTAGAACTGCTTTATGTGATTTGGAAGCTGGAGTTAGTGTTATGCCTTTTTCTCTCTACAAGAGACTCCAACTAGAAAAGTTGGTACCAACTAATATATCTTTGCAAATGGCTGATAAGTCAACTACTATTCCTGATGGTATATGTGAGGATGTTCCTGTTCAGGTGGCTCATAATTGCTTGGTTTTAACTGATTTTGTTGTGCGTGAAATGCCTAAAGATGATAATATGTCTATTATTCTTGGGAGACCATTTCTTAATACTGCAGGTGTTGTCATTAATTGCAATCAAGGGAAAGTAACATTCAATATTAATGACAAAGAGCATACTGTTTATTTCCCCAAGAAGGTTTCTAAGAGTTATTGCGTGAATTCCATTGAAAATATTGAGAGCATCAAGGTTGGAGAAATATATTCTCCCATTCCACAAGAAAATTTTGAAACGATTATGATTGGGACCATTGCTATAAAGTTTGAGGTAACATAATCACCTTCTGGGATGCAAAGTTTTGTTTCATATAGGATTGTTTTGGTAACAAGACTTGATCAACCTTGTTAACAAAAGGATTTTAATGAACAAAGCAATGTTTTCACTGTGTGTTATTCTTGCTTTCTTTTACTTTTCTCCTTCCTTGTCTTTGCTTTTTTCTCCTGTTAGCTTTGGTTTTGCTAGTTGTTTGCTTGTTAGAGTGTCTTAGAACTTCTATAGTTTTGGTTTTGGTTTGCTTTTGCTTCTTCTAAAAAAAATCTTTTCTGCGAGAAAATCAATTTTCATACCCTGAAAATTGGCCAAAAATAAAGTTTCCTGAAAAATTCCAGAAAATTCAAAATAAATTTTTCCTCGAAAAAGGGGCAGAGGGACACCTGGAGTAGCCCAGGGGGGCTCCCTAGGCCAGCACACCCCTGGGTGGCGCGGCCAGCCCCTAGGTGGCGCCTGGTAGGGGTGTGGCCCACCTGTGGGCCTCCAAAGTGTCTGCTCCCAGCCATCTTCTTTCTCTCTCCCAAAAACACCGGAAAACTTTCTCAATCTCGAGTTCCTGCTGTTCTTGCTCCCGATTTTTGATCTCCTTGCTTAGCCCATCTTTGCTGCTGATTTTTGGAGGAATTGCTCCTTGGTATGTGTATCCTCCGCTTGTCCAATTAGATTTGTGATTGGTAGATTGTATCTTGAGTATTTTGCTGCTATAGGTGTCAGGTTGTGTGATCTTGCATGCTTGTTATATGCTTAGAGGTTACATTTTGATGCATGTGTAGCCCTCTAGCAAGTTCCTATAGTAGTTTCTCATCATTTATCAACTTGGAAATCACTTGGTTGGATGTTTGTCTAAAAATTTCAGGAAAAAAGAGGTCATGGACACCACAGTTTTGGTGAAATATTTGAGAGTGATGCACCTAGGAGGGAAAGGCCTTCAAGATCATCTTCCCAAGCTAGGCCCTCATACAATGAGGATCTCATTACACCGCGATTTGGCGACGAGGGAGATGAGGGGGATGCGCACCCTTCCACCTTTCCTTGTCCAACCTTTTTGCGGGCTGCTGGGATTCTCAATGATTTCCTAACCTTGGTTCGGAGGGTTGCTGTAACGAGTTATATGCAGTATGAGAGCGGGCAGTATGTTACGCTCACTAAAAACTTTGTGGAGAGCTTCTCTTTTTCTAACAGCTTGTTCAAGCTAGATGTGTCTTTCAAAATTTATGGTAGGCCTTACACTATGACATTGAAGAAATTTTGTGAGATCCTAGGTATTGGTACAACTTGGATGGTGAAGAAGATTTCGTCTCAACCCACTAATTTGTTGGAGCTCTACCGCGGGATAACTAATGATGATAACCGTAGAGCCCAGCGGGGAAAGATAAGAAATATTCAACTTCCAGCTCTCAGGTACTTTACTTATTATCTTGCCACTAGTGTTCTTGGTAGGGAGAACACTAGAAATATTTCCAACTATCATTTGGCCTTCCTAGCTACTGCACTCAACAATGAAACTAGGTACAATCTTGGTTCTCTTATTGCTCGTCGCTTAGCTGCTAAGGGACCCATTTATGGGGGAATGAATGTTGCACGTGTTGTTGTTGCTTTAGACATTGTCGTTGATCCAAATGATATAGTTTTGGCTCCTCAGAGGCTTGATCTTGCTGCCATGAAAGCTCACCACTTTGTCACTGTTGGCTGTACTCTTGAGAGCCTGGTTTATAGAATGTTGTTTACTGATGGGGAAGAGAGAGAGAGATCCCTCTCCCCCAAACCACTTTGTTCAGTATCTCCCAGGGACCTTTGTCGCGCTCCAAGGAGGATATGGACGAGAAGCTGCACATTCTTGGCTTCCATGGCAACTATCAGGGGGACGCGCCCACATACGACCCCTATGTACACTACACAGGGGAGTTCTTGAGCTCATAGCAGGATGAAGGGTCCTCCTCGTCGTACTACATAGGTGCACCTTCTTGGTCACCATGGAGTTGAGCCCCACTTAGGCCAAAAGCCTAAGCTTGGGGGGAGGTATACCGACATCACACTCGTCCATATATCATGTTCGTCGGTCCTTTGTATACCCATTGTTTCGCTTTCTTTTTGGTTTTTGTTTCTTCTTTCTGAAAACATAAAAATACCAAAAATATTTTCGTTGTTTCTCTTGGTTTGTTTCTTCCTTTTTAGCTTTGGTTTTCCTTAAAGAAAAATCCAAAAAGATTTTGTTTTGTTTGTTTTTTTGCTTGTTTTAAAAATTCAAAAACACCAAAAATATTTGTTGTCCTTCTTTGGTTCTGTGAGTTCTTTGCAGGGTTAAGTCGTACTTAGTGGAGTTTGGTTTCATGTTATTATTCAAGTCACACAAGTGAAGGGCAATAACGAAGATTAAGACAACTTGAGGTGTGGTAAGAGGCTGGTAACAAACTCTATTTGTTTTCATTTTTGTACATATACTCATCATTGTGAGCATGCTTAGTCTATTCATGTAAGTTCTATGTTATTGATGGATGCTTAGTAGTTCTTGCTTTCTTGTGATTAGCTCCAGCTTGCTAAAAGTTTGTAGCATGTCATATGAATGTTTGCTTGCATTGTTTTATTCATAACTAGGTATGATATTGTGGTATCCTCCTCTGAATGTTTCATGTGAATCAACTTGGCACATGCTCACTCATGCATATGACTAAACAATAGTCAGTAAGCCTCGATGATCTATTTTGCCTCAGAGTTCTTGTATCACTTTCATACCATAATTAGTCTTGTTTTGTTGCAAGCATGATTATGACAGTTATTGCTCTCTCGTTTGTCGCTCCCTCTCTATTGCTATCCTTCACTTGCACTGATTATGAGCTCTACTTGTGCATATAACTCCCCAAAACCAATATTGCCAACAGTGTCCACCATACCTACCTATTAGCATCATTTGCTATTTCAGAGCATATTCATTATGTCTTGTTTTCTTCCAAATAAAATGTTTGACTGTTTTGAGAAAGTTAGTTAGTAAAGCTCTCACGAACTTGATGACACACTTTATTCCTTGCACTTAATAAACCTGAACCATTTTGACTGACCATGAAAGTTATATGCTTGCAAATTATAGGCTAGGAGTTAGCAGATCTGTGTTGTCATAGGGAACGCTTTCAACACTTATGGATACATATCCAGTTGATAACATGCTCTTTTGTTTGCGGATGTCGTCGGTGTGAAATAAAAGGGGAGCTTGTGAGTTCATGGAGTTATATATATGTGTTAGAGAAACGCCTGGGCCGCTAGACTAAGCCATGCCTAATCATGGTGGAAACTTGCAGCATCACCATAATGAGCATCTGTGAAGCATCCTTAATAAAAACCTATGCAAATAGCAAATAAAAAGATTGCTGAGATGCTCATTGTCTGCTTGCCTTGTCATTTTGATTATGGGATAGCTTCTGTATCATGTGCAAGGGGTACCTCGTTGGCGGTTCTCTATGATATGCGTGTATTTACAATGACAAGAACTTACAGGTAACCAAAGTTGAGTAGAACGAGGAGCAGCCCTCATACTCAAGGGACTTGGGATTTCCAGTTTATGGTCTGCCAAGCATATAACTCATATTGGACCTCACTTTCACCATTAACCATATAAAGATTCCTATGATAGGGGCAATGAGAGCTCAAGGCTAATGATTACCTTACTTTCAGCATTTGGAAGCCTTTCAAACTTTTCAAAACCTTTTCACTTCCTTGTTGAGTCACCGCTTATTCTATTAGCACCTTCTTGAGAGCATAGTTGTCATTCTTGTGTTCGTCTCAAAACTTGGTTAATTATGTCATGATTTTGATGCTTGTATCTCTGATATCTTTACTTCTAGTCTTCACTTGAACTTCAGAGGTGCCTTGGCATTTATATTGTGCTCTACAAACAAAGGCAAGTGAGGTACCACTCTATCATACCTTATTATGAGCATTGCAATGTTGCTTATGTTTATGTTTCATGCTACTTATTATTATTGAGTTGGTTTCTCCTCATATCTTGCAATGACTATTGAGTAGACTTAGTTGCATACTTATTGTTATGAATGGTTTAAGTATCTACTCCTGTGCTGAGAATATATACATCATATGAAGCAAATGTGTTCGTGAAAATTCTTTTATCGCACTCAGTTTTCAACTGAATTTCTTGAGGACAAGCAATAAGCTAAGCTTGGGGGAGTTGATACGTCCAAAACGTATCTACTTTCCCGAACATTTTTGCTATTGTTTCTCCTCTAAACTTGTGTGATTTGGATACAACAAACACGGACTGACGCTGTTTTCAGCAGAATTACCTCGGTGTCTAGTTTTTGTGCAAAATATCAACTATCAGGAAAAATCCCGTAAAATATGCCAAAAATCCTATTTCACCAGAAGATCCAACGGAGCCAGAATACGAGACGAAGGGGAGCCCTGGGTGGCCCACACCCCCTGCCGTGCGGGTGGGCCCACCCCGCGCCTAGGAGGGGTATAGCCAGCCCAGGCACCCCCTCGGCCTCTCTCTTCGCCTATAAGATGCCTTCTGACCTAAAAACTCGGGGGGGGGGGGTCGAAGTTTTTCCAGAAAGAGTTCTACTGCGCTGCCACCACCAGAAACCGCGATTCGGATCTAGAAACTCTGTTCTGGCACCCTGCCGGGACGAGGAATTTGGGGAGGATCATCGCCATCGTCATCACCAATGCCTCTCCATCAACCATCAATGTTTACCTCATCCATGAGTGAGTAATCCCCCGCTGTAGGCTATGGGGATGGTAGGGATTTGATGAGTTCTATCATGTAATCAAATAAGATTGTTAGGGCATGGTGCCTAGTATCTCTATTAGTGCTATTTGAATTTGTTGCAACTTGTTGTGCTTAATGCTTGTCACTAGGGCCCGAGTGCCATGATCTCATATCTAAACTTACTATTGAATCATTATGATAGTATTGTTTGTGATCTTATCTGCAAGTTGTGTACACATATCATAGTCCGGATCCAAAGGCCCCGAAGTGACAGAAATTGGGACAACCGGAGGGGATGGCTTTGTTTGTTTGAGCATCACATGTGTTCATGGAGTGTTAATGCATTGCTCCGGTGCTCTATTAAAAGGATCAGATTAATTGCCAGTAGTTCCCTTCAGGCCCCGCTGCCACGGGCTGGAAGGACAAAAGATGTTGTGCAAGTTCTCATTGCGAGCATGCATGGCTATATATGGAGCACATGCCTATGATTGTTTAGTACTTGGGTGCTTATTCTTATTTATCTGCAATTGCCCTATATCTTGAAGTCACATGTTTATACTCGTCCATGCAACACCCGTCCATCCATCCTATGTCTACCGCGCTCATATCCTACTATTTGCTACTACTGTTACTATTGCTTCTGTTTTACTGTTGCTGTTACTTTGCTGTTGCTACCATAAAACTATTGCTACTGATAAACTTCTGTGAGCAAGAACTATTTCTAGGTGCAGTTGAATTGACAACTCAGTTGTTAAGGCTTGCAAGTATTCTTTAGCTCCCCTTGTGTCGAATAAATAACTTGGGTAATACTACCCGTGAAGTCTGTTGTGATCCTCTATACTTGTGGTCATCAATCGTAGCTAGCGAATCAAAGACTTTGTAGCCGAGCTTTCTCTATAATCAGACTACATCGACTTCCTTGTTTGTCCGATCAGGCAATGAAATCCCCAACGCTCTCTTTTCCATGAAACCCTAAGCCCATGACAATGGGAATTGCCAAGGTTACCCCTCATCAATTGGCGTCGTCTATGGGAACTTTGAGCATTGGATCCATGGATTCGGCGGCTTCCCCATCACCAAGAAGCAACCTAACGATCAAGGTTGGTGAGGTCCTTTGGAGTCCTAGCGGGGCAACTCCTCGGATAACTAGTATAGGCAAGAGGAATAGAGGCGAACCCCGATAAGATAGAAGCAAGACTAACGATGAAGAAGCTGACGAATCTTCGGGGTGTCTAGCAATTGGCCGAACGCGTGGCAGCTTTGAGCAGATTCATTGCTCGGCTAGGATAAAAGGCGCTCCCATTCTATGCCCTCATGACAAAATCAGGAAAATTCAAGTGTACCTGATACGTCGGAAACGTATCTATAATTTTTTATGCTCCATGCTTGTTTAGTATGTACTTTGCTTTGCTTTGTCTACACTTTGAGGTGTTTTTATATGTTTTCTGGAACTAACCTATTAACAAGTTGCCATAGTGCCAGTTGCATGTTTTCTTCTGTTTTTGGTTCTAGAAAGGCGGAAAATCAATATTCTCGGAATTGGACGGGACAAAAGCCGAAGTCAATATTTTACCGTGAGCAACACGAAGCCAGAAGACTAGACGGAGGGGCGCCATAGGGCGGCCAAACCCCCCTTGGCGCGGGTGGGCCCACCCCGCGCCTCGAGACGGTGTGGGCCCCCTAGCGTCCCCCCTGCCTCGCCTCTTCGCGTATAAGAAGCCCCCAATGCAGAAACCCTAGGCACCCGATCAAAACTCCACGAAACCTTCTGTAGCCGCTGCCACCATCGTCCCTAGATCGAGGGATCCAAGCTCTTCCGGCACCATTGAGGGAGATCATCTCGGAGGCCTTCTTCTTCATCATGCCAGCCTCCGGTATGAAGCATGAGTAGTTCCACCTTGGACTACGGGTCCATGTACTAGCTAGATGGTTGTATCTCCTCCTTGTCCTTTCATGTATAGATCTTGTGAGCTCCGTTCATGATCAAGATCTAATCTATTTGTAATCATGCATGTTGTGTTTATGGATCCATGGATATTGAGATTACTATGTCAGATTGATTAATGGTTTTGTCTATTTGACTCTATCATGTCTGTGTTGTTTGTGATCTTGCATACTCTCCGCTGTTAGTAGCTATCTTGGCCAAGTAGTTGCTAGTGACTCCAAGAGGGGGTATTTATACTCGATAGTGGGTTCATGCCTCTAGTTTCCAAGGGAAGTGACAGAAAAGAACTGTCTCTTGTTCATGGAACAAGTGGATTGTTTACCTTACACACTTTGCTTAAAGTAGTTGTCTGTTGCTTGCAACTTAATACTGGAGGGGGTTCAGATGATAACCTAAAGGTGGACTTCTAGTCATAGATGCAGTTGGATGGCGGCCTATGTATATTGTTGTATTGCCCAATCGAATCTCATAGGATCTTTTTGTCTAGTATTACATTGTTATGCTTTGCTCAGTTCCTGTCAATTGCCTTGTTGTAATTTGTTTACCCTTCATGCCATGTTGTTTATCTAAGGAGAGAACCTCTAGTGAACTATGGACCCCGGTCTCTTTACCATTGATACATCTTCCACTGTTTACTTGCTGCAAACCATCATCATCTTCCACACCATATGTTTAATCCTTTGTTACAGCAAACCAGTGAGCTTGACAACATCACTGATTCATTGGGGCAAAGTCTTGAGTTTGTGTTGTGCAGGTTTCCACGTTGCTTGCAACACCTTTGAGACGTTTCCTTCCTCCTACTGGTTCGATAACCTCGGTTTCTTACTGAGGGAAGACTTGCTGATGTGCTCATCACACCTTGCTCTTGGGGTTTCCAACGAAGCGTCCCACGACAGTACTGGACACCATCAAGTTTTTCTAGCGCCGTTTCTGGGGAGGCTAAGGACGACTTCACAAGAGGAGTCCTCCTCAACCTTTCTCTTTACTTTGTTTTTAGTTTTCTTAGTTTCTTTTGCTTGGTTTTGTTTGCCTGTTTTTATCAAAAACTCAAAAAAAATTAGTTTAGTTTTGGTTTGCTTTCTCTATTCAAAAACACAAAAAAAAATAGTTCCTGCTCTAGCTGCTGCTGCTGTTTTTGGCTTGCTCCACTTTGCCAAAATGACCTCTGCTGATAACACCAGGTTGTGTGACTTCACTAGCACAAACAACAATGATTTCATTAGCACTCCTATTGATCCACCTGCTCCTAATGCAACCTTTTATGAAATTAAGCCTGCTTTTTTGAATCTTGTGATGAGAGAGCAATTTTATGGTGCTAGTTCTGATGATGCTGCTTCCCATCTCAATAACTTTGTTGAACTTTGTGAGATGCAAAAGTATAAGGATGTAGATGGAGATATTATTAAGCTCAAACTGTTTCCTTTCTTCTTGAGAGGAAAAGCTAAAGAATGGTTGCTATCCTTGCCTAGAAATAGTATTGATTCTTGGACTAAGTGCAAAGATGCTTTTATTGGAAAGTACTACCCTCCTGCTAAGATTATATCTATGAGAAGTGACATTATGAAGTTTAAACAACTTGATAATGAACATGTTGCTCAAGCTTGGGAAAGAATGAAGTCTTTGGTTAAAAATTGTCCCACTCATGGACTCACTGCTTGGATGATTATCCAAACTTTTTATGAAGGTTTGGACTTCTCTTCAAGAAACCTGTTGGATTCGGCTGCTGGAGGTACCTTTATGGGCATCACTTTGGATGCTGCAACAAAACTCCTTGATAATATGATGGTTAATTACTCTGAATGGCACACTGAGAGAGCTCCACATGGTAAGAAGGTAAATTTTGTTGAAGAAACCTCCTCTTTGACTGATAAGATTGATGTTACTATGGCTATGCTTGTTAATGGGAAATCTCCTTTAGACCCAAACAATATTCCCTTAGCCTCTTTGGTTTCTCAAGAAGAGCAGGTTAATGTGAACTTCATTAGAAACAACAATTTCAACAACAATTCCTATAGGAATAATTTTGGTGGTAACAACAATTATAGGCCTTATCCTCCTAATAATGGCAATTCCTATGGAAACTCCTACAACAATGCTAGAAGTGCCCCCTCTGAACTTGAAGTTATGCTCAAAGATTTTATTAGTTAACAAACCGCTTTCAACAAGACTATGGAGGAAAAACTTTTAACTGTTGAGAAGAACATTTCCTCTTTGTCTGAAGCACAGTCCTCCTTGATTAATAAAATGGCTGCTAAACCTGAAACCATGGAAAGTACCTTTGCTTATACTCATGCCATGCAAGTTACTATTGATGAAAATGTTAGACTGTTAGCTCAACTTCATGCTAAGTGGGAAAGGGAAGCTGAAATTGATAGAAACAATAGTGTGTGCACCATCACTAGAATGGATACCACTAAACCATAAGAAGTCCCTATTCCTCCTCCTACAATGCCTAAGCCTAATGAGTCTACTACTAGTTATGCTAAATTTGATTTTGATATAGATGGTTGCAATATTTCTGAAGTGATTTTGTTCATGCAAAAGCTTGCTAGAAGTCCCGATGCTAGTGATATGCATGTTGCTTTCACCAAACACATTACAGATGCTCTTGTTAAGATTAAGGAAGATAAGTTAAAACACAATGCTTCTATTCCTAGGAAAGTAGAAAATATTTGGGAACCCATTATTAATATGCAAGTGAATGACTTTGATCTCAAAGCTTCATGTGATCTTGGTCTAGTGTCTCTATTTTGCCTAGGAAGATTTATGAAATGCTGGATTTGCCACCTTCGGAAGATTGTTTATTTGGATGTCCCACTTGATGATAATGCTAAGAAGAAACTCATGGGGAGTATTAATGATGTTCTCATTATGGTTAACAATGCTTATGTCCCTGTTGATTTGTATGTTTTGGATGTTGAATACAATGGTTCTTGTCCTATTACTTTGGGAAGACATTTTCTAGAATTGTTGGTGCCATCATTGATATGAAATAAGGAACCATTAAATATCTATTTCCATTCAATAAAGGTATTGAACACTTCCCTATGAGTAGAGAGAAGTTGCTTTTTGCTCCTCCTTTGAAAGCAAGGTTTGATGTCAATGCTTCTTCATTTGAAAATACTTGATTTCTTGCTTCTTGTGCCTAACTTAAAGGCGTTAAAGGAGATAACCCAAGAGTTTCCTTGAGTCTTGGAAGTTATTACTTCAGTAATAACCTCTCCTTATCCTTTTTGTTTGGTTTTTGTGCCAAGAATGACCTCTAATGAGAGGGAAGTAAGATTTGGGGAGTTGTTGTCCCGAAACAGATTTCTGTCCTCCACCATAAAAGTTCGTGAGGAGTCTCTGTAAGTTGGATTGAGATGAAAATTTACGAATAAATCCCCCTGTATGTTAGCTAACTTTCATTAGTTCAACACTTTTTTATTTGAGTAACAGAATATTTTCAAAAAAATCGGTTTCTATCTGCTGGTTTGTTTTGACAGATTTCTGCCATTATTTGCATTTGCTTCTTAGTGATTCCTTTTTGAGTTCTCTTTTGGGGAATTGAGATTTTTGAAGGAGTTGCTACAGTAGCTTGTGTTTTTAGTGAAAAGTTTTGCTGTTCCAAAGCTAGACCCAAAGGTCTATTATCTTTTGAATACACTAATGTTGCTAATGAAGATTGTGTGAAGTTTTGTATGAAGGAAAAATTTCAGGTGTAGAGAGAGAATGATGTAATGAGATGAAGAATGGACAAAAGCTCAAGCTTGGGGATGCCACCTCGGTTTCACCCCAAGAAATATCCAAGAGGTACAAGTGTCAAAGCTTGGAGATGCCCAAGGCATCCCCTTCTTTATCAATAAAAAAACTCAGGTCTGTCAGGACACTTTGTTTTTATTGTTTCATGCACTGTTGTATTGTTCTTGGAGCGTCTTAGTTTTCGTTTGGTTTGATTAGTTGTTTAGTTTGCTTGAATAAAGTAGTTTGGACCCCTGTTCTCGCTGTGTTGTTTTAAATAAGTTGCTTGGTGTTGGAAAGGAGTAGGAAGTTCTTGCTTGAAAGTGCAAGAGGAGATTGCATTAAATGTTACTTAGACTTTAGCATGACATGCTAGGTGTTGTTTTAGCATACAAAAGCATAGTATTGTGGTATTCTCCTTTGATGCTTTGTTTGGGTTGACTTGGCACATGCTCACACCATGTTATGACTATGAACAAGTACCCATAGCCTCTATGATCATTTAGTCCTTGCCTTGTAGTACCACTCTATGCTTTGAGTAGTAATGTTTTGTTGCTCTGCATGATTATGGCCATTATTGCTATCTTTAGTTGGTTGCTCCTAGTCTTTTGCTAGCCACCAGTTGTGTGAGTAAGTTCTACTCATGCTTCCAACTCCCAAGAAACCAAGTTATTCCAAAGTGTCCACTATAAACTCCTATGCATGGTGTGTTACACCATTCCAAGTATATTCTTGTTTTCAGCTATCTTCCAATTAAAAAGTATTTTGTTATGTGAAAACTTAGTGATTAAAGCCCTCACGAACTTGATGGCACACTTTTTATTCCTTGCCCCTAATAAACTTGAACCATTGTGTCATCTCTGTTGTATATGCTTGCACTTATAAGTTGGAATTAGCAGAACCATGTTGTCATGGGGAACATTTTCAACAGTCCACTTGTATGCTGTACACAGTTGTTATCATGCTCTTTTGTCTATGGATGTCACCGGTGTGAAATAAAGAGGGAGCTTGTAAGTCCATGGAGTTATGTATTTTGTGTTAGAGAAACGCCTGGGCCGCTAGCCTAAGCCATGCCTAATCATGGTGGAAACTTGCAGCATCACCATAATGAGCTATCTGTGAAGTATCCTCAATAAAAAGCTATGCACATAGTAAAACAAAATAGTCGTTTGACTCTTCAAATTGGCGCTTGACTTTTCAAACTAGGATTTGATTTATCCTTTATTTTGTTCAGCACGACACCTAGTACATGATGCAACCATTCCAACTTGTTATGACACATTCATGTACCCTTCCCTCCCGAGTCCGGACATTCCGAACCTTTCTAGAACATTCAAACACCAAACCATTCTCCAACCCCAAACAGGACTTCTCCTTATATGAATCTTATTCGACCATTCTGATCTCCTCGTGATATCCTGATCCCATCCGAGACCAACAACATTCGGTCTCTTACTCATCATTCCATAACTACTAAACAACGTCGAATCCTTAAGTGTGTCTCACGGTTCGTGAATTATGCGGATAGATCGAGACATCTCGATCAATAACCAATAGAGAATCAGAAATTCATATGGATCCCACATATTTCTCGATTGTACTGCGATCGAATAATAAACCACTTATACGATACCACTTCCCTTTGTCTCACGATAGTTTACTTATTCGAGGTTTTTGGTTTCATTATCTCTGCATACCTAGTTCAACCTCACATCGATAAGTACTCTTTCTCGCTTCCTGTGATATGTGATCCTTAGAGCTAGTCACATGCTTGCAAGCCAAATTGGATGACATTCCACCGAGAGGGCCTAATATATCTATCCATATGGATGGACAAATCCCACTTGATCCATGTGTCTCAACCAATACTTCGTAACACCTAATGCCACCTTTATAGCCACCCCATTTGGGTGTTTCGATGTCATCAAAGCATCCTTCCGGTGATGGTGATATGCATGATCTCATGGTCGAAGGAATTAGGTTATTGCATCGTGGAAGCATATAGCAATTGAACTATTAAAATGACTTGATCTTTTATGCTTATCTATCTATAGGAGTATGTCCATCATATCATTTTCCTAACGATATGATCTTGTTGTTAATAACATCTCAATGTTCATGATAGGGAAACCACAATCATTTATTAACCAACAAGCTAGTATTATAAAGAGGCTTTACTTAGGGACTCTAATTTAGTTTACAAATCACAGTCAAGTATTAATGTTTCCTTGTTAATACTATTATAGCATGAATGTAAACATTTATCATAAACATAAAGATATAATAATAACTATATTTATTATTGCCTTTGAGGCATATCTCCAACAGTTATGACAAGTCACCATTAGCCTCTATGATCATTTAGTCCTTGACTTTGTAGTACCACTCTTTGCTTTTGATTAGTATGCTTTGTTGCAAGGCATGATTATGGCCATTATGCTCTCTTAGTTGGTCTTCTTTGCTAAGCCTCCACTTGTATGAGTAAGGCTCTACTCATGCTTCCAACTCCCAAGAAACCAAGTTATTCCAAAGTGTCCACTAAACTCCTATGCATGGTGTGTTACACCATTCCAAGTATATTCTTATTTTCAACTATCTTCCAATTAAAAACTATTTTGTTATGTGAAAACTTAGTGATTAAAAGCCCTCAAAACTTGATGGCACACTTTATATTCCTTGCCCTTATAAACTTGAACCATTGTGACAAATTTGTTGTATATGCTTGCACTTATAAGTTGGAATTAGCAGAACTGTGTTATTCACGGGGAACGCTTTTCAACATTGCACTTGTACTTTTGTACTCAGTTGATATCATGTTCTTTTGTCTATGGATGTCACCGGTGTGGAAATAAAGAGGAACTTGTAAGTCCATGGAGTTTGTATCCGTGTTAGAGAATCTGGGCCGCTAGCCTAAGCCATGCCTAATCATGGTGGAAACTTGCAGCATTACCATAGTGAGCTATCTATGAAGCATCCTCAATAAAAAGCTATGCATATGGTAAATAAAATGATTGTTGAGATTCTCATTGTCTGCTTACCTTGTCATTTTGGTTATGGGAAAGCTCTTGTACCATGTGCAAGGGGTACCCCACATGCGTTTCTCAATGATATGCAAATACTTACAAAGGACAAAGAACTTACAGGTGACTGAAGCTGAGTAGCATGAGGTGTGTCCCTCATATTCAAGGGACTTGAGATTGCCAACTTATACTTTGTCAAGCATATAGTCCAAAGTTTGTTCACTTTAACCTTAATCACTTCAAGATGCTTATGATGGGGGCAATGAGGGCAGAAAGCTAATAAGTACCATAATTTTTGGAAGCTCTTTTTGAAACTTGAAATCCCTGCTTCCCTTTATAAAGGGCCTTTCTTACACTATTATATTGAGTGTCCACCTTCTTCCTTTAGGCACCATTAAGAGAGCATAGTTGCCATTCTGTGTGCAGTGTCCCAAAACTTATTGATTGATGCATATTGTGATATTGCATGTTCTTGTGCTATTTGTATCTAGTCACTCTTATGAACTTTGAAGGTGTCCTATGCATCTATTTGCTACTCTATGAGGGACAAGCTGATTGCTACTATGCCATGTTTACTGTATGTGAAACAAACAAACGTTTTTCAATGTATGTTATTCATGATCTTTGTTTTTAGCCTTTCATGTTGCATGCATAGTTAATTTGTCTTATTGTTGGAACTCCATCTTTCATGCACATGTTTAGACTTCTTTGATCCTAGATTTCAATGCTTGCAAATGGTTTGATCTTGGTTTTGATGGTGCATGTCACCTTAAAAATTATTCTTTTTATCACTTACCTACTCGAGGAGGAGCAGGAGTTAAGCTTGGGGATGCTTGATACGTCGGAAACGTATCTATAATCTTTGATGCTCCATGCTTGTTTAGTATCTACTTTGCTTTGCTTTGTCTACACTTTGAGGTGTTTTTATATGTTTTCTGGAACTAGCCTATTAACAAGTTGCCATAGTGCCAGTTGCCTGTTTTCTTCTATTTTTGGTTCCAGAAAGGCAGAAAATCAATATTCTCGGAATTGGACGGGACAAAAGCCAAAGTCAATATTTTACCATGAGCAACACGAAGCAAGAAGACGAGACAGAGGGGCGCCACAGGGTGGCCAGACCCCCTAGGCGTGGGTGGGCCTACCCCGCTCCTGGGGAGGGTGTGGGCCCCCTGGCGCCCCTGCCTCGCCTCTTTGCCCCCGATGCAGAAACCCTAGGTACCCGATCAAAACTCCACGAAACCTTCTGTAGCCGCCGCCACCATCATCCCTAGATAGGGGGATCTGAAGCTCTTCCCGGCACCCTGCTGGAGGGGAGATCATCCCGGAGGCCTTCTTCTTCATCATGCCAGCCTCCGCTATGAAGCGTGAATAGTTCCACCTTGGACTATGGGTCCATGTAGTAGCTAGATGGTTGTATCTCCTGCTTGTGCTTTCATGTATAGATCTTGTGAGCTCCGTTCATGATCAAGATCTAATCTATTTGTAATCATGCATGTTGTGTTTGCGGGGATCTGATGGATATTGAGATTACTATGTTAGATTGATTAATGGTTTTGTCTATTTGATTCTATCATGTCTGTGTTGTTTGTGTTATTGCATGCTCTCCGTTGTTAGTAGCTATCTTGGCCAAGTAGTTGCTAGTGACTCCAAGAGGGGGTATTTATGCTCGATAGTGGGTTCATGCCTCTAGTTTCCAAGGGAAGTGACAGAAATATCTTCGGTTGTAGATGTGATGTTTCCACTAGGGAAAAAACAACGGTCTCTTGTTCATGGAACAAGTGGATTGTTTACCTTACACACTTTGCTTAAAGCAGTTGTCTGTTGCTTGCAACTTAATACTAGAGGGGGTTCGGATGATAAACTGAAGGTGAACTTTTAGTCATAGATGTAGTTGGATGGCGGTCTATGTATATTGTTGTATTTACGAATCGAATCTCATAGGATCTTTTTGTCTAGTATTGCATTGCTATGCCTTGCTCAGTTCCTGTCAATTGCCCTGCTGTAATTTGTTTACCCTTAATGCCATGTTGTTTATCTAAGGAGAGCACCTCTAGTGAACTATGGACCCCGGTCCAATCTTTACCATTGATACATATTCCACCGTTTACTTGCTAGAAACCATCATCACCTTCCACACCATACGTTTAATCCTTTGTTACAGCAAACTGGTGAGCTTGACAACCTCACTGATTCATTGGGGCAAAGTCTTGAGTTTGTGTTGTGCAGGTTCCCACGTTGCTTGCAACACCTTTGAGATGTTTCCTTCCTCCTACCGGTTCGATAACCTCGGTTTCTTACTGAGGGAAGACTTGCTGTTGTGCTCATCACACCTTGCTCTTGGGGTTTCCAACAAAGCGTCCCACGATAGTACTGGGCACCATCAGTACCGACGAAGCCCAGTGAGCATTCGAAGCACTCAAAAAGACAGTTTCGACATCAACCGTCGTCGTGTACCCCAAAGAAAAAGAACCTTTGCTGCTTTACATAGCTGCCACAAATCAGGTGGTCAGTACAATTTTGATCGTTGAGAGATCCGAAGAAGGGAAAACTGATGACCCACAATTATATGGGATCGCAACAGTCTTCGAGGGTAGTATAACTCAATTTATTGATTCGACACAAGGGGAGCCAAAGAATAATTATAATCCTTAACAACTGAATTGTCAATTCAGCTACACCTGGAAATAGTCTTGCTCACATCAGTTTATCAGTAGCAACAATTTTGTAGCAGCAATAGCAAAGTAACAACAACAGTAAAACAAAGGCAGTAGTAACAATAGTAGCAAACAGCAGGATTTGAGTGCGGTAGGCATAGGGATGGATGGACGGGCGTTGCATGGACAAGACTATTCATGTAATATCAAGATCTAGGGAATTTGCAGATAAATAAGATAAAGCATCCAAGTACTAAATAATCATAGGCATGTGTTCCATATATAGTCATACGTGCTCCTAATGAGAACTTGCACAACATCTTTTGTCCTGCTAGCCCGTTGCAGCAGGGCCTCAAGGGAATCTACTGGCAATTAAGGTACTCCTTTTAATAGAGTACCGGAGCGAAGCATTAACATTCCGTGAACACATGTGATCCTCATATCACAGCCATTCCCTCCGGTTATCCCAATTTCTGTCACTTCGGGGCCTTTGGTTCCGGACAATAATATGTGTAAACAATTTGCAGGTAATATCACAAACAATACTATCATCATGAATCAATAACATGTTCAGATCGGAGATCATGGCACTCGGGCCCTAGTGACAAGCATTAAGCATAACAAGTTGCAACAATGTCAAAAGGCACTAACAAAGATACTAGGCACCATGCCCTAACAATCTTATTGGATTACATGATAGATCTCATCCAATCCCTACCATCCCCATTGCCTACAGCAGGGGATTAATCACTCATGGATGGGGGAAACATGGATGGTTGATGGAGAGGCATCGGTGATGATGATGACAATGATCTCCTCCAATTCCCCGTCCCGATAGGGTGCCAGAACGGAGTTTCTGGATCTGAAACGCTGTTTCTGGTGGTGGTGGCACAGCGGAACTCTATCTGGAAAAGCGTTGACCCCCCTGTTTGGGCTTATGTAGGCGGAGGAGGAGACCGAGGGGGTGCCCGAGGTTGCCTGACCACCCCCAGGTGCAGCCTGGGCTGGCCCGCGCGGCCAGGGGTATGGACCCCTCGTGGCCCTCCTCCGTCTCATCTTTTGGCTTCGTGAGTCTTCTAGTAAAATAGGAGTTTTGCGATATTTTCCAGGATTTTTCCTGAAAGTTGATTTTCTGCATAAAAACTACACCAAAGCAATTCTGCTGAAAACAGCGTCAGTCCATGTTAGTTGTATCCAAATCACACAAATTAGAGGAGAAACAATAGCAAAAGTGTACAGGAAAGTAGATACGTTTTGGATGTATCAAAAACCCATGGTGTCTATAGGCTGGTGTATTACCTCAGTGAAGTTCTCTTGCCATCCAAACAAGGTACCCGCACTATCATAAATTCGCATATGGCGTCTTCATGATAGCACGCAAGCTGCATCATTATTTTTCGGAGCACCCGATAGTGGTAGTCAATGAGGCCCCTCTCTCCAACATACTCAACAATCCATAAGCTACAGGGCGTGTCTCTCTTTGGGGCATCGAACTATCCCCTCAAGATATTACGTACTAGAAGCAAAAGGCGATAAAATCTCAAGTGTTGCCTGACTTTATCACGGAGTAGACAAAAATTTAGCGCGCGGGTCCCCTTGATCTATCTAGTGCATGGACAATGTACTTCGACGAGTCCAAGCAGATAGAAGGAGCAGGAGCTACTATAATCCTAATTTCAGCACAAGGCGATAAGATGCGGTACATTTTTTGGATGAGCTTCCCCGATGCGTCAAACAATGAAGCCGAATATGAGGCCCTATTGCACAGCATGCGTATGGCTGGAGCCTACGGCGCAACTCACCTCAAAATCTTCGGCGACTCAAACCTTGTGGTGCAACAAGTAATGAACAAGTGCGATGTTGTTAATGATAATATGGTCGCATATCGGGACCTGTACAACATCATGGAATCCCACTTCGATGGGTAGAAGGTATCTCATATAAGCAGGGCAAGCAACAAGGAAGCCAAAAATCTAGCAAACATTGGATCCCTATGTCTCCCCGTACCACCCGGCATATTTTGGGAGGAGATAATGGAGCGTTCCATCAAACCCAAGAAAGTTGTGGAAGCCTCAGTAAAAACTACGGGCAAGAAGGCCAAACTAGCAAAGGGATCGGGGGCTACGCCAACAGAAGAACCCGAAGAGGAGAACCCTAGAGAAGAGGAGGAACCCGCATAAGTCATGATGATAGAACCCACATGGATGCAACCGTACATGGCGTACATGGTGCGGGGGGAACTTCCGAAGGATATGGTCAAAGCTCGATGCATCACTCGACACTCCAAGGCATTTAGAATTATTAATAGCAAACTCTATAAGAGAAGCATCATATGAGTACTGCAGCGATGTGTAACACCCGAAGAAGGGAAGATTATCCTTAAGGACATACACGAAGGAATCTATTGACATCATCCTAGCAGCCGAGCAATCGCAGCAAAAGCCTTCCGGGCAGGATTTTATTGGCTTACAACAGTCCAGGACGCAAAGGATATTGTGAGAACATGCGAAGCATGCCAGCGCTTTGCGAACAATCCGAACGCACCAGTAGCAAAACTTGCCCCCATACCATTGGCTTGGTCATTCGCTCAATGGGGCCTATACATGGTGGGAAAACTCCACAAATCATTGTCTGGCGGCCACATCTTTCTTCTATTCACAGACGACAAATTCACCAAGTGGATCGAGGCAGCGCCCGTCATTAGCCAAGATCCAACCTCATCTGTCAATTTCATCAAGTCGATAGTTTTCGCTTTGGTGTACCCCATAGCATCATTACCGAGAATGACACAAACTTCACGTCCAATGAAATCAAGAACTACTGCAAGGATATGGGCATAAATGTCAGCTACGCTTCAGTAGCCCACCCGCAAACAAACATGCAAGTCGAGAAAGCCAATGGTCTCGTCACTACTAGTCTCAAGAAAAGGCTACTGGCCCCTCAAGATAGAGAAAAAGGCACCTAGATAGACGAACTGCCCTTTGTCCTCTGGAGTTTATGCATAACCCCAAGTACTGCTATGCAAGAGACTCCCTTCTTTCTGGTCCATAGCGTTGATCGTACTTCTAGTCAAAATAACCCATGATTCTCCTTGGGTCATCGCTTACGACGAAGAAGCTTCACAAGAAGCACTCGAAGATGACGTTGATGCACTCGAAGAAGCAAGGAATGTCGCTCTGCAACGAGAAACAACATATCAGTAGAACCTGTAAAACTACCATAGCTATCGACTGTGTCCCAGGTCCTTCACCTCAAGCAAGATGGTCATCTCAAGCTAGAATTGCCATGGGAATATACTTTCATCGTTACTGAAGTAATCCCCGACAGGGCATATCGGCTACAATACAAAAAGACTGGAGTCAAATACTCCAACTCGTGGAACGTTCCGCAGCTACGATGTTTCTATGCTTAAGATCTTTTACTTTCCGCAATTTACATTCAATAAGGCCTATGGCCAAGCTATTCATCCAAAGACTCATGTTTTATGTTCAATAAGGCCTACGACTAGGTGATTACGCCACATGTACCTCCGTACCCGAAGATCAATAAAACTAAGTTCTTGAAACTTAGTCTAAATTTTCCAAAGTTCGCTATTATCTTTAATCACTTACCCAACACTCGGGGCTCATCATAATGAAAGTATTTACAAACTCGCACCCGATACTCAAGGGCTTCAATATATAGCGCAACAAATATTCGGCTATGCCATCCAGCTCAAAGCCTTGACCTGAATAGCTGACTCGCCCCCAAGGCGTCAGGCAAACTAAAGGGTCTCGCACAGGGCAAACCCCTAGAATTTCTCATCAAACTACACACAAACACATGTCTAAATCATATAAGGCAGAATAAACTTTACATATAATTTTTTATGTCTTATATGAAGCAACTTTTCTATAAAGTACTAAGTTACACCTCAAAATTAAGGAAAAATTCTTCATCTTCATTCAACATTCTTTGGATGATCCAGATAGTAGGGTGGCGAGCAGCTGCGTAGTGAGGTGCCATGGTAAAGACACCACCTAGTGGAGAAGGAAGATGTCGAAATATGTGGTCCAAGTCAAGAGTTGGGTAAGGAACGTGCACCCAGGAAAATGCTAGCACCAACAACAAGTTGAAGTTTGATATAATGGTGGTTTCTCTTGCCTTGCTGAAATTTCGTCATCACCGCGGCAAGGTCTTGAGGTTGTGGATCTCGAGAAAACATCACAATATATACTCGGGCCAAGGCTTGACGATAAAACTCTATGAATTCCTCCACCTCGAATAAACGATCCTAGAGAAGAGCAAGCGTAAAAGCATGCTTATGGTTAGCCCAAAATTCAACACCCGTTCCTCGAGAGTTTTCTATCAGCGCATTCATTCGAGCATGGAGCGTTGGCCCTCTTGCACCTCATTCAATCGGATACCTAAATAAAACAAGGGTTCACGGTCATTTTTTAGCTCACAAAAAGACTCGGGGGCTCTGCCAAAAAACTTACATATCATTTTCTCACTCGCCCTTGAAATTTCCTCAAGAAGATAGGCTTAATGGTCCAAAGTTTTCCGCGTCTTTGACTGGGAAATATCAAATATACCTTGTACAACCTGAAGATTAGTTTCCATCCATTTTATATGTTGAATCTTTTCAGCATACAAGGGAGGATCAACAACACGCGTAATCACATTGTCGTATGGCGTCGCGCATACAATAGGTGTAGATGGATTAGTGGAAGGAACATAGGAATTAGACATCATCTGGAAAGATGGACCAAAATACAAGTATTCATATACTTGATACAAAGAAAGGATCCATGGGTCAAGCCACAGACGCACCTTCTATATGTCACCGATGCCAAAGGCGATGCCCTGCCCAATGAAGTGCTTAATGTCCTAGATGGCTCGCTAGAATTGGGAGCCCTCCCTACATTCGCAAGCTAATAGGGGTCAGCCACGGAGATACTTGGCCTAGATAAGCTGCAGCTAGAGTCCCCCATTGATGGCTCAGTTGATGTGGAGCCTATTGGGAACCCCAAGAGCAAGGTATGATGAGCACAGCAGCAAGTTTTCCCTCAGTTATGGAACCAAGGTAATCGAACCAGTAGGATAAAAAGCCCACTTCCGAAGGTGTTGCTAGCAACGTGGAACCTGCACACAACACAACCGAAATACTTTGCCCCAACTTATCAGTGATGTTGTCAAGCTCACTAGTTTTGCTGAAAACAAAGGATTAAACATACAGTGTGGAAGAAAGTAATTGCTTGTAGTAATTGCAGAAAGTAAATAGTAAACAGTAGATGAAATATTAGTGGGAAGGAATGGGCCAGTGTCCACAGTTCACTAGAGGTGTTTCTCCATAAGATAAATAACATGTTGGGTGAACAAATTGCAGCTGGGCAATTGACAAATAGAGAATGCATGACAATGCATGTACATGACCTGATGATCACTATGAGATTCACTTGGGAATTACAACATGATACATAGACCATAATCCAACTGCATCTATGACTAGTAATCCACCTCCGGGATATCATCCGAATAACTCTCGGGTATTAAGTTACAAGCAACAGATAATCGCATTAAGCAAAGTGTGTAATGTAAACAATACAATTGCCCTTGGACAAAGGATTATTGTTTTCTCCCTAGTACCAACAACATATCTACAATCTTAGAAGTTTCTGTCACTCTCCCAGATTACTAGAGGCATGAACCTACTATCGAGCATAAATACCCGCTCTTGGAGTCACAAGCAAATACTTGGCTAGAGTAACTACTAGCAACAGAGAGCATGCAAGATCACAAATAACATAGTCATGATAGAACAATAATCAATCTGACATAATGCTCAATATTCATCGGATCTCAGCAAACACAACATGTAGCATTACAATAAGATGATCTTGATCATGATAGGCAGCTCACAAGATCTAAACATGACGACACAAATAGTACAAACAACCATCTAGCTATTGCTATGGACCCGTAGTCCAAGGATGAAATACTCACACGTCACTCCGGAGGCATGCATGGTGATTAAGAAGGCCTCCGGGACGATCTCCCCTCTTCGGCAGGATTCTGGGAAGAGCTTCAGATCCCTCCCGATCTAGGGACGACGGTGGCGGTGGCTACGGACTTTTTCGTGGAATTCTGATCGGGTACTTAGGGTTTTCTTCTCGGGGGATTATATAGGCGGAGAGGCGAGGTTGATGGAGCGCCAGGGGGCCCACACCCTAGGGCGACGCGCCCCTGGCCGTGCCTGGCCCCGGTGTGGCCGCCCTGGGGTACGTCTCTTCTATTTCTCTAGATATGTATGGTAGAGGGTTGGGTGGTATCCAACTTTTTTTATTCATTAGTTCCCGTCCCTAGAGGAAAAAATTGAGCATTTTGCAAAGGCACTTGCCCCCAGAACACGCAAGACTCCTCCCGACTCCACCCCCTCTCCTCCGGACTCTGTCTCTAAAAAATAGGAATGTTGGCTTTTGTTTCGTCCAATTCAGAGAATATTTCTTTACTAGCTTTTATGAAATACAAAAACAGCATAAAACAGAAAACTGGCTCTGTGGCACTTGTTAATATATTAGTTCCAGAAAATTCATAAAAATGCCACAAAGTGTAGACAAAAACATAAGATAATTGGTGCAAAATAAGCATGAAGCATCAAAAATTATAGATATGTTCGCAACGTATCAGCATCCCCAAGCTTAACTCCTGCTCGTCCTTGAGTAGGTAAGTGATAAAAAGAATAATTTTTGAGGTCACATGCACCAACACAATCTTGATCAAGGTATTTCAAAGCATTAATAGCTGGGATCAAAGTACTCTAAACATAAGCATGAAAGATATATTTCTAACAACAAGACATAGCAACTATGTTGCAACATGAAAGGCAACACAAACAAAAGATCATGAATAATGCTTTGAAAGACATTTGTTTGTTTCACATAAAGAAAACATAGAAAGAGTGGTATTCAGCTTGTCCTTCATGGAATAGAAAAACAGAAATGCATAGGACACCTTTAAAGTTCATAAGGGTGACTAGATACAAATAATTTTAGAACAAGAAATACCAGAATTATGAATCAATCAACAAGTTTTGGGACAATGCACATTGAACTCAGAATGACAACTATGCTCTCTTATCTGGTGCATAAAGATAGAAGATGGAGACTCAACAAAAAGTAAAAAGAAAGGCCCTTCGCAGAGGGAAGCAGGGATTAAATGGTTTTATAAAGCTTCCAAAATTATGGTACTCATTAGCTTTGATCTCTCATTACCCCTATCATAATCATCTTGAAGTGATTAAGGTTAAAGTGAGGGCAAATATGAGTTATATGCTTTACAAATCACAAGTTGAAAATCCCATGCCCCTTGAGTACGAGTACTGTCAACACCCGGATTTTTAATCCCAGATGCTTGTTATGCCATATGTTGCAATCCCAGGATTACCATTTTTACGAGACATAACAGATTGGATATCATAGTACATCATCCATTACAAACCATACATAAGGTCTTACAAAAATAAGGATCTCATGATCCGGTTCTTAATACAATTCAAGCAGCGGAATAACGTAATAATAACGATAGCATAGGCGAGGCTCCATCTTCATGGTCATAGGCAATGCTGACAATGGGAGATGATCCTAGTTGTCATAATCTTCCAGTTGTCCATCTTCCTGATACTCCTCTTCATAGTCTGGCCACGGGAATAGCCAGGGACAAAGCCTTGAGTACTCTTTAAGTACTCGCAAACTAATACTAACAAGTGAAGTGGGTTTGAGTAGGATATACTAAGATCTAGGGTTATTTTGCAAAAATCCAGATTTACCTCTAATAAGTTCAAAAGCAAAGAAAGCTAGTTGAACATTTTGTAACACCTAAGTGGGAACTTGAATTTCATATCACAACTCTGTTGTGGTCAAGTCAAGCCATAAATCATTTCATAAGTCATTTTGAAAACATCTGATGACGGAACAATATGGCCACTCCAACTGTCCATAACCGCGGACGCGGATATTCGAATAGTTTGACACTCTGCACAAATTGTACACTTTCACCACAACATTCGATACATCCGTCAGGAACAATCCTAAATTCACCATACTCAATATGCGGATAATCAATCCTAACCTTTCAATTACACGCCCTAGTATAGGCACCTCTCCTGTGAGTTTGGCCTCCCAACCATGACCAACTGTCATCTTGGGTACTGCACATGTGGACAATCTTCACAAGGTAGCCTCAGCTATGACCTTGGCCGCAAGGGAACCATACTAAGGTATATTGTAATATCCCTAAAATCATGTTTTCAAACTCATGCATATCATCCATGCATCCATGATCATGTGGAGTTCATTTCAAACAAATCAATTCAAAAACAGGAGCATATGAGCTCATTATTTTATGTGATCAGCATTTAAAACAAATGCTACTCTCCAATGAGAGATTGTTGTTCATTGAACCAAACCTTGTTGTCTTATTGCTCTCAGATTGTATTGCTAGATTGCTAGGATTTAAACCAAAGTTTCAAAACAAATATGATTTGAAAACCAATTTCAAAACCTATTTAAAACTAGGACTATGTCACTGCTTATTTTGTTTTATTCCAAGTGACCAGGCCAATTCAAAGTGACCACTTGGTTTTGTGTCCAGAATTGTGAGTGTTGCACTCTAAAAAAAATCCTGAAAAGATTTGAATTCAAACAGTTTTGAAATCATTTGAAATTGATTCCTGAAATTGCAAATAGAAAAAGAAAAGGAGAAAAGAAATAGAAAAGGGCCGGCGCCACCTTTCTAGCCCAACAACAGAACCAGCCCACTAAGCCCACCCGGGTTCCCCCTTCTCTCTCTCACTCGAAGACAAACCCACCAAGTCACCACCGACCCCACCTCCTCTCTGCTTTCTCACGGCAAGTGGACCTCCACGCCGTCGTCCTCAATCACGCTGGCCGAGGCGCTTCCGCTACATTCTCGCCATATCCGCGAGCTTAATTACCATTGATTCAGTGCGTAATCGCCGCCCCCCTCCTGGATACTTAACCCCCTCTGCACCGCGAGCATTTCCCCTCACCTAGCGCCACCACTCCGCCACCAGGCTGCACGAATTCGAACCACTCCGCCGCTGCACAGACGCACTCCAGCGACTAATCTTGGTGAGTACTGACCGCCCCCTATCTCTGGTTCAAACCATCATGACCAGCGTGTCTTTGCGCGTTCACGGATGCCTTCTGTTTGTTTTCTCGTGACCCAGAGCGACGTCTTCGTTCATGCCCGCGACCACCTGAGCCGCCGCTCGACTCCGACGTGCAATCCAGGTAAACGCGACCGCCCCTTGCCTTCCCTCCGATGGTATCATGATCACCAAGTCCTTGCGCACCTCCTAATCCATTTGGCTCGTGCCAAGCCGACGTAAAACCTCGACAACGTCTTCGGCAGCAAGCATCTGACGCCGCCAGCAACTCCGACGAGCTCCCTCGGCCACTACAGTGCGCCCCTTGACCAACCATCGCCACCTTGAGCATCAGCAACACACGGCTAGCTTGGTAAGCCCCTTCTCCCTCTCCCGCGCGACCTGGAATGCCGGTAGCAGCTCTGTCAGAGACGCCGCCGCCAGTCGCCACCGCTAGCGCCGCCACTGGATGGTCAGGTTGCTTAGGATCGTTAGGTCTAGATCCTGTGGATACGATAGATCCTAGGCGAAATGGTAAGATTAGATCTGGGCCGCGCGTTTAAGTTGGATCTGATGGCTCATAGACGCGATCCAGAGCGAACCGGTACGCACCAATCAGAACATGACGCGTGGCTAGGATTTAGATTTAAAGTCAGAATTTGAATCTATTAGATGTTTGATTTTGTTTTAATCATAACTTTTGATTCCCACGTCCAAATTTGATGAATTTTATATCAATGGAATCAGGATAGAAAGCCTTTTCCAAATATGCAATGTGTTTAATGTTTTGCTTCTGTTAAAATGGTTTTATTTACAGAAACATGTGTAGGCCTATTTTGTGTATATTAATTATTTGAGAAATGTTTTAGTGTTCAAATAAAGTTTGTTTGGAAAGTTTTGAACTTGTTTATGAACCAGTACTGTGCACTTGTCTTGTTGAGTATAGAAAATCATCACATGTCATATTGCATGCATCCATGTATTTTTGCTTGTATTTATTTTGTATGTGATTTGGTGCTATCATTTTATGTGTAGATTTTGGTGCAAATAGTGATTGTGATTGTGAGGATTGTTGCTTGCGCAACTACCAAGGCAAGTGGTGCTTCATAATTTTATTCCTATGTTTTTCAAATATGCATTAGAAATATTTTTGCTAGACTTGCATGGATAAATTTTTGGTTTATATATGCTATGCTTGGGAAATCCTAGTAGTTGTAGAATTGCTAAGTTAAGATGTTTATCTATGCCATGCTTAGCCTAGCTAGTAGCATCCAAGGGTGGTAAATTATTCATGTTATGATAAAAATATTTCTAAGTCTTTGACTATGTTTTTGCTTAATAAAACAACTAAGTGAATGAATCACCTAGGTGGAATGGTTGTGAATGGGTTATGTTGAGTGGTTACACAAGGCCCATTTATATGGTTTACCTTGTGTATCTCACTTGTGGAAAGCCACCCAGGAACAAAGGGATTTGAGAGGCCAAATGTTAAGAAGCTTCTAGTGCAGCCACTTGGCAATATGGGCTCTGCCTGGACCATATAGGTTGCAATAACTTAGCTATTTGGACAGTTGGTGGTAGTGGGATTGATAGGTTGGAGCGCGTCCATTTGGTCTAAGGGAAGGCTTATGAAAGGTCCTGTCTTGGTGAAAATCAAGTCTTGTGGGGAAAGTGCACAACCTCTGCAGATGGAAGAATCTAAGTACTTAGCCATGTCCCTGGAAAAGGACAACTTGAGCATCAAGACATGGAAGCTATCAAGAATCTCCTCATCCCAATTTCTAAGTAAAACTTGTGGTTGAACAAGGGTGAAGGACCCCAATGTCTATTGGTGGTTCCTTGGGAAAAGTTTTGACAAAGAAAAACTTAGTGTTTTCAAATGATAGGCAAAACCTATTTTGAGCAAAGCAAGCCTAAGCTACACTTAGCCAAATTGCATATAGTATCTAGTCCACCAATATTCTACTAAGGTATCACTTGCCAATACTATTCCAATGTATTGACCCACTCTGGCTATAACTTGTGATGTTGTAGGATATTCTCATGAGGATTAGGAGTCATGAGTCTACACTCAACATGCTTGCCTGTGGCACATAAAGATGAAGACATATTTATCTATTTACTTGTTTAAACTCTTGTACTAGGCCTGTGGCCATGGAGTTGTAAAAGACTATGTTGTCTCTGGAATGACTGTAATAATGACCTTTGTTTCTGTGTACTTCATCTTAAACTGTGGATGCTAGCATTGATCTAGGGACTAGCATTGCAATCACAGGGATCCTTTCCTTTACAAAGGAGGGATCTTACAGATGGTATCAGAGCACTGTGTTGCCTATAGGATTATGACCCTAGGATTGGAAAACCACTAAGGAAAAAAATTCAACAACTTCCACACTTGTCTTTTCTTCTCGTAAACTTTTCTAATCTTCTTTCTCATATCTATTTGTAGATGAACTCCATCAACAAAGCCGTGAAGAAGGGACCACTCATGACAATGACTTTGGAATGTGAGACAGAGTTCCCCAAGGCTCTCAAGGACCTCATGGTTGCCATGGGAATACATGGTGCAGCTGTGTACAAAGGTTTTCCTGTGATGGATGAAGGAGTTGAGTACTGGTGGGTGCAACTTCACTTGTATAAAAACAAGGAAGAAAACCACAAGGACTCAGGATTCTGCATGGTCACCAACACAATGATGCACACCACATTCTTTGATTCAGCAAGGGATGCAGCTTGGAGAGCCATCAAAGAACTTGGTGATAGAATCAAGTACAGAATGCTCAACACTCAGAATGATCTTAAGGAAGAGAAGAAGCATGCCCAAGAGTTAGAGGCTACCAACCAAAGCCTAAGGAAGGACATCATAGACTTAGCAATGGGTGATCTAGACAAACAGATTGCCTCTAGGGATGCCCTTTTAGCCAACTTGGCAAGTGAGATGGAATTGTAAGCGTACCTCATTAGTTGGACCACCACACTTATCATTTTATTTTCCAAAAAATGTTGTCTAATAAGTTGAACCTTGGATGTTTGTAATGGATTTTATTTATGCTATGACTTGTGTGTTTGTCAGTGTTATGCATGTGATGCCATGTCTTGTGATTTGTCTTAAATTGTGTTGATTCTAACTTTTCTATCTTATTAAATAGATGCCTAATGTTACCATCAGCACTGTTGAAGAGTTCCAGGGAACTCGTTTTGGCCCTCGTATTATTGAGCTCACTACCTTGCTCAATCTCCCTCTTCCTACCATCATGGTGCTTCCCCTCACCAAGTTTGAGAGGAAAGACCTTTGGGGCTTCAAGGTCAATCAGCCCGGACGCCAGACTGAGCCTACCACGGAGGCTATCATCTTCAAGCTCATGCACGATGACAAGGAGAGAGGCCTAGAGGTAGTCATGCAGGCTTGATTGGACGTCTGTTAGGGAGACACTATTGACAGGTTAGAGGTACTCACTTCCACGCCTTCGATAGACGTGATGAGGATGGAGAGGCCATCAACTTCGAGGACACTTCGAGGGAGACAGCAGAGCCGATTCGTCTATACCTCCAGGACTTAGAGGTTCTTCTTAGGCACGTGGACACCGATAGGACCAACGTCATGCTTAGCAATGACGAACTCCAGGTGCAGCTTCGTGAGAAGGACAAGCTCTTCACGGAGCAAGATGAGATAGTCAAGGAGATGGAGGCAAAGTTCGAGAGTCAGGACAGAAAGTTCAAGAGTCAAGAGAAGCGAGTCCAAGATAGGAACAAGAGGATTCAAGACATGACTGCAGAACTGGAGGCCAAGGACTTCGAGCTCAAGCATCAGCAGACTGTGATTGAGAGGCTTCGTTCTCAGAAGAGGGCTCTCAAAGCCAAAGTAGAGACCTTGACCACCAATGTCGAGGAATACAAGACCGCTATGGAGAATGCAGGTCTTACCTTTGTTGAGGAGGAGGTTGATGCTGAGGAGTAGTGATGGCTACTCATTTATCATTTATTTATCATACTTTATATTGAGTCGCAATGACCATCCAACATGTGGATGGCTTGCTATTGGTGTGTTTACTTTGCAAACTTTTCGTTTATGTTGTTGAACTATTATAATTATGATGCATGTTTGGTGATTGTTTATGTGATGTATTGTGCATGTTAGCATCTATGGGTATCTCATTCTTATCTCTATTGAACAAACACAGATGCCTCCCCGTCATGCCAATCCCAACCCCAACAAAAACAACATCACCCCTGAGATGCAGCAAATGATGACAAAGCTGACTCACTGATGAAAATGATGACTACGTTCATCCAGAATCAGAACAACAACAACAACAACAACAACAACAACAACAACAACAACAACAACAACAACAACAACAACAACAACAACAACAACAACAACAACAACAACAACAACAACAACAACAACAACAACAACAATAACAACAACAACAACCCACCGGGTTTTGACATGCTTACCAGGTTCTTGAGATTGAGGCCAGCAAAGTTTTCAGGAACAACTGATCCTATGGTGGCCAATGATTGGCTACGCTCTGTGAACAAGGACTTGGTAACAGTTGGTTGTACTGATGAAGAGAAAGTCAGATTTGCAGCTCACTTGTTGGAAGGACCAGCAGCTACTTGGTGGGATAACTTCTAGATCACCACTCCCATTGTAGATGTGACATGGGCTATCTTTGAAGATGGTTTTCGTACTGCTCACATCTCATCCGGAGTGATGAGTTTGAAGAAGAAAGAGTTCCATAATCTGAAGCAGCGCCACCGCAGCGTGGCTGAATATATTGAGGAGTTCAACAATCTGGCGCGTTATGCACCGGATGAAGTTGACACTGATGCTAAGAGGAAGGAAAAGTTCCTTGAAGGGTTGAATGATGAACTGAACCTGCAGCTATCAGTGGCCTATGTTCCCACTTACCAGTCTCTTTGTGATAAGGCTGCTATTTTGGAGAACAAAATGAAGCAAGTTGAGAGTAGGAAGAGAAAGCACTCGGACAAGCACAGCTCGGGATCGTCTCACAAGCGTTCCCATTATGATGATAGTGGAAGCTCAGGATCCCACAAGCATGGGAAATTCAACAAGCACCAAAACCACAACCGTCATCATGACAACAAACATCACTGTAGTCATGACAATGACAAGTACAACAATCACAAGGGTGGATATAAGAACCACCACAGTGGTAGTGGAAGTGGCAGTGGAAGTCAGCCTGTCAAGAAGGATATTAGTCAGGTTGAGTGTTTCAAGTACAAGAAGATGGGGCATTATGCAAATGAATGCCCAGAAAAGAAAGTTGAAGGACCCAACAAGCCCAACCCTTTTCAAAAGGGACAAGTGAACCACATCAATGTGGAGGAAATCTATGAGGAGCCAGATGCTGTTGTTGGTAAGTTCAAACTCAATTCTATTCCAGCACTTGTTCTTTTTGATACTGGAGCATCGCATTCATTCATATCAAAAGCATTTGTTGATAGAAATGAGTTTCCAACTGAAAACATTGGGTGTCCAATAAAAGTTAGTTCTCCAGGTGGAGATATGATAGTAAGTCTTGGATGCCGGGATCTAGTGATAGAGTTTGGAAAGCATAAGTTTCCAGTGAGTCTGATAATCCTAGATTCTCAAGGACTAGATGTAACATTGGGAATGGATTGGATGGCTAAGTATGAAGGAGTACTAGATTGTGCTAATCATACTGTTGCACTCACAACCCCGGAAAAGAAACGGATTAGATTCAAGTCTAACTTTGAATCAAAAGGGAGTAAGCTAAATTCTCTTAAGGGGGTTAGCATAGACAGCGTGCCTATTGTGAGTGAGTATCCAGATGTGTTTCCAGAAGAATTGCCGGGAATGCCACCAGATAGAGATGAGGAGTTTCTTATTGATTTGCTACCAGGATATGGACCAATAGCAAAAAGACCATACAAGATGTCAGTTGACGAGTTGAAAGAACTCAAGAAGAAACTTGGAGAACAGTTGCAAAAAGGTTTTATCCAACCAAGTTCTTCATCTTGGGGAGCACCAGTTTTGTTTGTGGAAAAGAAAGATAGAAGTCAAAGGTTATGCATAGATTACCGTTCACTCAATGAGGTGACTATCAAGAACAAATACCCTTTACCTAGAATCAATGACTTGTTTGATCAGCTAGAAGGAGCTTGTGTGTTCTCAAAGATTGATCTCCGATCAGGTTATTTCCAGATCAAGATAAGAGAACAAGACATACCTAAGACAGCTTTTACCACAAGGTATGGATTGTATGAGTATACCGTGATGCCATTTGGTTTGACCAATGCACCATCATACTTCATGAATATGATGAACAAGGTATTCATGGAATTTCTTGATAAATTTGTTGTCGTTTTCATCGATGACATTTTGATCTATTCCAAGAGTAAGGAAGAGCATGAAGGACATTTGCGTTTGATACTTGAGAAGCTTAGAGAACATAAGCTGTATGCCAAATTCAGCAAATGTGAGTTTTGGTTGAATGAAGTTGGATTTCTTGGACACGTTGTGTCAGGTGATGGAGTAGCAGTTGATCCTGCTAAAGTTTCAGCTATGACTGAATGGGAATCACCTAAGTCAGTAAAACAAGTTCGTAGTTTCCTTGGCTTGGCAGGATACTACAGAAGGTTTATTGAGAATTTCTCCAAGGTAGCAAAACCTATGACTGAATTGCTAAAGAAAGACAAGAAATTTGCTTGGTCTGAAGGTTGTGAACTCAGTTTTCAAGAATTGAAGAAGAGACTTGTGACAGCACCAGTCTTGTGTTTGCCGGATTTGGAGAAGGATTTCCAAGTGTATTGTGATGCATCTCATCATGGATTGGGTGCAGTGCTTATGCAAGAAAGAAAAGTTGTGGCATATGCCTCGAGACAACTCAAAACTCATGAAGTGAACTACCCCACTCATGATTTAGAGTTGGCCTCTGTTGTACATGCACTCAAAACATGGAGACACTATCTTTTGGGAAAGCGATGTGAAGTGTTCACAAATCACAAGAGTTTGAAGTATATCTTCACCCAGAAGGAAATTAACATGAGACAAAGAAGATGGCTAGAACTCATCAAGGATTATGACTTAAGTTTGCAATACCACCCCGGTAAAGCAAATGTTGTGGCAGATGCTCTAAGCCGTAAGGTTTTTGTGAATGGCCTTACTAAGGGAGAATTGCCAGATGATCTATGTGCCCAATTTAGAGATCTCAGATTGGAGATTGTGCCTGAAGGACACCTCATGTCTTTGGATGTTCAACCCACTTTGTTGGACAAGATCAAAGAAGCCCAAAAGGCAGATAAGGAAATAGAAGAGATTAAGGAAAAGATTAGCAAGGGAAAAGCCAAAGGATTCCATAAAGACGAACAAGGTACTTTATGGCATGGAAAACGTATCTGTGTTCCACAAGATCCGGAGCTTCGGAAACTGATTTTACAAGAAGCACACAACTCACCGTATTCCATTCATTCGGGTAACACCAAAATGTACATGGATATGAAGGAAAGATTTTGGTGGAATAATCTCAAGAAGGACATCGCCGAACATATTGCTTTGTGTGATGTATGTAGTAGAGTGAAAGCGGAACACCAGAAACCAGCAGGATTGCTTCAACCACTACCTATTCCTGATTGGAAGTGGGACAAGATTGGTATGGATTTCATTACCGAATTGCCAAGGACCAGGTCAGGATATGATTCTATTTGGGTAGTAGTGGATCACCTAACTAAGGTAGCTCATTTCATACCCGTAAAGACAACCTAAACAAGTGCTAAGTTGGACAAGATCTATATGAGTAGAACTGTATGTCTACATGGAGTACCCAAAAGTATTGTGTCTGATAGGGGAACACAATTCACTTCTCATTTTTGGAGACAGCTACATGAGTCATTGGGAACGAGGTTGGAATTCAGCACTGCTTTTCATCCTCAAACTGATGGACAAACAGAAAGGACTAATCAGATTCTTGAAGACATGTTGAGGGCATGTGCTCTAGACTATGGAGCCAGTTGGGATGAAAGTCTGCCTTACGCAGAATTTTCCTATGATAACAGTTATCAAGCCAGTATTGAGATGGCACCATTTGAGTTTCTCTATGGGAGAAAGTGTACCACCCCATTGCTATGGAATGGTGTGGGAGAAAGAAGTTTGTTCAGATCAGAACTTATCAAAGAGGCTGAAGAGGAAATCAAGCTAGTTAAGGACAGATTGAAGATAGCACAGTCTCGACAGAAAAGCTACGCAGATCCTAAGCGTAGAGAAGTCACCTATGAAGTTGGTGATAGATCTTATCTTAGAGTGTCACCACTTCGTGGAGTGAAAAGATTTGGAGTCAAAGGTAAATTGGCCCCAAGATATGTTGGACCCTTCAAGATTCTGAGTCATAAATGAGAAGTTGCTTATGAGATTGAATTGCCAGAGTCTTTGTCAGCAGTTCATAATGTGTTTCATGTGAGTCATCTTAAGAAATGTCATCCAGAAATGGAAGAGACTTCTTTGAAGGATACTATACCTTTGGAAGAGGTTCAATTGGAAAGTGATCTCACTTATGAAGAGAAACCAATCAAGATTCTTGAGACAACAGAAAGAGTTACATGGACTAAGACTATCAAATTCTACAAAGTTCAATGGAACCATCATTCCGAAGAAGAAGCAACATGGGAAAGAGAAGATGATCTTCGGAAAGACCACCCTCACCTATTTGCTAGCCAATCCGAATCTCAAGGGCGAGATTCACCTTAAGGGGGTTAGATTTGTAACATCCCTAAAATCATGTTTTCAAACTCATGCGTATCATCCATGCATCCATGATCATGTGGAGTTCATTTCAAACAAATCAATTCAAAAACAGGAGCATATGAGCTCATTATTTTATGTGATCAGCATTTAAAACAAATGCTACTCTCCAATGAGAGACTGTTGTTCATTGAACCAAACCTTGTTGTCTTATTGCTCTCAGATTGTATTGCTAGATTGATAGGATTTAAACCAAAGTTTCAAAACAAATATGATTTGAAAACCAATTTCAAAACCTATTTAAAACTAGGACTATGTCACTGCTTATTTTGTTTTATTCCAAGTGACCAGGCCAATTCAAAGTGACCACTTGGTTTTGTGTCCAGAATTGTGAGTGTTGCACTCTACAAAAAATCCTGAAAATATTTGAATTCAAACAGTTTTGAAATCATTTGAATTGATTCCTGAAATTGCAAACAGAAAAAGAAAAGGAGAAAAGAAATAGAAAAGGGCCGGCGCCACCTTTCTAGCCCAACAACAGAACCAGCCCACTAAGCCCACCCGGGTTCCCCCTTCTCTCTCTCTCACTCGCAGACAAACCCCCCAAGTCACTGACCGCCTGACCCTACCTCCTCTCTGTTTCTCTCGCTGGCAAGTGGACCCTGCGACCACGTCGTCGTCGTCCTCAATCACGCGTGGCCGAGGCGCTCCGCCGTTACCTCGCCGCAGTCACTGCGAGCTTAATTACCATTGATTCAGCGCGTAATCGCCGCCCCCCTCCTGGATACTTAACCCCCTCTGCACCGCGAGCATTTCCCCTCACCTAGCGCCACCACTCCGCCACTAGGCTGCACGAATTCGAACCACTCCGCCGCTGCACAGACGCACTCCGGCGACCAATCTCGATGAGTACTGACTGCCCCTGTCTCTGGTTCAAACCATCATGACCAGCGTGTCTTTGCGCTTTCACTGATGCCTTCTGTTTGCTTTCTCGTGACCCAGAGCGACGTCTTCGTTCATGCCCGCGACCACCTGAGCCGCCGCTCGACTCCGACGTGCAATCTAGGTAAAACGCGACCGCCCCTTGCCTTCCCTCCGATGCTATCATGATCGCCAAGTCCTTGCGCACCTCCTAATCCATTTGGCTCGTGCCAGGCCGACGCAGAACCTCGGCAACGTCTTCGGCAGGAAGCATCTGACGCCACCAGCAACTCTGACGAGCTCCCTCAGCCACTACAGTGCGCCCCTTGACCAGCCATCGCCACCTTGAGCATCAGCAACACACGGCGAGCTTGGTAAGCCCCGTCTCCCTCTCCCGTGTGACCTGGAACGCCGGTAGCAGCTCTGACAGAGACGCCGCCGCCTGTCGCCTCCGCTAGCCCCGCCACTGGATGGTCAGGTTGCTTAGGATCGTTAGATCTAGATCCTGTGGATACGATAGATCCTAGGCGAAACGGTAAGATTAGATCTAGGCCGCGCGTTTAAGTTAGATCTGATGGATCACAGACGCGATCCAGAGCGAACCGGTACGCACCAATCAGAACATAACGCGTGGCTAGGATTTAGATTTAAAATCAGAATTTGAATCTATTAGATGTTTGATTTTGTTTTAATCATAACTTTTGATTCCCACGTCCAAATTTGATGAATTTTATATCAATGGAATCAGGATAGAAAGCCCTTTCCGAATATGCTATGTGTTTAATGTTTTGCTTCTGTTAAAATGGTTTTATTTATAGAAACGTGTGTAGGCCTATTTTGTGTATATTAATTATTTGAGAAATGTTTTAGTGTTCAAATAAAGTTTGTTTGGCAAGTTTTGAACTTGTTTATGAACCAGTACTATGCGCTTGTCTTGTTGAGTATAGAAAATCATCACATGTCATATTGCATGCATCCATGTATTTTTGCTTGTATTTATTTTGTATGTGATTTGGTGCTATCATTTTATGTGTAGATTTTGGTGAAAATAGTGATTGTGATTGTGAGGATTGTTGCTTCCCCAACTACCAAGGCAAGTGGTGCTTCATAATTTTATTCCTATGTTTTTCAAATATGCATTAGAAATATTTTTGCTAGACTTGCATGGATAAATTTTTGGTTTATATATGCTATGCTTGGGAAATCCTAGTAGTTGTAGAATTGCTAAGTTAAGATGTTTATCTATGCCATGCTTAGCCTAGCTAGTAGCAACCAAGGGTGGTAAATTATTCATGTTATGATAAAAATATTTCTAAGTCTTTGACTATGTTTTTGCTTAATAAAACAACTAAGTGAATGAATCACCTAGTTGGAATGGTTGTGAATGGGTTATGTTGAGTGGTTACACAAGGCCCATTTATATGGTTTACCTTGTGTATCTCACTTGTGGAAAGCCACCCAGGAACAAAGGGATTTGAGAGGCCAAATGTTAAGAAGCTTCTAGTGCAGCCACTTGGCAATATGGGCTCTGCTTGGACCATATAGGTTGCAATAACTTAGCTATTTGGACAGTTGGTGGTAGTGGGATTGATAGGTTGGAGCGCGTCCATTTGGTCTAAGGGAAGGCTTCTGAAAGGTCCTGTCTTGGTGAAAATCAAGTCTTGTGGGGAAAGTGCACAACCTCTGCAGATGGAAGAATCTAAGTACTTAGCCATGTCCCTGGAAAAGGACAACTTGAGCATCAAGACATGGAAGCTATCAAGAATCTCCTAATCCCAATTTCTAAGTAAAACTTGTGGTTGAACAAGGGTGAAGGACCCCAATGTCTATTGGTGGTTCCTTGGGAAAAGTTTTGACAAAGAAAAACTTAGTGTTTTCAACTGATAGGCAAAACCTATTTTGAGCAAAGCAAGCCTAAGCTACACTTATCCAAATTGCATATAGTATCTAGTCCACCAATATTCTACTAAGGTATCACTTGCCAATACGATTCCAATGTATTGACCCACTGTGGCTGTAACTTGTGATGTTGCAGGATATTCTGATGAGGATTAGGAGTCATGAGTCTACACTCAACATGCTTGGCTGTGGCACATGAAGATGAAGACTTATTTATCTATTTACTTGTTTAAACTCTTGTACTAGGCATGTGGCCATGGAGTTGTAAAACACTATGTTGTCTCTGGAATGACTATAATAATGACCTTTGTTTCCGTGTACTTCATCTTAAACTGTGGATGCTAGCATTGATCCAGGGACTAGCATTGCAATCACAGGGATCCTTTCCTTTACAAAGGAGGGATCTTACATATATAAATTTCCAGTCAAGCCCTACCCAAATTTCGGGTATTGTGGTTGTACGGTAAAATTGGAATGGTATCGCATCCAGACAACCATCAGTTTTATAAAGGGCCAAGGCTCATGCCTTAACATTTTCATCATCCAAAATCATCTGGTGTTCGAGAACACATGTCAAAACATTTCAGTAGAATGACTCACCATTCTAAGGTTTTCATAACCATTTTCACCAAGTATTCCCATCTAAAGTTAATCAAGTTTTATCCTTAGCACTAGCATCTACAAGTGGGTGCAAATACTAATGAGGGATGGTAAACAAGTGTATCTTATCTAAGTTCAATCTCATGCCTTAGGATGACATCAAGATTTATCTAACTTAGACCCAGTTTTATGCTCTTTATGCTACCTTCAAATATCTTTCTAATATCTACAAGTCACTAAGTAAACTTTTGATAGAAAGCCTTGATAAAGAAATAAAAGAAGTAAGCTTGCAAATGAAACTGGGATTTGGTATCATCAAGTGGGGATAATCACATATGCTTAAGTCATATAGTTCGCATAGTAACAATCAAGTTTTAGCTTGCCAAGTCAACTGGTAGTATTAGGCTTTCCTTGTTCCTCGTAGTATCCTTCTTCCTTCTCGTATCCTTGGTCGGTACTAGTGTCTGTAAATAAATACGAGGTACACAATCACCACACAATACTTAACTATTTCTATATATCACACAATGATCTAGCATCATCACTATTATAACAAAGATTAAAGCACTTGTCTTATTTATTTTATTTTAGCAAAGTAACTTCTACTCATTAAAAAATTACTTAAGATTTAATATTCTCCAACTAAAACATGGGATCATGTTGACACATGCCATCGCCACATATTTCAGGACATGAGAATGTGATTTAAAGTGGTGTCACAATTTAATAAGGTTTAACCTTTTTATTTTAATTAAATAAAATGACTAGAATGGCCTATGAGGCATTCTTTTATTACTTGATCATTATTTCTGCAAGTAACTCTACATATTTTTATATATTCTGAAAGGTATGGTTAAATGTGATTTTCGAGAGTTGGAATCAACTCAAAAGCTTTTATGGTTGAATTTTGAAAAATATTTGAATGCATAAAAGCTTTTGCCTTGTTATTTTTACCATGGGTGATCTACAAATCTAAATGGTTTGAATCCAACGGGCTTGGATTAAGCACTCTAGTACCTTTCTAACAAAATTAGTTTCATGCATTTTGGTTTAGTGAATTGAGCTAGGTTGATTTTTTGTATCTAGGTACAGAACTGAGTTTGAAATTAAATGAATAAAACTAAGTTTGAATTGTTGGGTCGCGCGGGATGTTTCACTGGGTCGGCCCACTATGCACAGCGCGTGGGCTGGTTAAGTGAGCGACCCCACTTGTTAGTGAGACAACGAGTGACGAAGCGGTACGGGGCGATTAGGACTGTGCGATCTAGTTCTAATCCTACGGTTGTGGTTCATCGTCCACGCCTGAACAGGACGCGGCGAGGCTGAACCCTAGCGCGGCCAGTGGGGGTCAGTGGGGGCTCACCGGGGCTCCTGCGATGGTCGGCGATGGGGCGAACGACAAATTCGATGACGGCGATCCTCCTAGTACCGGTGGCTCCTCCTGGGGTGGCTCCAATCGACGGCGCCTCTCATCCTCTGTAGCGGCAAACTCCGGTGAAATTCCGGCCACCTGGTGCTCTCCTTGCTCTGGGAGTGAGTGGGTGTGATCAGTGAGAGGTAGGGAGTGATATGGTGTGCTCAAATCGAACAGGGGTGGCCTTCTTTTATAGTGCCTGAAGGGGACCGACGGGCGCGGATGGAGCTCGTCGTGGTCGTGGGCATAGCGTGCTAATGGCATGGGCGACAATAGGGGGCGGTGTGTTGCCTCCTGGTGAAGCTCAACGGCTTGATGGCGAGGCGTGGGGAGGTGCGAAACGGTCGGAACGTCACGATGCTCTGGGCGGGTCCGACGACAAGTTTAATGGCGCACGGGCTGTCCTGGTCGTGCAGTGGCGAATGGGGTTGTCTGGCGGTGTGCTGGGATGTTGGCGATCACGTACGCAAGCGGCAAGGGCGGCGTGCATTCTGGGGGCTGGTGTCACGTGTGGCGCTCTGGCACGCTCTCGGCTCGCATGTAGAGAGACTGGGCGCGTTCTTGGCGGGTGGTCTAGGGGTTGGCTCCGCTCGAGGCTTGGACAGGGGGTGGCGGTGGATGGTGGTCAGTGCTCCAGACATGCTTGCTAGGCTTGAGGCTTCTCCTAGCTCGCTGTCGACTTGGGAGTGGCAAGTTAGGCTCGGCATGCTCACCATTAATGGCTATGCTTGCTCACAGTGATGCTAAGGATTGTTAAAGAGGCTAGATGATCTACTAAGAGCTTGCTACAACCAGAGAGGGAACAAGGTTGGCCACAATCACTGCTGCAAATTGTGTTTGATGTTTTGTTGTTTGCTGATCACAAGGTGTTTGATGAAATGGCCGAAAGAAATTCAAATTTGAATTTTGGATTCAAACTTGGTGGGTTTGCTAGGCACATACTAGGGAGTATTGGGTTACCTGGATTGGTCAAGGGGCACTAGTTTGGTTGGGTTGTGAAAAGGTGTGATCTTCACATATGATAAAGATTCAATTTTAAATTGTCATTTGAATGGGGTTGCTAAATGTTTCTGTAAGTTTGAAAGGTGGGATTTGATTCACTTTTACTTGGTCTTGCAAGGGGTGAAAATAATTGGAAAATTTTCTATTTGAAATCTTGGACTAGAAACACTCAAAGTGACCTAGTGAGCAAGATTGACAAAAATGACCATTTGCCTTATTTGATTTGTTTTTGATTTTCTCTTGATTTGTTTCTACTTGGAAATGTTTTATATGATGTTATTTTCATCTTTAAACCATTCCTTTCTATTTAGGTTAATCACACAAGTCCATTCATGCATTCACAAAAATCATCTCATACACACATGCATTCATTTGGTTTTTATTTAATCAAAGTTTTCGTTAACCCTAATTTTAGTGATTATAATTTGATAAGCATTGTTCCATATTTTTGGGATGTTACAAACCTTCCCTCCTTAAACAAAATCTCGTCCCGAGATTTGAAAAAAGAAAAAAAGATTACCTAGGATTTAAAGAGATCGGGAAACTCCATCCTGATGTGATCTTCTCGCTCCCAGGTAGCTTCTTCTTCAGTGTGGTTACTCCACTGAATTTTGAGAAACTTGATGCTTCGGGTTCTAGTGGTTCTGAAAGCTTCCTCAAAAAACGGATGGGTACTTCGGGATATGTCAGGTCATCGTTGATCTCTATGGTGCGGTGATCAATGTTCTTGAAAACTTCAGTCTTCTCCGGGTCTTCAAGGCATTTGTGAAGTAACGGTATATGGAACACATTGTGTACTCCTGACATCTCCTCTAGCAGTTCCAATTGATACGATACTTCTCCTGACGATTCAGAATCTTGAAAGGTCCGATATATCTGGGGTCTAACTTTCCTTTGAGCTGGAAACACCACATTCCCTTCAAAGGCGACACTTTGAGATACACAAAAATTCCCGATATTGAAAGCAAGGTCTCGAAGTCTCTTGTCGGCGTAACTCTTCTATCTTGACTGGGCGGTCTTGAGGTGCTCACTAATCTTGTGAACTTCCTCTTCTGCTTCTCGTAGGATATCGGGTCTGAAAATCTGACTCTCTCCTACTTCCGACCAATTCAAAGGGGTACGACACTTCCTTCCATACATGAACTCAAATGGGGCCATTTGCAAACTAGCTTGATAACTGTTGTTGTATGAAAATTCTGTGAAATTTAGATCCATACTCTAGCCACATGCTCTAAACATATCTTCGAGTATTTGATTTACTCGCTTCGTTTGTCCATCAGTCTGAGGGTGATACGCTGTGCTGAAATCTAGTCGAGTTCCTAAACCTTCTTGGACTTTCCTCCAGAATCTCGAGGTAAACTGAGTTCCTCTATCTGATACGATGTTCTTGGGGACTCCATGCAAACTGATGATTCTAGCGATGTATAACTATGCTAGCTTCGAACTCTGGTATGTGGTCTTGACTAGTAAGAAATGTGATACCTTGGACAATCTGTCAACTATGACCCAAATAGAGTCATTTCCCCTACTCAAAGTAGGTAATCCGATGATAAAGTCCATTCCAATTGAATCCCATTTCCATTCCGCTATCTGCAATGGTTGCAATAGTCCTGCGGGTCCTTGATGTCCCGCCTTGAATCTTTGACAAATATCACACTTGCGATGTAGCTTCTAATTTCTCTCTTCATCTTATGCAACCAAAATTGCTCCTTCAAATCCTGATACATCTTTGTTCCTCCGGGGGGGATAGAATAAAGGGTATCGTGGGCCTCTTTCAAAATATCCTGCTTCAATTCTAAGTCTGCTGGTACACAGAGACGTCCTTTGTACCACAAAACTCCTTCTTCATCCTCGGTGAATCCGGGTACTTTGCCTGTACCAATACGACCTTTGATTCCATCGATACTAACATTTCCTTTCTGAGCCTCCTTGATCTGACTGATCAAAGTGGTTTGAAGTTCTATGCTAGCCAAAAATCCTCCACTTACTAATTCCATTCTAAAATCTTCCATCTCTTTGTGCAAACTTGGTTGCTCCTTCAGAATCATGGAGTTCAAGCTCCACGGAAATCTGCTAAGGGCATCTGCTACCACATTGGCTTTACCGGGGTGATAGTGAATGTCCAGATCATAGTCCTTGATTAGCTCAATCCATCTTCTTTGCCTCATATTCAGCTCCTTCTGAGTGAATATATACTTCAGGCTCTTGTGATCCGAATAAATCTCATAACGGTTTCCCATAAGATAATGCCTCCATGTCTTCAGGGCTAGAACTACGGCTGCTAGTTCAAGGTCATGGGTAGGGTAATTCTGTTCATGTTGCTTTAGTTTGCGGGATAGGTAAGATATAACTTTTCCTTCTTGCATCCACACACATCCTAAAGCGATCTTGGATGTGTCACAATACACCTCAAAGGGCTTAGTGATATCCGACATGATCAAGATTGGGGCTGAAATCAATCTCTTCTTGAGTTCCTAAAAACTCGCTTCACATTTGTTTGTCCATTCAAACTTCTTATCCTTCTTCAGCAATTGGGTCATGGGTCTTGCGATACTCGAGAATCCTTCTACAAACTTGCGGTAGTATCCCTCTAATCTGAGAAATGCACAAACTTGGGTTTGAGTGGTTGGGGCTTGTCAATCTTCAACATCCTTCACCTTTTCAGGGTCAACGGCAATTCCTCCGGCTGATACGATATGTACGAGGAATCCTACCTCCTGTAACCAGAATTCACATTTGCTAAACTTGACATACAGCTGATGCTCTCTAAGGGTTCCAAGGATGGTCCTTAGGTGTAGCTCATGTTCTTCTTCTGATTTGGAATAAATCAGAATGTCATCAATGAAAACAACGACAAACTTATCCAGGAAGTCCATAAAAATCGTATTCATGAGGTTCATGAAATAGGCGGGGGCATTGGTTAATCCAAAATACATGATCGTATACTCGTACAATCCATATCTGGTGGTAAAGGCAGTCTTTGGAATATCCTTTGCGCGAATCTTGAGTTGATGATAGCCAGTTCTAAGGTCAATCCTAGAAAACACTTTGGCACCAGTCAACTGGTCAAACAGGTCTTCTATCTTGGGCAATGGGTACTTGTTCTTGATGGTGACATCATTCAACTTCCGATAGTCCGTACACAAACGGTTACCTCCATCCTTTTTGTCCATAAACAAGACGGGTGATCTCCATGGCGACGCACTTGGTTGGATCAATCCTATTTCCAGTATGGCATCCAGTTGCGTCTTCAGTTCCACTAGTTCCGACGGGTTCATATTATATGGTCTCTGGGCTATGGTTCCGGTTCCAGGGATTAGTTCAATGATAAACTCGATATCTCGATCTGGGGGCATACCAGGCAAATAATCTGGAAATACATCGGGGTATTCACAGACTATCCGGACTTGGTCAATGGTTGGCTGGGCTATACTCTTGTTGCACTTGAATTGACGGGGCAAGGTTTCAGATACATGCTCGACTGATATTCCGGCTGTATTGGTCATTGTTATGGCTTTCTTGGCATAGTCGATTAATCCTTTATGTTTGGACATCCAATCCATTCCTAGTACTACTTCCAAACCTTTAGTTCCGAGTACTATTAGATTAGCATAAAAATCTATGCCATGGATTCGGATAGGTACGGCTTTGCAAATTTGTCTAGCTTTGGTGGTTGAACCAGGTATTTGAACTATCATAACATGCTTCAATTTGGTGGGTTGAATCTTACTAGTGCATGCAAATTCTTCAGCAACAAATGAGTGCGATGATCCAGAATCAAACAACACTCTTGCAAGTTCTGAGTTAACAGAAAACATACCCAACACGACATCTGGCGCTTCTTGGGCTTCTTCAGCATGCATGAGAAAGAGACAGCCGTTGCAGTTGAGCGAATTCCCTAGGTCAAACCTCCTTATAGGCTGAACACGACGCTGTTGCTGAGTTGGGGCATTTGCATTGGGGGATGCGGCAATATTCTTGGGGCACTCATTGGAATAGTGACCTTTGGTTCCACATTCATAACAAGTCACTTGCGACTTGTCCTTTGTTGCAACAGGAACAGCATTGCTTCCAGTCCTTGGGGCAGTGTTGGTGTTTGTGGCGGCATTGTTGTTGTTGAACTTAGGTGGTGCACCGTTGAAATTGCTGGGGTTGTCAGGGTTGTTGTTGTTTCCTCCGGGCCTTGGGTTTCCACGGTTGGGATAGGTCGGACGGTTCATCGGGGGTCTGTTGGTTCTTGGGGCAAATCCTGGAGATGGGTTGGGGCGATACTTTGGTGTATGGTGGGTTCCTGGTTGATGCATCATGCGACGCTTGCGGTTCTCATTAGCTTGATTGATCTTTCCTTCCATCTGAATGGCAGAGTCAACTAGGGCTACAATATCAACAAAGGGGATATTGACTAACACTGTCTGCATTTCATCATGCAGACCATTCAGGAATCTCTCTTTCTTCTTGGCTTTAGTGTCTATCTCATCCGGTGCATACCTAGCCAATGACAAAAATTTGTCACAGTACTCCACTACTGTCATCCTCCCTTGCTCCAGTTCCCTGAATTCATCTCTCATCCTCTTGATTAAACCTGGTGGCACATGGGTTCTGCTAAACTTGACTTTGAACTCTTCCCAAGTCATCAGCTGACCTCCTGTCATTGCGCGAACGTTGTTCCACCATGATCTTGCATCTCCGTCCAGGTAGTGGGTAGCAAACAATACCTTCTCGTTAACTTCCACTCCTGCAACTTCCAGATTGTTCTCCATGGTTTGCAGCCAATCATCGGCATCGAGGGGCTCTTCAGACTTGGTGAACACGGGTGGATTGGTGTTTCGGAAATTCTTGAGCTTAGATCCATGGTTGTCCTGATTTCCATGGCCTTGATTGTTGTTGTCCATCTGAGCTATCTGTTGAAGGGTGGCTAAGTTGGCTTGACGTTCGGCTCTTCCGGCTTCGCGGTCAGAAACCAACATTTGCAAGAGTTGCAACATTGGGTCTGGGGATGAAGTGCTTCCTCCGCGAGGCATCTGAAGATTGAGATAGATCATGAGAAAAGAGGGAAATTTCTAAGGTTCGGGGTTTTGGGTTTTGAAAAGTTTTCAAGGTTTGACTCAGGTTTTTCTAGAAACTTGCTTTTCATTCATTCATAGCACACGATACAAACACACACCACAACAAAGGAAAACATATGGCTTTAAGAACCATTCTGTGAAGCTACGATACAGTGGGACCGAATACAACTCACTAACACTAGTGCTCAAGTGCTACTACTCCTCGGAGTCGGTGTCCTCATCGATGAAGGTGAAATCATCCTCATCGGTGAAGAAGTCCATGGCCTGATCCTCCAGAAAGTCATCATCATCGCTAAGATAGGAGTAGGGGTCTCCACGAAGGTCTTCCCCTTCATTCGCCCTCTCCTCCAACTACATATCCTTCTCGTGGATGGTCTCCTCCAAATCCATGATCCGGTGGCGAAGACGGGCAATGATGAGCTCCTTCTTGTCGAGATGATGGGGACGAGACTGGCGATCCTTCACTAGCATGGAAATGGTCTGATCCTTCTTGGCGGTGATGGTGTACTTGTGGTTGGCGTAGGAGCGGGCATTGTCCAACTCCTTCTGACGGTACATCATGAAGCTGAGGTGATCCAATTGACTCTTCAGCTCGTGGTGGTATGGGGCCTCCAGTGGCTGTCCCATAACATCACGCCTTGGGTAGAACTCAAAGCGGGTACCCTTGATTAGATTGATAATCTGCCCACACAGACGGGCAAGATCTTCCTGCATGGCCCTGGCAAGTCCATCGAGCCAATTGTTCTCTCTTAAGGTGAACCGAAGTCCCTCTGCGGTGGGGGGGTTCAATCTTTCCTCAGAAACTTGCAACAACTAACCACTGCAAATCCTCTCCTTTCTGATCATTGAGCTGAGCTCCGAAGAACTCGGGGTGCGAACGCTCAAGCATCTCTAACAGCTGGTCCAAATCATGCTCAAATATGAGGTCTCCTCCATTCCCCAACTGATAAAACTTGATGTACTTCACTTCCATCTATAAGAATATAGGATGAGTAAGTTAGTAGAGTGATCCAGTGTGTCAAATTTTAAGTAAGTTTGTAGGAATTTTTGAGGAACATGAATTTTCATGAAAGAATCCAAGTGATAAGAATGAGAATAAGTTTTTGTAAATACTCAGTTTCTTTGGTTTGAAACTAAGTTTTTGATTGAAACGTCCATTCTAAACTAGGGTCTCCTATGGTCAGGATGGCTCTGATACTAACTTGTCAATACCCGGATTTTTAATCCCAGATGCATGTTATGCCATACATCGCAATCCCAGGATTACCATTTTTGCGAGACATAACAAATTGGATATCACAGTACATCATCCATTACAAACCATACATAAGGTCTTACACAAATAAGGAACTCATGATCCAGTTCTTAATACAATTCAAGCAGCGGAATAATGTAATAATAACGATAGCGTAGGCGAGGCTCCATATTCATGGTCATAGGCAATGCTGAGATGGGAGATGATCCTAGTTGTCGTAACCTTCCTGCTATCCATCTTCCTGATACTCCTCTCCATAGTCTGGCCACGGGAATAGCCAGGGACAAAGCCATGAGTACTCTTTAAGTACTCACAAACTAATACTAACAATTGAAGTGGGTTTCAGTAGGATATACTAAGCTCTAGGGTTGTTTTGCAAAAAGCCAGATTTACCTCTACTAAGTTCAAAAGCAAAGAAAGCTAGTTGAACATTTTGTAACACCTAAGTGGGAACTTGAATTTCATATCACAACTCTGTTGTGGTCAAGTCAAGTCCTAAATCATTTCATAAGTCATTCTGAAAACATCTGATGACGGAACAGTATGGCCACTCCAACTGTCCATAACCGCGAATGCGGCTATTCAAATAGTTTGACACTCTCCAGAGATTGTACACTTTCACCACAACATTCGATACATCCATCAGGAACAATCCTGAATTCACCATACTTAGTATGCGGATAATCAATCCTAACCTTTCAATTACACGCCCTAGTATAGGCACCTCTCCTGTGAGTTTGGCCTCCAAACCATGACCAAATGTCATCTTGGGTACTGTACAGGTGGACAATCTTCACAAGGTAGCCTCAGCTCAGACCTTGGCCGCAAGGGAATCCATACTAAGGTATATAAATTTCCAGTCAATCCCTACCCAAATTTTGGGTATTATGGTTGTACGGTAAAATTGCAATGGTATCGCATCCAGACAACCATCAACTTTATAAAGGGCTAAGGCTCATGCCTTAACAGTTTCATCATCCAAAATCATCTGGTGTTCGAGAACACATGCCAAAACATTTCAGTAGAATGACTCATCATTCTAAGGTTTTCATAACCATTTTCACCAAGTATTCCTATCTAAAGTTAATCAAGTTTTATGCTTAGCACTAGCATCTACAAGTGGGCGTAAATACTAATGAGGGGTGGTAAACAAGTGTATCTTATCTAAGTTCAATCTCATGCCTCAGGATGACATCAAGATTTATCTAACTTAGACCCAGTTTTATGCTCTTTATGCTACCTTTAAATATCTTTCTAATATCTACAAGTCACTAAGTAAACTTTTGATAGAAAGCCTTGATAAAGAAATAAAAGAAATAAGCTTGCAAATGAAACGGCGATTTGGTATCATCAAGTGGGGATAATCACATATGCTTAAGGCATATAGTTGGCATAGTAACACTCAAGTTTTAGCGTGCCAAGTCAACTAGTAGTATTAGGCTTGCCTTGTGCAGAGCAGTGGTTGAAGTTCTCTTCGGCTTCTTCCTCGTAGTATCCTCCTTCCTCCTTGTATCCTTGGTCGGTACTAGTGTCTATAAATAAATACGAGGTACACAATCACCACACAATACTTAACTATTTCTATATATCACACAAAGGTTCACACTAGATGATCTAGCATCATCACTATTATAACAAAGATTAAATCTCTTGTCTTATTTATTTTATTTTAGAAAAGTAATTTCTACTCATTAAAAAACTACTTAAGATTTAATATTCTCCAACTAAAACATGGGATCATGTTGACACATGTCATCACCACATATTTCAGTACATGAGAATGTGATTTAAAGTGGTGTCACAATTTAATAAGATTTAACCTTTTTATTTTAATTAAATAAAATGACTAGAATGGCCTATGAGGCATTCTTTTATTACTTGATCATTATTTATGCAAGTAACCCTATATATTTTTATATATTCTGAAAGGTATGGTTAAATGTGATTTTTGAGAGTTGGAATCAACTCAAAAGCTTTTATGGTTGGATTTTGAAAAATGTTTGAATGCAGAAAAGCTTCTGCCTTGTTATTTTTACCATGGGTGATCTACAAATCTAAATGGTTTGAATCCAACGGGCTTGGATTAAGCACTCTAGTACCTTTCTAACAAAATTAGTTTCATGCATTTTGGTTTAGTGAATTGAGCTGGGTTGATTTTTTGTATCTAGGTATAGAACTGAGTTTGAAATTAAATGAATAAAACTAAGTTTGAATTGTTGGGTCACGCGGGATGTTTCACTGGGCCGGCCCACTATGCACAGCGTGCGCGGGCTGGTTAAGTGAGCGACCCCACTCTTTAGTGAGACAGCGAGTGACGAAGCGGTAGGGGCGATTAGGACCGTGTGATCTGGTTCTAATCCTACGGTTGTGGTTCATCGTCCATGCCTGAATAGGACGCGGCGAGGCTGAACCCTAGCGCGGCCAGTGGGGGTCAGTGGAGGCTCACCGGGGCTCCGGCGATGGTCGGCGATGGGGGCAAATGATGAAGTCAACGACGACGATCCTCCTGGTACCGGTGGCTCCTCCTGGGGTGGCTCCAATCGACGGCGCCTCTCCTCCTCTGTAGTGGCGAACTCCGGTGAAATTCCGGCCACCTGGTGCTCGCCTTGCTCCGGGAGTGAGTGGGTGTGATCAGTGAGAGGTAGGGAGTGAGATGGTGTGCTCAAATCGAACAGGGGTGGCCTTCTTTTATAGTGCCTGAAGGGGACCGACGGGCGCGGGTGGAGCTCGTCGTGGTCGTGGGCATAGCGTGCTAATGGCATGGGCGACAATAGGGGGCGGTGCGTTGCCTCCTAGCGAAGCTCAATGTCTTGATGGAGAGGCGTGGGGCGGTGAGGAACGGTTGGAACGTCACGACGCTCTGGGCGGGTTTGACAACAAGTTTAATGGCGCACGGGCTATCCTAGTCGTGCGGCGGCGAACAGGGTTGTCTGGCTGGGTGTTGGGATGTTGGCGATCACGTATGCAAGTGGCGAGGGCAGTGCGCAGTCTGTGGGCTGGTGTCGCATGCGGCGCTCTGGCGCACTCTCGGCTCGCACGCAGAGAGACTGGGCGCATGCTTGGCGGGTGGTCCAGGGGCTGGCGACGCTCGAGGCTTGGACAGGGGGTTGCGGTGGACGGTGGTCAGTGCTCCAGACATGATTGCTAGGCTTGAGGCTGCTCCTAGATCGCTGTCGACTTGGGGATGGAAAGTTATGCTCGGCATGATCACCATTAATGGCTATGCTTGCTCACAATGATGCTAAGAATTTTTAAAGAGGCTAGATGATCTACTAAGAGCTTGCTGCAACCAGAGAGGGAACAAGGTTGTCCACAATCACTCCTGCAAATAGTGTTTGATGTTTTGTTGTTTGCTGATCACAAGGTGTTTGATGAAATGGCCGAAAGAAATTCAAATTTGAATTTTGGATTCAAACTTGGTGGGTTTGCTAGGCACATACTAGGGAGTATTGGGTTAGCTAGATTGGTCAAGGGGCACTGGTTTGGTTGGGTTTTGAAAGGGTGTGATCTTCACATATGATAAAGATTCAATTTTAAATTGTCATTTGAATGGGGTTGCTAAATGTTTCTGTAAGTTTGAAATGTGGGCTTTGATTCACTTTTACTTGGTATTGCAAGGGATAAATAATTGGAAAAAAATTTGTTTGAAATCTTGGACTAGAAACACTCAAAATGACCTAGTGAGCAAGATTGGCAAAAATGACCATTTGCCTTATTTGATTTGTTTTTTATTTTCTCTTGATTTGTTTCTGCTTGGAAATGTTTTAGATGATGTTATTTTCATCTTTAAACCATTCATTGCTATTTAGGTTAATCACACAAGTCCATTCATGCATTCACAAAAATCATCTCATACACACATGCATTCATTTGGTTTTTATTTAATCAAAATTTTTGTTAACCCTAATTTTAGTGATTAGAATTTGATAAGCATTGTTCCATATTTTTGGGATGTTACAAGTACCGAGGCCTCATGCTACTCAACTTTGGTCCCAGGCAGGTTCTTGTCATTGTAAGTATATGTGTATCATAGAGAACCGCCAACGGGGTACCCCTTGCCCCATGAAACATGAGCTATCCCATATCAAAATGACAAGGCAACAGACAGTGAGCATCTCAGCAATCCCCCTTTTTTGCTATTCGCATAGTTTTTATCGAGGATGCTTCAGAGAATGCCACTATGGTTGTGCTGCAAGTTTCCACCATGATTAGGCATGGCTTAGGCTGGCCGCCCAGGAGTGAACACATATACAAACTCCATGGACCTGCAAGTTCCTAGCTCATTTCACACCGACGTCATCCATAAACAAAAGAACATGATATCAACTGAATAATAAGTGCAATGTTGAAAGCATGCCCCATGAAAGCATGGTTTTGCTAACTCCCAACTTAAAATTTGCAAGCATATAAGCATCATAAGATAGTTACAATGGTTCAGGTTTATTAAGTGCAAGAAATAAAATGTGCCTTCAAGTTCATGACAGCTTTAATCACTAATTTTCACATAACAAAAATTTAGTTTGGAAGATAGATAAAAACATGAATATACTTGGAATGGTGTAACACACCATGCATAGGATTTTATAGTGGACTCTTTGGAATAACTTGGTTTCTTGGGAGTTGGATGCACGATTAGATCTCATACTCCGTACAGGTGGAGGCTAGCAAAAGACTTGGAGCGACCAACTAAGAGAGCAATAATGGCCATAATCATCCAGAGCGACAAAACATTATTAATCAAAGCATAAAGTGATATCACAAGTCAAAAACTAAATGATCATAGAGGCTAAGGTGACTGGTTCATAGTCATAACATGGTGTAAGCATGTGCCAAGTCAACCCAAATAAAGCATCAAAGGAGAATACCACAATATTATGCTTTTGTATTCTAAAACAACGCATGATTATTTCATGGCACATTATGAAATATCAATTGTTTGAAACAAGTCATGCTACAACAATAATCACTATGGTCAAAGCAACATCTAACATGACATGATAAAGTCTAAGCCACAGTCAAAACAAGCTTCTTTTTGTACCACCATAAGCATGAAACTTTCTACTCTTTCCCAACACCAATTAACTTATTTGAAATAACTCATAAAGATAATAAACAATAAAGACCAGAGAGCTTGTCTAACCTAACTACAAAGAGGAACTAAAAAGTTCTAAGCAAAAAATAAGAAGAAAACTAAAGCTAAACATAGTGCTATCAAAAGAGAACACTCACAGAACAATAAGAGTGAAAACTAGAGTGTTCTAGGTAATGAATAACGGGGTGTGACTTCTCCAAAATAAGTGTGTTGGGATCCAACCAACTTATTGGAGCAAACAAATAAAAAGTAAAACTAAAAACAAAAACAAATACGCTCCAATAACAACACATAGTGCATGAAGCAATAAAAATATAGTGTCTTGAAAGAAGACCAGAGATTTTTGTTGATGAAGAAGGGGATGGCTTGGGCATCCCCAAGCTTTGACGCTTGTACCTCTTGAATATTTATTGGGGTGACACGGGTGGCATCCCCAAGCTTGATATTTTGTCCATACTTCATCTCATCACATTGTTCTCTCCCTACACTTGAAAACTTCCTTCATACAAAACTTCACACAATCTTCATTAGCAACATTGGTGTATGCAAGATAATAAACCTTTGGGTTCAGTTTCAAGTCAAGTAAACCATCCATTAAAACATAAGCTACTGTATCAACTCCTTTTAAAAGCTCAAGTGATCAAAAGAACTCAAAAAGAAATCGATTAAGAGGCAAATGCAAATAATGGCAGAAATCTGTCAAAACAGACCTGCAGGTAAAGACCGATTTTTTCGAAAATCTTCTGTTGCTCAAATCGAAAATTGAAAAACTAAAAAAATTTGGGTAAATATCAGGGGCATGTGCACAAAAATTTTAGCTCAATTCGACGTTCTGGCTAAAAGAATGAATTTTTACGGTAACAACATAGAATCAGTTTCGTGACAGCAACTTCCCCAAATCTTAATTCTCTTTCATTAGAGGATATTCTTGGCACAAAAACCAAACAAAAAGGATAAGGAGAGGTTATTACAGAGGCAATAACTTCCAAGACTCAACAAAATAAAAACTTACTGAAATAAAAATTGGGTTATCTCCCAAGAGTGTTTTTCTTTAACGCCTTTCGGCTAGGCACAGAAAGCAAGAATCAAGTATTTTCGAATGAAGAAGCATCAACATCAAAATTTGTTCTAATAAGAGAATAAAAAGATAGCTTCTTTCTTTTGTGAGGTAAGTGTTCCATACCTTTCTTGAGTGGGAATTTGATATTTAATGGCACCAACAGTTCTAAGAAAAGATCTTCCCAAAATAATAGGACAAGAAGCATTGCATTCAACATCCAAAACATAGAAATCAATGGGGACATAGGTATTGTTAACCATAATAAGAACATAATTAATTCTCCCCATAGGTTTATTTTTAGCATTATCATCAAGATGGACATCCAAATAACAATCTTCCAATGGTGGTAAATCAAGCATATCATAAATTTTTCTAGGCATAATAGAGACACTAGCACAAACATCACATAAAGCTTTGAAATCAAAATCATTCACTTTCATATTAATGATGGGCTCCCAACCATCTTCTAATTTCCTAGGAATAGAAGCTTCATGTTTCATTTTTTTCTTCTTTAATTTTTATGAGAGTATTTGTAATATGTTTTGTAAAAGCCATATTCATAGCACTAGCATTAGGACTTCTAGAAAGCTTTTGTAAGAACATAATTACTTTAGAAATATTGCAACCATCAAGATCAAAATCAAAATTATCCTCAAAGGTAGTAGAACTATTGCCTCCCATATTTCAAAAAAATTCAGCATTTTTATTGGAAAAGGTTGAGTGGGTTTAGGCAATTTTGCAAAAAGAGTGGGGACTTTGTATCCACCAATTATTTTACCATTAATAGTAGGAGGTTTGCTAGCATTTGAAACTTCAGCATCACTAGTGGTGGTAATGGTACAAACCTTAGTCATACTATTATTTCTAGCAATTTCATCTTCTCTTTCCCACCTAGCATGCAATTTAGCTAACATCCTAACACTTTCATCAATTCTAACTTGAATGGCATTCAAAGTCTTGCTTTCTTTAACATCATGAGGCATAACCTTTAATTTAAGAAGTTCAACATCAAGGGCAAGGCTATCAACTTTAGAAGCAAGATCATCAATTTTTCCAAGCTTTTCCTCAATAGTTTTATTGAAAGGAGTTTGTTTACTAATAAAATCCTTAAGCATGACTTCAAGTTCAGTGGGTGCACTTATATTGTTATTGTAGGAATTTCCATAAACATTACCATTATTAGAAGGATATGGCCTATAATTATTATTACCAAAATTATTCCTATAAGCATTGTTGCTAAAATTATTACTTCTAATGAAGTTCACATCAACTTGCTCTTCTTGAGAAACCAAAGAGGCTAAAGGAACATTATTTGGATCAATATGAGCTTTTCCACTAACAAGCATAGACATAATAGTATCAATCTTATCACTCAAGGAGGATGTTTCTTCAACAGAATTTACCTTCTTACCTTATGGAGCTCTCTCAGTGTGCCATTCAGAATAATTAATCAACATATTATCTAGGAGCTTTGTAGCAGCACCCAAAGTAATGGACTAAAGGTACCTCCAGCAGCCGAATCCAACAAATTTCTTGAAGAAAAATTCAGCCCCCCTTGCAGAAATCTTCTTTCTCCCCGACAATGGCACCAGAAAAGCTTGTGATGGCTCAGTTGATGTGGAGCCTATTGGAAACCCCCAAGAGCAAGGTATGATGAGCACAACAGCAAGTTTTCCCTTAGTTATGGAACCAAGGTTATCGAACCAGTAGGAGAAAGAAACCACTTCCGAAGGTGTTGCTAGCAACATGGAACTTGGACACAACACAACCAAAATACTTTGCCCCAACTTATCAGTGAGGTTGTCAAGCTCACTGGTTTTGCTAAAAACAAAGGATTAAACATACAATGTGGAAGAAAGTAATTGCTTGTAGTAATTGCAGAAAGTAAACAGTAGATGGAATATCGGTGGAAAGAATTTGCCAAGGTCCACACTGCACTAGAGGTGTTTCTCCATGAGATAAATAACATGTTGGGTGAACAAATTACAGCTGGGCAATTGACAAATAGAGAATGCATAACAATGCATGTACATGACATGATGATCACTATGATATTCAGTTGGGCATTACAACATGATACATAGACTGTAATCCAACTGCATCTATGACTAATAATCCACCTCTGGGATATCATCGAACAACCCTCGGGTATTAAGTTGCAAGCAATAGATAACCGCATTAAGCAAAGCGTGTAATTTAAACAATACAATTGCCCTTGGACAAAGGATTTTTGTTTTCTCCCTAGTAGCAAAAACATATCTACAATCTTAGAAGTTTATGTCACTCTCCCAGATTACTAGAGGCATGAACCTACTATTGAGCATAAATACCCCCTCTTGGAGTCACAAGCAAATACTTGGCCAGAGTAACTACTAGCAACGGAGATCATGCAAGATCACAAATAACATAGACATGATAGAACAATAATCAATCTGACATAGTACTCAATATTCATCGGATCCTAGCAAACATAGCATGTAGCATTACAATAAGTTGATCTTGATCATGATAGGCAGTGATGACCCACAAGTATAGGGGGTGTATCATAGTACTTTCGATAAATAGGAGTGTCGATCCCAATGAGGAGCAGAAGGTGTTGACTAGTGGTATGGAGCAGGAAATCTCTGTAAATACTTAGCAAACGTATTTTTAGGGGTTTTCTGATAAAGCAACAAAACAAAGTGCAAGTAATAAAGACAACGAACAACTGCAGCAAGTGGCCCAATCCTTTCTTAGCAAAGGACAAGCCGGTGGAAATACTTATAAGGACCAAACATTCTCGAGGACACATGAGAATTCTGTCAAGTGCTTTCGCTTCAAATAGCTAAGTAGTCTTCTTTGGTGTTGTAAGTGTTGTGTGGGTGAACCTATGATAATGCACCGACCTTACTTGGACTAATAAATACTTGTGATTAAACCCCCCTGCAAGCATTCGCAACTAAAGGAAAGCAATTAAGATATAAACCTAACCACAGCCTTAAACTCTGAGATCCTACGCTCCCTTATGCAATGGTGTCCTAACGGAGGTTCAGGTTTCTGTCACTCCGGCAACCCCACAATTAGTAGCCAAATACACAATGCATTCCCCTAGGCCCATAAATGGTCAAGTATCATGTAGTTGACGTTCACATGACACCACTAGAAGAATAGCACCACAACGTAAATACTAAACCATTGAATAATAACTCAACACAAAACCACTACTAACAACATGACTTCTCCCATGTCCTCAAGAACTAAACGAACTACTCACGAGACATCATATGTATCAAGATCAAAGATGATATGGTAATGGATAACAATCTAAACATAAACAATAATCCAATGGTTCCACTCACAAGCATCAACTACAATAGTAATCAACACCGGGAAACTTTCCCCTAAGAACTAATGCAAGATCCAACACAATTGTTACAGCGGGATGGAGTGGTGATGATGGTGCTGGTGGAGATGGTGTGGATGATGATGATGATCCCGATGAAGTCTAGCTTGATGACGGTGTTGATGGCGACGATCTCCCCTCTCCAGGAAGGAATTCCCCCTGCAGAAGTCTGTCTGGCAGAAATATTTCTGTGGTCCCCCTGGTATTAGGGTTCCGAGAGGAAGATATAAGCGAGAGGGCAGAGTCGGAGGCCTGCTAGGTGGGCCACATCTCCCCTAGGCGCGGGGCAAGGGGGACCCGCGCCTAGGAGGGGTGTGGGCCCCTTGAGGCCCAGCTACGCCTCCCCTTCTGGCTTCCTTCGTCTTTTGGGAGGTGATTGACATACTTTGGGAATATTCTATGATGCATGTAATGTTTTAGATCTATACATAATGCCTTGTTTATCCACATCATGAGGTGATTAACACCACCAAGTGGGGGTAGATGAGGGAGATGTGATAATACTCTTAGCATATCACAACATATGAATCATTGCACTAGTGTTTAGAATTTTTTCCATTAAGAAGTATGATGTATGTAGGTAATGGGTGGCCGATTGACATCGGCATATGTATTGAGTGACATCAATGCATCACAACATCCTTTATCTAGGGGTAAAAGGGGAGAAGTATCATGTGTGGCATGACACAAACCAAATGCTAGCCTTACTGCAAGGGTGACCTAGCAACACAAAGGAGTACTTCTTTCACCTATGTGTTTTACGACATGTAGCCATCATAAAAGCACCATTAAAACATGACAATTGTGTGTATCTTTACTATCTATAACATGATAATCACCATAGATGGAGAATAGAGGATTAAGTGAACCCATGAACCCATGTCCATTATTCCTATAAAATAAAACCCTTGTCTTGTCCTCTTGCATTGAAGAGGATTGGGATACTTTTATATTCTTGCTTTGTTACATTAAACTTCCAACCATTAAAACAACCATCTTATTCCTTAAAACTTGTTTAGTGCATAATCAACTAAAGCTTGTGACACTTTAGTTGTAGAGAATAGATATATTTTACTTGTTGCTCCTACGGATTGATATCCAACTTCCACATTGAGAGGTACTACGGTGATCCCCTGCACTTGGGGGTTATTAGACGTCAGGTGGTTAATTTGGGTGATAAGGTGTGGTAGGGGCATATGGAAAGGAGTGTTCATCAAAGACTACATGGCGAGAGATGATAATGCAGCGAGTAGAAAGATCAAGATAATAATACCCTTTGTGTAGATTAGGGTACCCTAAAAACAGACAACGAGTGGAGCGAGGAGAATTTTTTTGGATAAAGTGGAAGTGGTATTTGGATAGCAGAGACAACCAAAGACACAGATCATATCATATGGAGGGGAGCGGCCATGGATAATTTCATAAGGAGTGGTGAGAGAGTTTTTATTTGTAGGACGAATGTTGATGAGGAAGGTGGCAGTGTGGAGTGCTTCGGCCCACAAGGAGGGTGGCATAGAATCTTGAAATAGGAGGGTGCGTATGACATTGTTTGTGGTGCGGATAGCTCTTTCGTCTTTGCGTTTTGTTGAGATGTGTAAGGACAGGAAAAACAAAACAATGTGCCATGTTGGGGGGAATAGGTGTCGATGTTAGTGTTATCAAATTATTTGCCGTTGTCACATTGGATAGCTAGGATGGGAAGACTAAATTGGGTGTGAGCGTAGGCATTAAAGGCAATAAAGGTGGCTGATGAGTGGAATTTATGTACACTTTTATATAAGTATTTTATGCATATCAACCACCCATCTCATGCTTTATCTAGCTGCAGTTATGCCAAATATGCATGGTTTCTATTATTCATTCATTTTCATATGAGCTTTGCACATTTAGTAGTTTAGGTAGAATTTTATCCCTCTTCCTTGTCTTTGACATGCGTGTAGGTGTTGATGATGATTATGGATAAAACAAAGGCAAAAGAAACAAAGAGAGCATAGTATGGAGGAGCTGCAGGGACCAGACTTAGCCATTTGAGGTGTTGGAAAAATTGATTTTTTCCAAATTTTCAAAATAAATATCCAATACCACTGGGTTGTATCCCTCATTGAGATGAATTCAACGAGCCCAAGAACACCCAAAACGGAGATCTTATGAAGAAATGGCGACCAAAATACAGAAGATCCCGAAAGTTCAACGACCAACTATACGACGGGACAAAAATTCTGGCCGTATAGTTGCGCCTGTATAGTTTCAAAAAGGGCGGAAACAACGGGATTTCACCCAAAAAAAGCTTCAGAACCTTCCCTAAGCCATATGACGATATTGGGGGCGACCTAGAACACTTCCAAGGCCTATATAAAGGTGGTAGGAGTCAAGAAACAACATAATACACCATATACAAGATCTAGATCCCATTTACCGCCTCCACAGCGGCGCCCTACTGCCGTGCCGCCTCCATAGCCTCTACAACTCCACCAAGATCCAGATCTCCACCAACACCATCAAGCCATCCAAGCAAGAAGAGGAGGAGAAGGAGGACGCCGCCATCACCACGCCGATGCCACCATCACCGCATCGTCATCACCATCTCTATCGCAACTACTCCTTCATCCTTCCCCGTCATGGTCTCCGTGATGGGTTGTAACATGGCTTGAACCCCCTTTTATTAATGTTATGATGATTTGAGTAATTGAAGTGTGGTGTGTTCTTGTTAATTAATATGTTTGTGTTTTCTCTTTACATTGTTCTATTCATGATATTATTATAGTGATTGGAGACGTCCAATCCATTGTTGAGGAATTTACTAGGGATTCATGGTGTGTCACAAAACTTATCATTAGTCTCTTCTCTTCCATGGGTAGAACTAATAGGATATTTGCTATAAGTGATTTGCGGAGGCAATAGCAGCTTAGGATGCATCGCCCAGAGTTCCCCCAAGATCACTTATGATATAGATAGGTATAGTGTTGTGAATTGCTTGACCCAAAAGTGACAGACGGTATATCTTGTGACTAGAACACTTGCTTAGGAGTACGGTTATCCATATAACTTAATGCCTTTGCTCTGGTCTTATTACCTTAATTGGTCTTGTTACCTTAATACACTATTCTCTTGTGAGATGACCCATGTCCGAAGAGGGTGTGGACAGTTGAGTTGTGTGATTGCCACTTACCAATGGTGGGAGACAATAGTATTTGAGAGACCGCCACAATCACAGTTTATAGCTATTCCATAAGCACTTATCATGCACACCGGTATACACAACATTACTTGAGAAATCGTAGCATTAATATTTTACTTCATTGATTATCTATATTAATGTTTTACTTCATTGCATTGACTTTCTTTTATTTTTACCTCTTTCTAGTTTTAATTTTGTTCTAGTTTTCTTCCTGTCCTAGTAGTAGTTATTACAAATCATCTTAATTTCATTTATCCTAGTAACTTATCGGATAGGCTATTTACAAACCACGGTTTGGGTGCGAACGTGGCCGCATTGATAATGTGGTTTCGGGGTCGTGTTGTTTCCGTTCGCCGAGCTCTCATCGGGACAAACTCTTTAAATATTTGCTGGTACAAGTACTGCAATAACCCTGTTGTTGGTGCAGCAACCCAGTCATCAAATTGGCGTTGTTGCTGGGGAGCAAAGAGTTCAGGTTATTACCTATCTACTCGCACATAGTTTATTTCCATTTGTTGCTATTATCTTAGTGCTTTATTTTATACTGAAAACAAAAAAATTACAAAACAAAAAATTTATAAAAAATGTTGCTACTAATCATTTCTTCTGAGATAAATTATGTTAAACTGATAATACATGAATTGAAGGAGATAAAGGATTCAAATTTATCAAGCCTGGTTGCTAGATATGATCTGATAGAGAAAATGTTGAACCTATTGGAAGGGCATTCATTATGGTTGCGTGTTAGTGATGGATCTTATTACACAAATTGTAAAACAGATGACCACTTTAATTTTCAATGTAAGTGTTCCAACAATCCTACTCTAGCAAATTATAATAGAGATAAATCCTATGCTAGTTTGGAAGTATTAGAATATGTTCTTTTCAAAGGTGCATATGAAATGGTATTTAGACTAGGAAGTATTGATGTTGAATGTGAAGCACTTGATGGAGTTTTTAATTTAGTATACCTCATATTACTCTTTTGCAAAAATAATTTAAGTAATAATACATTGGTATTATATTATTTGAAGTGGTCTAAAACCTCCATGGAAAAAAATAACCTTTTGTAGGACTCACTAAAGAGCGGAGAGGAAAAGGAGCACAAGGAAGAGGAGGAAGAACAGATTGATCACCTGCTCACACCTTTAACTCCTACTTTTGATTCTATCATTGCTATTAAAACACTAGTCGATGAAAAGGAGGAACAAAAGGTGAGGTTGACAAAGAGAGTCACACTAGAACTTTTGTTTGTGATGCCTCTCACTCTAGTAGTGATTTTTATGATGCTAAAACTATTGATAATTATTCTGCGGAGGCCTTGTGCCTATACACTCATATGAAGAGCATTAATAATAATGAACTAGAGATAGAACCTTGCTATACTAACATGCAGGGTCCTGAACTCCCTGCTATGAAGGAAGAGTACTATGAAGTGTTCCCCTACAAAGGTAACCAAGGTAAAGATTTAAGAATTATAGATGAATATTCAATCCTCTCATTGCAGCTATACACAGAGGCATTTTCACCAAGCTTGGTGCATCAAAACTCGCTTGAAAGCGAGAACTTGTTCATCTACATGATGCCAATGCACCATAAGCGGGTACGACTCTGACCGAAATCTACTCTAAGATGCTCCAAGCTGGTATGTACAACCTCACCTCGAGTCAATATCCCTTGGGATCCAGGTGGGTAATGTATGGAGCATCCTATCCTGGTTTTATGGCTTTAAAGAGAGCGCTTTTCGGGAGGCAACCCAGAAGTTACTAGGTGTCTTTCTTAGTTTTGTGTCTTAATTCTAGTTGCATTCATGTTGCATTGGCACTTTTATTCTTCACATGTATTTCTATTATAGTAATCTTGTGGTAGTTTTCAAAAGGTAGAATTTATTTTCGCTATATTATGTATTGCATAAACTCGGTAAAAAAGAAGAGAGAATCAGTTTCAGGTGAACCCTTCAATTATATGTATTTGTTGGTCAAAAAATAAAGTTGTTATTTTACCGTCAAAACATGTTGTTTATTAAGTTTTAGATTAATAACGAATCCTCTAAGAAACATATGAAGATTGGCATTAATAGAAGGTTTAACGACCAACTATACGGCGGGACCTTTTTGGTTCGGTCGTATAGTTGTCGCCGTATAGATATCGACGCCATCTACCCTTCGATGCTCAAGGTACAATAAGTTTAACGACCAACTATACAGCGGGACCTTTTTGGTCCGGCCATATAGTTGTGCTCGTATAGTTGAGAAAACCCCTCAAACGCCAACTGGAAGGTAACCATTGCTCAAAATTTTATTATTTCTTCTTCCTTCTTCTTCTAAAAACCTCGAAGCACCACCTGGGAGCTTCTCCCATGTTCTAGAAAAGCCGAGCATATGTAAGTAATAAAGTTCTATCTCAGAAATTCCTTAAGTTTTAATTCTCTTTAGTAGTTCATGTTTTATTTTAGTTTTCTTTCATTAGTTGGGTGAACGAACTTCGTTCGTACACCAAACCGTTGACTTTTATTCTTTTGTGTTATTTTCGCAGGGACTTGAACCTTATGTGACGACGTGTACGGTACTGCTAACCGTGCAAACACTCGCATGAGTCACTTGGTTACTTCAATTCAACATGTCTATCTATTAATGTCTGGTAAAACTTTCCAACTAGAACCTCTTTTAATAAGCACATAGGGGCTGCACACTCGTGTCTCGTATCCTATTTCACTTGCACCTCATCACAATCTAGGGGAGGCCTCTTCCATAACTAGTTTGTTGACTTAAGCATGGTGCTTAGGTTGATGAACTGACTCAGTGGGACTTGTATTTTTATCACTTGTGAGCTAAACCTGTGTCTTCAAAAACACAAAAATATTTCGTTTTCTTTTTAGTTTCTAAGCAGGTTCTCAAGGAAGACACACCGGGCCATACCAAGAAATACATGTTGAAGTAATGGTTCTTTGTCCATCGAAAGAGAGGTTACTAGTACCTCAACAGTAAAATGTGTCACCCTTGATTTTGACCAAGCTTGGGGAGGTAACCACTTATCACACTCTCTTTTGATAACTGCATTTTCTCTTTTGTTTTCGTGATCTTCTCAAGTTTGGTTCTTGCAAAGTTCTAAGATTGGAGAGGTTACTTCTGCATGTGTAGAGTCTTATGCAATGTTAATATTCGATGAAGGTTTAATGCAATCATGTATCCTGTTGTTTTTGAATGCTTGCTTAAATGAGTCTAGTTTGGTATTTATATGGGGATACACTTGCTCATGATAAGCACCATAGGAGTTGACTTAGATCTTGTATCATCTTGCTAAATTGTTTATCAAGCTTGTGACAATATTTGTAATCCTCTAGAAAACATTGCCACAATATCTACACTTGGAAAGAATGAATATTTGATCAAGATCTTTTGAAATTTGCTAGTTCTCACCTAATAGTTTTGTCTTAAATAAATAGTTATGCTCGAATCCATGGTGTCAAAACAATAGACTTGATAGTTTGCTTACAGAAGGAGTTGTCAATTGGAAATGATATTTCAAAGTTTTGATTTATATGCCAAATAAGGTGTTGTTTAATTGTCTTAAAAGTTTAGCCTTAAAGATACTCAACACCATAGATGTGATGATCGACTTGATAGTACTCTTTGAAAGGATTTGTTTGAAGAAACTAATGTTTAGCGGTAATTGAGATGCATGCCAAATCCTGAACTGTTGATTAAAGTATGATATTGTTTTATGCGTGTCTGCACCACTGTCGCACTCCATGGATGGCCAACAACTCCGCTAGCCTATAAATGATCTACCAAGAGAGAAATCTCAGATTTTGGCTATGAGTTGATTAGACATCTATAACAACAATGTTATGATGGGTAAGAGTTTTGGCCTCTTCATGGGCCTGCGTTCAAATAAAAAGAGGGAATGCTCCTCTGACCGTTATAAGAAATCATTATACCAAAAAGTTAAACCTTGGTAATGGTCACGAGTATTCATTCTTAGCCTGCATAGTCTGATTAAACACACAAAGTTTTGGCATGATCTCATTACTGATGAACTAAAGTTTTAAAAAGACAAAGAATAGAAAAGGAGTGTTTGATAGCCATAATTTATTGATGTGGATGACCAAATGAGACACTCTAATGCTATGCTTCTTTTGACATGTTCTCGCATTTCCTTTTGGCATAAATCTCGTTACTAAGAGATAAACTTTATGAAAGCCCAATAACTGATGTTTGCACTTGAGAGCCTTAACTAGATGACATGATTGGGTAGAATCGATAAACTTTATTCCTATTTATGCTTGACATCTATTTATGACTAAGTTTTGCCTCATAAAAATAATTATATGAAAAGTTATACAAAAGGTGCAATAAGAGGATCACAAGTTTGCTTGCAAGTTAGATTCACTGTTGACATGGAGCATATAAGTTTTGATAAATCTTTGGTGCTCTTTATAAATGAGCTTGCATTGTCTTGTATGAGTACATGTTTACTCTCTTTGAGCTTGCAATAAAAATAAGGATGCAAGACATACTAAAGTTTCAATGACAAGCAAAATTCCCCTCATATTATTTATCGATAGTTACTACTCAGGAAGAGCAGAATCTAAGCTTGGGGAGGTTGATGAGTGGAATTTATGTACACTTTTATAGAAGTATTTTATGCATATCAACCACCCATATCATGCTTTATCTAGCTGTAGTTATGCCAAATATGCATGGTTTCTGTTATTCATTCATTTTCATACGAGCTTTGCACATTTAGTAGTTTAGATAGAATTTTATCCCTATTCCTTGTCTTTGACATGTGTGTAGATGTTGATAATGATTATGGATAAAACAAAGGCAAAAGGAACAAAGAGAGCATAGTATGGAGGAGCTGCAGGGACCAAACTTAGCCATTTGAGGTGTTGGAAAAGGTGAATTTTTCAAACTTATCAAAATAAATATCCAAGACCACTAGGTTGTATCCCTCGTCGATACGAATCCAACGATCCCAAGAACACCCAAAACGGAGTTCGTATGAAGAAATGGTGACCAAAATACAGAAGAGCCCGAAAGTTCAACGACCAATTATACGACGAGAGCAAAAATTCTGGCCGTATAGTTGCAAAAAGGGTCAGAAACGATGGGATTTCGCCCTCCAGAAGCTTCAGAACCTTCCCTAAGTCATATGACGGTATTGGGGGCGACCTAGAACACTTCCAAGGCCTATATAAAGGTGGGAGGAGTCAAGAAACAACATAATATACCATATACAAGATCTAGATCCCATCTACCGCCTCCACAGCGGCGTCCTGCCGCCTTGATGCCTCCATAGCCTCTACAGCTCCACCAAGATCCAGATCTCCATCAACACCATCAAGCCATCCAAGCAAGAAGAGGAGGAGAAGGAGGACGCCGCCATCACCATGTCGACGTCACCATCACCGCGTCGTCATCACCATTTCCATCGCTGCTACTCCTTCATCCTTCCCCATCATGGTCTCCGTGATGGGTTGTAACATGGCTTGAAACCCCTTTCATTAATGTTATGATGATTTGAGTAATTGAATTATGGTGTGTTCTTGTTAATTAATATGTTTGTGCTTTCTCTTTACATTGATCTATTCATGATATTATTCTAGTGATTGGAGACGTCCAATCCATTGTTGAGTAATTTACTAGGGATTCACGGTGTGTCACAAAACTTATCATTAGTCTCTTCTCTTTCATGGGTAGAACTAATAGGCTATTTGCTATAAGTGATTTGCGGAGGCAATAGCAGCTTAGGATGCACCGCCCAGAGTTTCCCCAAGATCACTCATGATATAAATAGGTATAGTATTGTGAATTGCTTGACCCCAAAGTGACAGACGGGATATCTTGTGACTAGCACACTTGCTTAGGAGTACGGTTGTCCATACAACTTAATGCCTTTTCTCTGGTCTTATTACCTTAATTAGTCTTGTTACCTTAATACACTATTCTCTTGTGAGATGAACCATGTCTGAAGAGGGTGTGGACAGTTGAGTTGTCTGATTACCACTTACCAACGGTGGGAGACAACAGTATTTGAGGACCACCACAAGTACAGTTTATAGCTATTCCATAAGCACTTATCATGCACACCGGTATACACAACATTACTTGAGGAATCGTAGCATTAATATTTTACTTAATTTCTTATCTACATTAATATTTTACTTCATTGCATTCACTTTCTTTTATTTTTACCTCTTTCTAGTTTTACTTTTGTTCTAGTTTTCTTCCAGTCCTAGTAGTAGTTATTACAAATCATCTTAAATTCATTTATCCTAGTAACTTATAGAATAGACTATTTTCAAACCACGGTTTGGGTGCGAACGTGGTCGCATTGACAACGTGGTTGCAGGATCATGTTGTTTCCGTTCGTCGAGCTCTCATTGGGGCAAACTCTTTAAATATTTGCTGCTACAAGTACTACAATAACCCTGTTGGTGGTGCAGGAACCCATTCATCAGTGGCATACACATCAGATTTTTTTGCGTAGTGGAAATGTCCAGAAATAGTGAGTATAATCTTCCACGATAATTAAGTAGTAACGAAAGCCACTAGAACTAGGTACAAGAGATGTCCAAAGATCACAATGTATTAATTGAAAAGGTTTTACACTAGAGGACTACGAAGGATAAAAGGGTAGACGAACATGATAACCTAATTGACAAGCATGACATAAAGATGACGACTTTTTATTGGGTGGTATGTGTTGAAGATGTTGGAGGCAATGAAGCATGTGACTCCCGGGGTGTCCCAAGCGGCGATGCCAGAGTTCGGATGGAGTGGTTGCGAGGAGGGCTTGGGTGTCAGGAGGTCGACAAAGGGAGTAGAGCGGGTTGGAGCTATTGCATAAGAATCACGGTCTTGGTGGGAAGATCCTTCATAGAGAAACCGAGGGGTCAAATTCGATAGAGCAAAGATTGTCATGAGTTAATTGGCGCAGAGATATGAGATTTTAATAATATTAGGTACTATGAGAATGTTTCGAAGAGAAATTGGTTTGGGTTGAAGGGGAAAAGTGTGACAGCCGATATGGGTGACAGGAAGGGAAGCACCGTTACCAACGATGATTTGATAAGAAGAAGGAGTAGAGAGTTGGATGTTGTCGTGATCGGATGCCATGTGGGACGAGGCGCTGGAGTCCATGACCCACCCTTGGTTGCCAGGAAGCTGCATGTTCCGGAGAGACATGAGAAGAGCCGGGTCGAGGTGCTAGAGTTGTTGCTATTGTTGTGGAGGGGAAGGTGCCATCATCATGCTAAGTGGGGTCATTTGACCGTAGGCGGTGTAGGCATGAGTTATTGGTAACTGGGCCGTGGTTCGAGGACACCGGCATTAGGGGCACGCCAGCGTGGATGCCACGGTGCAAAAGGGGTTGATGTTGTTGCCGATGAGCCCATGTCAGCGCGCCTGTCCACAGATTGAACATCCAGGGATTGTCGCGACCGCGCCCCTGGCCGCTGCCACGACCATGACGGCCTCCATTGCCACCACCACGACCAGGGTTGAAGTAGGGTCCGAGGTAGCACGTGTCACCGGTAGGAGGGTTGCTGGTGCCGATGCCGCGACCTGCAGGAGGTGAATGCTCGCCCCAGCCTACGGGAGGATGTTGTTGCCGTTGTCCTAGAGCGCCGTGTTGGAGGCATGCTTTGCGTCAATCTTCTTTTGGGATTCCTCGAGCACGAGCGCCGAGCGCGTCTAAAGAAAAGTGGGAAACTGGCATTGATATGGAAGGAATGAGTGCAGGTGGGAGAACTACTCGTTAAGGCCACTAAGCATCATGAGGACGAGAGTTTCATCGGTGATGGTTTTGCCGACATCGCCAAGAGCGTCAACGAGGGACTTGAGCTTTGAGAAATAATCATGGACGTGCAGATCGCCTTGAGGGGTGTTGCGGAACTTAGCATCAAGGGCGATGGCACGGCTCTTTTTGTTGTCGTGGAAGAGGCCCTTGATGGCGACCCAGGTCTGTCGGGCCGTGGAGCTAGGGGAGATGATCATGCCAAAAAATCTCCGGGGAGATGGAGCTGTAGATCCAAGAGAGGATCGTAAAATCATCTAATGCCCATTCGGAGTTGTCCGTGGTGTTTGAGGGAGTGGTGAGGGTAATGGGAACGAGATATTTGATGGAGGTAGCATAGGTGGAGGGGGCAAGAGCGGGGCTAGGATTTTGGGAATTGGCGGGGGCTTTTCCTGTGTCGGCGGCGCGGCGATCTAGCTCAACTTGACGAGCGTTGAGATCGGCCTTGTGTTGCTTCAGATCGGTTTCGAGTTGCTTGAGCTCGTTGGGTGTCATGGTGGTTGGAGGAGGAGGAACAGTGGAGGGCTAGGGTTTTGGTGGTTGAAGGAGGAAGATCGGCAGAGGGCTAGGGTTTTTGGAGGAAGAGGAGAATCGGCTGGAGCTTAATACCATGAAAGTTACAAGGCTCGGGATGCTTGAGTTTCTCGCCTCGGCCGCTCAAATATATGTGCACAAGAGTTAGGTTACAATACACATGACCGACTAGGACTCAATGTCACCCGTCGGATCCTTCTCTAACAATCTGCATAGTTGAGGTATCTGACACAGGATGACACTCTTTGCCGATGATGCATCAATGTCCATGACACCATTGGCATCAGAACTATCATCCACTAAAGCATTGCTGGATTTATATGGGGAGGATTTAGTACCGGTTTGTAACTTTGCTAAATGTGCTATTTCTCTCATTGTGTTCGACCAAATAGATTTACCAGAAATCACAACTCTATTCGCATGTCAATTGTTGTCATGTTCATGCACATACTTGGGACTTCCTCTATGTCTCCAACGATGTTGCAGAAGGCAGACTTACATGTATTGACTAATAAAATTGGAAGAAGGTTGGCAACTTAGAAGACTCTCATGTGTACACAAAGTAGGTGGCTAATCCCTATCAAAAGGGTGTTATCTATAGTGGTCATTTATAACTCCTTTCGTTTTAAAATATACGATATTTTAGGTTTGTGAAAAAAATATATCTAGACTTTTTTAGTGTGTAAATTCACTCCAAATATAAGTGAACCTACATATTAAAAGTAGTCTAGATACATTTATTTCACAAAGCTAAAACATCTTATATTTTAAACGGACGGAGCACATGCTTTCCATTGATCTTCCACCTTGGGTCATTAACAACATCAACAAAAGATGTACTCCCTCCAATTCAAATTAGTTAACTTGGTTTTGTCTAGATTCGATATATCTAGCACTAAAACTAAGTCTAAATACATTCGAATTTAGATAAATCTGAGTCAACTAATTTGAATCAGACGGAGTCTTATGACGGGGAGTTGCATACATGAATGGAGGCCGCTGTTTGGTGGCATGGGTCAACGTCTATAAAGCAACACATCTGGGCGGCCTGGGTCTACATAACCTGAAATTGTTGAATGGCGCGCTTCGTATCCAGCGGAGATGGTTGGAAAAGGATGGCCCATCGAGGGCATGGTCAGGCCTATTCTTCAAACTGCCGGCAGAGGCAGATAGAATGTTTAGGGGCTGCAACTGAGTTTTGTGTGTGTAAGGAGACACTATCTTGTTATTGGGATCGATGACAAGTGGATGAATGGTGAAATCATAGCTGATATTGTGCCGTCACTAAGTAACTTTGTCATATCAAGAGGTGAAAGGAAGAGATTAATTTTGAAGCCTTACATGAGAATAAATGGATAAGTGACATTAGAGGGGCACGCTATCAGTGCAAGCTATTGTTGAATATTACAGGAGACTTTTCACACCGGTTAAGCACATCCCACCCATGTATGATGATAATGACTCCTATGGATGGAAATTGACAAGAAATGTCAAGTATTCAACATTTCTCAGCCTACTATGCATTCTTCTCTAGAATCCTACCGGCGAAATATGTTGGAGTTAACCTTGTTATCCCTATTAATTAGTAATTAATTAACAAAGATAACAAGATAAAGGGCGTGATTGTTGGAGTTAACTTTGTTATCCCTGTTAATTAGCATGTTTATTTCACGGGGATAACAAGCTCCAAGAAAATATGCTCTCCCACTATGGTAGAACTAGGCACCCTTGAAGGAGAAAATGTTCACCGGGCTAGTACTGAGAAATCGATGTTGGACTGCCGACAAAATGACTCGTTATAGCATGTAGGCCAATCCAGTTTTCCCCTAATTCGATCAAGAATGGAAATCATGAGTCGTCTCATGGTGCAGTGCTCATTTGCAAGGGAATTCTGGTTTCAGCTGGGACAGAAGGGGCGCATCGTCATCACAATCCCAGCGGCACAAGATACAATCAATGAATGGTGGTCCTTTTGTAGTTGCATGTATGAAGGCAATATGGATGGGGCCAGTGACATTTGTGATCATTGGGATGAGACAACTCTGAATAGAGAGGAACACGAGAACATTAGATCCCCGAGCATCCACTCTGCAACAAACTATTACAAAAACACTGCAAAATGTGGGAAGATTGGGAATTAGCAAGGCAGAGAGGGCAGAGATGTGTGAGGAGTGGTTTATTATAGCGTGAGGGCATTATTAGAGTTTGTGTTTATGTTATCTTAGGACTCTAGCCTAAGTAGGTTTGGGTCTAATCTTAGGCTGGCCGACCTCCCTCCTCTCTTCTATATAAACATTATAATATTATCTAAATCAATACAAGTTATTATTCTCTTAAAATATCATGGTATCAGACGCCTAGGTTTTTCGAACATGGGATGGCTCCTCCGCCAAAACCTCCGCCGCCGACGCACCACCCTCCTCCTCCTCCTCTACTCCTACCCACCAAATACCCCAACAAAACTCTCAACTATCTCTTGCCGACATGATCGCCGACGTCTTTCCCTTCGTCCCGATCGTCTTGGATCTCGCCAAACATAACTTATACCACTGGCGCCACCTGTTTCATGTGCATCTCGGGCACTGCGGACTTCGCAGCCACATCGATCCCGCCTCGACACCGCGTCCCTATGATCCGCGCTGGGTGAAAGACGATCTAACCATCATCCAATGGATCTACACGCGGATCTCCACCGAGCTCTTCAACCTCGTATCCACCGACGACGCCACGGGAGCGCAACTTTGGGCTGCCCTCCAGTAGCTCTTCCAGGACAACTCTGACTCACGCGTCAACGCCCTCCACATCGAGCTCCGCACCAGCACTAAAGGCGACCCCCCTCCCCCCGTCACCGTCTTTTTTGCCAACGCATCAAGGCCATCGGCGACGAACTTCGGGAGCTCGGTGATCCCGTTGACGACCGTGCACCCATCAATGCCCTTCTTGTCGGGCTCGGCAATCAATTTGAAAATCAAGTTGCCTTTATTCCTCTACGGAAACCTTACCCTAACTTCGCCGAGGTGCGATCTATTTTGCAGCTCGGGTCCCAGAACCAAGCACGCAAGGCGGCCCATCCTCCTCAGATGTTTCACACGGCGGCTCCTGCCTACTCCTGCTGCACCACCGGCGACTCCTCCTGGATGGCGTCCAAGCCCCAATTACCGCGGAAAAAATCCCGTGTATCGGCCACCCGCCCCAGCGTCGACTCCTCAGCCGCGGCCACCTGCTCCTGCACCATCTCCACCAACGCCGACTCCACAAGTGCCTCCACCATCCTCTGCCATGGCCCCTTGGCAGCCGCAGCATGACCCATGGATGGATCTCCTTCAGGCCTGGCCGATGCCCTGGTCGGCCCCCTCTCCGTATGGCGCCCCACCGGCTTACACTGGGAACTGGAGTCCCATCCTCCGCCCCTTCATCGGCGCACCCGGGCCTCTCGCACCTCGTCCTCGCAGCAGGTCTACACCGCCCAAGATCCATCGACGGCTTACATGCTGTCGCCACAGCAATACATGGCCCCGTCGACGTCGCTGCCCCACATGTACCACGCTCCTCCGGCTCTTCAGTACATGCCTGCGTCACCCTCTCCGTCAACCGCTCCACCAAGCTAGGACCAAGCCACCTTCATCGCTGCCATGAACAATTTCACCCTCAACAACCACAAAGGTACGGATTGGATTTTTGATTCCGGTGCTTCCTCGCATATTTCTTTAAATATGGATTTTCTGTCATCTTGTTCTTCCTCTCCCTTTTCTACCATTACCATTGGCGATGGATCCTCTATTCCAATCTCATGCACCGGTCACTCTTACATCATTAATCTAAACACAAATTTTATCCTTCAAAATATTTTAGTTGCTCCATCATTAATTAAAAGTCTAATATATGTTCACAAATTTACAATTGACAATAATGTTTCCATAGAATTTGATCCCTTTGGTTTATCTGCGAAAGATCTAAAAACGGCGGTGGTCCTCGCTCGTTACAATAGTTCGGGCGATCTCTATCCTCTCCGTGGCGCACCCACCTCCACACCTCACGTCATGATTGCCTCCGTCGATCTATGGCATCGTCGTCTCGGTCACCCAAATAAAAATACCGTGTCATCCATGCTTCAAGAGTTTAGCATCTCTAGTTCTAGTTCTTCTCATGATCCCTCTATTTGTAATGCATGTCAATGCGGCAAATATATTTCAGGCATGCGGGACTGCAAAAATATTTGTTATGATTATTTGATAAATTTGAATCAGATTCAAATTGTATAAAGATTCCTTTGATAATTAAATTTTTGTTGTGAAAATATAATTAAATATATAAAATAATTTTTTGTACATTGTGGATTTTAACTTATGAGATGCATGTTGGATCTTCGACTCCATAAAGAAAGAAGTAGGCACACTTACTAGTATTATATAAGGTTAAACATTTCTTCTTTTTAAAACAACGTGATGATAAATGTTGCAAGAAAGGCAAGAATAAGGGCATCTTCAGCGGCACGACCCAAACGGTCATGTTTGGTCCGAAAGGGTCCACGCAGACATGAGGCCCACACGTGCACGCTTCAGCGGCGTGATACAAACGGACTGACGCCGTCTGGTGCGACCCATAGGTTCACTAAATTTGGGCAATAATTGTGTTAGGCTGAATGCATCGCGGACCAAGCGCGTGTTCCGGCGTCGTCCGACGGGTCCCATTTTGTAAGCGGCACACAATGGCCAATGGAAACTGACACTTACGTTGTCGTCGCTGACTGCCTACGATGCCGCTTTGTCGCCAGCGCCATTGGACGTCGAGTCAGTTCCCACGCATCCGTTTTTCCCGCTCTTTTCCCTCTATGTTGATGTCTATATCTTGGCCACTTTCGGCTAGTCCTTTGTCATTGACATCAACCTCCTATAGTTGAAACACAAAAAACCCACCACAGGACCACCCGCATGTACACTGTCGTTGGCTTCACGAGTGGGAGACGTGCGTCTTGTACAAAGAGAACTATCCGGCGCCTTCGAACTCCTTCTGCCCCGGCGGGTGGGCTTTGAGCGCCGGCGGCGTCCCAATCCCACCGGTGTCGCGTGGTGCGGAGCTACAGGCGGCCATCCGACACGAGTGGGTGGTGCGGTTCACGATGGAGAAGCGGTCGGATAGACAGGGATCCCGACAACACAACCACGTGGATCAAGTTCGTTCGCAAGCGTAGGTAGAGGAAGCTTTCCATGTACTATGGCGACGTCCCTGCGCAGATGGGCAACAACGCGCTGCCAGACGTAGGTTCTGGTGGAGGGTATCGGGCCGCACATTGGCTTTCATCATAGACTACATCGCCGTGGGGAACTACTTGTGCCTCCGATAGCCTCCGCCTCCTCCTCTTTCTCCTCACCGCCACCATTCATCGAGTCCGGCAAGTGTTAAAGTAGTTGTATACATTCCTCACCCTGGCTAATTTTTTAAAAATAATACATTTTAATACAATTTCACAAATAATACAGGAAATGAGAAATTTGCAAATCTAACGGGCCATCTTCTTTTGAAAAGGCGACCACAACGCCTCTTTAATTCAAAAGCCGACCATAGTGTCGTCTTTATTCCAAAAGCTGACCGCGACTATCTTTATTCGAAAAGACAACCGGCGCTTGACAGCGGGCCACGCCTGGTCGCACCGTCGGACGACAAGGGAAGGGCGTCCCATGCTCATCTTTTGGAAAGACGACAGTGATGACCCACAAGTATAGGGGATCACAACAGTCTTTGAGGGTAGTATTATCTAATTTATTGATTCGATACAAGGAGAGCCAAAGAATACTTGCAAGCCTTAACAATTGAGTTGTCAATTCAGCTACATCTGGAAATAGTTCTTGCTCACACATATTTATCAGTAGCAACAGTTTTAGTAGCAACAGCAAAGTAACAGCAGCAGCAAATCAAGAGCAATAGTAACAGTTGTAGGGTTCGCAGCATATAAAACAAAAAATTTCCTACGATGGGAACAACTATGTACCAAGATCTATCTACTAGATACAAGCAATGGGTGGATATACATCCGTAGAGAACATACCCGTGAAGATCGACAAAGCTTAACGAGGTTGAACTCGTGGTTGATGTAGACGATCTCTTGCCGATCTCAAGATCGAGAGGAAGTCCTAGCGCCGCAAATCAGCGGCGCATCCATGCTCGCACACACGTCCGAGGAACCGAGTAACCTCCGCCTCCTCATTCCAGCGATGCAGCGGAAGCACAACTCTTTCTTGCCGAATAGCCACCGGGAACATGTATCTCGCTAGTCCGAGACCATGGGGGATAAATACTATAGGGGAGAGAGATCCTTCATGAGGAGGTGTGAGTGAGAGAGAGAGGGAGGGGAGCTCCTTTTATAGGAGGAGGGGGATGCCCCCTTGACACTCCACTCACAAAAATGCCTTTCAATTTCCTCCACTCCAAAACCCACTCAAATTCCCATTAAATTTCCACCAAATTTAATGCAAACTCTCATTAAATAAAACTCCTTTTATTTATTCAGAATTTTGTCAATTACTTTAATGATAAACATTCACATATAACACCTTGCTAGTATTTCATTTCACATGCAAAAACACTTTCTGCAATTTCACCCGAAAACCCGTTTCGGTATCTAGTGAAATAAATTCATGCGCTTGTTATTCTTTTCGGCATGAAACTTTTGCTCCAAATGGTGTTGGTGTCTCTTAAGTGTGTCATCCTATGGTTCACGAATAATGCGGACATGATCGAGACCCCTCTCAGATTAATAATCAGAAGCGGGACCTAGAGATCCATACTGACTCTCACACATTCAACGGTGACTTTATTGTGATCGTGAGAACCTTTTATGCTAGTATCTTAATATTTTTGTTTCGCGATATATTACATGTCCGAGAATCGATCATCGGTATCTTCATACCTAGTTTGATCTCATTACTGACATGTACTCTTTTCTCGTTCCCGTGATATAAAATTCTAGTGATCAAATCACTTGCTTGCAAGCTAATCAATGTGATATCACCGAGAGGGCCCAGAGCATATCTATCCATCATCGGGTTGAACAAATTCCACTCTCGATCCATGGGCCTCAACATAATACTTTAGTAGTACTGAATCCATCTTTATAATCACCCTGTTACGGTGTGACATTTGATATTATCAAGATACTCTTTCGGTGTTAGTGATTGACATGATCTCATGGTCTAAGGATTAGGATCACTTTGTATGATGTTATAGCAATATAAACTCAATGACTTTGATCATAATGCTATACTTCGGATGAATGTTCATCATACCATTACACTAATGTTGTGACCTCGTTATTAACAACATCCAATGTCCATGATCAGGAAACCTTGATCATCTTGTTAATCAACGAGCTAGTTTATGAGAGAGGCATAACTAGGAACTTTCTGTTTGTTTATTAAACACACATGTATTAATGTTTCTGTATTAATACAATTATAGCATACAAAATAAACATCTATCATATACTTGGAATATACATAATAACCACTTTATTATTGCCTCTTAGGGCATATTCCCTTCAGTCTCCCACTTGCACTAGAGACAATAATCTAGTACATAGTGATAAATCTAACACCCATGGAGTTCTGGTGTTGATCATGTTTTGCTCTAGGGAGAGTTTTAGTCAACGGATCTGCTACATTGAGATTCGTGTGTACTTTACAAATCTTTATATCTTCATCCTTGACATGCTCGCGGATGGAGTGAAACCTGCGCTTAATATGCTTGTGAGACCTTGGTTCTTTGGCATTGGCTATGGCACCATTGTTGTCACAATAGATCACCATTGGGTCCAACGCGCTCGCAACCACACCTAGTTCGGATATGAATTCCTTCATCCAAACCGCTTCCTGAGCCGCTTCTGAAGCAGCAACATATTCAGCCTCTATTGTTGATCTCGCCACCACGGGTTATTTGGAACCCTTTCCAACTAACCGCTCCACCATTCATGAGAAATACGTATCCGGGTTGAGACTTAGAGTCATCCGGATCGGTGTCAAAGCTAGCATCGACATAACACTTAGCGACAAGCTCTTCTTCACCTCCGTATACAAGAAACATATCCTTAGTTCTTCGCAAGTACTTAAGGATATTCTTGACCACTATCTAGTGTTCTGATCCTGGATCAGATTGGTACCCACTAGTCAAACTAATAGCATGTGCCACATCCGGTCTTGTACATAGCATGGCATACATTATAGAGCCTATGGCTGAAGCATAGGGGACTTTTTCCATTATCTCTCTTTCTTCTGTCACAGACGGACTTTGAGTCTTACTCAATGTCTTGCCTTGCAACATAGGTAAGAACCTCTTCTTACTTCCGTCCATTTTAAACTTCTATAAAATCTGATCAAGGTATGTACTTTGTGATAGCCCTATTAGGCGCCTAGATCTATCTCTATAGATCTTTATGCCTAATATGTATGACGCTTCACCTAGGTCCTTCATTGAAAATTTGATGTTTAGATAACTTTTAACACTGTTTAGAAGATCTATATCATTTCCGATCAATAATATGTCATCCACATATAATATCAGAAATTCGACATTGCTCCCACTCACTTTCTTGTAAATACAAGCCTCTCCATAAGTTTGGACAAATCCAAACTCCTTGATAACCTCATCAAAGCGGAGATTCCAACTTCGGGATGCTTGCTTCAGTCCATAGATGGATCGCTGAAGCTTGCATACCTTGTCAGCATCCTTAGGATCAACAAAACCCTTTGGTTGTATCATATACAACTCTTCTTCAATATTGCCATTGAGGAACGCAGTTTTGACATCCATCTGCCACATTTCATAGTCAAAATATGCATCAATTGCTAACATGATCCTAACTGACTTTAGCATCGCTACGGGAGAAAATGCCTCATCATAGTCAACTCCTTGAATTTGTTGAAACCCCTTTGCGACAAGTCGAGCTTTATAGATGGTCACATTACCATCAGCATCAGTTTTTCTTTTAAAAATCCATTTATTCTCCACGGCCTTTCGGTCGTGAGGTAAGTCCACCAAGTTCCAAACTTGGTTTTCGTACATGGATTCCATCTCGGATTTCATGGCTTTCAACCATTTGTTGGAATCCGGGCTCATCATCGCTTCTTCATACGTCGCAGGGTCATCAATTTCATCGACCATGAAATTCATAACAGGATTTCCGTACAGCTCGGGAGTTGCATGCGTCCTGCTAGACCTGCGAGGTTCGGTAGTATTCTCTTTCGGAGTTTCATGATCATTATCATTAGTTCCCTCTTCAATTGGTGAAGCCAACTCCAGAACAACTTCCGGCGCTGCGCTACTCGCTATATTATGAAGAGAAGGTTCTACAACCTCTTTGAGTTCTACCTTCCGACTACTCACACCTTTCGCGAGAAACTCTTTCTCTAGAAAGGATCCATTCTTGGCAACAAAAACCTTGCCCTCGGATCTGTGATAGAAGGAATACCCAATAGTTTCCTTAGGGTATCCTATGAAGACGCATTTTTCCGCTTTGGGTTCAAGTTTATCCATTTGAAGTTTCTTCACGTAAACATCACATCCCCAAACTTTAAGAAATGACAGCTTAGGTTTGTTTTCAAACCACAATTCATATGGTGTCTTTTCAACAGATTTATATGGTGCCCAATTTAAAGTGAATTTAGCAGTTTCTAGTGCATAACCCCAAAATGACAGTGGCAAGTCCGTCAGAGACATCATAGATCGAACCATATCTAATAAAGTACGATTTCGACGTTCCGACACACCATTTCGCTGTGGTGTTCTAGCAGGTGTGAGTTGTGAAACAATTCCACACTCTTTCATATGAGTGCTAAACTCGTAACTTAGATACTCACCTCCACGGTCGGACCGTAGAAATTTGATCTTTCTATTACGATGATTTTCTACTTCACTCTGAAACTTCTTGAACTTTTCAAAGGTTTCAGACTTGTGTTTCATCAAGTATATATAACCGTATGTACTCAAATCATCCGTGAAAGTTACAAAATAACGATATCCACCTCGCGCCGACACACTCATTGGACCACATACATCAGAATGTATGATTTCCAATAAATCTGTCGCTCGTTCCATTGAACCAGAAAATGGCGTTGTAATATCTTGCCCATAAGGCATGGCTCACATGTATCAAATGATTCAAAATCAAGTGATTCCAAAAGTTCATCCGAATGGAGCTTCTTCATGCGTTTAACGCCAATATGACCTAGACGGCAGTGCCACATATATGCGGATATATCATCATTAAGTTTAATCCTTTTAGCATCAACATTATGAATATGTGTAACATTATTATCGAGATCCAACAGAAATAAACCATTCATCATCGGTGCATGACCATAAAAGATTTCATTCATACAAATAGAACAACCATTGTTCTCGGATTTAAATGAATAACCACTTTGCATCAAACATGATCGAGATACAATGTTTATGCTTAGTGATGGCACTAGTTAACAATTATTCAGGTTTATAACTAATCCCGATGGTAAGTGGAGAGGTAGCGTTCCGACGGCAATCACATCAACACTTGATCCATCACGCATCTTGACCTCACCCCTTGCTAGCGGTCGCTTGTTCCGCAGCCCCTGATTCGAGTTACAAATATTAGCAACAAAACCAGTATCAAATACCCAGGTTCTACTGCGAGTACTATTCAAGTACACATCAATAACATGTATATCATATATACCTTTATTTTACTTGTTGGCCTTCTTGTTGGGGTTCGTAGCATGGAAAACAAAAAAATTCTACCGCCTGCACACAAATAAGCCAAGATCTATCTACTAGATTGTAGCAACGAGTCGATTAGAGTACTCACCCTCGGCGATTCCAAAGCGGTTAATGAGAGCAGATTCTCGTGGATGATGTAGTCATACACTTGCCGATCTCAAGATCGTGTAGACGATCCTTCTGGCGCTGCGTTCCGGCAGCGCTTCTGCAATCGGTCACATGTTCGGTACTCGATGAAGACCTTCGTCTCCCTTGTTCCAGCAGGCAACAAAGGTTGTAGTTCTCCCCTCGCGATTCCGGCAGTACGACGGCGTGGTGTCGGAAGTAGAGGGAAAATCCTGCAGGGCTTCGCCTAAGCCGGAGCAGGTTATGGTGGATCTAGGGTTTCTGACGATCTAGATTTAGAGGGCCGGAGAGGAGGAGGTGGAGTCGGCGGTGACTAGGGAGACAGCGACAAGCCGGCGGCGGCACGGCGGCGGCGGCGTGCGGCGACGGTGGCTTGAGCGGCGGCGGCGCAAGGTGGGGAGGGCTGGTTGTGGCCTCTTGGGGCAGCCCCTCCCCTCTATTTATGAGAGGGGGAAGATTGGGAGAGGGGAGTTTGAATCCTTCCCCAAATTCCTATCCAAGTTGGAGGGAAAGAAGGACTCTTTCCTTCTTCAACTAGGAAACCATTGTTCTAGTTTGACTTTTCAAACCTGCCTTTTGACTTCAATTTGGACCTCAATTCCTCTCTTGCAAATTCCCAACCAAGTGACCTAGGACATGATCCAATCATTCCACTTAACCATGACACATTCATGAACCATTCCCCTTCTGGTCCCGTGAACCTTCTTGACCCTTCTAGAACCTTTCCGATGAAAACATCAGAATCATTCCCGAACTCCGGAATTGGAGTTTCCTTATATGAATCCTATTCTCCGGGCCATTCTGGATCTCCTCGTGATATCCCGGATCCCATCCAAGACTCCGAACAACATTCGGTCTCCCTACTTACATTCCATATCTACTAAACAACATCGAATCTTTAAGTGTGTCTCCCTACGGTTCGTGAATTATGCGGACATGATCGAGACACTTCTCCGATCAATAACCAATAGAGGAATCTGGAAATTCATATGGCTCCCACATATTTCTATGATTACTTTGCTATCGAATGAACCACTTACATACGATACCAATTTCCCTTTGTCTCGCGATAGTTTACTCATCTGAGGTTTGATCATCGTTATCTCTGCATACCTAGTTCAACCTCGTTACCGATAAGTACTCTTTTCTCTTTCCCGTGATATGTGATCCCTTGTGAGCCAGTCACATGCTTTCAAGCTAATTGGATGACATTCCACCGAGAGGTCCCAGAGTATATCTATCTATCATATGGATGGACAAATCCCACTCTTGATCCATGTGCCTCAACACATACTTTCCGAACACTCAATGCCACCTTTATAGCCACCCAGTTACGGTGTGGTGTTTGATATCATCAAAGCATTCTTCCGGTGATGGTGATCTCATAGTCGAAGGAATTAGGTTACTATGTATCAGAAAGCTTATAGCAAACAAACTATTGAAATGACTTGATCTTTATGTTACGCTTATCTATAGGAGTATGTCCATCACACCATTCTCCTAATGATATGATCTTGTTGTTAATAACATCTCAATGTTCATGATCAAGAAACCACAATCATCTATTAACCAACAAGCTAGTATTATAAAGAGGCTTTACTAGGGACTCTAGTTTAGTTTACAAATCACACAAGTATTAATGTTTCCGGTTAATACTATTATAGCATGAATGTAAATATTTATCATAAACACAAAGATATAATAATAACCAATTTTATTATTGCCTCTAGGGCATATCTCCAACAGTCTCCCACTTGCACTAGAGTCAACTAATCTAGATTACATGGTAATATACCGAACACCCATGGAGGTTTGGTGCTGGTCATGTTTTACCCTCGTGAGAGGCTTAGTCAACGGATCCGCCACATTCAGATCTGTGTGTACTTTGCAAATCTTTATGTCACCATCTTGGACATGCTCTCGAATAGCGTGAAAAACGTAGCTTGATGTGTTTCAGCTTCTTATGTGACATGGGTTCTTGCGCATTGGCTATGGCGCCCATGTTATCACAGTAGATAGACATTGGGTCCAGCACACTGGGAACCACACCGAGCTCTGTAATGAACTCCTTCATCCATATCGCTTCTTGAAACCTCCAAAGAAGCTATGTATTCCGATTCAGTTGAAGATCTCGCCACAAATCTTTGCTTTGCACTCCTCCAACTAACTGCTGCACCATTCAAAGTAAATACGTATCCAGATTGAGATTTAGAATCATTTGGATCGGTGTTCCAACTAGCATCGGTGTAACCATTAACAACGAGTTGTTCATCACCTCCATAAGAAAGAACCATATCCTTAGTTCTTCTCAAGTACTTAAAGATGTTTTTGACCGCTGTCCAATGATCCACTCCTGGATCACTTTGATATATGTTAGTCAAACTAACAACATATGCAATGTCGCGTCTAATACATAGCATGGCATACATGATAGATCCTATGGCTGAGGCATAGGGAGTCTTACTCATCCTTTCTCTATCTTCTGTCGTAGCAGGACTTTGAGTTTTACTCAAGGTCGTATTGGGCAACATGGGCAAGAACCCTTTCTTGCTATCTTCCATTCCAAACCTCTTTAGAACTTTGTCCAAATATGTACTTTGTGACAATGATATTAGGCATCTAGATCTATCTCTATAAATCTTTATGCCTAATATGTAAGCTGCTTCGCCAAGATCTTTCATTGAAAAACTATTATTTAAATATTTCTTGACACTATTAAGAAGGTCTACATCATTCCCAATCAACAATATGTCATCCACATATAGTACTAGGAATGCTACAGAGCTCCCACTCACTTTCTTGTAAATACAAGCTTATCCATAAGTTTGTATAAAACCAAAGCTTTTGATTACCTTATCAAAACGTTGATTCCAACTCCGAGATGCTTGCTTCAATCCATAAATGGACCATTGAAGTTTGTATACCTTGTTAGCATCTTTAGGATCGACAAAACCTTTGGGTTGTACCATATACAACTCTTCATCAATGTCTCCATTGAGGAACACCGATTTGATATCCATCAGCCATATCTCATAATCATAATATGCAGCGATTGCTAACAAAATCCTCATAGACTTTAGCTTCGCTACCGATGAGAAAGTCTCATCATAGTCAACTCCTTGAATTTTTCGAAACCCTTATGCGACAAGTCGAGCTTTATAGACAGTAACATTACCATCAACATTGGTTTTCTTCTTGAAAATCCATTTGTTCTCGACAGCCTTCCGGCCATCCAGTAAGTCCACCAAAGTCCATACTTGGTTTTCGTACATGGATCCAATCTCGGATTTCATGGCTTCTTGCCATTTATTGGAATCTGGGCTCATCATCGCTTCCTCATATGTCGCAGGATCATCGGTGTTGTCCACCAACATGACACTCATAACGGGATCATACCAATCAGGTGCGGTACAAGTTCTCGTTGACCTGCGAGGTTTCGTAGTTACTTGAACCAAAGTTTCATGATCAACATCATTAGCTTCCTCTCTTATTGGTGTAGGCGTCACAGGAACTACTTCCGGTGTTGCGCTACTCTCAAGTCTGAGAGAAGGATCAACAACCTCGTCGAGTTCTACTTTCCTTCCAGTCACTTCTTTCGAGAGAAACTCCTTCTCTAGAAAGGATCCATTCTTGGCAAAGAAGATTTTGCCCTCGGATCTATGATAGAAAGTATACCCAATAGTTTCCTTCGGGTATCCTATGAAGACGCATTTTTCCGCTATGGGTTCAAGCTTATTGGGCTGTAACTTCTTTACATAAGCTTCGCAACCCCAAAATTTAAGGAACGATAATTTAGGTTTCTTCCCAAACCATAATTCATACGGTGTCGTTTCAATGGATTTCGATGGTGCCCTATTTAAAGTGAATGCGGATGTTTCTAATGCATAACCCCAAAACGATAGCGGTAAATCTGTAAGTGACATCATAGAACGAACCATATCTAAGAGAGTTCGATTACGATGTTCGGACACAGCATTATGTTGTGGTGTTCCCGGCGGTGTCAATTGTGAAAGTATTCCGCATTTCTTCAAATGCTCGCCAAACTCGTAACTTAGATACTCACTTCCATGCTCAGATCGTAGAAATTTAATCTTCTTGTTATGTTGATTTTCTACTTCACTTTGAAATTCCATAAACTTCTCGAAAGTTTTGGACTTATGTTTCATGAAATAGATATACCCATATCTACTCAAGTCATCCGTGAAAGTAAGAACATAACGATAACCGCCACGCGATGTTACACTCATTGGACCACACACATCGGTATGTATGATTTCTAATAAGTCCGTAGCTCGCTCCATCATACCAAAAAATGGAGTCTTAGTCATTTTTCCCATCAGACATGCTTCACATCTTTCAAGTGATTCGATATAAAGTGATTCAAGAAGTCCGTCGGAATGGAGTTTCTTCATATGCTTCACTCCAATGTGACCAAGACGACAGTGCCACATATAGGTCGAGTTATCGCTCAATTTCAAACGTTTAGCTTCAATGTTATTAATATGTGTATTACTACAATCGAGATTCAACAAGAATATACCATCTATCAAAGGTGCATGTGCATAAAATATATTACTCTTATAAATCGAACAACCATTATTCTCGGACTTAAACAAGTAACCGTCTCGCAATAAACATGATCCGGATATAATGTTCATGCTCAACGCAGGCACCAAATAACAATTATTTAAGTATAAAATTAATACCGAAGGTAGATGAATAGATAGCGTGCCGACCGCGATCACATCAACCTTTGATCCATTTCCAACACGCATCGTCACCTCGTTCTTCGCTAATTTCTGTCTATTCTACAGCACCTGTTTCGAGTTACAAATATAAGCAACCGAACCGGTATCAAATACCCAGGCACTATTATGACTACTAGTGAGATAAACATCAATAACATGTATATCGGATATACCTTTCTTCTTGATGTTGTCATTCTTCAAATCCGCCAAGTACTTAGGGCAATTCCGCTTCCAGTGACCTTCTCCCTTGTAGTAAAAGCACTCAGTATCAGGCTTAGGCCTAGCCTTGGTCTTCTTCGCCGGCGCGGTAACTTTCTTACCGCCCTTCTTGAAGTTTCCCTTTTTCATAGACTTGCCTTTCTTCTTGAATTTGGTGGTATTATTGACCATCAACACTTGGTGCTCTTTCTTGATCTCCACTTCCGCATATTTTAACATGGAGAAGAGTTCGGGCAACGACTTGTCCATGTTTTGCATATTGTAGTTCATCACAAAGTTCTTGTAACTTGGTGGTAGTGATTGGAGGACACGGTGAATCCCCAAAGCATTAGGAATCACTATACCCAAGCTTTGAAGCTTACTTGCGTGCCCAGACATCTTAAGCACGTGCTCACTGGCGGAGCTGCCCTCTTCCATCTTGCAGTTAAAGAACTTTTTAGAAGTCTCATAACTCTCAACTGCCGCATGAGCCTCAAATATCATTTTGAGTTCACGGGCAATATCATGTGGGTCATGGTTCTCAAACCTTTTCTGAAGCTCCGATTCCAAACCGTACAAGATAGCACACTGAACTATGGAGTACTGATTCTTCCGAGTGAGGAAAACATTCTTCACCTCATCAGTAGCATCAGCTGCAGGTGGGTCACCCAGCGGTGCATCCAGCACATAGGTCAAATTACCAGCATTGAGGATAATCCTCAAGTTGCGGAGCCAATCCGCGAAGTTGCTTCCATTGTTTTTCAACTTTTCTTTCTCTAGGAACGCATTAAAATTGATGGTAGGGGCCGCCATTGATCTACAACATATTTGCAATAGTTTAGACTAAGTTTATGACAAATTGAGTTCTAATTAATAGTTAAATTAATCCAGGTGAACTCCCACTCAAGACAATATCCCTCACATTGTTTTAGTGATCACACGAACCAAATCCACCACATCAAAACCGATCATCACGAGAGATGATGTAGCTTCAATGGCGAACAATCAACATGTTCATCATATCTACTATATGACTCATGCTTTACCTTTCGGTGATCCTTGTTCCGAGACCATGTCTGTACATGCTAGGCTCGTCAAGATCAAACCTTAGCTTCCGCATGAGCAAATCTGGCTTGCGCCCGTCCTATACACTCGCAAAATCTAACACACCCGATCATTACGTGGTGCTTCGAAACAACAAGCTTTAGCAACGGTGCTTACTGAGGATGAACACTTTATAACTTAAAATTTTGTGAGAGGGATCATCTTATAATGCTACCGTCGCAAACTAAGCAATACAAGATGCATAAAAGGATTAACATCACATGCAATTCATAATATGTGATATGATATGGCATTTCTTCTTGTGCATCCGATCTCCATCTTCAAGCACGAACATGATCTCCATCATCATCGACATTGCGTCAAGGTCAATGGCGCCGCTCCATGGCTCTCTACCACCAGCATCAACTATTACAACTACTTTGAATAATAGACACGTAGGTCTTAACGAAATTAAAAGACAACCATATGGCTCCTGCTGGTTGCCAACTTACAATAAGGAACATTGCATACATCATATATAATCACAATCATGGCCATATCACATCACAGCACACCCCTGCAAAATAAAGTTAGACGCCTCTAATTTTCTTTGCATGTTTTACGTGGTTTGGGGCTTTCAATAAGTGTCGTTCTAACTTACAAACAAGAACCACAACGTTGATGCTTGAACTATCAAGTGCCCGTTGTAAATTGAATCTATACTATGATGGGAGAGACAGGCACCCGCAAAGCCCCTTATGCAATACAAGTTGCATTACAAGCGTGGAGAAAGTCTCATGAACGATGTCATGTAAGGTTAGCTCGGGCCGCTTCATCCCATCATACCACAATATGCAAAGTACACAAAAAGCAATTGATAATAAAAGCACTACCGCCCACAATGACCATTGTGTTCTACTCATGCAACAGATCTACATATAGACACGGCTCTGATACCACTGTTGGGGTTCGTAGCATGGAAAACAAAAAAATTCTACCGCATGCACACAAACAAGCCAAGATCTATCTACTAGATTGTAGCAACGAGTCGATTAGAGTACTCACCCTCGAAGATTCCAAAGCGGATAACGAGAGGATATTCTCGTGGATGATGTAGTCGTACACTTGTCGATCTCAAGATCGCATAGACGATCTTTTCGGCGCTGTGTTCCGGCAGTGCTTCCGCAGTTGGTCAGACGTTCGGTACTCGATGAAGACCTTCCTCTCCCTTGTTCCAGCAGGCAGCGGAGGTTGTAGTTCTCCCCTCGCGATTCCGGCAGCATGACGGCGTGGTGTCGAAAGTAGAGGGAAATCCTGCAGGGCTTCGCCTAAGCCGGAGCAGGTTATGGTGGATCTAGAGTTTCGAGCGATCTCGATTTAGAGGGCCGGAGAGGAGGAGGTGGAGTCGGCGGCGGCTAAGGTGACGGCGCGGTGGCGGTGACGGCAGGTCGGCGGAGCAAGATGCGGAGGGCTGGTTGTGGCATCTTGGGGCAGCCGCTCCCCTCTGTTTATGAGAGGGGGAAGCTTGGGAGAGGGTAGTTTGAATCCTTCCCCAAATTCCTATCCAAGTTGGAGGGAAAGAAGGACTCTTTTCTTCTTCCACTAGGAAACCATTGTTCTAGTTTGACTTTTCAAACCTGCCTTTTGACTTGAATTTGGACCTCAATTCCTCTCTTGCAAATGCCCAACCAAGTGACCTAGGACATGATCCAATCATTCCACTTAACCATGACACATTCATGAACCATTCCCCTTCTAGACCGGTGAACCTTCTAGACCCTTCTAGACCCTTCTAGAACCTCTCTGATGAAAACATCAGAATCATTCCCGAACTCCGGAATTGGACTTTCCTTATATGAATCCTATTATCCGGACCATTTTGGATCTCCTCGTGATATCCCGGATCCCATCCAAGACTCCGAACAACATTCGGTCTACCTACTTACATTCTATATCTACTAAACAACATCAAATCCTTAAGTGTGTCTCCCTACGGTTCGTGAATTATGCGGACATGATCGAGACACTTCTCCGATCAATAGCCAATAGAGGAATCTGGAAATTCATATGGCTCCCACATATTTCTATGATTACTTTGCGATCGAATGAACCACTTACATACGATACCAATTTCCTTTTGTCTCGCGATAGTTTACTCATCTGAGGTTTGATCGTCGGTATCTCTGCATACCTAGTTCAACCTCGTTACCGATAAGTACTCTTTTCTCGTTCCTATGATATGTGATCCCTTGTGAGCCAGTCACATGCTTGCAAGCTAACTAGATGACATTCCACCGAGAGGTACCCGAGTATATCTATCCGTCATATGGATGGACAAATCCCACTCTTGATCCATGTGCCTCAACACATACTTTCCGAACAATCAATGCCACCTTTATAGCCACCCAGTTACGGTGTGGTGTTTGATATCATCAAAGCATTCTTCCGGTGATGGTGATTAGCATGATCTCATGGTCAAAGGAATTAGGTTACTATGTATCAGAAAGCTTATAGCAAACAAACTATTGAAATGACTTGATCTTTATGCTACGCTTATCTATAGGAGTATGTCCATCACACCATTCTCCTAATGACATGATCTTGTTGTTAATAACATCTCAATGTTCATGATTGAGAAACCACAATCATCTATTAACCAACAGGCTAGTATTATAAATAGTCTTTACCAGGGACTCTAATTGTCGTGGTGGTGGCACGGCAGATGCCATGGGTAGGCTAAAGTGTGGGACCAATGGATGCTAGAGGGATCTGGGGAGGGAAGATGTAGTTGATTCTACACTCAGAAGACTAACGTAAAGATCTTTATTTCTCCTTTCTTGTGCTACAAGTGCTCCTTGAGCTGTATACTAGTGGAGAAGAAGAACTTTACCAGCCTAACGGTACCAAATGAGACGATGCCCTTCTTAGAGTCCAAGCCTCTCCTTATAAAAGGGAGCCCTGGCTCCTCTAGGGCTGACGTGGAAAGCATATTCGAAGAATATGCTTGTCCCAATATAGTAATTCGGCGGCCTCCTTTTCGTGTCGCCCTTCTAATGACGGCAAAGTCTCGGAGAACCCCACATGCACGCCTCGGGCTCCAGGACTGTCACCTCTGTGACCTCCTTCTGCCCTTCTGCCACTCTGTGCCTTGTCCTTTGTGTTTGGATCTGCCCAGATCCTTCATAGCTCGTGACTAGGGTTTGACTATGAGCACTTCCTTATCCTTCAAGCTTCACGTTACTCGGCCCTGCCTTGCTTAACTCGGCTTGGCCTTCACCTGCATTCAGATTATTCGGGCTGACCCAGCCGACTTACACAGTATGTCGGCCGGGTAATGCCTTGCTCTTCTCATAAGGGTCCTGCTCTTGCTTACCTCGGCCGATTTAGACAGTAACTCGGAAACTGGACGGGGAACTTCTTTCTATCTTTCCCCGTCCTTACCCTATCCGGGGTCACCTCCCCAACATTAGTCCCCGAAGCTGGTATGGTCCTGCCTATAACCTCGGCCAGGCCATATCAATTTCCCAATATCCGCTTATCCTTGTTTCCAAGTTATTTTTCCCTCGTCCGAGGTATCTGCGTATCTTCTCGCATACGCCTCGTCCTACGTGTCACACTCATCATTGTTTCTCTAGTTTTTTGTTCCTCTCTGACGCTTGCTTACAGACAGCTAATTATCGCTACTGTCGTGTCGGGCCAGCAACGCCTCATGCCGTTTCTGTCAGGGATCCTGATCCTTTCTTGCATCGTGTGTTCATTGGTGTGGCCCACTCAGTGGCGTGTGGTTGTGCCGCACACATGATCTACACAGTTAACACCCACACGCACGATCCCACTACCACTCAGGCCGCGTGGTTATAAAGAGGGGCACGGGGCTAGGGGATTCACTTCTCTCCTCCGCTTACTGTTGCCCTTCTTCCTCCTCTCGCTTCTACGCCTGTTCGTGCTCCCGCCGCCGTGAGCCCATCGGAATCTTCGACGGCGAGGCTCCCATCGCTCTGCTCCGTCGACCTCGTCCCCGTATACTTGCTCCGGCGCCGTTGCCGGTGAGTTTATCCGGTCTCATTGCCTAGTTTATCCTCTAGACGCATATGCTTCTCTTTAGATTTCCCGCGGCGGTTCCTTCTCCGCTCCGCCGCCGTTTTCGTGTAGGTTCATGATGGGGCCTTGCAGTTCTAGGCTTCGCTCCGCCGCTAGTTCATCTTCCATAGATTCTTCCGGCGACCCTATGTCGAGCTCCGTTAGCGGTGCGCTTATTGAGGATGACGATGCAGCGTCTGGGCCCGAGCGGGGCTCCTGGCAGGGCTCTTCCGTCACCCGCCGAGAGGTTGAGTGGTTAATCCGAACTTGCCGGATTCCTGCCGAGGTAGCCTGTCGCTTACCCGGCAGCGAATCTTCTCCCGTTCTCAATGAGGGCGAGTACGTCGTCTTTATGTCACACTTCGCTCGCGGGTTTGGTCTCCCCCTTAGCGACTTTGCTATGGAGTTACTTGATTACTTCGGCCTGCAGCCGCATCATCTTCCGGCCTATGCCATCACTTCTCTTTCCGCCTTTATCTCTGCTTCGGAAGGATACTTCGGCCTATGGTCGTCTGTGCACGTTTGGTCGAAGTTCTTTCAGATCCGTTCCAATGTTGTCCCAGACAAATCCCTTCAACCTTCCGAGAAACTGCTCACCCAGTGCGGAGCTGCGTCAATCACACCTCGGAGGAAATCCGAGTTTCCTCGCGTTGCTGGTCTAGAGTCGTGCAAGAAATGGCATAAATCGTTCTTTTATGTCAAGAATTCTGGGAAGGAGGACAGGATTCGGCTCCCTGCTTTTTCCATTGGCCCCCTTCCAAGAAGAACTGGACTTATAACCCGAGGAAGAGTCATGCTCTGGCCAAGGCCTTCGAGATTCGACTGAAGGAACTGATCCGCTCCGGGCTACGCGGCAAGGATCTGATGACCACCTTCGTCAGCAGCCGGATCTGCCCATTCCAGAAACGCACGCATAAGCTCTGCTATATGAGCGGTCCTCTTGATCCCAACCGAGTCTCAACGGTGGAGCTGGACAATTACCTTATCTTCAAGCACGTCCGGGCTATCTTTAAGACAGAGATGCCGGAGGATCGGCCCTTGATCAAGCCGTTCTCACTCATGAGCATTCCCTCCTGCAGTAAGTTCTTGCAGTTGTGCTTTGCCTTTTAATCGCATCTGTGATTTCTGTTATTAATTTCTCTCTTTCTTTTCCTGCAGAGATTTGAGGAGCAGAAGAGTGAGGATGCCGAGGTTTTGTCTCTCCCGTGGCCCGCGGATCGGAACACTCCGGACAGCGGGGAGCCGGACTCGGAGGAGTTCGTTCCCAAGTCGGACCTTGCTCCGGCTCGTGCCCGTGGCAAGACCCCGGCCCACGAGGAGGAAGGTGATTCGGATGAGGTCCAAGTTCTTGAGGTAGTTGCCGCAATGCCAAATTCTTATGCATTTCCAGCCTCTACTTTCTCAGCTAATCCGGCCGGTCAGGTTCACAACACCGAGCCTCTCGCCTCCCGACCTCCTGTTACCTCAGGGAAACGTAGCGCTCCAGCTGGTGCCTCGGAAGCCGCTCCCAAGAAACGAATGAAGAAGTCAGCCCAGCACCCTCCGAAGTGTAAAACTATGCCCGGGGTTACTGGGTGAGTTGCTTTTTATTTGTATTTCTTGTTTCTCTCTTTCTGCCTTTTGACCTGATCTTTTTTCCTTTGCAGGGCTCCTCTTTCTGTTAAGCCTAGTGGTCCTAGCATGACGAGTCACACGACTCGGCCGCCTTCTCCTCCTCCTCCTGAAGATTCTAGAGTTCCTAGTCCTTCTCGCGTCAACTCTCCTCTCGCTCCGAATCAAACGTCATCTCGCCAGGATGCGCCTGAGGTCTTTCCTGCTGATGCCGATATAACTCGGCCAGCAGATATTTCTACCGAGCCTGCTGCCTCCTCCGTGAATCCCGAAGCTTCCCCCGAGATCCCTTCGACCCCCACAGCTTTTACTGCGACTCTGAGTCCAGCCGAGGATACCAATATCTCGGCGCCCTCAGAAACCGTAATCCCTCCGGCCCCCAAAGATGCCGCTCCGAGTGCCGAGGTAACGGCTCCTGCCGACGCCTCTTCTAAGGCAAGAAAGGTCGTCATCACCAAGCCTCCCTCATCCCAGAAAGGGCTTGCCATCACTTCTCAGCCTACAATTGTTGATGCGCTGCGCAAGGGGGTTTCTTCTGCCAAGACTATTGTTACCCCGGCTGCTGATACATAGCTCGCTCTTCACAAGAGTCCCGCGGCGGCGGTGGCTACACAACACGTCCGAGGTAAAGTCCTGACTCGTACAGAGAGTGGGAACAGCCTCGGCTCGTTGGTTGAGTATGCCAACAATTGGAATGCTGCTGATCAGCTCGAGGGCAATCCAAGCAGCCAGCCCTTTCAACTCTCCGACATCAGCAGTCGCTTACATCTGGCTGCCAAGATCGTTCTTGACAGCGACAATATGAATGAGGTAATTGTTTTTATCGACGTTTGATTAATCATTCGAATGATATTATATATACTCTAGTCCCCGAAGCTTGCAACCGAATAATTTGTTATTCGTTTGGAAGTTTTATTAGGCTTTGCCTGGTTCAGTTTTGTCTTAGTGTTCGAATATCCATCTACCTAGATCCGAATTAAGTTTTGCTTGATTTGGATCTGTCTGAGTTTCGAATATCCAGCCACCTAGATCCGAGTTAAGTTTTGCTTGACTCGGATCTGTTTTAGTTTGGAATATCTTATTGCTATTTATTTTGTTGCTTAGGTAGCGCATGACCGGCGGACCGCCGAATTCCAAAGGCTGCTTTTCGCACATAAAAAATTGCAAGATAAGTATGAGAAGGTCATTCCTGTGGTGAACAAAGCTGGTAAGTTAACAAACTTTGGCATTATCCCTAAAGCTCTTATTGTTTTGGACGTGAGGTGTTAGCTCACTTTGCTGGTAAATAGGTAACATCAACAATCTTAACATCCGTCTTGAGAAGAAAGTCAAGGCCCTGGAAGGTTAGTTACTCTTTTTCTTTACATACTTCCATTTGAAATGTGCACTGGGTTTCTTTTAACCCTTTTGGCTTTGGTAAAGCCGAGTTACAAACTTTTGCAGCGTCACATCAAGACTGCACACCTATGCCTGATATGATGCTGCATTTTTTAGAACAAGCCGCTACTCACTCGGCGCAGCTGAAAGATAAAGACGACGAGATAACTCGCTTGCGCGCCGAGGTGGAGTCCCTCAAGCTCTCTCAGAAGTCTGAGTTAGAGAAAGTTGACCAGGAGTTCTCCGAGGAGAAGAATCGGTTAGCTCTGTAATTGCAGAAAAATGAAGAACTCCTCGAGGCTGCCGAACTCAAGACACGGGCGATGAGCGAGGAGACCACTCGCTTTGAGAAAACCAAGGGTGACTGGGCTCAAGATCTTCAGAGAATGCTGACCTATATTCACCGTAAGCCTCTGACCACGGCCGAGTTATCTTTTTCCCTTTCTTACTGTTGACCGACGTACTTTTGTTTTGCGCAGACCATTTTCCAGAAGCTAAGCCCGTGAACTCTAGAGCGGTGGTTAATGCTCATGTGCGCCGAGGTGTTCCTGCTGATGCGAGCCCAGAATACTCGATGGAAGATTACTTGGCTGCTGTTGGTCTGATGAAGATTATGGGCAGGGACTTGGTGCAAGCAGCCATTCGGGCCTACCATGTTCTCTGGCCGAATACTTCTGGGACTCCTGATATTGATGAGATCAAAATACTGGTGGAAAGATTGATGGCATCCTAGAACCAGTTGAATCTTTGGAGGGAGTCCGCTGGACGAGCTGGTGCTGATATGGCGCTCACATTCGTTATGTCATGGTACGAGGATATTTCCCTCGATACCTTGATAAATTTGCGCATTGGCTCCCGTTGGGTTGAGGATCCAGAATTCGTCGTTCGCCGACAAGCTCGTGCCTTCCAGCTTGTTGAGTATGCGGACGTGCATAACTGGATTGAAGGGCCGAGTTTCCTTTCTAACCCGGTGGATGAGGTCAAAGTTCAAGATGCCTCTGATGATAATTCAGCCGACCAAGACGAGGCTGAGGGTGACTCGGATACTTCTGGTGATTCTAGCACGAGCTCGGATGGTAATGGCGACGCGCGATCCTCCTCCAAAGGGACTGGGCATTCCCAAGCTCAAGCTGATGTTTCTCAACAGCCCCGGGCTTCCCCCGAAGTCGCTCCTGGTTCTGTGGAGGGCGAAGCAACTTCGGCCGAGGTGCCGTCTACCTCGGAGCGCCCAATTACTGATCAAGTCGCTGCCCCTTAGGTTTTTAAAAAAACTCTAAGTCGTTTCTTATCCCCGGTATGCCGGGCGTATGATGTGTGTGAAACAATTGTCCGACTTTCTGTGTGGTATGAACCTTTTTTGCCTTCTGCCGCTGAGGCACACATGGTTGTGATCTGTTTAAACTGATCCTGTTTGTTTAAATCTTTGCTTTGGTGGCCTTTAATTTCTTAAGTTCGGATTGTGTGTTTGCCTGTCGTACGGTAGTTCGGCGTCTAATATTGCCTGACCTTGATAAATTTGACAATTCAACCATTGTGTTCTTGAATTTTATCCAAGTTGTAAATCTCGAATCCCATATCTAGGGAGAACGAAATAATATCGCTCTGGGTGCCGAAGTTTGATACCCATTTCTGTAACAAGGGACAATTGTGGGGCAATTCCCTAATCACTGCTCTAAAAATCGAGACTCAACTCATCACTAAAAATGCGAAATAATATTTGCCAGTCCTCGAGTCATTTCTGGAGGTGCCGAGGTTTAATACATAACTCAAAAACAAAATATGGCAGCCCCCCGAGTCATTGCTCAAGGTGCCGAGGTTTAATACATGCCCGAAACTCAGAAGCAATATAGGACAGTCCCCGAGTTACTGCTCTAGGTGCCGAGGTTTAATACATACCCCAAACTCAGAAACAATATAGGACAGTCCCCAAGCCACTTCTCAAGGTGCCGAGATTTAATACATAACCCCAAACTCAGAAACAATATAGGACAGTCCCCGAGTCACTGCTCAAGGTGCCGAGGTTTAATACATAACCCAAACTCAGAAACAATATAGGGCAGTGTGCCGAGGTTTAATACATAGTTGATACTTCGTCCTGAAGCGTTTCTTTACAACGTGTCATAGATGATTCCTACGAGTAAAATGGACGAAGTAAAGCTACGTTCCATGGTCTTTTCGATTCTTCGCCGGCTTTGTCTGCCTTGTTCTTTTCTGGTGACTGAGCATCAATTAAGTAATACGCATCATTGTGCAATGCTTTGCTCACGATGAACGGTCCTTCCCATGGGGGTGATAGTTTGTGCATGCCGGCCGTGCGTTGCACTAACCGAAGAACCAAATCTCCTTCTCTTGGATTTACTTTCTTGCTGTGATATCGTCGCAAGTCCTGCTGATAAATAGTTGATCTTGATAGTGCCAATTCCCTGGCCTCTTCTAGCAGATCGACATCATCTTGCCGAGCTATTTCATTTACCTCGGCGGTTGTATACTGGGTAACCCTTGGCGAGTCATGTATTATGTCGGCTGGAAGCACGGCTTCTGCCCCATATACTAGAAAAAATGGTGTATACCCTGTTGACCTGTTTGGGGTAGTTTTGAGGCTCCATAGTACTGCTGGTAGTTCCTCAATCGAACACCCTGCCGACCTTTGCAGTGGTTTGAAGAGTCGTGGTTTTATTCCGGACAATACTAGTCCATTAGATCTTTCTACTTGCCCATTAGATGCTGGGTGAGCCACCGAGGCGACATCTAGTCTTATGTGTTTTTCTTGACAGAATCTAGCGAAGGCTCCTTTAGCAAAGTTTGTACCATTGTCTGTAATAACACTGTGTGGGTAGCCATATCTCAGGATAATATCTTTGAGGAATTTTACTGCTATGGGCCCATCACACTTCTTAATTGGTTTCACTTCAATCCATTTTGTGAATTTTTCGACCATGACTAAGATGTGGGTCATCCCGCCCCGGGCCGGCTTGAATGGTCCCACCATATCTAAGCACCATACAGAAAATGGCCAAGTAATTGGTATCGTTTTTAACTCGGGCGATGGCATATGTATCTTGCTGGCATATCTCTAGCAACCATTACATTTTTCCACCAGTTCTTTGGCCTCTTTCAATGCTGTTGGCCAATAAAACCCATGCCTGAATGCTTTGGCCACTAAAGCTCTGGACGAGGCGTGATGCCCGCATTCTCCTTGATGTATATCTAGGAGGATCTCCTGGCCTTCCGCCGAGTTCACACATCTTTGCAACACGCTTGTGATGCTCCTTTTATACAGCTCATTGTTTATGATTGTATAAGATTTAGCTCTTCTTACTGTCTGTCTTGCCAATATCTCGTCATTCGGCAAAATTGCATCTTTAAGGAAAGAAAATATGGGTTGCGCCCATGTTGGTATGATTTTTTCTGGGGTAATCTCACTATCTATTTCCATATTTTCCACTGACATAACTACCTCGGATTTTTCCATATCCATCCTTGCATAGGCCGGGTTCATTTTTGGAAATTCCGGGTTACATTTCTTGTCAATTTCCATCGGCACACTATCTTCTCTTGATTTTGCCGTAATAAAGATGGATTCGGACTCTGGTGATGGTGTTATTGATGGTTTCCTCAGGTGCTCTAGGGCGATACCTGGGGGAATTGATTGTCTGGTTAATCTGAGTTTTGACAATGTGTCTGCGGCGTCGTTTTCTGCCCGAGATATATGATGAAATTCACATCCATCGAAGTATCCACTGAGTTTTTGCACATGAAACCTATATAAGGCCATATTGGCATCTAACGCATCCCAATTGCCTAAGACTTGTTGTACTACTAGATCTGAATCTCCGTAGCATAAGATTCGGCGTATGCCAATCTCTTTTGCTACCTTCAATCCATGGACGAGTGCTTCATATTCGGCTACATTGTTTGATGCGGCAAAATGTATTTGCAACACATATTTCAGCTGATCTCTTTTTGGCGAGGTTAACACTATCCCCGCCCCCAAACCATTTCTTAGTTTGGAACCGTCGAAGTGCATCGTCCAATAACTCGGATCTGGTAATGGTGGCTCATACTGTACCTCGGCCCAGTCCACGAAGAAGTCGGCCACAGCCTGAGATTTGATTGCATCTCGCCTATCGAATTGCGGAGCATAAGGTGACAATTCAATTGCCCATTTTGCTATTCGTCCACTTGCATCCTTGTTGCTCAATATGTCGGCTATGGGTGCTTCACAGATCACTTTGATGGGGTGCTCTTCGAAGTAATGTTTAAGTTTCTTCGCTGACATGTATACCCCATATGCCATCTTCTGATAATGTGGGTAATTTTGCTTTGAGGTTGATAGTACCTCGCTTAGGTAATATATCGGCCTTTGTACTGATTTTTCATCTTCAATTCGTTCCACCACGATCACAGCACTTACTAATCTGTTCGTGGCGGCTATGTAAAGTAACAAAGGCTCTTTTGACAATGGAGATGCCAGGATTGGCGCTGTAACCAACATCTTCTTCAATTCATGGAATGCATTGTCTGCTTGTGGTGTCCAAATGAACTTATCAGATTTTTTCATCAGTTGATAAAGAGGTAATGCTTTCTCTCCCAGCCGACATACAAATCGGCTAAGCGAGGCCAGGCAACCTGTGAACTTTTGTACGTCATTTAGACATCTCGGCAATTCCATCCTTTCCACTACTCTTATCTTGTTTGGTCTTGGCCTCTATACCTCGGCTAGATACGAGAAAACCGAGTAGTTTTCCAGCCGGTACACCGAAGGTGCATTTTTCCGGGTTAAGCTTCATTCAGAACCTTCTCAAGTTCACGAAAGTTTGTCGAATATCATCCAGTAGCGTTTTGCTTTCTTTGGTTTTGATAACCACATCATCTACATATACTTGTACATTTTTTCCTATCTGGTCATGCAGACATTTTTGCATACATCTCTGATACGTTGCCCCTGCATTACGTAGGCCGAATGGCATGGTGCGATAGCAATAAGCCCCGTATGAGGTAATAAACGCAGTCTTTATTTGATCGGCCTGATTTAACGGTATCTGGTGAAAACCAGAATACGCATCTACAAATGATAACAGTTCACAACCAGCAGTCGAATCAATGACCTGGTCTATTCTAGGTAACGGAAAAGGATCTTTTGGACAAGCCTTGTTCAGGTTCGTGTAGTCAATACACATTCGCCATACAATGGCTACATTTGGATCATCCTTCTTCTTTTCTACTAGCACCGGGTTTGATAGCCAATCCGGATAAAGCACCTCCATGATGATCCCGGCCGCAAGGAGCCGAGCTATCTCATCCCCTATTATTTTTCTCCTGTCTTCGGCGAAGCGGCGGAGAGGTTGCTTCATCGGCCTTGCTCCTGGCCTTACATTCAGAGAGTGCTCAGCCAACTCCCTCGGCACACCTTGCAAATCCTGAGTTGACCATGCAAATATATCCCGATTCTCACGGAGGAAGTTGGTGAGCTCGCTTTCCTATTTAGCATCTAGGCCGGCACCAATGGTGACGGTGCGCTCTGGGAACTGCTCATCTATCTGGAACTTTTTTGTTTCTTTAGTCGGCTAGAAAGAGACACTTCCATGCGGATTGGCCAATGCTAGCATATTCAGTTGTGCCGACTGAGCGAGGGACGCTACCTCCTGAATTCTTCTTTTCTCTCTTGCTATTACCAATGACTCGGCCAGATTTGATCCGGCTGAAGCACATTCCATTGACTTCATGTAATCTCCTGCTACTGTTAACACCCCTTGTGGTCCGGGTAACTTCATTTTCAAGTAAGTTATGTGGTAGCTGCTCATGAATTTGGCCAATGTCGGCCGCCCGAGTAGAGCATGATAACAACTCTCTAGATCCACCACTTCAAAATCCAAATTTTCTGCTCTGTAGTTATCTCTTGTGCCGAATAACACATCCACTCGTACCTTTCCAATGGGTTCGCATGAAAGCCCTGGCACTATTCCATGGAATGTGTTTCTCGTGGATTGTAGCATATTCTGCGATATTCCGAGTTTATGCATTGTATCCTTGTACATGATATTGATATTGCTCCATTGTTAATGAGTACTTCTGAAAATTTCACATTAATGCTCGGTCCGACAAATGTCGGATCTAGTACGAGTGCGTACGACCCCGGATTCGGCATTATTTTGGGGTGATCCTTTATGCTCCAAGTTACTTCTTGATCTGACCAAGGCACATATCTTGGTACTGCTGGCATAACTGCATTTACTTCCATATGCCGGCGCTGTACACTCTGCCTGTCTTGTTGTTCTGTTGTGAACACGCAATATGATTGATGATGTTCCCTATAATCATTGCGTCCACTATTTCCTGGGTTCGTCCTTCCATTCGGACCCTGATTTATCACTTGATGCACTGCATCTCTCCGGTCTGAGTTATCATACCTCGGGGAAGGAGGTGGTAACATTAGTTGCTGTGCATTTGCTCCAATCAACTGTGGCTGATGCTGCTGATGTGCCTGGTGGGATGTTGCTTGCATGCATGTCGGGTTACCCATTGCATTTTTCATCCAGGCACATTGTCGAGTCGTATGATTGGCCGGCTTGGCCGGGTTTGAAGTATGAAACTTACACGGTTGATCTAACATAGACTCAAACGTGTACTTCGGCCTTTCCTGCCATTGCTTCTTCTGTTCTGGTGTCCACTGTCTCTTCCCTTCATTCCTTGGTGTCCATTGCTGAGGACCATTCTTTTGCCGCTGATTGTTTCTGTGACTCGGCTGATCTTGCACTACCGCTGCCACCTGATTTGAGCCATATCTATAATCCGGTCTTTCTTCTCTTCTTCTTCCTCTGAACTCATTGCGCCTTGATGCCCCGGCCGCATCTCTTGCATATTGATCTTGATGTTCCCGATGATCTGCTGACATTAGTTCTGGTTGTGTCGGATCTCCCAATGCATACGAATCCGCTATCCTGATGGTTTCTGCCAAAGTGGTTGCAATATCTCTTTGCAATCGCTGCCACAATACACTGCCATAGAGGCATCCTTGAGCGAACCAAGCTATCGCTTGTGATTCTATAACTCCCTCGCATGAATTCCTGAGATTACACCACCGAGTTAAGAATTCTCTGTCTGTCTCATTCGGCCTTTTCTTGCACATGGCTAGCTGCGGCGGCCTGTTTGGCCTTTTGTAAGTACTGGTGAAGTTGCTAACAAACATTTCTTCAAAATCCAACCAACAGTTGATGCTGCCCGGAGGCAGATTATTCAGCCATACTCTGGCTGGTCCTTCCAGCATTTGCGGGACATATCTTACTACCCACCGCAAGTTTCCACTTGCTATTTTTACAGCAGTGGCATAATCAATCAACCAATCATGTGGTTTGGTGCTCCCGTTGTATGTTTTCGTGCCTCTTGCCAGCTGAAAGTTCGGCACTGGCGGCTCGCCCATGATCCGTGGTCCGAAACATGCCGGACCCGGTGGACCCTGCTCTTCTAACAACTCGGACCGGTATAGCTGGTCCAGTTTTACTCTCGCATCACTTGACGGGAAATCTCTGTACAGAATTCTCTCCTGCATTCCATAGTGGTTATTTCCACCATGAACCGCATATTCCATCTCGGAATAACCATCATTATACCTCTCATTCACCTGATTGTGGCGATCTGGTCTCACTTCTCTTTCCTGCCGAGGTTCATATCTCGGTTGAGGATTGGGTGGCGGTTCTCTCCTTCCTTCTACCGGGATATTATTTTCGTGATTTCCTCTTCTGAGATCTCCATTACCTCGGCTTTCGTTACCTTTGTCGGCACGACCGGGTTTCTTTCACCACTGTTACCTCGGCTTCCATTGCCTCTGTTTTCATTTGCTTTTTCGGCTACTGTCAGATCATACGGAACAATTTGCTTATTTCTTTATCCCGAAGTTACCGCTCTGTCTTTCCGCGCATTGTTCCCGGGCGAGGATGTTGCTGCCACAGATAGGGCGGGTGCTTCACCAGCCGAATGAACCATTCGCGAGGCACCAGGCCTTGCCGGGTCTGCCCTGAGCATTTCTTCATTCTGCTGGTTCGCGATGCGCACCAGCTCATTCACTCTTTCTTGTTGCTTCTGCCGGGCTTCGCTAGTCAGTCCTTCTAACTCTAGTGCAGCGGCATTTGCCGCTCTTAAGTTCTTTGCCGGGGTGCTATACCTCGGTAAGCCTAGATCGACTGAATCTCCCTTATGAGTCTCATGCTCTTTGTTGATATCGTCCATGAGGTTCTTTCCTCTCAATCTTAATTCATCAACCTGCTCGGGGGAGACATCAAGCTTATTTGCCCTAGCATACTCTCGCAGGGTCCTGTTTAAGGACTCTCGCAATGCCGACACCTTTTTTGCCTCTACCAGTACTTTTTGCCTGGTTTCTTCTAACTCTGCCTGAGCATTAGCCGGATCAAGTATTGGTGCAACAGGTGTAGTCAGATTATCTATAGTCGCCTGGAGAACATTCTCTGGTATTTCCAGAGGTGGCCCTCTTACCCTTGGTGCCTTTGGGGTCGTCTCCTGCACCTCGGCTGGGTTGGCTGCTGAAGGATTTACCTCGGTGGACGGTGGAGCTGCCTGCTTCGTGGCCACCTGCACACCCGCCGTCGGATCCTTGCTTGATCCGGCGCCCGCTGCTCCTGCCTGCACCCTGGCTGCGACCATCACCTCAACGCTGCTAACGGGGCGCTCTCCGCGCAGACCGTTTGCGGCGCTAAGGGGAGGCTCTCCTGCAATAATAACCTGGTGAGGATAAACGCCGGAGGTGTCGACGCCGACGTAGATCTGGTGCATGCCCAAGTTGATGAAGACGCCGTTGCACGGAGGGGTTTTTCCCCTAAAGCTGCTTGCGTTATTGCTGACATAGTCACAGAGATCGATTCTCCGGACCAAGCCAGAGACAGCGGCTCGCCAGTGTGGATGAAGTTTCCCGTCCGGATCATGACTCCAGCTAGCACCGCTGCTGGCCCCACGGTGGGCGCCAACTGTCGTGGTGGTGGCACGGCAGATGCCATGGGTAGGCTAAAGTGTGGGACCAATGGATGCTAGAGGGATCTGGGGAGGGAAGATGTAGTTGATTCTACACTCAGAAGACTAACGTAAAGATCTTTATTTCTCCTTTCTTGTGCTACAAGTGCTCCTTGAGCTGTATACTAGTGGAGAAGAAGAACTTTACCAGCCTAACGGTACCAAATGAGCTGATGCCCTTCTTAGAGTCCAAGCCTCTCCTTATAAAGGGGAGCCCTGGCTCCTCTAGGGCTGACGTGGCAAGCATATTCTTCGAATATGCTTGTCCCAATATAGTAATTCGGCGGCCTCCTTTCCGTGTCGCCCTTCTAATGACGGAAAAGTCTCGGAGAACCCCACCTGCACGCTTCGGGCTCCAGGACTGTCACCTCCGTGACCTCCTTCTGCCCTTCTGCCACTCTGCGCCTTGTCCTTTGTGTTTGGCTCTGCCCAGATCCTTCATAGCTCGTGACTAGGGTTTGCTATGAGCACTTCCTTCTCCTGCAAGCTTCACGTTACTCGGCCCTGCCTTGCTTAACTCGGCTTGGCCTTCACCTGCATTCAGATTATTGGTGACCGGCCGACTTACCTGATATGTCGGCCGGGTAACGCCTTGCTCTTCTCATAAGGGTCCTGCTCTTGCTTACCTCGGCCGACCTTTACAGGATTCGGCCGATTTAGACAGTAACTCGGAAACTAGACGGGGAACTTCTTTCTGTCTTTCCCCGTCCTTACCCTATCCGGGGTCACCTCCCCAACACTAATTTATTTTATAAATCACACAAGTATTAATGTTTCCAGTTAATACTATTATAGCATGAATGTAAACATTTATCATAAACACAAAGATATAATAATGACCACTTTTATTATTGCCTCTAGGGCATATCTCCAACACTTCTTGTCTGCCAAATACTTGGGGCAGTTGCACTTCCAGTGGCCAGTCCCCTTGCAATAATAGCACTCGGTATCAGACTTAGGGCCAACTCGAGGTTTCTTTTTAGGCACGGCAACTGGCTTGCCGCCCTTCTTTCCCTTCTGTTTGCCCTTCCTGTCTTTCTTGAAACCAGTGGTCTTATTGATCATCAACACTTGATATTCTTTCTTGATCTCCACTTCTGCAGTTTTAAGCATTGACAGAAGCTCTAGGAGAGACTTCTTCATGCCTTGCATATTATAGTTCATCACGAAGCTCTTATAGCTAGGTGGCATAGACTGTAGAACACGATAGATGCCTAAGTCAATGGGAATCATTATTCCCAAGGACACAAGCTTATCGGCGTAACCCGACATCTTGAGTACATGCTCACTTACGGAACTGTTCTCTTCTATCATGCAGCCAAAGAACTTTTCTAAAGCATTGTAGCTCTCTACATCAGCATGTGTGTCGAGAATCATTTTCAACTCACCCATTGTATCAAATGCATTGCCGTTTTCGAAATGCTTTTGAATTTCTGGCTATAGCCCATACAATATGCCGCAATGAACTAAGTTGTGGTCCTCCTGACGAGTATGATAGACATTCTTCTCCTCTTTAGGGGCATCATTGGACGGGGGGCCTAGAGGCGCTTCTAGCACATATTGATTTTGTGCAGCAGAGAGGAGAATCCTCAAATTCATGGCCCATTCGGTAAAGTTGCTACCGTTCATTGCAAGTTTCTCTTTCTCCATGAACACATTGAAATTAAAAGCAGGTGGTGCCATCTACAACATAATTTGTAAAGTTTAGAATCAGTTTATGATAGATTGAGTTCAACTAATCCAATTAAGAATGAACTCCCACTCAAAAACGACATCCCTCATGCCTTTTTGGTGATTACATGAACCAAATCCACTACACCAAGTCCGATCATCACGTGAGTCGGTGTAGCTTCAAAGGCGAGCATCAAATGGGCATCATATATTCCATATGACTCATTCTTCACCTTTTGGTCCGTGTTCTGAGGCCATGTCTGTACATGCTAGGCTCGCCAAGTAAGAACCTTAGTATTCGCGTGTGTAACTGTCTTACACCCGAAATATGATCGTGGATCCAAGAACACCCGATCGTCACATGATGTCTTGGAGCGACAAAACATAATCGGTGCATACTTAAGGAAGAACACATTCTTATCTTGATATCTAAATGAGAGATCATATTATTATGCTAATAAAACGCCAAACAAGCAATATAAGATGCAATCAAACATCACATGTTTATAAGTGGAATGATATGGTTCTTGCACTCGATCTCCATCATGTGCATTGTGGTATGATCACTATCATACCTCTATGTGTAAGGCCAAGGTCTATGGAACTTACACGTTATGTGTGTTGTAAGAGTATCATCTCATACTTCTACTTACAACATCACCATATCATGACACTAGCCCAGCAACAATCTAAACTAGACGCCTCTAATTTATCTATTGCAAGTTTTACGTGGCTTAGGGCTTTCGAAGATAGAACCGTTCTTACCTACGAACATGAACCACAACAAGAATAACCAAATTGTTGAAAACTCATTGCAAATTATATATTGACTATAGTAGGAGAGACAGATACCCGCTAGCCACTTATGCAAAACTAGTTGCATGTCAAGCGTGGAACAGGTCTCATGTGCGAGGACATGTAAAGTTTGTCCGAACCGCTTCATCCCACTATGCCACCAATATCCAAAGTACAACCAAGAATCAATAACATGATCATCATCGCCCACATACTCATATGTGTACTACCCGTGCAAAGCATCTACGCATAGATCCAGCTCTGATACCACTGTAGGGTTCGCAGCATAGAAAACAAAAAATTTCCTACGATGGGAACAACTATGTACCAAGATCTATCTACTAGATACAAGCAACGGGCGGATATACATCCGTAGAGAACATACCCTTGAAGATCGACAAAGCTTAACGAGGTTGAACTCGTGGTTGATGTAGACGATCTCTTGACGATCTCAAGATCGAGAGGAAGTCCTAGCGCCGCAAATCAGTGGCGCATCCGTGCTCGCACACACGTCCGAGGCACCGAGCAACCTCTGCCTCTTCGCTCCAGCGATGCAGCGGAAGCACAACTCTTTCTTGCCAAATAGCCACCGGGAACATGTATCTCGCTAGTCCGGGACCATGGGGGATAAATACTAGATTGGGAGAGAGATCCTTCACGAGGAGGTGTGAGTGAGAGAGAGGGAGGGGATCCTTTTATAGGAGGAAGAGGGCACCCCAAGGGGGGGGCCGGCGCATGGGGGCTTCCCCTTTGCCTCCCTCCATTGATGTGGGTGGACACTCCACTCACAAAAAAGCCTTTCAATTTCCTCCACTTAAAAACCCACTCAAATTCCCATTAAATTTCCACCAAATTTAATGCAAACTCTCATTAAATAAAACTTCTTTTATTTATTCAGAATTTTGTCAATTAATTTAATGACAAACATTCACATATAACCCCTTGCTAGTATTTCAATTCACATGCAAAAACACTTTCTGCAATTTCACCCGAAAACCCGTTTTGGTATCTAGTGAAAAAAATTCATGCGCTTGTTATTCTTTTCGGCATGAAACTTTTGCTCCAAATGGTGTCGGTGTCTCTTAAGTGTGTCACCCTATGGTTCGCGAATAATGCAGACATGATCGAGACCCCTCTCGGATCAATAATCAGAAGCGGGACCTGGAGATCCATACTGACTCCCACACATTCAACGATGACTTTCTTGTGATCTTGAGAACCTTTTACGCTAGTATCTTAATCCTTTTGTTTCGTGATATATTACATGTATGAGATTCGATCATCGGTATCTCCATACCTAGTTTGATCTCGTTACTAACATGTACTCTTTTCTCGTTCCCGTGATATAACATTCTAGTGATCAAATCACTTGCTTGCAAGCTAATCAATGTGATATCACCGAGAGGGCCCAGAGCATATCTATCCGTCATCGGGATGAAAAAATTCCACTCTCGATCCATGGGCCTCAACATAACACTTTAGTAGTATTGAACCCATCTTTATAATCACCCTGTTACGGTGTGACGTTTGATGTTATCAAGATACTCTTCCGGTGTTAGTGATTGACATGATCTCATGGTCTAAGGATTAGGATCACTTCGTATGATGTTATAGAAAAATAAACTCAATGACTTTGATCATAATGATATACTTCGGATGAATGTTCATCACACCATTACACTAATGTTGTGACCTTGTTATTAACAACATCCAATGTCCATGATCAGGAAACCTTGATCATCTTGTTAATCAACGAGCTAGTTTATGAGAGAGGCATAACTAGGAACTTTCTGTTTGTTTATTAAACACACATGTATTAACGTTTCCGTATTAATACAATTATATCATGCAAAATAAACATCTATCATATACTTGGAATATCCATAATAACCACTTTATTATTGCCTCTCAGGGCATATTCCCTTCAACAGTAGTAGCAAACAATAGGATATGAGTGTGGTAGGCATAGGGATTGATGGAAGGGCGTTGCATGGACGAGACTAAACATGTAACTTTAAGATCTAGGGCGATTGTAGATAAATAAGATAGAGCATCCAAGTACTAAACAATCATAGGCATGTGCTCCATATATAGTCATGCGTGCTCGCAATGAGAACTTGCACAACATCTTTTGTCCTCGCCGTTGCGGGGGCCTCAAGGGAACTACTGGAAATTAAGGTGCTCCTTTTAATAGAGCACCAGAGCAAAGCATTAACACTCCATGAACACATGTGATCCTCACATCACAGCCATCCCCTCAGGTTATCCCAATTTCTGTCACTTCGGGGCCTTTGGATCCGGACAATGATACGTGTACACAACTTGCAGGTAAGATCACAAACAATACTATCATCATGAATCAATAATAAGTTCAGATCTGAGATCATGGCACTCAGGCCCTAGTGACAAGCATTAAGCACAACAAGTTGCAACAAAGTCAAATAGCACTAATAGAGATACTAGGCACCATGCCCTAACAATCTTATTTGATTACATGATAGAACTCATCCAATCCCTACCATCCCCATAGCCTACAGCGGGGGATTACTCACTCATGGATGGGGAAACATGGATGGTTGATGGAGAGGCATTGTTGATGATGATGGAGATGATCCTGTCCAAATTCCCCGTCCCAGCAGGGTGCCAGAACGGAGTTTCTGGTTCCGAATCGCGATTTTGGTGGTGGCGGCACAGCGGAACTCTTTTTGGAAAAATGTCGAACCCCCCCCCCCCTCGATTTTTAGGTCAAGAGGCAACTTATAGGCGAGAGGGAGGTCGAGGGGGTGCCTGAGGCGGCTGCACCCCCCAAGTGCGGGGTAGGCCCACCCGCGCGGAAGGGGGTGTGGGCCCCTCATGCCTCCACTCCGTCTCGTATTCTGGCTCCGTGGATCTTCTGGTGAAATAGGATTTTTGGCATATTTTCCGGGATTTTTCCTGATAGTTGATTTGCTACACAGAAACTAGACACCAAGGTAATTCTGCTGAAAACAACGTCAGTTCGTGTTAGTTGTATCCAAAACACACAAGTTTAGAGGAGAAACAACAACAAAAATGTTAGGGAAAGTAGATACGTTTTGGATGTGTCAACTCCCCCCCCCCCAGCTTAGCTTATTGCTTGTCCTCAAGCAATTCAGTTGAAAACTGAGTGCAATAAAAGAACTTTCACGAACACATTTGCTTCATATGATGTATATATTCTCAGCATAGGAGTAGATACTTAGACAATTCATAATAATAAGTCTACTCAATAGTCATTGCAAGCTATGAAGAGATTCCAACTCAATAATAATAAGTAGCATGAAACATAAACATAAGCAACAATGCAATGCTCATAATAAGGTATGATAGAGTGGTATCTCGCTTGCCTTTGTTTGTAGAGCACAAAATAAATGCCAAGGCACCTCTGAAGTTCAAGTGAAGACTAGAAATAAAAATATCAGAGATACAAGCATCAAAGTCATGACATAATTAACCAAGTTTTAAGACAAGCACATTACACTAAGAATGACAACTATGCTCTCAAGAAGGTGCTCAAAGAATAAGTGGTGACTCAACAAGGAAGTGAAAAAGGTTTTGAAAAGTTTGAAAGGCTTCCAAATGCTGAAAGTATGGTACACATTAGCTTTGAGATCTCATTGCCCCTATCATAAGCATCTTTAGATGATTAAGGTGAAAGTTGTAGGGGTTCGTAGCATGGAAAACAAAAAAATTCTACCGCATACAAACAAAAATCCAAGATCTATCTACTAGATTGTAGCAACGAGTCGATGGAATAACTCACCCTCGAAGATTCCAAAGTGTTTAACGAGAGCAGATTCTCGTGGGTGATGTAGTCGTACTCTTGCCGATCTCAAGATCGTGAGCGATCCTTCCAGCTATGCGTTCGGCGCCCATGATCAGTCACACATTGGTTTCGATGAAGCGTTCCTCTCCGTTGTTCGAGCAGGGTGTGGAGGTTGTAGCACTCTCCTCGCGATTCTAGCGACGACGGCGTGGTACCGAAGTAGAGGGAGATCTGCAGGCTTCGCCTTGCGGAGCAGTATGGTGGACTATGAGAGAGGCCTTGGCGATCTAGGGTTTAGAGGCACCAAGGAGAGAGCGCTAGGCCGTCGGCAAGGGCAAGTAGAAGCCCCAACTCGGCGGCTTGGGAGAAACCCTAGGGCGGCGGCGGTGACTTGGTGGCCGGCGGCTAGGGTTAGGGTTTGGTGGGGGCAAGGTGTGTGTCTAGAGGGGAAGCCATGCCCCTCCTTTTATAGGTGGGAGGGCGCGGCCAAGGGGAGGGGAGTCCCTCCCCAACTCGACCTCCTTGGCCGGCGGTGGAGGGAGAGGAACTCCTCCCCAAGTAGGTTTCCTACTCTCCCTCCACCAAGCAAACTTGTCGTTTGACTTTTCAAATTGGCGTTTGACTTTTTAAACTAGGATTTGATTTATCCCTTTATTTTGCTCAGCGATGACACCTAGTACATGATGCAATCATTCCAACTTGTTATGACACATTCATGTACCCTTCCCCTCTGGAGTGCCGGACCTTCTGGAACCTTCTAGAACATTCCCGATGAAAACACAGGAACCATTCTCCAACCCCGAAACAGGACTTTCCTTATATGAATCTTATTATCCGGACCATTCCGGATCTCCTCGTGATATCCCGGATCCCATCCGAGACTCCGAACAACATTCGGTCTCTTACTCATCATTCCATAACTACTCAACAACATTGAATCCTTAAGTGTGTCTCCCTACGGTTCGTGAATTATGCGGACATGATCGAGACACTTCTCCGAACAATAACCAATAGAGGAATCTGGAAATTCATATGGCTCCCACATATTTCTACGATTACTTTGCGATTGAATGAACCACTTACATACGATACCAATTTCCCTTTGTCTCACGATAGTTTACTTATCCGTGGTCTTGATCGTCGGTATCTCTGCATACCTAGTTCAACCTCGTTACTGATAAGTACTCTTTTCTCGTTCCCGTGATATGTGATCCCTTGTGAACCAGTCACATGCTTGCAAGCTAATTGGATGACATTCCACCGAGAGGGCCCAGAGTATATCTATCCGTCATATGGATGGACAAATCCCACTCTTGATCCATGTGTCTCAACCAGTACTTTCCAAACACTCAATGCCACCTTTATAGCCACCCAGTTACGGTGTGGTGTTTGATGTCATCAAAGCATCCTTTCGGTAACGGTGATATGCATGATCTCATGGTCGAAGGAATTAGGTTACTATGTATCAGAAAGAATATAGCAATTGAACTATTAAAATGACTTGATCTTTATGCTACACTTATCTATAGGAGTATGTCCATCATACCATTCTCCTAACGATATGATCTTGTTGTTAATAACATCTCAATGTTCATGATAGGGAAACCACAATCATTTATTAACCAACAAGCTAGTATTATAAAGAGGCTTTACCAGGGACTCTAATTCAGTTTACAAATCACACAAGTATTAATGTTTCCTTGTTAATATTGTTATAGCATGAATGTAAACATTTATCATAAACCCAAAGATATAATAATAACTATATTTATTATTGCCTCTAGGGCATATCTCCAACAGTCTCCCACTTGCACTAGAGTCAACTAATCTATATTACATGGTAATATACCGAACACCCATGGCAGTTTGGTGTTGGTCATGTTTTGCCCTCGGGAGAGGTTTAGTCAACGGATCCGCTACATTCAGATTTGTGTGTACTTTGAAAATCTTTATGTCACCATCTTGGACATGTTCTCGAATAGCGTGAAAACGTAGCTTGATGTGCTTCAGCTTCTTGTGTGACCTTGGTTCTTGCGCATTGGCTATGGCGCCCATGTTATCACAGTAGATAGACATTGGGTCCAGCGCACTTGGAACCACACCGAGCTCTGTAATGAACTCCTTCATCCATATCGCTTCTTGTGAAGCCTCCGAAGCAGCTATGTATTCCGATTCAGTTGAAGATCTCGCCACAACGCTTTGCTTTGCACTCCTCCAGCTAACTGCTGCACCATTCAAAGTAAATACGTATCCAGATTGAGATTTAGAATCATCCAGATCGGTGTTCCAACTAGCATCGGTGTAACCATTAACAACGAGATTTTCATCACCTCCATAAGAAAGAACCATATCCTTAGTTCTTCTCAAGTACTTAAGGATGTTTTTGACCGCTGTTCAATGATCCACTCCTGGATCACTTTGATATCTGCTAGTCAAACTAACAGCATATGCAATGTCGGGTCTAGTACATAGCATGGCATACATTAGAGATCCTATGGCTGAGGCATAGGGAGTCTTACTCATCCTTTCTCTATCTTCTGCCGTTGTTGGACTTTGAGTTTTACTCAAGGTCGTATTGGGCAACATAGGCAAGAACCCTTTCTTGCTATCTTCCATTCCAAACCTCTTTAGAACTTTGTCCAAATATGTACTTTGTGACAATTATATTAGGCGTCTCGATCTATCTCTATAAATCTTTATGCCTAATATGTAAGATGCTTCGCCAAGATCTTTCATTGAAAAACTATTATTCAAATATTCCTTGACACTATTAAGAAGGTCTACATCATTTCCAATCAACAATATGTCATCTACATATAGTATTAAGAATGCTACAGAGCTCCCACTCACTTTCTTGTAAATACAAGCTTCTCCATAAGTTTGTATAAAACCAAAACTTTTGATTACCTTATCAAAACGTTGATTCCAACTTCGGGATGCTTGCTTCAATCCATATATGGACCGTCGAAGTTTGCATACCTTGTTAGCATCTTTAGGATCAACAAAACCTTTGGGTTGCATCATATACAACTCTTCATCAATGTCTCCATTGAGGAACGCTGTTTTGACATCCATCTGCCATATCTCATAATCATAATATGCAGCGATTGCTAACAAAATCCTCACAGACTTTAGCTTCGCTACTGGTGAGAAAGTCTCATCGTAGTCAACTCCTTGAATTTGTTGAAACCCTTTTGCGACAAGTCGAGCTCTATAGATAGTTACATTACCATCAGCATCTGTTTTCTTCTTGAAAATCCATTTGTCCTCAACATCCTTCCGGCCATCCGGTAAGTCCACCAAAGTCCATACTTGGTTTTTGTACATGGATCCAATCTTGGATTTCATGGCTTCTTGCCATTTATTGGAATCTGGGCTCATCATCGCTTCCTCATATGTCGCAGGGTCATCGGTGTTGTCCACCAACATGACACTCATAACGGGATCATACCAATCAGGAGTGGTACGAGTTCTCATTGACCTGCGAGGTTCTGTAGCAACTACAACCGAAGTTTCATGATCATCATCATTAGCTTCCTCTCTTATTGGTGCAGGCACCACAGGAACTTCTTCCGGTGCTGTGCTACTCGCAAGTTCGAGAGAAGGTTCGACAACCTCGTCGAGTTCTACTTTCCTTCCAGTCACTTCTTTCGAGAGAAATTCCTTTTCTAGAAAGGATCCATTCTTGGCAACGAAGATTTTGCCTACGGATCTATGATAGAACGTATACCCAATAGTTTCCTTCGGGTATCCTATGAAGACGCATTTTTCCGCTTTGGGTTCAAGCTTGTCCGGCTGTAACTTCTTTACATAGGCTTCGCAACCCCAAACTTTAAGGAACAACAATTTAGGTTTCTTCCCAAACCATAATTCATACGGTGTCGTTTCAACGGATTTAGATGGTGCCCTATTTAAAGTGAATGCGGTTGTTTCTAATGCATAACCCCAAAATGATAGCGGTAAATCTGTAAGTGACATCATAGAACGAACCATATCTAAGAGAGTTCGATTACGACGTTCAGACACACCATTACGCTGTGGTGTTCCCGGTGGTGTCAATTGTGAAAGTATTCCGCATTTCTTCAAATGCTCACCAAACTCGTAACTTAAATATTCACCTCCACGATCAGAACGGAGAAATTTAATCTTCTTGTTACGTTGATTCTCCACCTCACTTTGAAATTCCTTAAACTTCTCGAAATTTTCAGACTTATGTTTCATAAAATAGATATACCCATATCTACTCAAGTCATCCGTGAAGGTAAGAACATAACGATAACCACCGCGCGATGCTACACTCATTGGACCACACACATCGTTATGTATGATTTCCAATAAGTCCGTAGCTCGCTCCATCATACCAGAAAATGGAGTCTTAGTCATTTTACCCATCAGACATGCTTCGCATCTTTCAAGTGATTCGAAATCAAGTGATTCAAGAAGTCCATCAGAATGGAGTTTCTTCATACGCTTCACTCCAATGTGACCAAGACGACAGTGCCACATATAGGTCGAGTTATCGCTCAATTTCAAACGTTTAGCTTCAATGTTATTAATATGTGTATTTCCACTATCGAGATTCAATAAGAATAGACCATCTATCAAAGGTGCATGTGCATAAAACATATTACTCATATAAATCGAACAACCATTATTCTCGGACTTAAACAAGTAGCCGTCTCGCAATAAACAAGATCCTGATATAATGTTCATGCTTAACGCAGGCACCAAATAACAATTATTTAATTATAAAAATAATCCCGATGGTAGATGAAGAGGTAGCGTGCCGACCGCGATCACATCAACCTTTGATCCATTTCCTACGCGCATCGTCACCTCGTTCTTCGCTAGCTTCCGTTTATTCTGCAGCATCTGTTTCGAGTTACAAATATGAGCAACCGAACCAGTATCAAATACCCAGGCACTACTATGATTACTAGTGAGATACACATCAATAACATGTATATCGGATATACCTTTCTTCTTGATGTTGCCGTTCTTCAAATCCGCCAAGTACCTTGGGCAATTCCGCTTCCAGTGACCTTCTCCCTTGCGTAAAAAGCACTCGATCGAGGCTTAGGTACAGCCTTGGTCTTCTTCGTCGGTGCGGTAACTTTCTTACCACCCTTCTTGAAGTGTCCCTTTTGCTTAGACTTGCCTTTCTTGAATTTGGTGGTCTTATTGACCATCCACACTTGGTGCTCTTTCTTGATCTCCACTTCTGCAGATTTTAACATGGAGAAGAGTTCTGGCAACTGCTTATTCATGCTTTGCATATTGTAGTTCATCACAAAGTTCTTGTAACTTGGTGGTAGTGATTGGAGGACACGGTAAATTCCCAAAGCATTAGGAATCACTATACCCAAGCTTTGGAGTTTGTTTGCGTGCCCAGACATCTTAAGCACATGCTCACTGATGGAGCTGCCCTCTTCCATCTTGCAGTTAAAGAACTTTTCAGAAGCCTCATAGCTCTCAACTGCCGCGTGAGTCTCAAATATCAGTTTGAGTTCACGGACAATATCATGTCGGTCTGAATTCTCAAACCTTTTCTGAAGCTCCGATTCCAAACCATACAAGATAGCACACTGAACTTTGGAGTCTTGATTCTTAGGCGAGGTAAACATTCTTTACTTCATCGGTAGCATCAGCTGCAGGCGGGTCACCCAGCGGTGCATCCAGCACATAGGTCAAATTACCAGCATTGAGGACAATCCTCAAATTGCGGAACCAATCCCCGAAGTTGCTTCCATTGTTTTTTCAACTTTTCTTTCTCTAGGAACACATTAAAATTGATGGTAGGGGGCGCCATTGATCTACAACATATTTGCAATAGTTTAGACTAAGTTTATGACAAATTGAGTTCTAATTAATAGTTAAATTAATCTAGGTGAACTCCCACTCAAAACAATATCCCTCACATTGTTTTAGTGATCACACGAACCAAATCCACCACATCAAAACCGATCATCACGAGAGCTGATGTAGCTTCAATGGCGAACAATCGACATGTTCATCATATCTACTATATGATTCATGCTTTACCTTTCGGTGATCCGTGTTCCGAGACCATGTCTGTACATGCTAGGCTCGTCAAGATCAAACCTTAGCTTCCGCATGAGAAAATCTGGCTTGCTCACGTTGTATACACTTGCAGAATCTAACACACCCGATCATCATGTGGTACTTCGAAACAACAAGCTTTAGCAACGGTGCTTACTAAGGATGGACACTTTAGAACTTGAAATTTATGTGCATGAGGGATCATCTTATAATGCTACCGTCGTTAACTAAGCAATACAAGATGCATAAAGGATTAACATCACATGCAATTCATAATATGTGATATGATATGGCCTTTCTTCTTTGTGCTTCCGATCTCCATCTTCAAGCACGAACATGATCTCCATCATCACCGGCATTGCATCAAGGTCAATGACGATGCTCCATGATTGTTGTCAACCAGCTTCAACTATTACAACTACTTTGAATAGAAACGCGGGTCTTGACAGAAATTAAAGACAACCATATGGCTCCTGCCGGTTGCCAACTTACAATAAGGAACATTGCATACATCAAATATAATCACAATCATGGTCATATCACATCACAGCACACCCCTGCAAAACAAAGTTAGACGCCTCTAATTTCTTTGCATATTTTACGTGGTTTGGGGCTTTCAATAAGTGTCGATCTAACTTACGAACAAGAACCACAACGTTGATGTTTGAACTATCAAGTGCCCGTTGTAAATTGGATCTATACTATAATGGGAGAGACAGACACCCGCAAAGCCACTTATGCAATACAAGTTGCATGTTGAGCGTGGAGCAAGTCTCATGAACGATGTCATGTAAGGTTAGCCCGGGCCGCTTCATCCCATCATACCGCAAGATGCAAAGTACACAAGAAGCAACTGATAATAAAAGCACCGCCGCCCATAATGACCATTGTGTTCTACTTATGCAACAGATCTACATATAGACCTGGCTCTGATACCACTGTAGGGGTTCGTAGCATGGAAAACAAAAAAATTCTACCGCATACAAACAAACAAGCCAAGATCTATCTACTAGATTGTAGCAACGAGTCGATGGAATAACTTACCCTCGAAGATTCCAAAGTGTTTAACGAGAGCAGATTCTCGTGGGTGATGTAGTCGTACTCTTGTCGATCTCAAGATCGTGTAGACGATCCTTCCGGCGCTGCGTTCCGGCAGCGCTCCCGCAGTCGGTCACACGTTCGGTACTCGATGAAGACCTTACTCTCCCTTGTTCCAGCAGGCAACGGAGGTTGTAGCTCTCTCCTCGCGATTCCGGCAGCACGACGGCGTGGTACCGGAAGTAGAGGGGAGATCTCGCAGGGCTTCGCCTTAAGCCGGAGCGAGTATGGTGGACTATGAGAGAGGCCTTCGCGATCTAGGGTTTAGAGGCACCAAGGAGAGAGGGCTAGGCCGGAGGCTAGGGCAAGTAGAAGCCCTAACTCGGTGGCTTGGGAGAAACCCTAGGGCGGCGGCGGCGACTTGGTGGCCGGCGGCTAGGGTTAGGGTTTGGTGGGGCAAGGTATGTGTCTAGAGGGGCAGCCCTGCCCCTCCTTTTATAGGTGGGAGGGCGCGTCCAAGGGGAGGGGAGTCCCTCCCCAACTCGGCCTCCTTGGCCGGCGGTGGAGGGAGAGGAACTCCTCCCCAAGTAGGTTTCCTACTCTCCCTCCACCAAGCAAACTTGTCGTTTGACTTTTCAAACTAGGATTTGATTTATCCCTTTATTTTGCTCAGCGATGACACCTAGTACATGATGCAATCATTCCAACTTGTTATGACACATTCATGTACCCTTCCCCTCTGGAGTGTCGGACCTTCCGGAACCTTCTAGAACATTCCCGATGAAAACACCGGAACCATTCTCCAACCCCGAAACAAGACTTTCCTTATATGAATCTTATTCTCCGGACCATTCCAGATCTCCTCGTGATATCCCGGATCCCATCCGAGACTCCGAAAAACATTCGGTCTCTTACTCATCATTCCATAACTACTCTACAACATCGAATCCTTAAGTGTGTCTCCCTACGGTTCGTGAATTATGCGGACATGATCGAGACACTTCGCCGAACAATAACCAATAGAGGAATCTGGAAATTCATATGGCTCCCACATATTTCTACGATTAATTTGCGATCGAATGAAACCACTTACACACGATACCAATTTCCCTTTGTCTCACGATAGTTTACTTATCCGTGGTTTTGATCGTCGGTATCTCTGCATACCTAGTTCAACCTCGTTACTGATAAGTACTCTTTTCTCGTTCCTGTGATATGTGATACCTTGTGAACCAGTCACATGATTGCAAGCCAATTGGATGACATTCCACCGAGAGGTCCCAGAGTATATCTATCCGTCATATGGATGGACAAATCCCACTCTTGATCCATGTGTCTCAACCAATACTTTCCGAACACTCAATGCCACCTTTATAGCCACCCAGTTACGGTGTGGTGTTTGATGTCATCAAAGCATCCTTTCGGTAACGGTGATATGCATGATCTCATGGTCGAAGGAATTAGGTTACTATGTATCAGAAAACATATAGCAATTGAACTATTAAAATGACTTGATCTTTATGCTACGCTTATCTATAGGAGTATGTCCATCATACCATTCTCCTAACGATATGATCTTGTTGTTAATAACATCTCAATGTTCATGATAGGGAAACCACAATCATCTATTAACCAACAAGCTAGTATTATAAAGAGGCTTTACCAGGGACTCTAATTCAGTTTACAAATCACACAAGTATTAATGTTTCCTTGTTAATATTGTTATAGCATGAATGTAAACATTTATCATAAACACAAAGATATAATAATAACTATATTTATTATTGCCTCTAGGGAATATATCCAACAAAAGTGAGGTCCAATATGAGTTATATGCTTGACAGGATAAACTGGAAATATCATGTCCCTTGAGTACGAGGGCCGCTCCTCATGCTACTCAACTTTAGTTACCTGTAAGTTCTTGTCATCGTAAATACATGCGTATCATAGAGAACCACCAACGGGGTACCCCTTGCACATGATACAGGAGCTATCCCGTGATCAAAATGACAAGGCAAGCAGACAATGAGCATCTCAGCGATCTTTTTATTTGCTATTTGCATAGGTTTTTATTAAGGATTCTTCACAGATTGCTCATTATGGTTATGCTACAAGTTTCCACCATGATTAGGCATGGCTTAGGCTAGCGGCCCAGGCGTTTCTCTAACACATATATATATAACTCCATGAACTCACAAGCTCCCCTTTTATTTCACACCGACGACATCTGCAAACAAAAGATCATGATATCAACTGTACATATATCCATAAGTGCTGAAAGCGTTCCTCGTGACAGCACAGTTCTGCTAACTCCCTGCCTATAATTTGCAAGCATATAACTTTCATGGACAGTCACAATGGTTTAGGCTTATTAAGTGCAAGAAATAAAGTGTGTCATCAAGTTCGTGAGAGATTTACTAACTAACTTCATCAAAACAGTCAAACATTTTATTTGGAAGAAAACAAGGCATAATGAATATGCATAGAATTTAGCAAATGATGCTAATAGGTAGGTATGGTGGACACTATTGGCAATATTGGTTTTGGGGAGATGGATGCACAAGTAGAGCTCATACTCAGTGCAAGTGAAGGCTAGCAATAGAGAGGGAGCGACAACGATAGAGCAATAACTGCCATAATCATGCTTGCAACAAAATAGGACTAATTATGGCATGAAAGTGATATTAAAACTCCGATGCAAAATAAATCATAGAGGCTTACTGACTATTGTTTAGTCATATGCATGCGTTAGCATGTGTGAAGTCGATTCACATGGAACGTTCAGAGGAGGATACCACAATATCATACCAAGTTATGAATAGAACAATGCAAGCAAACATTCATATGACATGCTACAAACTAATAGCAAGATGGAGCTAATCAAAAGAGAGCAAGAACTTCTAAGCATCCATAAATAACATACACCTTACATGAACAGACTAAGCATGCTCACCATGATGAGTATATGTACAAAAATGAAAACAGATAGAGTTCGTTACCAGCCTCTTACCACACCTCAAGTTGTCTTAATCTTCATTATTGCTCTTCACTTGTGTGGCTTGAATAATAACATGAAACCAAACTCCTCTGAGGACTGCTGAATCCTGCAAAGAACTTCACAAAACCAAATAAGAACAACAAATATTTTTGGTGTTTTCGGTTTTTTAAAGCAAGCACACAAAGCAAAAAACAAACAAAGCAAAATCTTTTTGGATTTTTCTTAAGGAAAACCAACGCTAAAAAGCAAAGAAACAAACCAAGAGAAACATTGAAAATATTTTTGGTATTTTTGTGTTTTGAGAAAGCAGAAAAAAAACCCGAAAAGAAAGCAAGACATGGATATACAAAGAACCGACAAAACATGATATATATATATATATGAGTGTGATGTCGGTGTACCTCCCCCCAAGCTTAGGCTTTTGGCCTAAGTGGGGCTCAATAGCGCGGGTGTAACCCCAAGCTGGTGGGTCATCATAGGAATAATCATAATCAGGCCCTCGCGATGAAGAAGAAGACGCACCCCAATCATACGAGGGCTGCTGGTATGAAGACTCTCCCATGTTGGAGGGATGAACCGAATCATCTTCGGCATCCTCTCCAATGTTCTCCTCTTGCTGGGAGAGCTCTGCCACATATGCGTTAAACTCCTCCTCCGTGAGCGACCATCCTTGCCTGTTATCAAAATTAAATAAAGCAGGTGCAGGCAAATAGAGTACTTTCTCAGTCCTACCCCCTCTCCAACCACGCTTGACAAAGCATAACTTATACGGTAAACTTCTCACAGTAGCCCAAGAAGAAACAAAATTATGCTGAACCATGGAATCAAGATCAAGTCTCTCTATGGGGAACCGATAATCTGAATGGTGAGGCTCTAAACCATGGAAAGCTAGCAACCTAGAGGCAATAAGACCTCCACAAATTCCACCCTTCTCGCGGTTGGTGGTAAGATGGTAAGCTATCAAAGAACCCAAGTTATAAGTTCTATCCCTATTCAAAGCCGCTGAGATAAAAGCTAGATCAAAAGAAGATAATTTTCTAGCAATCTTTCTAGCAAGAACGCACTTGGTAATGAAATAGGCAAAATATCTAATGGATGGGAACTGCATGTTCCAAATTTTACCACTTTCCTTTGAGAAGTCAAAACCTTGGCAAATTTCAGCATATAAATCCATAAGTGACTTAGGCCTCTCATTGATCTTCTCACAAGATCCCCAATGCGGCACTCTAATAGGTGCACAAAAATCAGCAAAAGGCAGGTCGACAGCTATATTGTAGATTTTATATGGACCATGGGGTTAGACGAGGACCAAGTAAACCGGAAGTCCTGCACCATAGCCATGGTTAGCTTAACATACTGAGATGGTTCTTCTTCAACAAAGTGTTCCAACCCTGCATTAGTAATCATAGTCTAGAAATCCTGGAAGATTCCCGCGGCTCTCATAAATTCAGGGCATGGGTATATGGAAGGGAAGACTCGTTCCTCATGATGAACTTTCATTGGCTCAAGCACCATCAAATCATATTGATTCAGCGGGTATGCACTCATCTTACTTTCTGAAATTTTTAGACAAACATCAAACCAAGTGATTTCCAAGTTGATACATGATGAGAAACTACTATAGGAACTTGCTAGAGGGCTAAACATGCATCAAAAAGAAATCTCTAAGCATAGAACAAACATGCAAGCTCACACAATCTGACACCTATAGGAGCAAAACATTCAAGATACAATCTACCAATCAAAAATCTAATTGGACAAGCGGAGGAGGCACATACCAAGGAGCAATCCCTCCAAAAATCAGCATCAAAGATGGGCTGAGCAAGGAGATCAAAAATCGGGAGCAAGAACAGCAGGAACTCGAGCTTGAGAAATTTTTCTAGTGTTTTCCGGGAGAGAGAAAGAAGTGGCTGGGAGGAGACAACTTGAAGGGCCACAGGCGGGTCCCACCCAGGTCAGGCGCACCCTAGGGGCTGGCCGCGCCACCAGGTGGTGTGCTGGCCTGGTGGGTCCCCCTGGGCCACTCCATGTGTCCCTCTGCCCCTTTTTCGAGGAAAAAATTTAATATGGATTTTCTGGGATTTTTCGGGAAACTTTATTTTTGGCCAATTTTCAGGGTATGAAAATTGATTTTCTCACAGAAAAGATTTTTTTAGAAGAAGCAAAAGCAAACATAAAACAAAACTATAGAAGTTCTAAGACACTTTAACAAGCAAACAACTAGCAAAACTAAAGCTAACAAGAGAAAGAGCAAAGACTAGGAAGGAGAAAAATAAAAGTGAGCAAGTATAACCACTATGAAAACAATGTTTTGTTCATTAAAATCCCTTTGTTAACAAGGTTGATCAAGTCTTGTTACCAAAACAATCTTATATGAAGCAAAACTTTGCATTCCATAAAGTGATTATGTTACCTCAAACTTGACAGCAATAGTCCCAAACATAATAATTTCAAAACTTTCTTGTGGAATGGGACAATAAATCTCTCCAACTTTGATGCTCTCAATATTTTCAATGAAATTCAGGCCATAGCTCTTATAAATATTCTTGGGAAAATAGACAGTATGCTCTTTGCCATAATATTAAAAGTTACTTTTCCTTGATTACAATTGATGACAACACTTGCAGTATTAAGAAAAGGTCTCCCAAGAATAATAGACATATTATCATCTTAAGGCATCTCAAGCACAACAAAATTAGTTAAAACCAAGCAATTATGAGCTACTTGAACAGGAACATCCTCACATATACCAACATGAATAGTAGTTGACTTATCAGCCATTTGCAAAGATATATCAGTTGGTATCAACTTTTTGTAGCTGGAGTCTCTTGTAGAGAGAAAAAGGCATAACACTAACTCCAACTCCCAAATCACATAAAGTAGTTCTAACATAATTATTCTTAATAGAGCAAGGAATAGTGGGTATACCTAGATCACCAAGTTTCTTTGGAACCTTACCATTGAAGGAATAATTAGCAAGCAAAGTAGAAATTTCCTCATTAGGAATCTTGCTTTTATTAGAGACAATATCCTTCATATACTTTGAATAAGGAGGCAACTTAATAGCATAAGTCAAAGGAATTTGCAAAAATAAAGGTTTCATCCATTCACAATTTTTTTTGTAGTGTTCTTCCTCCTTTGACTTGTGTTTCTTATTGGGAAAAGGCATAGGTTTCTACACCCAAGGTTCTCTCTCACTACCATGTTTTTAGCAATAAAATCTTCCTTAGTGTACCTAGTGTTCTTAGTGTGCTTCTCAGGTTCTTCCTCAACTTCCTCCTTATCGGGAGCATCAGTTTTATCACCACTTTCAGTTTCAACATCAGAGACAGATATACTATCAGGATCTATAGCAGGTTCAGAGGGTTCCTCAACTATTTTATGTTTATTTTTCTTTCTCTTACTAGGACTACCACTACTTTCACCTTGTTGAGAATCCTGCTCAATTATTTTAGGGTGTCCTTCAGGATATAAAGGATCTTAAGTAGCTATACCACTCCTAGTTCTAATTCCATAAGCATGTTTATCTCCTGAGGCATTAACTAGCATATCTTTTTGTACCTTAGCAAGTTGATCAATTTGAGTTTGAACCATTTGAAAGTGTTTACAAAACATTTTAATATCATTAGCAGTTCTTTCCACAATATCTTTCAACTCATTAATAGCTCTAGAGTTTTCCAATAAATGATTCTGAACTTGTTTATTAAAGTTATCTTGTTTAACAATAAATGTGTCAAGTTCATCTAAGCATTGATCAGGAGGCTTACCATAGGGAATATCACCTTCATTAAAGTGGAGAGAGTGTACCTCAATAGTAGATGAGTGGGGAATTGGCTTACATAATGCTTCTATAGGAGGTAGATTCTTCACATCTTCAGCTCTAATACCTTTCTCCTTAATACATTTCTTAGCTTCTTTCATCACTTCATCATTTAATGCAATAACTCCCCTTTTCTTTGGTGTTGGTGTTAGAACTGGTTCAAGCACAACTGGTTCAGGAGTAATAGGCTCAGGTGTATTTAGCTCAGCTGAAGTCCAATCATCATAATTCTTGCTTATTTTAGCCATTAGTTCTTCAGCATCTGTAGGAGTTCTTTTCCTGAAAACACAATCAGCAAAACTGTCTAGGTATGTCCTAGAATCATCAGTTAGTCCATTATAATAAATATCAAGAAGCTCATTTTTAGGCAATGGACATCTAGGATGTGCATGAATCAAGGCACAGAACCTTGTCCATGACTCAGGCAATTTATCTTCCTCTTCCTGTTTAAAATCAAAAAGTCTCTGCAAAGCAACATGTCCAGCACTAGGAGGAAAATATTTCTGGAAGAAAGAAGCAATCAAACAATCATGACTATTAATGGATCCAGGAGTTAATCTATTAAACCAAGCCTTAGCTTCTCATTTTAGTGAAAAAGGGAAGATCTTAGTAACAAAGTACTTGCGCATCTTAAAATCATCAGAGAATAAAGCACTCATAGTGGAAAGCTCATTCATATGTGCCACAGCACTCTCACTCTCAGTCCCACAAAAAGGTTCTTTCTCAACAATGTCTAAATAGGATAAATCGAGAGAGAAATCATAATCTTCATCTTTAATATCTATGGGAGGGGTGGCAAACTTAGGATTAGAAGATAGTTTAGAAATAATGGTACGTCTCTCAAGGAGACTCCTAATAGCACTAGCACTGTCAACACCCAGATTTTTAATCCCAGATGCCTATTATGCCATACATCGCAATCCCAGGATTACCACTTTTGCGAGACATAACAGAATTGGATACCATAGTACATCATCCATTACAAACCGTACATAAGTTCTTACACAAATAGGGATCTCATGATCCAGTTCTTAATACAACTTCAAGCAGCGGAATACGTAATAATAATTGATGGCGTGGCGAAGCTCCATCTTCGGGTCATGCAATGTCATGGCGATGGGAGATGATCCTAGTTGTCGTAACCTTCCTGGGGTCCATCCTCCAGGTACTCCTCTTCATAGTCTGGCCACGGGAATAGCCAGGGACAAAGCCATGAGTACTCTTTAAGTACTCGCAAACTAATACTAACAAGTGAAAGGGTTTTTGATAATAGGACACTAGGCTCTAGGGTTGTTTTGCAAAAGCCAGATTTATCTCTACTAATTTCAGAAGCAAGAGAAACTAGTCACAATTATAACTCCTAAGTAGGAACTTGTATTTCATATCACAACCCTGTTGTGGTCAAGTCAAGGTCTCAATTCATTTCACAAGTCTTTTGGAAACATCTGACGGGGGAACAGTATGGCCACTCTAATCTCCATAATCATGACGCTGCTATTCAATAGTTTGACACTGCAGAGATTGTACACTTTCACCACAACATTCGATACATCCGTGAACAAATCCTGAATTCACCATACTCAGTATGCGGATAATCAATCCTAACCTTTCAATTACACGCCCTAGTATAAGCACCTCTCCTGTGAGTTTGGCCTCCCAACCATGACCAACTGTCATCTTGGGTACTGCACAGGTGGACAATCTTCACAAGGTAGCCTCAGCTCAGACCTTGGCCATGAGGGAACTAATACTAAGGTATAGAAGTTTCCAGTCAAGCCCTACCCAATTCTCGGGTATTGTGGTTGTACGATAAAATTGGAATGGTATCGCATCCAGACAACCATCAGTTTTATAGAGGGATAAGGCTCATGCCTCAACATTTTCATCACCAAAATCATCTGGTGCTCAAAAACACATGTCAAAAACATTTCAATAGAATGATCCATCATTCCAATGTTTTCATAACCATTTTCACCAAGTATTCCCATCTAAAGTTGATCAAGTTTTATGCTTAGCACTAGCATCTACAAGTGGGGGTAGCACTAATGAGGGGTGGTAAACAAGTGGAGTTTTAACTAAGTTCAATATCATGTCTTAGGATGACATCAGGATTATCTAGCTTAGGCCAAATTTTATGCTCTTTATGCAACCTTCATTTATCCTTCTAGAATCTACAATTCACTTAAGTAAACTCTAAGTAATAGCTTTGATAAAGAAATAAAGTATAAAGCTTGCAAGTAAAACTAGGATTGGTTTATCAAGTGGTTATGATCATATATGCTTTAAGGCATATAGTTGGCATGGTATGTAACACCCTCGCCTGAGAAGACTGAGTTCATGTGTATAGTGTCAATCCCTGGATCGGTTCACTGGCACACACAATACAAAATGATACCAAATATAACTGTGCATCAAAAATACAACGAATATGATCCATAATTTACATTATTTATTCAAGTACACAGCAGAAAACGAATACAAGGTAGATATCCATCCTTCAAATGTGCCACAAGCGAACAATTGTTGAGTGGAGTCTCGCGACCTATGAACGATCACTCAGATACGATATAACCTGCAACATGAAACGTTGCAGCCACGAATGGTCAATACATTGAATGTATGGCAAGTAGGCTAAAGTGGTTAACAACATATCTATCAACTACATGCTTATTTGGCCAAGCGGAGTTCAGGCTCATTTGCATAAAGCAACAATTTTATCATAACATTTGTAACAAAGTAGTTTTCCAATACGATAAATAGGACACTCTGGTTCACTCCCAGGTGCTCCTACCCAATTATGTTCACCCAACAACTTTTAAGTAATTAAGAAATAAGGATGAGTGAGAAATATCATAGCATCGATGTCGGTCGCTCAAATTGTCCATAACCGGGGACACGGCTAAGCACTTAGTTTATACACCCTGGGGGTTAGTACACTTTACCCATGTGACTTGGCCATTTCTCGTACCACCACTCTCATATTGGGTGATGATAGGGAGAAGTCCAAGAAGGAACCGTTCGGGAAGTAGCTCCCCAAACCCGACACGCATCGGTCCAACCTACACTATTCTACATCTCTGGATACGTGGGTTCGAGTTACCACAACCTACTGAGTTCAACCAACCGCCCATTTCATTATTGGCACATGGTTGTACACGTAAGTTACCAAATAAAGAAACCAATCCTTTCTCAGTGTCCTGGGCGGCATTCCCCACCATAAATCCACACTCGATGACGCAATCAATGCCATTCCGCACAGGTGGTTCATTAAAACATATTGGTTTGTCATTTAGCAAAACATAAGACTTTCAAAACATATAACTTTTCATGATGTGATTCCCTTCCTCGTCTAAATAGCATAGCTAAGCAATCTACCAATACGATGGCTCATAAACAAGGAATAATAGGGAATAATATGGGATATAGCATAGCATATACACATCAATTCCTACAGATGCAATTCTACAAAAGCATCTACAATGCATAGGAAAACAATAGGACATTTATGACCAAGATAGCACCACTTGCCTTTGTTGTAGATGTTGTAGATTAGATAATCCTCACAATCCTCATAGATATAATGGTTGTACTCGTCATAACCACAATACTTGCAATCATAGTAGTTGCAATCACTCACGTTGCACTCCTCGCAATCTAACGTTTGAAGCAAACACAACAAACACCATTCAAAACATTGCAAACATACAATAGTGCAACAATACAAGAAAACAATAATGAACAGATGCATGCATGACGATTTAATAAGTCACAATGGTTTTTACTTTAGTTCTCTAAACAATATTGAAGTATATGATGCATGCAAGAGGCCAATTAATGCAATGGAGTACTTGTTATTAATAATTACTTGCAAATGAAGGATTTTTAGTAGTTATATTGTAACGCTTGTTCTAACTGTCGAATTAAATTTGTTTCTTGGGTTTACTGGATAGATGACGTTAATACGAACCAGTAGGCGTTGGATTCACCCTAATCGGAGTTATAAATCTTTTTGTATGATTTAAATAGTGTTTAATGGGTTTTAAATGATTCATATAGTTTCTGCTGCCTAAAAATCAAACTAAAATTATATCTGTAATCTCCACGGAATTTTGATTCCAGGGACATATTATTTGTAATTTTCTGAATAGTATTTATTTTCTTATGAATTTATTACTCTAAATAAGCCATTAAACCATTTATTTAATTACTGCAAAACCTTACAATATTTAACTTAACCATTTGCATATTGATGATCTACATGGAACCAGCTTTCCATCGGTATATCATTTATATTTTTGTGACAAGCAATTAATTTACTATGAATTTAATAATTTATAAAGCCATTAAAACTAATTAAATTTCTACGGGTTAAATAGTCGGCAAAGGCTAGATCCAACCATATATTATTAGTATACATTACAGTAGCTTCAATTTGATATATTGTTCAAATTTTTCGGAGTTACAGATAATTTCTTATGAATTTATTAACCTAAAAGACCATTAAAACCAATTAAATCACTGCAGTAACCACGTACAGTAAAAGTTGGATCTATTCTGATAAGATGATTCTACGTAAAATTATCTTCAATTTGATATATTATACGCAATTTTTGGACGTGGTATGAATTTATAATGAATTTTACAAGTTAGATCTATAATATGCAATTTAAAATTTGAACGGAATATTCCAGAGAATATTCCGCTGACTGGACAGGTTGACTTTGCATGCTGACTGGGACTAGATGTTGACCTGACGTTGACGTGACGTTGATGAGGAAGGTGACCGGGATGACGACATGGCACGCACCGGTTTGATTGGATCTCGACCGTTTGGATAAGATCCGGTGGCTAGTAGAAGAGATTGACCCGATTTTGGCTCAGAATAGACAAGAAATATATCTGTGTTAGAGAGACAAATCCGTAGGTCAAATTGAAAAACTTAGAACATGAAAGTTGTGGGGAATCATTATTCCTACCTTCTCACCAAAGGAATTTGGATTTGAAGAAACGAGCGCGAGTACATCTTGGATTTACAACATTAGATCTGAAATATACCGATGCAAAATTCTCCGGCTGTGGTGGATGAAAAGAGGTGAGGTTTGTCGGGATTGAAAGATTTCGACGCGTTCTACAACTTTCGTTTTTTGACTGAAGGCAAACAACAAAGTCTAGATGGGTTAAAAAGCGAAAAAAGATTCGGGCATATGTAGATTCGGGATTTCGAGGAGAGATACTCGTACAGCTGTGGCTCCACGAGTTTATATGGAGATTTAGAATGGTGGGGAGATAGGTTTTGGAGTCGGGAACAAGTAGAAACAAATGGAAGTTAATTCGGAGTTGTAGATAAAAACTTATAAGAGTTTGAATAGAGATAGGTTTGACAAAACAGATTTTGCACGGATTTTAAAGCGAGCCTGCGATCGATCCGGTCACGTACTCTGGTTCGGTCGGTCCGGTCGGTCCGGTTGGGCCGGCGCGTTTAGTTTTTTTTCTATTTACTTGTTTCTCTCATATCTTTTGCATACAAACTCCAAATGATATGATTCTTGTTTCTAATTTTTTCTAAAATCGAATAGATCATTGTAGGATCATATTTATAATATTTTTACTAGTTTGTAAATAGTGGATTTATAAATCCTTGTATATTCCATTTTATTTATATCTTTATTTGTTTGTAGTTATTCCATAACTTTTTCATAATAGCTCCAAATGAGCTCAATTTTGTTCCTAAAATTTTGTAATATTAATTGGATCTCTTTAGGCTATAATTATCAATAATTTATGCCTTAGCAACAGTGGGTTTTATAAAGTCAATTTAATTACCTTTAGGAACATTTGGGCGAATCAACTAGATTTAGATACCAGGATTTGGATTTAGTTTGTGAGAACTTTGCATGGATGTAATGAAATTCTTATGAATGCTTTATGATTTTCATTTTAAAATCTTGCACACCAATTCTACAATCCATAATAAATCCATGCCCTTTTTCCTATATGGCTACTTAGGTCTTAACAAAAGAATATAAGATTTTGAATTCAAGGTTGAGAGGATTTTGTTCAAAAGTTTCTTCTCTTTGAGAATTTTCAACATAGTCAAACAATTAATCAAACTTATTTATTTATTTCACATTCCAAAATTAAGAGAATTTTGGGATGTGACAGACTACCACCCTTAAAAGAAATCTCGTCCCGAGATTTGGGAAGGCTAGAAAGAAAGAAAGGTTCGGGATCCATTAGGGTGCTACCGCCCTTAAAATAAAATTGACTAGGTCATTTCTCGAGGATTCACTTAGCTCAGATTGGTTCTCCTTTAGACTTTTATTGGCACAATGTCTCTAGCACATTCTAAACATCATGACTGATAGTTTTCGAGAAAGCACTACTTGAACTAGTAGAACTCTCATGGTGGTCAATTAGGGGATGTTTACTTCCCGGTACCCATTAATCATGGTTGAGGTTCATTCTTACCGTATATTCCTACGCTAAGCACTGGGTGCTTTCATAAAGGGGGAAATATACCATTCTAAGGTCTAGGCTTAATGTCGACTCTCTGCTAAGGTTGAAAAGGGCACTCAAGATTCGTAAAGCCAACAGTACAAGAGCGAATAATAAGAGTAGTAGGAATGATGATCAATCCATCCTGCACCCAAATCATTACCCTGTATGAGGATAGGTGAATCACATTTTTCTATCACTCGAGCATTCTCACTTGCCTTGTAGAATGTTTCCATGGGCACGAACTAATTCTCTATGTATACTTCCATGTATTCAATCAACAAAGCTACTACTAAAACTAAACTATCGATACTTCAACTTTCAGGTTGCGTAATCTACTACATAACATCATTTCAACACTTCATACTCCCACATCTCTTTTTTTCCATTAGATAAAGCATTCTCCTTCCTAAATTCATTGTGTTGTCAAACCTTCCACTTAACACATCATTATATCTCCAAGGATTCAAGATAGGGAAGAATAGATTCTATAGGAAAGAAACGACTAATAAAATAATCCTACCAATAACTATATGAAGCATTCAATGTCACAAACAAGCAAACAATCATAAGGCGATAAACACACAATCAAACACTTGTATAATAACATTACATGGGTCTAAATATAGCAGTATATAACCACAAAATAGTTTGAAAGCATTAGGAACAATACTAGAGTAAAATAGAGCAACATATAAGCAATAAACAAAATCTGTCAAAACGGTACAGCAGACTTCACGAATTTTTCTGACCGACTTAAACGCGTCAGGAATTTTAGCCAATTTTTGTGCATGTACTACAGGTAATTAGTCTCCAGATCCTATTTTTTTAGATTTTTCTAAGTTACAAATAAAATATGAAAAATCGCGTGGTACAACAGGTCAGGCAGAAAACTGCAGCAGTAATCCCACGAATTTCAATCAATTCACACTATTATAATAATTTTGAAACCACACGAAAACTCCAGCAACTTTAGAGTTTCAAAATAAAAGATCCTAAACAAGGCATCACATGATATGGTTCAGTATAAACAAGCAAGCAACCTATATTGTCATACCACATAAGTTGGTAAGAACAATATGCTAACACGATAGCGATGATCTCCTAAAGAGATAAAATATGGTGGTCCAGAACTAACCAAACTTGGTGAGATGTTCATTTATGTCATGTTATTTGTTATTTACTTGTAGGCCAACTCTCATATAGTGATTTGCTTTATAGAAAACTACCAATAACATTTTCCAATTCTTGTAGTTTTTATGGTAGATCACTTCTTCTACTATTCAAATGAATGGACACCTACAAGTTTGAACAAGGAGAGGTGTTGGAAAGTGATAGACAAGGAATATATGAACTCTAATAAGTATAAAATATGATAGTTCTCCTAATAGAGGTCTTCTATTGCTAATCCATTTCTAAGGTCACGATCCTACAGTCAACACACAACTCTGATACCATCTTGTAACACCCTCGCCTGATAAGACTGAGTTCATGTGTATAGTGCAAATCCCTGGATCGGTTCACTGGCACACACAATCCAAAATGATACCAAATATAACTGTGCATCATAAATACAACGAATATGATCCAGAATTTACATTATTTATTCAATTATACAGTGGAAAACGAATACAAGGTAGATCTCCATCCTTCAAATGTGCCACAAGCGAACAATTGTTGAGTGGAGTCTCACGACCTATGAACGATCACTCAAATATGATATAACCTGCACATGAAACGTTGCAGCCACGAATGGTCAATACATTGAATGTATGGCAAGTAGGCTAAAGTGGTTAACAACATATCTATCAACTACATGCTTATTTGGCCAAGTGGAGTTCAGGCTCATTTGCATAAAGCAACAATTTTATCATAACATTTGTAACAAAGTAGTTTTCCAATACGATAAATAGGACACTCTGGTTCACTTCCAGGTGCTCCTACCCAATTATGTTCACCCAGCAAGTTTTAAGTAATTAAGAAATAAGGATGAGTGAGAAATATCATAGCATCAGTATCAGGTCGCTCAAATTGTTCATAACCGGGGATATGGCTAAGCACTTAGTTTATACACACTTCAGGGGTTAGTACACTTTACCCATGTGACTTGGCCAGCCCAGCTCGTACCACCACTCTCATATTGGGTGATGATAGGGAGAAGTCCAAGAAGGAACCGTTCGGGAAGTAGCTCCCCAAACCCGACACGCACCGGTCCAACCTACACTATTCTACATCTCTGGATACGTGGGTTCGAGTTACCATAACCTATTGAGTTCAACCAACCGCCCATTTTATTATTGGCACATGGTTGTACACGTAAGTTACCAAATAAAGAAACCAATCCTTTCTCAGTGTCCTGGGCGGCATTCCCCACCATAAATCCACACTCGATGACCCAATCAATGCCATTCCGCACAGGTGGTTCATTAAAACATATTGGTTTGTCATTTAGCAAAACATAAGCCTTTCAAAACATATAACTTTTCATGATGTGATTCCCTTCCTCGTCTAAATAGCATAGCTAAGCAATCTACCAATACGATGGCTCATAAACAAGGAATAATAGGGAATAATATGGGATATAGCATAGCATATACACATCAATTCCTACAGATTCAATTCTACAAAAACATCTACAATGCATAGGAAAACAATAGGACATTTATGACCAAGATAGCACCACTTGCCTTTGTTGTAGATGTAGTAGATTAGATAGTCCTCACAATCCTCATAGATATAATGGTTGTACTCATCATAACCACAATACTTGCAATCATAGTAGTTGCAATCACTCACGTTGCACTCCTCGCAATCTAACGTTTGAAGCAAACACAACAAACACCATTCAAAACATTGCAAACATACAACAGTGCAACATTAGAAGAAAACAATGATGAACAGATGCATGCATGACGATTTAATAAGTCACAATGGTTTTTTACTTTAGTTCTCTAAACAATATTGAAGTATATGATGCATGCAAGAGGCCAATTAATGCAATGGAGTACTTGTTATTAATAATTACTTGCAAATATAGGATTTTTAGTAGTTCTATTGTAACGCCTATTCTAACTGTCGAATTAAATTTGTTTCTTGGGTTTACTGGATAGATGACGTTAATACGAACCAGTAGGCGTTGGATTCACCCTAATCGGAGTTATAAATCTTTTTGTATGATTTAAATAGTGTTTAATGGGTTTTAAATGATTCATATAGTTTCTGCTACCTAAAAATCAAACTAAAATTATATCTGTAATCTCCACGGAATTGTGATTCCAGGGACATATTATTTGTAATTTTATGAATAGTATTTATTTTCTTATGAATTTATTACTCTAAATAAGCCATTAAAACATTTATTTAATTACTGCAAAACCTTACAGTATTTAACTGAACCATTTGCATATTGATGATCTACATGGAACCAGCTTTCCATCGGTATATCATTTATATTTTTGTGACAAGCAATTAATTTACTATGAATTTAATGATTTATAAAGCCATTAAAACTAATTAAATTGCTACGGGTTAAATAGTCGGCAAAGGCTAGATCCAACCAGATATTATTAATATACATTACAGTAGCTTCAATTTGATATATTGTTCATATTTTTCGGAGTTATAGATAATTTCTTATGAATTTATTAACCTAAAAGACCATTAAAACCAATTAAATTACTATGGTAACCACGTAGAGTAAAAGTTGGATCTATTGCGATAAGATGATTCTACGTAAAATTATCTTCAATTTGATATATTATACGAAATTTTTGGACGTGGTATGAATTTCTAATAAATTTTACAAGTTAGATCTATAATATGCAATTTTAAATTCGAACGGAATATTTCAGAGAATATTCCGCTGACTGGACAGGTTGACTTTGCATGCTGACTGGGACTAGATGTTGACCTGACGTTGACGTGGCGTTAATGAGGAAGTTGACCGGGATGACGACATGGCACGCACCGGTTTGATTGGATCTCGACCGTTTGAATAAGATCCGGTGGCTAGTAGAAGAGATTGACCCGATTTTGGCTCAGAATAGACAAGAAATAGATCTGTGTTGGAGAGACAAATCCATAGGTCAAATTGAAAAACTTAGAACATGAAAGTTGTGGGGAATCATTATTCCTACCTTCTCACCAAAGGAATTTGGATTTGAAGAAACGAGCGCGAGTACATCTTGGATTTATAACATCAGATCTGAAATATTACGATGCACAATTCTCCGGCTGTGGTGGATGAAAAGAGGTGAGGTTTGTCGAGATTGAAAGATTTCGACGCGTTCTACAACTTTTGTTTTTTGACCGAAGGCAAACAACGAAGTCTAGATGGGTTAAAAAGCGAAATAAGATTCTGGCATATGTAGATTCGGGATTTTGAGGAGAGATACTCGTACAGCTGTGGCTCCACGAGTTTATATGGAGATTTAGAAAGGTTGGGAGATAGGTTTTGGAGTCGGGAACAAGTAGAAACAAACGAAAGTTAATACGGAGTTGTAGATAAAAAGTTATGAGGGTTTGAATAGAGATAGGTTTGACAAAACAGATTTTGCACGGATTTTAAAGCGAGCCTGCGATCGATCCGGTCACGTACTCTGGTTCGGTCGGTCCGGTTGGTCCGGGTGGGCCGGCCCGTTTAGTTTTTTTTTTCTATTTACTTGTTTCCCTCATATCTTTTGCATACAAACTCCAAATGATATGATTCTTGTTTCTAATTTTTTCTAAAATCGAATAGATCATTGTAGGATCATATTTATAATATTTTTACTAGTTTGTAAATAGTGGATTGATAAATCCTTGTATATTCCATTTTATTTATATCTTTATTTGTTTGTAGTTATTCCATAACTTTTTCATAATAGCTCCAAATGAGCTCAATTTTGTTCCTAAAATTTTGTAATATTAATTGGATCTCTTTAGGCTATAATTATCAATAATTTATGCCTTAGCAACAGTGGGTTTTATAAAGTCAATTTAATTACCTTTAGGAACATTTGGGCGAATCAACTAGATTTAGATACCAGGATTTGGATTTAGTTTGTGAGAACTTTGCATGGATGTAATGAAATTCTTATGAATGCTTTATGATTTTCATTTTAAAATCTTGCACACCAATTCTACAATCCATAATAAATCCATGCCCTTTTTCCTATATGGCTACTTAGGTCTTAACAAAAGAATATAAGATTTTGAATTCAAGGTTGAGAGGATTTTCTGTTCAAAAAGTTTCTTCTCTTTGAGAATTTTCAACATAGTCAAACAATTAATCAAACTTATTTATTTATTTCACATTCCAAAATTAAGAGAATTTTGGGATGTGACAGACTACCACCCTTAAAAGAAATCTCGTCCCGAGATTTGGGAAGGCTAGAAAGAAAGAAAGGTTCGGGATCCATTAGGGTGCTACCGCCCTTAAAATAAAATTGACTAGGTCATTTCTCGAGGATTCACTTAGCTCAGATTGGTTCTCCTTTAGACTTTTATTGGCACAATGTCTCTAGCACATTCTAAACATCATGACTGATAGTTTTCGAGAAAGCACTACTTGAACTAGTAGAACTCTCATGGTGGTCAATTAGGGGATGTTTACTTCCCGGTACCCATTAATCATGGTTGAGGTTCATTCTTACCGTATATTCCTACGCTAAGCACTGGGTGCTTTCATAAAGGGGGAAATATACCATTCTAAGGTCTAGGCTTAATGTCGACTCTCTGCTAAGGTTGAAAAGGGCACTCAAGATTCGTAAAGCCAACAGTACAAGAGCGAATAATAAGAGTAGTAGGAATGATGATCAATCCATCCTGCACCCAAATCATTACCCTGTATGAGGATAGGTGAATCACATTTTTCTATCACTCGAGCATTCTCACTTGCCTTGTAGAATGTTTCCATGGGCACGAACTAATTCTCTATGTATACTTCCATGTATTCAATCAACAAAGCTACTACTAAAACTAAACTATCGATACTTCAACTTTCAGGTTGCGTAATCTACTACATAACATCATTTCAACACTTCATACTCCCACATCTCTTTTTTTCCATTAGATAAAGCATTCTCCTTCCTAAATTCATTGTGTTGTCAAACCTTCCACTTAACACATCATTATATCTCCAAGGATTCAAGATAGGGAAGAATAGATTCTATAGGAAAGAAACGACTAATAAAATAATCCTACCAATAACTATATGAAGCATTCAATGTCACAAACAAGCAAACAATCATAAGGCGATAAACACACAATCAAACACTTGTATAATAACATTACATGGGTCTAAATATAGCAGTATATAACCACAAAATAGTTTGAAAGCATTAGGAACAATACTAGAGTAAAATAGAGCAACATATAAGCAATAAACAAAATCTGTCAAAACGGTACAGCAGACTTCACGAATTTTTCTGACCGACTTAAACGCGTCAGAATTTTAGCCAATTTTGTGCATGTACTACAGGTAATTAGTCTCCAGATCCTATTTTTTAGATTTTCTAAGTTACAAATAAAATATGAAAAATCGCGTGGTACAACAGGTCAGGCAGAAAACTGCAGCAGTAATCCCACGAATTTCAATCAATTCACACTATTATAATAATTTTGAAACCACACGAAAACTCCAGCAACTTTAGAGTTTCAAAATAAAAGATCCTAAACAAGGCATCACATGATATGGTTCAGTATAAACAAGCAAGCAACCTATATTGTCATACCACATAAGTTGGTAAGAACAATATGCTAACACGATAGCGATGATCTCCTAAAGAGATAAAATATGGTGGTCCAGAACTAACCAAACTTGGTGAGATGTTCATTTATGTCATGTTATTTGTTATTTACTTGTAGGCCAACTCTCATATAGTGATTTGCTTTATAGAAAACTACCAATAACATTTTCCAATTCTTGTAGTTTTTATGGTAGATCACTTCTTCTACTATTCAAATGAATGGACACCTACAAGTTTGAACAAGGAGAGGTGTTGGAAAGTGATAGACAAGGAATATATGAACTCTAATAAGTATAAAATATGATAGTTCTCCTAATAGAGGTCTTCTATTGCTAATCCATTTCTAAGGTCACGATCCTACAGTCAACACACAACTCTGATACCATCTTGTAACACCCTCGCCTGATAAGACTGAGTTCATGTGTATAGTGCAAATCCCTGGATCGGTTCACTGGCACACACAATCCAAAATGATACCAAATATAACTGTGCATCATAAATACAACGAATATGATCCAGAATTTACATTATTTATTCAATTATACAGTGGAAAACGAATACAAGGTAGGTCTCCATCCTTCAAATGTGCCACAAGCGAACAATTGTTGAGTGGAGTCTCACGACCTATGAACGATCACTCAAATATGATATAACCTGCACATGAAACGTTGCAGCCACGAATGGTCAATACATTGAATGTATGGCAAGTAGGCTAAAGTGGTTAACAACATATCTATCAACTACATGCTTATTTGGCCAAGTGGAGTTCAGGCTCATTTGCATAAAGCAACAATTTTATCATAACATTTGTAACAAAGTAGTTTTCCAATACGATAAATAGGACACTCTGGTTCACTTCCAGGTGCTCCTACCCAATTATGTTCACCCAGCAAGTTTTAAGTAATTAAGAAATAAGGATGAGTGAGAAATATCATAGCATCAGTATCAGGTCGCTCAAATTGTTCATAACCGGGGATATGGCTAAGCACTTAGTTTATACACACTTCAGGGGTTAGTACACTTTACCCATGTGACTTGGCCAGCCCAGCTCGTACCACCACTCTCATATTGGGTGATGATAGGGAGAAGTCCAAGAAGGAACCGTTCGGGAAGTAGCTCCCCAAACCCGACACGCACCGGTCCAACCTACACTATTCTACATCTCTGGATACGTGGGTTCGAGTTACCATAACCTATTGAGTTCAACCAACCGCCCATTTTATTATTGGCACATGGTTGTACACGTAAGTTACCAAATAAAGAAACCAATCCTTTCTCAGTGTCCTGGGCGGCATTCCCCACCATAAATCCACACTCGATGACCCAATCAATGCCATTCCGCACAGGTGGTTCATTAAAACATATTGGTTTGTCATTTAGCAAAACATAAGCCTTTCAAAACATATAACTTTTCATGATGTGATTCCCTTCCTCGTCTAAATAGCATAGCTAAGCAATCTACCAATACGATGGCTCATAAACAAGGAATAATAGGGAATAATATGGGATATAGCATAGCATATACACATCAATTCCTACAGATTCAATTCTACAAAAACATCTACAATGCATAGGAAAACAATAGGACATTTATGACCAAGATAGCACCACTTGCCTTTGTTGTAGATGTAGTAGATTAGATAGTCCTCACAATCCTCATAGATATAATGGTTGTACTCATCATAACCACAATACTTGCAATCATAGTAGTTGCAATCACTCACGTTGCACTCCTCGCAATCTAACGTTTGAAGCAAACACAACAAACACCATTCAAAACATTGCAAACATACAACAGTGCAACATTAGAAGAAAACAATGATGAACAGATGCATGCATGACGATTTAATAAGTCACAATGGTTTTTTACTTTAGTTCTCTAAACAATATTGAAGTATATGATGCATGCAAGAGGCCAATTAATGCAATGGAGTACTTGTTATTAATAATTACTTGCAAATATAGGATTTTTAGTAGTTCTATTGTAACGCCTATTCTAACTGTCGAATTAAATTTGTTTCTTGGGTTTACTGGATAGATGACGTTAATACGAACCAGTAGGCGTTGGATTCACCCTAATCGGAGTTATAAATCTTTTTGTATGATTTAAATAGTGTTTAATGGGTTTTAAATGATTCATATAGTTTCTGCTGCCTAAAAATCAAACTAAAATTATATCTGTAATCTCCACGGAATTGTGATTCCAGGGACATATTATTTGTAATTTTATGAATAGTATTTATTTTCTTATGAATTTATTACTCTAAATAAGCCATTAAAACATTTATTTAATTACTGCAAAACCTTACAGTATTTAACTGAACCATTTGCATATTGATGATCTACATGGAACCAGCTTTCCATCGGTATATCATTTATATTTTTGTGACAAGCAATTAATTTACTATGAATTTAATGATTTATAAAGCCATTAAAACTAATTAAATTGCTACGGGTTAAATAGTCGGCAAAGGCTAGATCCAACCAGATATTATTAATATACATTACAGTAGCTTCAATTTGATATATTGTTCATATTTTTCGGAGTTATAGATAATTTCTTATGAATTTATTAACCTAAAAGACCATTAAAACCAATTAAATTACTATGGTAACCACGTAGAGTAAAAGTTGGATCTATTGCGATAAGATGATTCTACGTAAAATTATCTTCAATTTGATATATTATACGAAATTTTTGGACGTGGTATGAATTTCTAATAAATTTTACAAGTTAGATCTATAATATGCAATTTTAAATTCGAACGGAATATTTCAGAGAATATTCCGCTGACTGGACAGGTTGACTTTGCATGCTGACTGGGACTAGATGTTGACCTGACGTTGACGTGGCGTTAATGAGGAAGTTGACCGGGATGACGACATGGCACGCACCGGTTTGATTGGATCTCGACCGTTTGAATAAGATCCGGTGGCTAGTAGAAGAGATTGACCCGATTTTGGCTCAGAATAGACAAGAAATAGATCTGTGTTGGAGAGACAAATCCATAGGTCAAATTGAAAAACTTAGAACATGAAAGTTGTGGGGAATCATTATTCCTACCTTCTCACCAAAGGAATTTGGATTTGAAGAAACGAGCGCGAGTACATCTTGGATTTATAACATCAGATCTGAAATATTACGATGCACAATTCTCCGGCTGTGGTGGATGAAAAGAGGTGAGGTTTGTCGAGATTGAAAGATTTCGACGCGTTCTACAGCTTTTGTTTTTTGACCGAAGGCAAACAACGAAGTCTAGATGGGTTAAAAAGCGAAATAAGATTCTGGCATATGTAGATTCGGGATTTTGAGGAGAGATACTCGTACAGCTGTGGCTCCACGAGTTTATATGGAGATTTAGAAAGGTTGGGAGATAGGTTTTGGAGTCGGGAACAAGTAGAAACAAACGAAAGTTAATACGGAGTTGTAGATAAAAAGTTATGAGGGTTTGAATAGAGATAGGTTTGACAAAACAGATTTTGCACGGATTTTAAAGCGAGCCTGCGATCGATCCGGTCACGTACTCTGGTTCGGTCGGTCCGGTTGGTCCGGGTGGGCCGGCCCGTTTAGTTTTTTTTTCTATTTACTTGTTTCCCTCATATCTTTTGCATACAAACTCCAAATGATATGATTCTTGTTTCTAATTTTTTCTAAAATCGAATAGATCATTGTAGGATCATATTTATAATATTTTTACTAGTTTGTAAATAGTGGATTGATAAATCCTTGTATATTCCATTTTATTTATATCTTTATTTGTTTGTAGTTATTCCATAACTTTTTCATAATAGCTCCAAATGAGCTCAATTTTGTTCCTAAAATTTTGTAATATTAATTGGATCTCTTTAGGCTATAATTATCAATAATTTATGCCTTAGCAACAGTGGGTTTTATAAAGTCAATTTAATTACCTTTAGGAACATTTGGGCGAATCAACTAGATTTAGATACCAGGATTTGGATTTAGTTTGTGAGAACTTTGCATGGATGTAATGAAATTCTTATGAATGCTTTATGATTTTCATTTTAAAATCTTGCACACCAATTCTACAATCCATAATAAATCCATGCCCTTTTTCCTATATGGCTACTTAGGTCTTAACAAAAGAATATAAGATTTTGAATTCAAGGTTGAGAGGATTTTCTGTTCAAAAAGTTTCTTCTCTTTGAGAATTTTCAACATAGTCAAACAATTAATCAAACTTATTTATTTATTTATTTCACATTCCAAAATTAGGAGAATTTTGGGATGTGACATGGTAGCAAGCAAGTATTAGCTTGCATAGGTCAACTTGATTAGTAAGGCTTGCTAAGTTAATAGCTTGCAAGTATTGGCTTGCCTTGTGCAGAGAAGTGGTGGAAGTTCTCCTCGGCTTCTTCTTCGTAGTATCCTCCTTCCTCCTTGTATCCTTGGTCGGTACTAGCGTCTATAAATAAATACGATGTACACAATCACCAAACAATACTTAATTACTTGCAATCATCACACAAAGGGTCCTATATATGATCTAGCATCATCACTAACATTACAAGATTAAAGCTTGGTTTAATTCCTTTTATTTTTAGAAAAGTAATTTCTACTCATTGAAAAACTACTTAAGATTTAATATTCTCCAAACCAAACATGGGATCATGTTGACACATGTCATCACCACATATTTTAGTCCATAGGAATGTGATTTAAAGTGGTGTCACAATTTAATAAGGTTTAACCTTTTATTTTTAATTAAACAAGTGACTAGAAATGCCTATGTGGCATTCTTTTATTACTTGAACATTATTTATATAAGTAAACCTATATATTTTTATATATTCTGAAAGGTATGGTTAAATGTGATTTTTGAGAGTTAGAATCAACTCAAAAGCTATTATGGTTTTAATTTGAAAAATGTTTGAATGCAGAAAAGCTTCTGCCTTGTTCTTTTTACCAAGGATGATCTACAGATCCAAATGACTTGAATCCAACGGGTCTTGATTCAGAATTTCAAGACCTTTCTAAAAAAATTGGTTTCATTCAATTTGGTTCAATGAATCGATCTGGGTTCATTTTTGAATCTAGGTGCAGAAGTGTGTTTGAAATAAAATGAAAAAGGTTAAATTCAAATAACTGGGCTGCGCGGGAAGCGATACTGGGCCGGCTTGCTAAGCACAGCGCTTACGCAGGCTGGTTAAGTGGCTGGCCCCACGCGTCAGTGAGACGAGGGGGTGCGAAGCGGTATGGGGCGATGTGGGGCGTTTGATCTGGTTCTAATCCAACGGCTGAGGGTCATTGTCGACGTTGGGCAACGCCGGCGAGACAGAAACCTAGCGCGGCCAGTGGGGGTCGTTGGGGGCTCACCGGGGTTCAGGCGAGGGTCGGCGAGGCGGGCTAACGACAAAGTCGACGACGGCGATCCTCCTGGTACTGACAGCTTCTCATGGGGAGGCTCCAATCGCTGGCTTCCTTCTTCTGCAGAGGCGGCGGGCTCCGGTGAAATTCCGGCGAAGTGCTGCTCGCCTTGCTCCTGGAATGGGGTGGCACGATCAGTGAGGAGAGGAGAGTGAGATGGTATGCTCAATTCGGCTGGGGGTGGCCTCTATTTATAGTGGCGAGAGGGGACCGGCGGGGCGCAAGGTGAGCTCGTCGTGGTCAAAGACAGCTGCTATCGGCGTGAGGCGGCGGTGAGCGGTGCGGTGCTCCCTGGCGATGCTCAACGACACGGTGGCGAGACGTGGGGCGGTGTGGTTTGGTCGGAACGCGACGGTGCTCTGCGCGTGCCCGACAGAAGATTTAATGGCGCACAACGCGCATGGTCCGCGCGGCGGCGAACGAGCGTGTCTGCGGGGTTGTTGGGACGGTGGTGATCACGTATGCACGCGGCGAGGGCGGTGCGCGATCTGTGGGCGTCGGTCGAGTGTGGCGCTCTAGGCGTGCTCTCGGCATGGTTGCTGGCGAGCTTGGCATGGTTCGTGCGTGTGGTCCAGTGGCTGGCAGGGTTCTAGCGCTGGACAGGGAGTGGCGGTGGGGTGTTGGCTACCTCCTAGACATGTTTTTTAGGCTTGGTGCTTGCTCTGGCTAGCTAGCCATTGTCGGCTGTCAAGGTGATGCTCGGGTTGGCATGGCATGGGGCAAAGGGTAGGGGCTAGGGTTTGTCCAAGCACTGGTTGGCACTGGGGGAGACAAGGGTGATCAATGGTGAACATTGCTTAGCCAAATTACTGCTCCAAACAGTGAAGTTAGGCCAGTTTGATTTGTTTCTGCCAAGTGTGATGAAATGGCCGCAAGAATTCAAGTTTTGAATTTTGAAAAGATTTTTGGTGGGTGTGCTAGGTTGGTGCTGGTGAGTCTTCAGATGCTTGGGTTTTGAAAGTCGAGCTTGTTTGAGTGGTTTTTGAAAAAGTGGGATCTTCCCATATGATAAAGATTCAATTTTGAACTGTCCTTTAAACTATGCATTTGAATGTTTCTGGATGATCACAAAGTGGGCCTTGATACCTTGTTATGAGTACTATCAAGGGGTGCAAAGATCCAGAAAAGTTTTTGTTAAGTTCTGAAAGTTTGAGACAGCCAAAGTAGGCATGGGAGTTAAATTGGTCAAAATGACCATTCACTCATTTATCTTTGTTTTGATTTATTTGTCTTTGAGAAAAGTTTGGGAATTGTTTAGATGATGTTTATTTCACCTAAGCATCCATTTACAAGCAAAGGAACACACAAACAAGTTGGTTCAAAAGAATTCCAAATGAAATGCATACACCATGCATGCTTTCATATTTTTTATTTTAGCAAAGTTTTTTTTAACCCTAAATTTGATGATTAGGTTTGATGATCCAAGTTTAGTATTTTTGGGATGTTACAAGCACCATGTGTGTTTTGGTACTCTTCAATAAAATCATCAGTAATTTCAATGTAACCATCACTAATATCATATCTCTCTCTAGACTCAGGTGAGCTAATAGGTGTAACAATGGCTTCACTAGGAGTTTCGGTGTTTCCCAAAATAGTTTTAGCAATAGTAGCATCTAGGAAAGGACCTAATGAACCACTCGCATCAAGCATAGTAGAAGTAACATCATGAGTATCAGAAGCAGTTTCAGATTCAGCAGTAGCAGCAGTGTGTATAGCATGTGTATGTGGTGGTGGTGTAACAAGCTTACTTATAACAGTAGGTGAATCAAGAGCAGCAGAGGTGTTTAGGATTGTACCTCTTCTTGTAGTGGATGGTAAAATAGGAAACTTTCCATCACGAGACTTCCCCATGATGAAAGGAGTAGCAGTGAACAATAGTAGCTCCAAGTGAACTTACAAATAAAGCTATGCTCCCCGGCAACGGCGCCAGAAAATAGCCTTGATGACCCACAAGTTAGGGGATCGCAACAGTCTTCGAGGGTAGTATTACCCAATTTATTGATTCGACACAAGGGGAGCCAGAATACTTGCAAGCCTTAACAACTGAGTTGTCAATTCAGCTGCACCTGGAAATAGTTCTTGCTCATAGAAGTTTATCAGTAGCAACAGTTTTGTAGTAGCAACAACAAAGTAACAACAGTAGCAAATCAAGAGCAATAGTAATAGTAGTAGGAAACCGTAGGATATGAGTGCGGTAGGCATAGGGATGGATGGAAGGGTGTTGCATGGACGAGACTAAACATGTAACTTTAAGATCTAGGGCGATTGCAGATAAATAAGATAAATCATCCAAGTACTAAAAAATCATAGGCATGTGCTCCATATATAGTCATGCGTGCTCGCAATGAGAACTTGCACAACATCTTTTGTCCTGCCAGACCGTTGCAGTGGGGCCTCAAGGGAACTACTGACAATTAAGGTGCTACTTTTAATAGAGCACCGGAGCAAAGCATTAACACTCCGTGAACACATGTGATCCTCACATCACAGCCATCCCCTCAGGTTATCCCAATTTCTGTCACTTCGAGGCCTTTGGATCTGGACAATGATATGTGTACACAACTTGCAGGTAAGATCACAAACAATACTATCATCATGAATCAATAATAAGTTCAGATCTGAGATCATGGCACTCGGTCCCTAGTGACAAGCATTAAGCACAACAAGTTGCAACAAAGTCAAATAGCACTACTAGAGATACTAGGCACCATGCCCTAACAATCTTATTCGATTACATGGTAGAACTCATCCAATCCCTACCATCCCCATAGCCTACAACAGGGGATTACTCACTCATGGATGGGGGAAACATGGATGGTTGATGGAGAGGCGTTGTTGATGATGATGGAGATGATTATCTCCAAATTCCCCGTCCCGGCAGGGTGCCAGAACAGAGTTTCTGGTTCCGAATCACGGTTTTTGGTGGTGGCGGCACAACGGAACTCTTTCTGAAAAATTGTCGAACCCCCCTCGATTTTTAGGTCAAGAGGAAACTTATAGGCGAAGAGGGAGGCCGAGGGGGTGCCTGAGGCGGCCGCACTCCCAGGCGCGGGGTGGGCCCACCCGCACGACAGGGGGTGTGGGCCCCTCAGGCCTCCACTCCGTCTCGTATTCTGGCTCCGTGGATCTTCTGGTGAAATAGGATTTTTGGCATATTTTCCGGGATTTTTCCTGATAGTTGATTTCCTGCACAAAAACTAGACACTAAGGTAATTCTGCTGAAAACAGCGTCAGTATGTGTTAGTTTTATCCAAAACACACAAGTTTAGAGGAGAAACAACAACAAAAGTGTTCGGGAAAGTAGATATGTTTTGAACGTATCAGACGACACAGTCGTTTTTTGAATGGACAACACCCCCGACTGCCTTTATAACGCAGCGTCGGCCCGTCGTCGTCCTCCTCTCCTCTCTGGCTGTTCTTCCTCCTTCCCTCTTTCTAGCTGTTTTTGCTCTTATTTCCACTAGGTGCTGCACCGATTTTCAACCCAGATTTCCATCCAAACTCGATGCTATAACATATTAGCAAGCTAGTAGAGTCCCGATCTACTAATGGGATAGCCTGGTGTAGTGATTTGAGTCGTTTTGATGGAGGGATTTGGTGGTGTTCTTGTAGAGCAATGGCCATGGTGGAGGCTGGTACTGGGGCTTGAGGTAGCTGCATGGTGGAGGTGCCGATCCGGTGATCGGAGGCTGCTGCACGGCAGGACTTCACACGCTTCAAGGGTAAACCCTAATTTCTTGCTAATTGTAGTTATCTGTGTATGTTTATAGGTAGCCTTTGATGAGGTCTGTTAGATGCAAGATATTTCGGTCATAGGATTAGAAGTTTATTTGTAGAGTATTATGTGTCAATGTATGTGTATTGGACTATTTTCGGTATTTTTTTAGGTCAAAAGTCATGTCAAATAATGTAGTGTTTAGGTTCTTCTATGGTGCTGGTTTCGTTAGAACAAACCAGCACGGAGTTGATTTGAGCGAGTTTAATTTTATGGATGAAGTGCTTCAGAATCCTGAAACAGTGCCCATTACTCAGTCGAAGGATTGGTTATCTGCTCGTTTAAGGCTCCCTCCGACCCATACTATCGGTGTGCATGCTTTATGGACTAAGTCAAGGCAAACCCCTAATTTTTTTTAAGGCAGATAGAAGCGCAACATAAATGGGTCAAATTTGTGCAAGCTTGCTAGAAAAGAGTAGTTAACCCTAGTGTCTTAGTGATACCTATGGCGAAATAGGCTACGTATGATCATGGCCAGAGTAGTCAGACCGGTCATGATGGAGGTGGTTATGATCATGGCCAGAGCAGTGAAGCCTAGGACGGTAGCAACTATCAAGGCCAGAGTAGTCAGGGCCAAGAGGGTGGCAACGGTTATGAATCCGGTCACAGTAGCTATGCACACACCGGGGGTGATGGTTATGAATCAGAGGACGGTGGTCAAGGTTTAGGGGAAGACATTTTTAGTGGTGAAGCTGATGAGGACGAGATATATGATGGTTTATTGCAACATTAGATGGAAGTCGAAGACTCAGAAGGCAACAGTGATACGGCTGATGATTCTGGTGAGTCTGATAAAGAAGATATCGCCCAACCTATTCTGGCATCATAGAATAATGAAAACACATCAGCAATGAATGTGAACGATGGGCATGATTCAGCGTGGCAGTATCACGCGAACAACATCTCTTTGGGTGCATTATATCCTAGCAAGAGATATTTGTAGGAAGCAATCATTGAGTGGTCAATGTCCATGCAATGGGTCTTCAAAACAAAGGTGTCATCACAACAATATTTGACATTGGTTTGCGAGGTAGCCGGATGTAAGGATGCATGCCCATGTCCCTAGGTATGACACAAACTGGAAGGTCACCGATGTTGTGATGCACACATATCAACTTGATAGTGTCCTTCAAGACCATTGTAACCTCATGTCAACCCTCTTGGCTAGACTGTTATACACGGATATAGTGGAGGGCAAAGCCATGGGGGTGAAAGCTATCATCAACAAAGTTTCTATCAGATTCCCCTATAATATTTCATACGGGAAGGCTTGGAGGACTAAGAAGAGGGCACTAGAGGCAAGGTCTGGTTCGTTTCGAGACGGGTACGACTATGTTGTTAGGATGCTCTAGACACTACATGCTAGGAATCCAGGCACCTACATAGACATCCAACACTTTACGTTGCCACGGGAACCTAATTTGAGGGTGCTTCATCGAGTGTTCTTCTTATTTGCTATATGCATAGAAGCTTTCACTCACTGTCGACCAGTCATCTGTGTGGATGGTACATTTCTCCTTTGGCAAATCTGTGGGGTCAGATATTGACTGCCATAGGTCAAGATGGAAACAATCAAGTTGTTGCACTTGAATTTGCTTTCGTGGAGAGCGAAAACACCGAGAGTTGGGTATGGTTTTTTAGGCAGCTAAAGATAGCAATTGTGAGAGATACACCGAATGTATGCGTCCTTCATGATAAGCATCCAGGTATACTAAGCGCGGTAAAGAAGCTCACACAGCCCACTCCTAATGAATTAACTCCATGGCTGGACATGCAAAGTCGTTGGTGCATGCGGCATCTAGGGGCCAACTTTTTCTCACAGTTCATGAACAAGGCCCTTATGAACATATTCAAGAAGCTTTACAAGCAGAACCAAGAGTGTAAGTACATCAAGTGTCGTGGCTATCTGGATGACTTCACTAAAAAACACGTGACTCAGAGGAGAGCAGGCGAGCAAGTGGTCGCTCATCATGCAACAAGCGTTAGCTGCAGAGGCAACAACAGGAGCAGCACCACCGGAGGAAGAATCCATTGCCCTTTGTGACTTGCTAGGATTTGACCAACCCGGTACTAGGATAAGGCCTGACAGAAGGATTAAAAAATTTCAAGAATGGATACAACACAAGCCTATAGAGAGATGGTCTCTGCTGCATGACACTCATGGTGCTAGGTTTGGCGTCATGACTACAAATCTGGCTGAAACTTACAACTTCGTCTTGAGAGGAAGCAGGGCTCTGCCATTAAGAGTGTATTTTCATCGAAACTCTGAAGTACTTCAGAGACAGACTCCAGATGGCTCAGATGCATATCATGAACAACCCAAACACGAGGTATTGTTCAAAGATCATGCATTACATGGATGCCAACATGGATGACAGGTACTCTCAGAAAACTAGCAAGACCTCCACTCAATGGCTCCAACGGGTTGCGATTTACGTCAACGAGTGGCGGAATGCAACGACACAAGTGTGGCACACTAGCCCGTTTGATATGGAGCTATTCCACGGATACTTACAGAGGTACATGTCGATGACACAGCTACGTCCCATTCCACACGCACATGACGATGAGATATACCCTAACCAGTCAACACTGGAGTCCAGACAGTCAGTGGTAAGTACTTTTTTTAGAGCATAATAAACATGAGTGCCTATATAGTGCGTACTTAACTATGAGACAAATGCAGGGCGACATGACGTGAGAGCTATAGACTGAGGTGGCTCAGTACGGACGATCGCTTTCGTCCGTTCCTCTTGTGCCCTGTCAGCAGGCTTAGTCCTTTGACCGGTGTGTCGAGGAGAAGCTACGACGTATCTACGCAACCATTACATGCACCAGCGTCTCGAACATCGTTCAACACCGAGCAGCACAGCGCCCACCGCGTCACTCGATGGAGGAGCACGCCCCACGTCGCTCCACGCAGCAGCGCCCACCGCGTCGATCCATGGAGGAGCGCGCCCAGCGTCCACCCATTCAGAAGCCACCTTCTCCAGACCAGGCTGGAGGCTCGGGGTGGCACGAGGAGCAGATTCCTCCTCCACTCCACCACGGGCCTCGTCCACGATTCCGACAGCAGGCGCCGCCGAGAGCACCACCTCCAGACCAGGCTAGAGGCTCGGGGTGGCAGCAATCACAGTTTACTTCCAACTCGTGGCAGCAATCGCAGTTTACTTTCGACTAGTGGCAGCAGAATCAGATTACTTTCGACCAGTGGCAGCAGCAGCAGATCCCCTACATGGACTTCGCTTATCGACCACAATCTCATCCTCAAGGTAAGCTTGTCCCTTCCTACTATTGTTAGATGCGGCATGGCATCATTCAATACTTAATTTCTTGTACACGGGCAGGAGACTACGGTTCATGGGACACTAATGTCGACGAGGATCAGCAGACACAGCACGAGCATGTAGACTGGTTTGGCAAGTATCGGCCAAGTACTCCACCACCTCTCCCCATACAGGATACGCAGGATCAAGGTGAAGGGTCAACTGCACCTCGTCGTGATGTGATGCCACCCCATAGATACAGATGGAGTACACCGAGGCCTCCTCCACCTTGCCGTCGACACCAGTGATATCTATCTATGTATTAGACATTTATCTACCTATGTATGAGACATATATCTACCTATGTATGAGACACCTTTCTATTATTTCACGATTTTATTCGACAAACACTTCAACATAGCTTGCAACATAGTTCAATAAAACTTGCGATACATAAATAAGAGCCCTCTCTATCCCTAGCACGATGCCTTTCCCTTTCCCTTCGACGATCCCGCACCCTTGCTCTTCTTGTCATTGCTCTTCTTGGCCTGCGCTTTCTTCTTCTCTTGTCTCTTGTCCCACTCAGCTCTCGCCTTGCTTCCAACGGATGGCGGCATGAAGATATCATCCTCATCTTCGCTCTCTTCTATCCAGCCCCAAGGTGACTCAGCCTTCTGCAGCATGTCAGCTTCACTCTTGAAGTCTAGCGTGTCCCACCTAGCCTGGATCCTGATAAGCTCCTCTGGTACCTGATTTGGGGTCCTTAGTTCCCACCCTCTCCGATGAACTGCCTTACCAAGCTGAACGAGAGCATCATCACAAACGAGTAGGTCCTCCCATTGGACTGGTTTATTGTCTATCGTAACATTTCTGGCTAAATGGTATAGGTCAATGGACATCTGTGGTCAGGGAAACGCGTCTGTCATAGTGGTAAGCTTGCTAGCCCTGCACTTTGACTTTGAACGGGGCACACTCATGATGGAGAGGAGAGGGAAATGAGAGAGTAAGAGGAGGAACAGATGAACTCGGTGAAGAGATATATTTCATTGCCCGGATTTATAGAAGCACTGAAAAGAATAGGCGGAAAAGAACGGCGGGAAGCAATGGCGGAAAAAAACGGCGAGAGAAAACGGCGCAAAGAGATGGCGGGAGAAAACAGCGCGAAATAATGGTCTGAACCCTAAAATGAATTTGGACGTGCTAAACAACACGTACCGTGTATGATCAATGCCTGACGGCGTCAGTCGTCTTCTGGAAAGACGACCATGGGACTGGTTCTCCCTGTCGGCCGACAGGGCACTGGTCGTCTTTTTAATTAAAGAAGCTGCCAGTCGTCTTCTTAAAGAAAGACTAGTTCTGGTCGTCTTTTCAAAAGAAGACGGCCCGTTAGATTTACAAATTTCTCATTTCGTGTATTATTCGTGAATTTGAATAAAAAAATAGCCCTCACTCTGTGTAATTCATTCTCTTTCTCACTACCAAGCGATCGGTCTAATTCATTCTCTATCTCCCTACTACCAAGTGAGGTTTCCCGTTCAAAAAAAAAAGTGAGGTTTCTAAGGAGTGCGTGCTTTTTATTGCCTTTTGAGCAGTAGTTGTATACATTTCTGTCTAATTCATTCTCTTTCTCACTACCAAGTGATCAGTCTAATTCATTCTTTATCTCCCTACCAAGTGAGGTTTCTGATTACGAGATAGCAGAAGTTCGCGGGAAAAGTAAGCAATAAGAAATAGGTAGCCTGGTTCGAGTGTATGATAGGAGTTTATTATTATTGAAACATAAATATCATAATATGTATTTTTTGATAAACCCTAAGCCCTGTATAATCGGTACCCGTTGTATCAAACCGAAAATCTCACGAAAATCTAGGCTGAAATATACGATTTTCTATACGAGAAATAAAAGAAAATCAATAATGCTCACCTGAAACTGCCCGAGATTGAGCCCACTTCCACGGTCACAGACTCACAGTCATCGTTCCCGCCGTACCGCGCTCCTAGCGGAATGGCGTTCGCCGCGACCTCGCGGAGAAGCCTCGCCTCCCGTGGCCTCTCCGATCTCCTCGCCCGCCGCCTCCATCCGTCTCTCCCCCAACTGCTTCCATCCAACTCCACCGGCGATCCCCGAAAACCCTCGCCCCTTCCACCCCCACCCGCACCTCGGTTGTTCAACTTCGCCCTCGCCCATTGCGGGACATCCCAAACCCTAAAATTCCCTCCATTCGGGCCCCACCTTCTCCCTGGGCCACTTTGCCGCAGCTTCTCCTCCTCCCGCGACCCCGACTTCACCGACGTCCTCACAGATGCTGCCCATTCTGCGGCGCCCACGGCGAGCTTCCCTGGCGAGGTAGCGTGGGCCGCGGAGGACTCGTCGACGGCCGTCGCGGCGGTGCAGCATCTCATTGACGCGGTCCACTCCTTCACCGGTCTTAACTGGTCAGGATTTTGTGCCCTTTGCGAGTCCTTGGAATTTCGTCTCCGGACTACATCATGTTCCTCGTGTATTGTTTTCACTGCAGGTGGATTTCCATCGCTCTATCAACGGTGCTGCTACGATGTGTGGTGTCCACATTGTCGATCCTTGCCAATAAGCGATTATATGTAAGATCTTACTATTAAGGACTTGCCATGTTCGTCCCTTTAGTTCACTTTTTTTATGGATGTTAGAACAACTTATTTACACCACGCATTATAAGTAGGCTCGTACTTTATATAGCCAGTTGTTATTTGTACCCAATTAGTTATAAGCACTGGCGATTCTAGAACCAAAATGGAGGGTGGGCTCAAAATAACAACATGGTCTTGTGCAATTCAGTTTCATGTACCAATGCATGACAGTATAAAAACAACAACAAAAAAACAATGTGTGTTAGGTGTAAAAGAATCTCCTCTGATTATGTTACTCTCTCCTATCCATATTAGTTGTGCTGATTTAGGGCATGTTTGGTTCATGCCCTGGCTAGCCCTACAGAATGTTGGCAAGAATTGGCTGCCAATTTTTTGGCTAAGGAATCCTCCACCCACACTTGACCAATTAGTTGGCAAAGAATCTGTGAGACGGTTGGGGAGAAACCCATTGACAACTAAATTTTTGGCAACAAACCAAACATAAAGCAAAATATGCTAGGCTACCAATTTTTTTGGCAGGGCTAGCTTGGGCACTGAACCAAATGTACACTTAGTACAACTTTGTACTAAATCAGCGACAACTAATATGGATAGGAGGAAGTAACTTATTAATGCCCTGTTTGGAATGCCAGAATTTTTCAAGTATCCTGTAGGAGCAGGACATCAATTTTCATATGAAGTTCTCGCAGAACTCTGGTGCATCGTAAAAATTCCTAGCTTACTACAGAGCCAACTGAATAAATTTCGATTGTCGTATGTCTTTATTTGGAAGAGTTTTTTTTTATCACAGGCTTAAACCCTACTTTCTTACATGCTTCAAACTTACATAGGTGATGCGTCAGGATGTGCAACACGTCTTCCAGTTGCTAAGGAATGTATGTATCACGATATTATTCATGATTCCTGCATTAAGAAAAGTGAAACAATACTAGACTTTTTAGTACTACCACACTACAACCTGCATATTTTTTGTCAAGAAAGTTAACTGTACACATTCATTTTTTGCAGGCTAAGGATGACACATCAAGAGAAAAATTTATGAATGCAGGACTTCCTTTTCTCAAAAAGTATGTAGAATGCTTTACTTACCTTTATATTGTGACACTATGAAGTGTGTTCCGATGGTGTTGTTGGCGGCGGCGCTTATGTTTTCTTTCTAAGAAAATATCCTTAATGTTTTAAGTAGTTCTTGCTATATGAAAGAAGATACATGTGTGATGGTTTAATGTTGACATTAAAGAGAGAAGATGAAGTTTTATGTTTCCCTACCTTTCTTTCAAGTGTTTAATCATGGCAATTATCTACTTAATAGTTATCCATTAGGAAAATGATGTTAGATTGTCTGATCCGAGACTTGCTATGGAGTACTATTTTTATTGAAGGACATGGCTTGTTTTGGGGATATATTATTTTTATATGGTATCAATAGTCATTTTTTATCTGGGCAAGCGATCAATGTCAAAAGCAAAGTCTTATCATTTTGTCAAATGCAAAGTCTTATCATACTTGTCTTCTTCCGGGGCTGTGCAGCAGAACATTTCAAGAAAAGCGTACTAGTCCTGTCCAATCCAAGTACTGTAGGTTTCTTGTTAATTTAGCTTTTAGACATATATTATTATACATCCCTAGGTAGACATAAACTCATCATGTAACGAAGAGTGGATCCATGGAGCCAAAAATCCTCTCTATTATAGTTGGATCTATAAATTTGAAAACTTAGTTGGGGCCTTTTTATTCGTGTTCTTGCTTATGCATTTCCAGACAAAGAAAAGAGTGTTGTTCCAGTCAAACTCTTTTATAGTTAATGGTAAAAATAAACTCTTTTGTAGTTGTATAATGTCCATCCCTCATACCTTCTTCAGCCAATCGGGGCACTTTTGCTGGACAATTTAGCCAAAATAATTTCCTTCAATACATTGCTTTTTTTGCTGTGAAAATAGAATGCATGTGCACACTTCCCACCTTGCCTCAACAATCGTATGGTGCACTTAATAATCTATGGTGCTCTGGTGTGAGTGCCAGGCCCTAGCCAAATTCATAATAATTCATGTAGCACCAGCAGTGCAGCTTATTTCACCTTTCCCCTTCCTGATTGTTCTGATTTCTGTGTTTTCTTATTGCGTTGAGCAAAATTCCCTTTTGCTGGCAAAATTTAACCTTATGCCATAGAGCTCGCATGGGTTTCTCTAAAATCTAAATCCTTGGTTTTGTTCACACAGTTTAGGTCTTGTGGTATATCTTCCACCCATCGTGACACCATATATCTGTATAAATCTTTACATTGCTGTAAGTTGACTTCACGTGCTGAACCATCTGTTTAGCTAACTTTTAACGTACCTCTTCTTATCACCGCACCCACCTTCAATTTTTCTGTTTCACAGACTATTTGTCATTTCATTCTAGATATCAAACATGGTTGAGAAAGTTCCATCTTTAAAAGGTGGTGGAGCATTCTGGTTTACTGATCTGACAACTCCTGATGCTCTTTGCATCTTTCCCATGATGACATCACTGTTCATCATGCTTCCCCGTGAGGTATGCGTACAGTTGTGATCTAAGTGTATGTTCTTTGCTATAAATTCGTTGCATCCTTCAAAAATTTGCTCTTTTGGGTTTGTTTAGTTTGTAAATTCTCCCACTGTAAATTGTTCCATAAGATTATTTTGTTTTCTTAGTGTAAACCATATAATTTGAACCGATAAGCGATGCCAGTGGTAGCTAAGTAAACAAAGCCGGTGTAGATAGTAAATATCATTATTTTTTCTTCCCTTCTGTTCAGTGTGTTTATTTTAAACCTGACAATGACATGCTATTTTTTTAAGTTGTATCATGTATGAACATTAGATGTTTGAGATGATTATATATTCATTGCTAAGTGGCAATCTTTCTTTACCATTTCAAGAGAAGTCCCCCAGGGCCCACATTTTTGAGTGATCCATTGGTGAAGCATGATAATGTTTTGTAAATAACACTTGATTCAGATTACTTAGCGCCATGTCTTCAGTTGTCATGCATTGCTTGGTTGTTTGGAACAACTGTAATTGGATTGAGACATGTGAAAGTTACTTGTGCATATAAATTATGATAGCAGTGAAGAGTCCGGTTCTTAAGATCTTGAAATGCTTACAGAGTTGAATGCTTTCTGCACAACTCCCACGTTTTGAAAGATTGGAATATTTAATGCATTTGATCAGCAATCCAGAAATTATTTCGCCAATTTAGTGTATGGATCAGGTTTGACCTGAAACTTCTTTTGTTTAAGAAAACTTATTTGACATGAAACTTGAAGGTATACTTACATTTGCCATGTATTGTACATTTAATCCATCATCAACACTTTTAAGTACAAGTATTGGTTTATTACTCCCTCCATCTCAAAGTAGATGTTGCAGGTTTGTCAAAATTTGGATGAATCTATATACTAAATAGTGTCTAGATGCATCCAAATGTTGACAAATCTGCAACATCTATTTTGAGACGGAGGGAGTATTTGACTTATCTGTGCAGTTTTCTCTGTGTAATTTTAGGATATATTAATAGTACTCAAGCAAAGCAGTATACACTAGTTGCATAGTTCTTGGTCAGTTTGCATTGCCGAGCGTTGGTAATTTAACCTCGTTTTATTTATAGCTCTTTCTATTCTTCTTTGACCCAGCCCATTTCTTAAAATAGCTGTTTCATTAGTTTTGCACTGAGTATGTTAGTCTAGACCTGTAATGCTCTAAGGCATTTTTTCTCTCATGTTTTGTTAAAATTGCTTGGGTAGATTCAGAGTTAACTGTTACTTGCATCATTGAATGTATGGTTCCCACCCTTTTCAGTGTTCACACATGTAGGTAAACAACTTGTAAATTATTCGATGCAAATTGATACTGTTGGATTCGTAATAAAATCACTTCCCAATGAAATCAATTTTGTACCACAGAATCCACACTCTTTCACTAATTGTTGGTCAAAGATAAATACTGGAAAGTGCTGACGTCTCACAATTTCAAAAGGAGGGATGACTAATATGAGTTTTTGGCTTTTAGCTCAATAGCAGCGCTGTAAGGAAATGTGAAAGATGCTCTCGCAAGATGGACAAAATAAGACAGGTCTGGAGAGGAATATCTCTTCTACCTATGCTGTGGACAGCAACCCTTCCTCAGGTAGTGTGGAGTACTTGCTCATACCTGAAATCTTTTGTTTATATTGTTTATATTGTTGAATTTAGCATGAACACCCTGAAAATATGAGCCATATAGAGGCATTAGATTGGATACAGGTTTTATGCTCTTTGGATCATATGCGCCTATTATTGGTTTGAGTACTTGTGCACGTAAAGTCCATAAAGAAACCATGGTACTTGAACACGTTAAACTATATCAATAAATGCAAAAATAATAAAATATTGCCATAGGTGCACTGTACAAAAAAGGGAAAATGTCATTTTTTGTACAGTAATCCCGATCATATTTGTTTACATAATGTTTGGACGTGTATGTATTCCAATATGTTCTAGTAGTATGATTTTGGTGGAAATTTTGAGGTGCACATGTGCATTGTCGATAATAGATTAATATGTGCATTTGAACCTATGGTTATATGTATATTTTCTCATATGTTTTGTGATTTGCTATGTGCTTCTTGTTTATGTTGTAATATGCTAATATCTAGGGGTGTTATTATCTTGTTTCAAAAAAATCTAGGGGTTATTAACCAGCTTAATTTTGGTTGTCTAATACCTTTAGATTTCGATAACAGAAAGATGGTAGGTTTATTACCATGTTAGCAGCTAGCCCGTGAGGTCTTTCTCCAATAGTGCATTTAGGTGCATCTAGCTATATGAAGGCCAAAAGATTGAATCCAACTACTAAGTATGCCAGCCAATATAAGTAAGCTTGTAAACATGCTCATGCTGTCATGCTTTTCCTATGCTAAATCATGAAAACATCTGCAATTTTATCTCCTTTACAGGCGATTTCTTGTTCCTTTGTCACCTGGACCTCCTTGGGTCTTGCAGAAAGTATAGGTGAGCCATGTCACAGGGTCCTTGTACTACCTTGCAATTAGTTTGGTCTTATTTCTGGGACCGTACGTTATACTTGACACATACACACGCCTTCATTGCTTGCAGCTCTCAAACAGCCAGCTGTGCAGAAAGTACTATTTGGCACCCCCTTAAATCAAAGATGTTCCTCTTGTGCTGGACAAAAGGGGCCAACTGCTAAAGATTCCCCGTCTCCTGTCAAAGAACAGGAACAGCCAGTTCCTCCAGAGACAAGGAAGTCTTCTGATGCTAGCGTTCACAAAGAAGAGTCTGATGAGAATTCGACCAAAGGCGAATAAATTTCGATACAATCCTGCTCTTTCTGTACATTGAACACTAATAACTTCCTGGGACAACAATCTCCTAATGAACGGTCGTCTTATGCTTTATCTGAATCGAGCTGTTCACACTGCCGCTCCAGGGTTAGACTGGCTGCCCACTAATAGAGAGTGGAGGCGAATAGGTAGCATACTGACGTTCCTTTTATATATGCTAGCTCAGGTATTGCCAGATGTCTTTGTTAGCATTGGCATTGATGTCTTAGAAAAAGTGGTTTCATTGACACTGATGACATTGTGCGTCTTCTCAGATTCATTGGAATGAAAGGACTGCACATCACGTTGAGATTCGTCATTTTGTGATCTTTTGTAACAGGACATGGACATCTATCACGACCTTACAAGTTTTTTTTTTTTGACTTGCAATCCACTCTATTAATCATTATTGACAGGATTACAATCTGCTTGGAGTGATCTAAGCAGGAAACCAGGTGTTACATCAAAGAAAAAATATAAGAATCTATGCTAACAGCTTCTCTCGCACAAACGCGTGCAGCAAAATTGGCGGACCTATTTAAATACAGAAGCTTGAATGCCTGGAAATGGCCACAGAGCACCTTCAGTTCGTTCAGGATGTGAGCACCAGCTAGCAGCTCGCACCTGTCTTGCATCATGCCAGAGGGAGACAAGGACAGAACTATCTGTCTGCATCATCACTTGGGGTGTGATGGGGCAGATTTAACCTGACCGCAGCTTCCATCCCTTCCCTGCAAGCGAGGAGTTCGCTGATAAAAGGATCTTCAACCGACTCCTGGTGGATAGCACCCCCTTCCACTAGCGCACTAGTGCAGTCTCTGATCACATAGCCCGAGCTGCTACTCTCCGTGACAGATCAAGTGCACCATCTGTGCAGATCGACACCCACCCCTCCGGCGCGGTGGTTTCCATACAATCTTTTTCTTCTTCTCAAGAACAGCTTGTTTAGGAGGTACTTCGAGACTTGAGACTATAGCTCATCCACCAGCAACAAGGAGCGTGCTGGCTGGAACACCTCCTCGCCGTGGACAAATCGATTCCTACTCGACCAGATGCACCACAGTAGAGTAATCACTACAGCCTTGTCTTCATTGGATAAATCATCGTGCACCGTAAGATCAGCAGCCTAGCATCTCGGCTGCAGTATAGGGATTTTGACATTTTCTCTGTTCCTCCACTGCAACCCAAAAGAGCTTAGCGTGATCACACTCAATCATAGCATGAAAGAGTGTTTCTTCTGCATGACCACACAATTTACATGATGTCGTGTCCATGATATGTCCCTTGCCAAGAATACTATAGCAAGGAAGTAATTCTTTTATCACACAGCACCAGAATATTCTGTTTTTTGGCATCACATTCAGTTTTCATAGTTTCTTCCAAACACCACCATAATCACTATTTGAACAACTTGCAGTATCAATTCCTACATCCTTGTCCCTTAGCAGCATTCTGTAGGAAGATTTAACTGAGTACGTGCCTGTTTTTTCTTCAGACCAAGCCCAAATATCATCAATGCTGCTGTTAGAATATGTGACCGTATCGTGTTTATATAGGTATACGGTTATATTGTGTATTTTTTTTTGTATGTGTCCGTGTTGTATGAGACTAGGACTCCCCTTGTAAGGGTTCTGCTCCGGTGCTTCTCCCCTTCCTCTCGTTCCTCAAACAAAAACACAAGGACGGTCCAGATCTTCTCTTTCCCTTTGATAACCGGTGGCAAGATTGTAAATTCGAGTAGTTCCAGTCGTACACAGAGCCCTGTACAGGCCCGTATTGGCCCGCCTTGTTTACTACGATAATCCATATGCATATACTATATGGACCTGTTGACGTATGTTGCTGACATCATCAGAAACGAAGGGTCGGGAAGTATATATACCATCTCGGCAGCTTTGCCGCTTCTATCCCCACTCATTTCCCCCCTTTTTGTCTCACCAGATTTGGTAGCGAGAAAACCCTACTCCACAGGGCTCGTGGGCTACACGTACGCTAGATCAATCGGCGTCCACCTCAAGCGATGAACGGACTAGCATACCTTGTTGCAGCGGCCGCTGCTGCTCGGGAGGATGCGACTGCCGTCACCGCGGCATATTCGGCTGAACAGGTGGGCGGTCTCCATGGCAGTGGTGGTTGGTCCACGGCCCCGCTTGGCGGAATGATCGTGCCAGCGCCGGAGCAGGAGGAGGCGGCTGCGGCTGCTGCTAGACGTTGGAGGTTGGAGGCGTCGGCGGCGCGGTAGCGGTTGAGGAGGTTGCCTTCCTCCATGGCGGCGGTGTAGGGGTCCCTACCATGTTGGGCGGAGCTGTCGAGGCGGAGCCCGTTATGGAGGAGACGCTGGATGTGTCTGTCGCCGAGTCTCACGGGCTGGATCTGGGCATGCAGAACACCTTCGTCGAGCATTCGACGGTCCAACTAGAGCAGGTTGCGATGGTCGAGGATAGTTTCCTCTTTCCTTAACTTACCAGGTTGTAGTGATGCAGGATATCAATAATGCTGGACTTACTGGAGGATTCTACAGACTGAATCTACATGCTGACATGTAGATCGGTGGTTGGTGCAGATTTTGTTCTTTGATGAAATTTCAGAGCACGTACTGATCGTGCTGCTCTTCCCCTGTGCCATGTAGGATGCCCGTAAGAAATTTTTGTAGATTTTATGGGTAGATGTAGCATTACTGGGAGGATATTGCATGTTGCTTTGTGCCTTTTGGCTTGTAGAATTACTTACAAAATTCATAGTGGTTTCCTGATTTGTTGTGCCGCTGATAAGTTGATAAATTACCTACACTACTGGAAAAACCATCTTCGGTTCGACGTGAACAAGGCCAGCAGTCCCGGCCTATCACAGCCCGTGACTAGTGGGAGCACTAGTCCCAGGCCGTGAGGCCTCTAACGGCTAGAAACAGCCGTAGTCACTAGTCCCCGGCCGGACCAGATCTTTAGTCTCGATCCGTAATACGGACCGGGACTAATGACCTGGAGTAGGCCAGCTGGTCTTTTCGTGGACTATTAGTTCCGGGTCGTATCACGGCCCGGGACTAATTGTCCACCACTATATATTCTGCTTCCTGTCCTGCTGCCCTAAAGCATATGGTGACCATTTTTCTCAAAGAAGCAAGAGAGTTTATGCCATTTTTTTCTCAAGATTTAACAAGATTTAGTTTTGCAACACCTAAATCCAAAGCTTTAAAAGGTTAGAACTTCATTCTTTCATCTCTTATTGCTACTTTAGCTCTATAATGCTCTAGAAGTATAGAGATATGGATCAATGCATGCATGCTCTAGAAGTAGCTAGAAGGATTTTGATATATATGTGTAACAAATTTTGATTAGGCACATAGTTACTGAAAATTGAAATGTGTAATTTTAGAGTTTCAGAGCTTAGAATGATAGAACAATAATAAAAAAACTCCACATTTATCATGTTGATTGTTTTCTCCAATTCACAAATTGGTGCATGTAAATTTTTCAAAATTCAAAATCAATGCTCTAGAAGCTCTCAATATAACTTGTAATAATTTTATCATGTTGTGTAATGGTTTTTGATATACTTTTACTATAATGCAGATGACCCAGAAATGGATGTACGGTACTGACCGACGCTCTGGTGAGTTCATTAATGGCGTGCATGAATTTATCCGTGTTGCTGATGCAAACAAGCACAATGGTTTTGTATTCTGTCCATTTAATGGATGTATAAATCAAAAGGATTACTCTGACTCAAAAACCCTTCACAGCCACCTTTTGAAGTCCGGCTTCATGCCCAGTTATAATTGTTGGACCAAGCACGGAGAGAGATGAGTTATAATGGAAGACAATGAAGAAGAAGAGGAGGAGGATGAAAACTATCATGGTTTCCCTGAGTATGAAGATACTTCTATGGGGGATGCTGAAGGGGAGGATGAAGAAGAGACACATGATGAACCCGCTGATGATCTTGGTCGGACCATTGCCGATGCACGAAGAGATTGTGAAACTGAAAAGGATAGGAAGAAGTCCAATCACATGTTAGAGGATCACAAAAAGTTGTTGTACCCAAATTGCAAAAATGGTCTGAAAAAGCTGGGCAACACACTGGAATTGATGCAATGGAAGGCTGAGTGTGCTATACCTGACTCCTCATTTGAAAAGTTGTTGAAAATAATGAAGAATATGCTTTCAAAAGATAACGTATTGCCGCTTGATGCGTCTGAAGCAAGAAGGTTATACATCCTCTAGGTTTAGAGGTTCAGAAGATACATGCATGCCCTAATGACTGCATCCTCTACCGCGGTGAGGAGTATGAGAATTTGGATGCATGCCCAATATGCACTTCACTTCGGTATAAGATTAGACGAGATGACCCTGGTGACGTTGAGGGCGAGCCCCCCCGGAAGAGGGTTCCTACCAAGGTGATGTGGTATGCTCCTATAATACCACGGTTGAAACGCTTATTCAGAAACAAAGAGCACGCCAAGTTGTTGCGATGGCATAAAGAGGAACGTAAGTCAGACAGGATGTTGAGACACTCCGCTGATGGGTCGCAATGGAAAAATCGATAAAAAGTACCCGGACTTTGCAGATGACGCAAGGAGTTTAAGGTTTGGTCTAAGTACAGATGTCATGAATCCCTTTAGGGAGCAGAGTTCTAGTCACAGCACCTGGCCCGTGACTCTATGCATCTATAACCTTCCTCCTTGGTTGTGCATGAAGCGGAAGTTTATTATGATGCCAGTGTTGATCCAAGGTCCGAAGCAACTCGGCAACGACATTGATGTGTACCTAAGGCCATTAGTGGAAGGACTTTTACAGTTGTGGCACGAACCCGGGATACGCGTGTGGGATGAGCACAACCAGGAAGAATTTAACCTCCGAGCATTGCTTTTCGTAACAATCAATAATTCGCCTGCTCTTAGTAACCTTTCAGGATAGTCAAACAAGGGATACAATGCATGCACACACTGTTTAGATGAGACTGAAAGTATATATTTGGAACATTGTAAGAAGAATGTATACAATGAGCATCGTCGATTTCTTTTGGCCAAGCATCCCTTAAGAAAGAAAGGCAAGCATTTCAACGGTTTGGCATGTCACCAGACGAAGCCTAAGGAGCGTACTGGTGCTGATATATTTGATATGGTCAAATATTTGGATCAAATGGTAACCTTTGGAAAGGGTCCTGGCGGAAAATCTGTTCCGAGGGACGCTGAAGGACACGCACCCATGTGGAAGAAGAAATCTATATTTTGGGAGCTACCATATTGGAAATTCTTAGAGGTCCACTCTGCAACCGATGTGATGCATGTGACGAAGAATCTTTGCGTGAACCTGCTAGGCTTCTTGGGCGTGTATGGGAAGACAAAAGATACACCGGAAGCACGAAAGGACCATCAACGTATGAAAGACCGGATGGCTGCATCCAGAATGGTTTCAAGGTCATGCCAACTACGCTCTTACCAAACAAGAGAAGGAAATATTTTTTGAATGCCTAAGCAGTATTAAGGTCCCGTCTGGCTTCTCGTCGAATATAAAGGGAATAATAAATATGGCAGAAAAAAAGTTTCAAAACCTAAAGTCTCATGACTGCCACGTGATTATGACGCAAATGCTTCCGATTGCATTGAGGGGGCTTCTACCAGATAATGTTCGAGTACCCATTGTGAAGCTATGTGCATTTCTCAATGCAATCTCTCAGAAGATAATCAATCCTGAATATCTACCACAGTTACAGAATGATGTGGTCCAATGTCTTGTCAGTTTTGAGTTGTTGTTCCCACCATCCTTCTTCAATGTTATGACGCACTTGCTGGTTCAGCTAGTCGAAGAGATTTCCATTCTTGGTCCTGTATTTCTATACAATATGTTTCCCTTTGAGAGGTTCATGGGAATCTTAAAGAAATATGTTCGTAACCGTGCTAGTACAGAAGGAAGCATCTCCAAGGGCTATGGAACAGAGGAGGTCATTGAATTTTGTGTTGACTTCGTTCCTGACCTTAGGCCGATTGGTCTTCCTCAATCGCGGTATGAGGGGAGACTAAGTGGAAAGGGTACTCTAGGAAGGAAATCAATAATATGTAGGGACGGACATTCTTACACCGAAGCACATTACACCGTTCTACAGAATTCTATCTTGGCAACCCCATATATCGAGGAACACAAGAAAATCTTACGCTCCAACAACCCTGAAAAGCATGACTCTTGGATTAGAGATGAACACATGAAGAGTTTCGGCGGCTGGTTGCAACATCTCATAAATAACAACACTCTTGGAGATCAGCTATGCTTGTTGTCTAGGTCATCATCTTCGACTATATCAACTTTCCAAGGGTACGAGATAAATGGGTATACATTTTACACGATAGCCCAAGATAAAAATAGCACCAACCAAAATAGTGGTGTCTGCTTTGATGCAACAGACAACAATGGGTCAAAGACCACATATTATGGTTACATAGAGGAGATATGGGAACTTGACTATGGACCTACTTTTAAGGTCCCCTTGTTTCGGTGCAAATGGGTCAAGCTGACAGGAGGAGGGGTTAAGGTAGACAAGAAATACGGAATGCCATCGTTGGATCTCAACAATCTTGGGTACTTACACGAACCATTCGTCCTAGCCAATGATGTGGCTCAGGTTTTCTATGTGAAGGACATGTCTACCAAACCTAGAAAAATAAAAAATAAGAAAAGGAATACATCAGACGATGAGCCAAAGCGCCACATAGTTCTTTCAGGAAAAAGAAACATCGTGGGAGTGGAGGACAAGACAGACATGCCAGAAGATTGTGATAAGTTTCATGAAATTCCGCCCTTCGCGGTGAAGGATGACCCAAGCATCATGTTAATGAATGAAGATGCTCCATGGATACGGCGGGATCAGAAAGGAACAGACGTGAAGAAATGATGTATAATAATTGTAACATTGTATGAGTGAAGATGCTCCATGTGTCCATTTTTATAGTGTTGTCTGCAAACAATCTTGAGTGTGTTAGTCCCATTTTGTGGCTGGACCGGGACTAAAGGGGGGCCTTTAGTCCTGATTCATACTTACCATTAAGATCTGATCTCCAAACGCGTGAGGTCACATATTAGGAGTTCCTCTATGACCAGTTTCTTGGAGATGCCGGAGGACTAGGCTCCAGCGGCATCTCCCTGAAACTGGCCGTAGTGGTATCCCTGCTCTCGAAAACCATCTTGCAGCTTGTAACTTCTCTAACTAGATTAATACACCTGGGAGCTAACTAATTTCACATATTAGGGAGTGCCTCTATGACCAGTTTCTTGGAGATCTTGGGAGGATGGACTCGTGGCATCTCCCTAAATCGCCGTGGTGTCCCCAAATCTGGCCGAGGACTGGACTCACAAGGATGCCTATTTATAGTACAAGCAACTTGGCATAATGTCAACACTCACGACATAATGTTAACACTCACCCCCTATTATTAGTGCTGACTCATGTTTTGTCCCAGTTGGTGTCTCCAACCGGGACTAAAGGTTCATATTTAGTCCCGGTTGGTGACACCATCCGGGACAAGATACAAGCTGCACGACATAATGTCGACACTCACCCCTATTATTAGTCTTTGCTCGCCCATCTGCGCATAATCCCTTGATTCGGTTGGTTTCTCCAACCGGTACTAAAGATGAACCCTCTCTTTATAGGCATTTCCCTCTATTTATAGGCTGCTCGATCCAGCCTGCCCGCCCTTTCCTCTATTTATAGGCCTTTTCCTCTAAATACAACATCTTCATATTTAGGTAACACTCAAGACATTTATTAATATTAAAAACCGGGACAAACCGGGACTAACTAACACTCAGGACTAAAGCCGCCCCCTTTAGTCATAATCATGCCTAGTCCTATAGTACGCAACTTCAGGGTCTTCTTCGTCATCGTCATCATCATCGTCACACCTGCCACTCCGGGGATCCTCACCCTAGCCATGGCATATACTAGGGGACATTCCGGCCTCGGATTCACGGCGGGCGGGGGAGGGGTCTCCTGGAAGACGATGCCTCTACCGCCGGGCAGGGGTGGGGCCTTCTTGTGGCTCTGTGGCGGGTGGACTTGTGGGCACCGCAGGCGAGGATGGTCTCCCCCGGCGATGTAGCGCATCACTCTGATGATAGTACGGTTCGCCCACCACAGATGGCGGCCGGCTTCGTTGTGGTTCACCGGGGGCGGGCCATCACCCTCGTACCTGGCGAGCTTCCTTTCCCGCCTATTAGCGAAGAAGGCATTCCAGGTGTCGTAGTTGTCGGGATCCCACTGGGGATCCATCCGCTGCTCCGGCGTGAGCTCGTGGTAGAAGTGGTTCGTGATGGCCGCCTGGCGTGCGGAATCTTGAGGGACAGGAGAGACATGAACCCCTCAAGTGCTCAGCATCCAGCCGGCGGGCGGCCGTATCCCGGCGGACATGGGTAGTTGGAGGCGCACAACGCCTCGGTCTCCTCGAGGGTCAGAATGGCCCAGTAGGCGTTGTCCATTGTTCTAAGAGAGGGAGGTGTGGATGTGTGGATAGCCATGGCGCGATCGCCCTAGATATAGAGGGAAAGGGCGAGAAAACTTGGCGTGAAGCTTTGGGAAATGGCGAGAAATATCTTTATTCCCGGTTAGTGACTACAACCGGGACTATAAGCTCTCGTAAAAAGGAAAGGGCGGAAAACTTGGCGGGAAGCGGTAAGAAATGGCGGGAAATATCTTTAGTCCCGGTTTGTGACTACAACCAGGACTAAATGGATATTATATTAAAATTCTTTATATTTTTCTGATAATAATAGACATATTATTTGTTTTATTTGGATTTTTACAATAAAAGATATGATTTTTCAAAGTTTTATATTTGATTTGAATTAAAAAAATAAATTTACAAATGAAATAATTTATAAATGATGCAAACATATATATGGATATTATATTAAGATTCTTTATATTTTTCAGATAATAATAGACATATTATTTGTTTTATTTGGATTTTTACAATAAAAGATATGATTTTCCAAAGTTTTATATTTGATTTGAATTAAAAAAAGAAATTTACAAATAAAATAATTTATAAATGATGCAAATAGATATATGGATATTATATTAAGATTCTTTATATTTTTTCTGATAATAATAGACATATTATTTGTTTTATTTGGATTTTTACAATAAAATATATGATTTTCCAAAGTTTTATATTTGATTTGAATTAAAAAAAGAAATTTACAAATAAAATAATTTATAAATGATGCAAACAGATATATGGATATTATATTAAGATTCTTTATATTTTTCTAATAATAATAGACATATTATTTGTTTTATTTGGATTTTTACAATAAAAGATATGATTTTCCAAAGTTTTATATTTGATTTGAATTAAAAAAAGAAATTTACAAATAAAATAATTTATAAATGATGCAAACAGATATATGGATATTATATTAAGATTATTTATATTTTTCTGATAATAATAGACATATTATTTGTTTTATTTGGATTTTTACAATAAAAGATATGATTTTCCAAAGTTTTATATTTGATTTGAATTAAAAAAAGAAAATTTACAAAAATAAACTAGTCGCGGGTCGTGGCTAGACCCGGGACTAGAGGGTGCGTGCGCGCGCAAAAACCAAGCGGCCGAAAAAACACATTAGTCCCGGGCCGTGGCTTAACCCGCGACTAAAGGTGGGGTGGGAGGGGGGTCTTTAGTCGCGGGTTATGCCACGACCCAGGACTAATGACCCTCTAGTCCCGGGCGGTGGCTTAGTCCGGGACTAAAGGGGGGGGGTATAAGTAAACTGTGCCCGCCCCTGGCCTCCCCACCCAGCACTTGGCGAAATCGACGAGGTGGAGACGAACAGACAACGGCGAGCTCGATCGACGCAGGGAGGTGCCGATTCCACGCTGCCGCCGCTCGGCCTCCATTGCCGCCATGCTCTGTGCCTTGCCGCCTTGCCGTCTTGTCCACAATCGCCGCCGCCGTCGTCCGTCCCATCACTTCCAAGATCGTCATTATAGCAAAACGCCGCCGCTTGCCGTCAAGGCCGATCTTAACATTTTTTATATAATTGTTTTTAGTTGTTTTTAGGAATATATATATATATAATTGTTTATATAATTTTTTTTAGGAATATATAATTGTTTTTAGTTTCTTTTTTTAGGAATATATAATTGTTTATATAATTGTTTTTAGGAATATATAATTGTTTATATAATTGTTTTTAGGTTCTTTTTTAGGAATATATAATTGTTTATATAATTGTTTTTAGTTTTTTTTAAGAATATATAATTGTTTATATAATTATTTTTAGTTGTTTTTAGGAATATATAATTGTTTATATAATTTTTTAGGAATATATAATTGCTTATATAATTGTTTTTAGTTGTTTTTTAGGAATATATAATTGTTTATATAATTTTTTTAGGAATATATAATTGTTTATTAGGTTTATTAGGAATATTATTTATTTTTAGTTGTTTTTAGGAATATATAATTGTTTATATAATTGTTTTTAGTTGTTTTTTAGGATTATTAATTAGTGTTATTAGGGTTATTAATTATATAATTATTAGGGTTATTAATTTGTGTTATTAGGGTTATTTTTTTTTTTAGTTATTAGGGTTATTGTTTTATCTAACCTGTTTAACTCTCTTTTTGTTATATTTAATTAAGTCATGGATCCATCCGAAGATCCTGGTCGCATTGGTGAAGGTTTTCTTCAGGGCATGATAAGAGGTGAAATTCCTCTTAATATTAATACTGGTGAAGATATTTTGCTCGAGGAATAGATATCCTCATATCTGAATCCATCCGGTGATGGACTAGAGGAAAACCTAATGTACCAAGGGGAAGACCGGATGGAGAAGGGCAAACAAATAACAACAATAATGATGGCCCCTCGACAGGATCCGGTGAGGTACATATATATATAAAGCCTCGTGTTACCTCTATTCATTAACTGATATAGATATATATTAATCACTCTCTCTTCTTCTTTAGCCCACTGGATCGAAGCAATCGACAGCTCGAACGAAACAAGGGCCAAACAAAAAGTTGGATGGTAATCAGAGGTTCACCATCGAAGAAATAGATGATGATGGTGAACCAATTGCTCCAGAGAAGCACCGGAGGATGTTTATAAATCAATATGGGGTGCTTGTTAGTGACAAACTGCCGATCAGCATCCAAGAATGGAATCAGTCAAAGAAACCCGGTGAAGAATCCAACAGCTATGTCACCGATGATGCCAAAGATGACCTTTGGCAGAAGCTCATAGCGCATTTCATACTACCTCCAGAGTATGAAGAATTTGAGGTAGATGGTATTACCCCAAGGCCGGGTGGGATTGAAAATAGAGCAAAAGTCAAGGAGTGGGCTCTGAGCAAGATGGCTGAACTGTACCGGAACCACAAGAAAAGTTTATACGTGAAATATGTCGCGAAAAAGAAAACTCCAGACTTCAAAGGAGTAAACGAGAAGTTGAGAGAACAGTGGCCTGATTTTGTATAGTACAAGCAATCTGATAAAGCAAAGGCAAAGTCGGCAAAGAACGCGTTAAATGCTGCCCAAAAGAATTACCATCTTAAAATGGGGACAAGTGGCTACAAGAGTGTCGTCCCTAAGTGGGAAACTATGGAGAAGAAAATGAGGGCTAGAGGCGTCACTCCTGGCATAGATGGATGCCCCGAGAGGTCAAAGCACTGGTGGTACGGGCACGGGGGATCGTTGGACCTAGAAACAGGGAAGACATTATTTCATGAAAAAATTCTAAAACCCTCCCAAGACCTTATTCAAGCAATGAACGATGCTCAACTGGGATTGTTCCATCCCGAGAGAGAGAACGACGAGCTGACACACGCCCTAGGGAATCCTGAAAAGGGAGGACGAACACGAGGCAAAGGCGCCGGTGTCTCCTGGAAGAAAGGGTTTCCTCATACGATGGCAGTTATAGAAGCCGTCAGAGAAAGAAGGACCGGGAGGCAGACCGGATCTCCAGGGTAGAGCAGGACCTAGCTGATCTGAAGAACCTCATGCATGAAATTAGCCAAAGGCCGGCGTTGTCAACTCACCCACGGGCTGATGATCCTGCATTGGATCTTAGCCAGCAGAGAAGGAGCGTGGCTTCCACGGAGGTCCGGGCTGATGATCAAGAACTGCTGGATGATGCACCGGCTACTCACTACCCCGTGGATGATGTCAGAGAGATGGCACAATGTGAGCTACATCAGCCAATGAACAACCCGTCCTTCAAGGTGGATATCGGCATTGCTTTACCTTGTCTACCTGGAGCACTCCACCATTCACTTCCGATTCCACCAGGCTATGCTCATGTCACGGTGGATGACATAGTGGAGGATTTTGCGGACCTAGAGATTGAAATCGCTACGCCTAAAGGCCTTACGAAACTAGGAGATGTCAAGCGCAACATCATTCTATGGAATAAGAAGTACATCAAGTTTCCAGGCTCGGCGCCAAGGCCACCGACTCCGAGGAATCCAAGTCCACCCCGCATCGAATATCGTCGACCTCCAAGTCCATCCCAACCCGATTATCGCCAACCTCCAAGTCCACCCTGCCCCGCTGACGATCGCTGCAGCAGGAGTACATCAACTTGATCTCCGCCTCCGCGCAATACTCGATCTCCGCCTCCGACTTTGTGCAATACTACTACCTTGTCGAAGAAACAGAAGTTCGACGCTCCCCCGCGCCCACATCTAAGAAAGGTCAAACGGCAAAGATAGTTGACATCCCGCGGGCTCTTCCAAAGAGACCTTATGACAAGACCGATGAGGAAACTAATGCGGATGTGGATGCCCAAGTTAAGGCGCATTTTGCACCCAAAAAGCCTGAGCCAAAGACGGTATATGATGAAAAAACCCAAAAGTGGGCTAAGTCCTTTCTTGAGCAACCATCCCAGATATCAATGAATCTGGAATCAGACTATGACCGGGAGATTATTAAGCAAGCACAGAAGAAAAAAATCATAAGTGCAAAAAGCGTGAAGCAAGTTGCCTAGCTCGGAGCACAGAAGAATCAATCGGTCGCCCCGCTCAAAGTCATTTCAGACCTCGACAATTGCTTCAGAGCTGAAATGGATTTGTACATGCAAATAATGGACCCTAGAGCCCGTAATAATGCTGCACTTATGGGAATCACTGTATCGCAGGCCAAAGCACTTGCTACCGAAGAAAATATGTCTCTTGGTCAATATTTAGGCTATGAAGATACGCCAAAGGTCGGATATAATGCGGTAGTATGTCCAAGGGGAGCCTCTAGTCAGTAATGAGGAGCTCGCGCATCTATCCACACATATGCGAAATCTGCATGAATGGTACATGTCGCAAGCAGAAAAAAGCATCAGAAATATTGGTTTTCGGTAGACGTTAGAAAGGAGCATCACTTCAAACCATACTCGATACAGATTCAAATGACCGAACTGTTTCAGTTATACAACCAGCGCGCCCTCGACAAATCTATCATTGGTTGCTACTGTCTGTAAGTGATTTATTTCTATAATTAAGTTTGTAGCTCAGCTCGTCCATTGCATTTAATATATTATCCTAACTATATATCTTTTTGTATGATGATATTATATTCTACAGAATGAAGATGCTTGAATGCAAAAGAGCTAGAATATACGACATTGGGTTCATTGACCCATATATCGTTAATGAATATACGTTAAAGAATCACCCCAAGGACATGGAGGAAAACCTGTGCAGGTTCTTAACTGAGAATAATTTATTAAGGAAATACTATTTCCTTACAACATCAAGTGAGTGTTTATATCTTGTACACATTTTATTTTTGCTTACTGGATGAGCTATGCATGTATGCTTACTGGATGAGCTATCCACTGAATCTTGCTAAACATTCAATTAACAACTCCCTAGTTGAAGTCCACGACTCATTAAGTTGGGACCAAGAGAAGTGGAGCGACATGAAAGCAATGCTCCATAAGTAATTTCAATCATTATCGCATTATATCGTCCTCTTTCATTCATTTCCTGATATCAAGTAACTAATAACTCCTTTGTTCATTTTCTTTGCTGAGCAGGTGTTGGACACGGTTCAGACAGAAAATACCAGGTCCGTTCAAAGAGGAGTTAACTTATAAAATGGTGAAGAGTTTACACCAGCCACCGGGAACTCATTTATGTGGATACTACGTCTGCGAGTACATCCGCGAGTTGACCAGTGAGCGGAAAGTTGACTCACATTATATTTATGATTTGCGGGACAAACTAGAGCCAGACCAACGCATAAGAGCAATTCAAGAGAAGTTGGCGGGATTTATGATGAAGGAAGTCCTTGATATACATGGAGAGCATTATGCGGATGACGTGGAACTCGATTTTCCTTAGTGATCTCCATGTAGCTGATATGATATGTATATTCATCAATGACCATGTAATTTCAAAACATTTCTTCCTTTTGATATATATATCATTAATGTATGCTTGCAAGGGATCGATTAATTATATAGATGCATCAACGTGTACTGTGTATGTAGTAGCGTATAATATGTGTACTTAAATATATGTTTGAAATTATAGTAAAACATAAAACGAAAAAGGAACGAAATGACAAAAAAATAAGGAAATACACAATCTCTGCCGCGGCAGAGAAACACACAATTCTCTGTCGCGGCAGGAAACCTTATAGTCCCGGGTGGTGTTACGGCCCGGGACTAGAGGGTTTCCGCCTCCCGCGGCGTTGAAACATCCACGTGGTTGTTATCAGTCGCGGGCCGTAGCGAGCCGGAACTAGTGGGGGGAGGGGGGGCTCTAGTCCCGTTTTCGTAGTCCCGGGCCCAAAACCGGGACTAGAGCCCGTTGCGGCCTGGGACTAGAGGCCTGTTTTCCACCAGTGCTAGTTCCCTGAATGCAATCTATGTTACATATTTGACTGATTCAGCTAGAGGATGTGCACCAAATTATGATGTTAGAGTTAGCAGGTGGATTAGTTTAATTATAATGTTCAATTATGCTTAGTACTAATTCAGGTAGAGGATGTGTACTAATAGTGTTTTGTTAGATTTCAAGCTTTATGGGTTATATATATACCCGATTCATTTGTATAGCATGCAGCCATTTTTGTAGTTCTGCAAAATGTTTTGCATGTGCTACATGTGCACTAAATCAGTCATAGCCATTTTTGATATATATACACGAATTAGTTGTGAATATTAATTTTATAGAGCATTTGTCATGTGCACGTAATCTGTAAGCTATGATAAATTTAATATTAACAACTGTGGACACTCCTTTGATTAAGGAGCAATCATGAGATATGTGAAATAGTGTTAATGTTTCAGATCAGTTGAGATAACGAGTCAGATAAATTAATAGTTTAATACTACTAATGATTCAGATAAATTAATGGTTATCATTGTGAAATTAATGGTTTTCTGTGAAATCAATGTATATTTGTAGTCTGAACATTTAGAGGATGTATTATATGTAAAGTTCAGTTAGTGTGTAGGATAATATGGTTTCTCTGTGTTCCAAAAGTATGTAATAGGTTTAATTTTATAAGATAGACAATGTTCCTTTCAATTCGTTAGACATTCATTAAAATGAACTATGTAATAGGTTTAAATGCTTTAGACTGTTGTTTTTAGTTATGTAGATTATAAACTGTGCAAATATACCTGCTCTATGAGGGTAGTTTTTTTTAACAAGCATAGTCATATCTCCTTTTTCCTTTTTTATTCCAGTGTAGCTATTATTTAGTCTTTATATGTGCTAAAAGTAATTGATACATGCAATGTATCCTTAAAAAGTAAAGTATTTTTGTAATTCCCATGTATTTAAACTACTTATGATAGGGCTAATAATTTCTTTCTTAATTTGAGTCCAACATTTGTTTATGGGTTGAGTTACACCTCCAGATTAGCCCCATAGTCCAGATTAATTAATGTTTCTCATAGTTAAATGGATGAATATTTTCTGGACTGAATTTGTAGTGTAATCCTAGTTGCTATTGTAACAACAGTATTTACAATTGTTTTTGTTTTGAAAATGGTCTTTTTCTTGATGTGGTATATTTGTCACAGAGTAGTCTTACTGTAATCTTCTTTGCTTTGTTGAACTACCTAATTACTTTCTAAGTTGACCCTGTGGATTTTGTTTGATTGTAACGTATTTTTAAATATTTGTTAATCAGGCTGTTCCTGGGCCATCCTGTGTGGCTGGCCAGAAGAGGAAGTTCACAGTTATATTTGATGACATTTGTGTGTCTGACTTGTCCTCCTCGGTCTCTTCCGATGATCGATACTCGATAAGCTAGAATTGGATTTTTTTATTGCATATCACTTTTGCTTGAGATGTGTGTAAGGTAATTCTTGCTTGTCGAGCTCATATATGATTTAATTCTTGCATTACAAGTCAGTTTCATCCAATGCTTCCTCTGGTGAAGGTGATGTACACAAGTTTAATGTCTAGTCCTACGAGAAGAAGGCGAAGGAGAAGCTCTGGGAGGACGGTATATGAGCATATATGAGGCATGATGGATCATATTATTGCAAATTCCATGTCGGTAAGAAGATTCCAAAGGATGGAATCCGGGAGGGGCTTGTGGAGCATGCCAAGAAGGTGAAGCCAAGAGATCTACACGACAAGGCCAACCATGCTGCCATTCTGAAGGTCCTGGAGTACTTTGACTAGGGCTTTGTGAGATTGTGAAGGATTACATCATCAGTATATGTATGACGATGTTTATTTTGATTTACCAATGTTAGTACTGATGTTGAAACAACCTATGTATGTATGAACCTACGCAGTATGAAACTGCAGTACCTAATCTATGCATCCTTCACTTTGTTGTGACAACAAAGTTAGTCAAGTTTAAATTTCTAGTTGGTATTGTCATCCTTTCCAATTATTCTACAGCTGATCATATGTGTAATTTAGGTAGTTCATTGATAATGTTTTGTGCTCTAATTTACTCCTTGTGATCTTGTTATGTTGAATTAGTGGTAATACTCGACAATGTGGATAGAAGAGTGTCCAAATGTAGACAATGTGTATAGAAAAGTTTAGCAAAATATGGGTGAAAAAATTGTTTACTAAAAAATGTTAGAAAATTGCAGTTTGTCTAGCAATTGTACACTGAACAGAACAAGCTCTAGGATGTACTTTTCGTAGCACTTGTACACTGAAATCTCCCTCTCCTACTAAATATTTTTGAAGAACTAATTTGTTTGAACTATTACTCAAGCTTAGATGATCAATCTTAGTGTTATATATAAAAACATAAAACAAAAAAGTAGCCCGCCTAACGCTAGACAATTCATACCCCATGGCATTCATACGACTAGAAAGCCAATATCCGGCCCAGGACGCAGGCCCATGAAGCACGATATTGTCATGCTATCAGGCCCCATAGGACAGAGAGATACAAGACCGGTGACATGTTGTTTGGTTGAGAGAAGCTCATGGAGTCAGTCTCACGGCAGGGGATATAAGCTGGTCAGGTTCACTTCAGCTTAGCGAGGTGAGACTAAACTACCATCCCGCTTCATCTGTTGCCGATACGGCACCACGATGGGCAAAAAATAGCCCATTTTCTGTATTCCATCATGTCTATCGCCTAGATAGAAAGATGGGATGGTCTAGGCTAGCTGCCTGCACGCTTAGCTTATTTTTTCTTCTTTCTTTTATTATTTTTATTTTATGTTTATAAATTCAAACATAATAGCTTTTTACAACTTTGAATTGTTACAAATAAATTATAGATTATTCACAAACAATATTCTGTTAGGGAGAGGAGTATGAAAACCATTTTGAACGAGCTTGGGTTGTTACTTTGAATAAAAAATAGTTTTGTTCAATTCCCTTGTTCCCTTTGATAGATATGAAGTTTATTTAAAACCTAGAACATATCCAACGACATCATAAGTGTAGAGGAAATGTTAAATAGGAGTAACCGACTAAGAAAAAATTATTTTATCGTTTCAGGTAATAATGAGATGAGTAATCCTTGATGATTTTCATAGTACAAATAATTAAAGAAACTGACATGTCTCTACTGAGGCAGCACAGCCAGAATAACAACATAAAATTCGCACACGAAGGCTTCTAAAATGAGTTCATACAACATAAAAAACCCATAAAACTTCAACATACTTAAAGTCATACATTAAATAACTTAAATATAGACAACAACATATAAGAGAGGCCATATGATTTATACAGAAGTGGAAAAGCACACACAAGCACACAGAGAATACACCATGGTTTTCAACCTAGAAAATCATGGCACTCGAAATGGTCTTGGTTGTTAATCCTGCTATAGACGACACACCTCTTGGCCTTGTCGTACATACAATTCTCCTTGGTCACAGTTTGAATTTTGTAAAACTTGGCACAAATATTAAGAACAAAATAGTGTCTCATTGTCATATAATTTGCGAGTTCAGGGTTGTCAAACTTGATATAATTGCACCATTCTGGTCGACAACAAACTTATATCCCTCCGTCCAAGGAACAACATGGTACACAAGTGGAATTGAATCTAAAGCAATGATGTGTTTAAGAATCACCCTTACTAAACCATGGTTTCTCCCCTCTACCACATCTAAAATACTCATTGTGGTTTCTGACATTATGGGGTTTTGCACTGACTCTAGGTCCATAAAACTGTTAGAATAACCAACAGGATAGCCCTCCCACTTCTACTCTTGCAGAGATAGTGTGTCATGTGATGCAGGAAACATTCTTATTGATTCCTTGTAAAACTTGTCTTTGCTTGCTGGCAGAAAATCAAGTCGGAGTAGCTTGATGATATTGATACGCTGATCATCAAACTGAAATGTTAGTGGTTCTACAGCCTCTAGCTTTTCAATAGCTCTTGGGGTTGTGCCCCTAATAATCATTTGACACTCATAATCATTGATATGAAAGAAGGCACCATTAAATATTAATTTCCATTCAATAAAGGTGTTGAACACTTCCCTATGAGGAGATAGAAGTTACCTTTTGCTCCTCCCTTTAAAGCAAAATTTGATGTCAATGCTTCTTTATTTGAAAATACTTGATTCTTGCTTCTTGTGCCTAACTTAAAGGCGTTAAAGAAAAGTACTTCTTAGGAGATAACCCAATAGTTTTCTTGAGTCTTGGAAGTTATTACTTATGTAATAAACTCTCATTATCCTTTTTATTTGATTTTTGTGCCAAGAATAACCTCTAATGGGAGGGAAGTAAGATTTGGGGAAGTGCTGTCCCGAAATAGATTTTTGTGATCCACTGTAAAAATTCTTGAAAAATCTCTGTATGTCGGATTGACCTGTGATTTTATGAATAAATCCCCCTTAGCTAACTTTAGTTAGTTCAACACTTTTTGATTTGAGCAACATAAGGTCTTCGCAAAAATCGGTTTTCACCTGCTGGTCTGTTTTGACAGATTTCTGCCATTATTTGCATTTGCCTCTTTATTGATTTCCTTTTGGGTTCTCTTTGGTAAATTGAGATTTTTGATGGAATTGCTACAGTAGATTGTGTTTTTAATGAAAGTTTTTCTGTTTTAAAACTAAACTCCAAAGGTTTATTATCTTTTGAATGCACTAATGTTGCTAATAAAGATTGTGTGAAGTTTTGTATGAAGGAAAAATTTTAGGTGTAAGGGAAGAATGATGTAATGAGATGAAGTATGGAAAAAAGCTCAAGCTTGGGGATTCCACCCCGTGTCACCCCAAGAAATATTCAAGAGGTACAAGCGTCAAAGCTTGGGGATGCCCAAGGCATCTCCTTCTTCATCAATAAAAATCTCAGGTCTTTCTAGACACTTCGTTTTTATTGTTTCATGCACTATTGTGTTGTTCTTGGAGCGTCTTAGTTTTAGTTTTTGGTTTTTGTTTTCTTAGTTTGCTTGAATAAAGTAGTTGGACCCCCGTTTTCGCTGTGTTGTTTCAAATAAGTTGATTGGTGTTGGAAAGGAGTAGGAATTTCTTGCTTATAGTAGTACAAAAAGGAGCTTGCTTTGACTGTGGCCTAGACTTTATCATGTCATGCTAGATGTTGTTTTGACCTTATGCTTAGTGATTATTGCTGTAGCATGACTTGTTCCAAACAATTGAGATTGCTTAATGTGCTTTGAAAGAATCATGCTTTTTTTAGCATACAAAATCATAGTATTGTGGTATTCTCCTTTGATGCTTTGTTTAGGTTGACTTGGCACATGCTCACACCATGTTATGACTATGAACCATTCACCTTAGCCTCTATGATCATTTACTTTTTGACTTGTGGTACCACTTTATGCTTTGATTAGTAATGTTTTGTCGCTTTGCATGATTATTTCCATTATTGCTCTCTTAGTTGGTCGCTCCCAGTCTTTTGCTAGCCTCCACTTGTATTGAGTAAGCTCTACTCATGCATCTAACTCCCAAGAAACCAAGTTATTCCAAAGTGTCCACTATAAATTCCTATGCATAGTGTGTTACACCATTCCAAGTATATTCTTGTTTTATCTATCTTCCAAATTAAACTTGTTATGTGAAAGTTAGTGATTAATGCTCTCACAAACTTGATGACACACTTTATTTTTCTTGCCCCTAATAAACTTGAACCATTGTGTCATCTATGTTGTATATTCTTGCACTTATAAGTTGGGAATTAGCAGAACCGTGCTGTCACGGGGAACGCTTTCAACACCTGTAAATATCTACCCAGTTGATATCATTCTCTTTTGTTTATGGATGTCGGCGGTGTGAAATAAAAGGGGAGCTTGTAAGTCCATGGGGTTATGTATATGTGTTATCGAAACGCTTGGGACGCTAGCCTAAGCCATGCCTAATCATGGTGGAAACTTGCAGCATCACCATAGTGAGCAACCTATGAAGCATTCTTCTTATAAAAAAGAGAGATCAAGAAAAAGAAAAAAAAGATGAGAAAAGAGGAAAGAGAGAAAAAAGCACCATTTTCCCATGGTAAATAAGAAGATTGCTGAGATGCTCATTGTCTGACTGCCTTGTCATTTTGATATGGGATAGCTCCTGTGTCATGGGGCAAGGGGTACCCCCGTTGGTGCTTCTCTATGATACACATGTACTTACTATGACAAGAACTTACCGGTAACAAAAGTTGAGTAGCATGAGGAATGGCCCTCGTACTCAAGGGACATGAGATATAGCATGAGGAAGCCAAACTACAGGAGCTCTAAGAAACTCAAACAAGCAAACAACTAGTAAAACTAAAGCTAAAGCAAAGACTAGGAAGGAGAAAAGCAAAAGAAAGCAAGTATAACCCATAGTGGAAACATTATTTTGTTCATTAAAATCCTTTTGTTAACAAGGTTGATCAAGTATTGTTACCAAAACAATCTTATATGAAGCAAAACTTTGCATTCCACAAGGTGATTATGTTACCTCATACTTGATAGCAATGGTCCCAATCATAATAGTTTCAAAATTTTCTTGTGGAATGGGACAATATATTTCTCCAACCTTGATGCTCTCAATATTTTCTATAGAATTCAACCAATAGCTCTTAACAACCTTCCTCGGGAAATAAACAGTGTGCTCTTTGTCATTAATATTGAATGTTACTTTTCCTTGATTGCAATTGATGACAACACCTGCAGTATTAAGAAAAGGTCTCCCCAAGAATAATAGACATATTATCATCTTCAGGCATTTCAAGCACAACAAAATCAGTTAAGACCATGCAATTATGAGCAACTTGAACAAGAACATCCTCACATATACCAACATGAATAGTAGTTGACTTATCAGCCATTTGCAAATAAATATCAATTGGTATCAACTTTTCTAGCTGGAGTCTCTTATAGAGAGAAAAAAGCATAACACTAACTCCAGCTCCCAAATCACATAAAGCAGTTCTAACATAATTATTCTTAATGGAGCAAGGAATAGTTGGTATACCTGGATCACCAAGTTTCTTTGGAACCTTACCATTGAAGGAATAATTAGAAAGCAAAGTAGAAATCTCATCATTAGGAATCTTACTTTTACTAGAGACAATATCCTTCATATACTTTGAATAAGGAGGCAACTTAATAACATCATTCAAAGGAATTTGCAAGAATAAAGGTTTCATCCACTCACAGAACTTGTTGTAGTGTTCTTCCTCCTTTGACTTGTGTTTCTTACCTGGAAAAGGCATAGGGTTCTGCACCCAAGGTTCTCTCTCTTTACCATGTTTATTAGCAATAAAATCTTCCTTTGTGTACCTAGTGTTCTTAGTGTGCTTCTCATGTTATTCCTCACCTTCCTCCTTATCAGGAGCATCATTATTATCATTACCACTCTCAGTTTTAGCATCAGAGACAGATATACTATTAGGATCTATAGCAGGTTCACGTGGTTCCTCAACTTTCTTATGTTTGTTTTTCTTTCTCTTACGGGGACTACCACTATCTTCACCTTGTTGAGAATCCTGCTCAATTCTTTTAGGGTGTCCTTCAGGATATAAAGGATCTTGAGTAGCTATACCACTCCTAGTTCTAATTCCATAAGCATGTTTATCTCCTGAAGCATTAACTAGCATATCCTCTTGTACCTTAGAAAGTTGATCAAGTTGGATTTGAACCATTTGAAAGTGTTTACAAAGCATTTTAATATCATTAGAAGTTCTTTCCACAATATCTTTCAACTCATGGATAGCTCTAGAGTTTTCCAATAAATGATTCTGAACTTGTTTATTAAAATACCCTTGCTTAACAATAAAAGTGTCAAGTTCCTCTAAACATTGATCAGGAGGCTTACCATAAGGAATATCACCTTCATCAAAGTGTTGGAGAGAGTGTACCTCAATAGTAGATGAGTGGGGAATTTTCTTACATAATACTTCTATAGGAGGTAGAATCTTCACATCTTCAGCTCTAATACCTTTCTCCTTTAGACACTTCTTAGCTTCCTTCATCACTTCATCATTTAATGCAATAACTCCCCTCTTCTTTGTTGTTGGTGTTGGAACTGGTTCAGGAACAAATGGTTCAGGAGTAATAGGCTCAGGTGCATTCAGCTCAGTTGAAGTCCAATCATCATAATTCTTGCTTATCTTAGTCATTAATTCTCCAGCATCTGTAGGAGTCCTTTTCCTGAAAACACAATCAGCAAAGCTATCTAGGTATTTCCTAGAATCATCAGTTAGTCCATTATAATAAATATCAAGAAGCCCATTCTTAGGCAATGGACATCCAGGATGTGCATGAATCAAGGTACACAATCTTTTCCATGACTCAGGCAATTTCTCTTCTCCCCCCTGTTTAAAATCAAAAATTCTCTACAAAGCAACATGTCTAGCACTGGGAGGAAAATATTTCTGGAAGAAAGAAGCAATCAAGAAATCAGGGCTATCAATGGAACCAGGAGGTAATCTATTAAACCAAGCCCTAGCCTCTCCTTTTAGTGAAAAAGGGAATATCTTAGTAACAAAGTATTTGCGCATCTTAAAATCATCAGAGAACAAAGCACTCATAATAGAAAGCTCATTCATATGAGCCACAACACTCTCATTTTTAGTCCCACAAAAAGGTTCTTTCTCAACAATGTCTAAATAGGATAAATCGAGAGAGAAATCATAATCTTCATCTTTAATATCTATGGGATAAGTGGCAAACTTAGGATTAGAGGACAACTTAGGCATGATAGTACGTCTAGCAAGGAGACTCTTAATATCACTAGTACCATGTGTGTTTCGGCACTCTTCAACAAAATCATCAGTGAACTCAATGTAACCATCATTAATATCATAACTCTCACTAGACTCAGGTGAGCTAACAGGGTGTAACGGTGTCTTCACTAGGAGTTTTGGTATTTCCTAGAGTAGCCATAGTAGCATCTAGAAAAGGACCTAATGAACCACTCGCATCAAGCACAGTAGAAGTAACATCATGAGCATCAAAAGCAGTTTTAGACTCAGCAGTAGTAGCAGTGTGTGTAGCATGTGTATGTGGTGGTGGTGTGACAAGCTTACTTATAACAGACGGTGAATCAAGAGAAGCAGAGGTGTTTAGGACTGTACCTCTTCTTGTAGTGGATGGTAAAATAGGGAACTTTCCATCACGAGACTTCCCCATGATGAAAGGAGTAGCAGTGAACAATAATAGATCCAAGCGAACTTACAAATAAAGATATGCTCCCCGGCAACGACGCCAGAAAATAGTCTTGATGACCCACAAGTATAGGGGATCACAACAGTCTTCGCGGGTAGTATTACCAATTTATTAATTCGACACAAGGGGAGCCAAAGAATACTTGCAAGCCTTAACAACTGAGTTGTCAGTTCAGCTGCACCTGGAAGTAGTTCTTGCTCACAGAAGTTTATTAGTAGCAACAATAAAGCAACAGCAACAGCAACAACAACAACAATAGCAACAGTGAAACAAGATGTCACATCCCAAGATTTTCCAAATCTTGTAATGTGAAAAATAAAATAAACAAAATAAATTTTGTTGAAAATCAGGGTGAAAAGAAACTTTTGTTTCTAAAAGGAAACTTAAAATCCCATCTTGAACAAACTTTGGTAAAAGTTTGAATCCAACAAAAATCCAAATCAAGGGAAATGCATTCCTCAATGAATGTATCTAGAAATTTAAACATTTGGAAAATAAATCCAAACCTTAAACCCTAAGGGAATAAAAATCATTTCCAAGTTGTCTCCAAGCCTATGGATTTGATCCATATAAAAGTTTGTCAACAAACATTCACAAATGATCAAGAAAGACAAATAGAAATAATATAAGACCATAGAAATTGGTTTCACTCAATTTGGAACCATAAATAAAATCTTATGAATTTAATAAGATAAGAAATTGAATTCCCAAAGCTATTGAAGAACCTATCTTTAATCCATACCAAAAGGTGAGCATTTGATCTTAAAAGGATTTAAAAGGATAAACGAAGATAAAATAAGATTTCACAAATTGGAATCACCAAGTTTGGATCTCTAAATGAAAAGATATGGATTTTATAAGATGGAGAAAGAAATAATAAATAATGAATATTTAAAGACCAAACCAAATCTTGGCCAAATCCATAAACAAATGGAATGAACTATAATCCAAATCTAAATAAAATATTGGATAAAAAAATTCCAAAATAAAAATAAAATGACCTAAACCAAATCCTAGGGGAAATAAAACAAATACCCAATCTTAAGTGATTAATAAATCTTATTAAAAGCTTTTTCCAAATAATTCAAGATGGATTATTTGACACCCAACTAATCAAATAAAAATCTACTGAAAAGATTTGGTTGGTTTTGGAAAATCAAATGGTGTTTAGAAATATTAATAAATCTTATATGATTTAAAACTAAGCCTATTTTGAATAAATAAAAGACCCAAAATGAATAAGGTTTTATCCTAAAAATGACTCCAGAATGTTTAACTAACCAGTACTTAAATCCCCACAAATTTTGGCAAGGTTTTAAATTCAAAAGTTGTTTGAATTGACCAAACAAAACCAAAACAGAATAAAAGAAAAGGAAAAAGAGAAAAACTAACAGAACAAAAAAATATAAAAGGAGCCAGCCCAGCCGGCCAACCCAACTAGGCCCAGCAGCCCATCTCCTCTTTCCCCTCCCGAAGTGTTTTCTGTCACTCACAGACGAACCCGCAAACCCACTGACGAGCAGGCCCCACTCTCCCTCTCCCTCTCTCACTGCCAAGCGTCCCCACTGCCACGTAATCATCTTCCTCCCCACGACCAGTTCATCCGAGCGTTCTCTGCGTTGATTTCGCGAGTTAAATTCGCGTTACTGCCGCTGTTATACCCCGCCGTGACCACGCCCATTTAAACGCCAGCATCTCCTCTCTCTTTCCCCTCTGTCTCCTCACCCAAGCGCTACTTGCTGCTGAATTTTGCCCTTCACCTCCACTGTCTCCGGCGAGATTCTCCATCGATTCCGGCCAGTAGACCCCCACCCTTTGCCCCTCGACCACCCTCACATGATCCCCACATCCTGGTGAATCTTCCCGTAACGTTAGCTCGCCCGCGCGTGCTCTGCAGCGTCGACAACAACGACGAACGGTAGCGCCACCGTCTGTTTGCTACTCCGGCGACTCTTCTGGTAAGCACCTGACCGCCCCTCTCCTTCTCCTTCACGCACGCATCATCGCCATGACCTTGCGTGTCTAATCGTGCTTCCCGTTTGTTTCCTCGTGACCCGTAGCCTCGCCTCCAACATCGACTGAGCACACCCGACGCGGACAAGAACTCCGGTGAGCAATAGCCGTGAACTCCGTGCGCCCCTTGCCTCCTCGAGAGCACCTTGAGGTTCCCCACAACGTTGCGAACACGGTGAGCATCTCCCCTTTCCCCCTCGCCTCCTATAGCGTCGCCACCGTCGTCGTCCAGCTCGCCGCCAAGAGCCACCGCCAGTTCTTGGCCGTCTGATGTGAGCCGTTAGATCACGATCCTATGCACACGATAGATCCACTTATCGAAGGGGTACGAAGTACTCTGTGCCGCACGATCCACTTTAAATCCAACGCTCCACGATGATCGATCCTGATGAACCGGTATCAGCAAATCAGAACAAGACACGTGGCCTGTAGTTTGATTTAAAAGACAGAAACATTTCTATTAGTGGTTTGAATTTGTAAATTGCATAACTTTTGGTCCACACGTCCAAATTTTGCAAATTTTATATCAATGGATTCAGAAAATCAAGCCCTAGCCAACCATGTCATTTTTTTAGTAAAAAGCTTCTGTTAAATTGTCTGTTTTTGTAGAAACTTGTGTATGCTTGTTTAGGTTATAAAAATTATTCTAAAATGATTTTGAGGATAAAATCTTTGGCAAATTGAGTGTTTTGAACCTACTGACCATAGGAAACAAATTGTGGTTTCAAAAATGTATTTGGTGAAACAAAGGAATGAATCTTTGATTTAAACCATTTCTAGTCAAATAAAAATATGGTTTAATTGTTAAAAATGATTTTGGAAGAAAACCTTTGAGAAATGTTTTGGAAATGAACTCTCTGACCCTAAACACAAAGTTTTATGGTTTGAAAACATATTTTGTGAATCCTATAGATTAATGCCTTACTAAAACATTTCTACACCACATAAAATGATACCTTGTTTTAAAAATGGTTTATAAAGTGAAACCTTTTGCAAATGACTTTGCCACTTTATAAAATGACCATTAGGTGTTTTCAAATGTTTGTAAACCTTTATAAACCACTTTTTCAAATAAAATAATCTTTGGCATGCTTGCATGCATTATCTTGTTTCTATGATTTTATGTGATGAATTGCTTGAATGGTAGATTGAACTTGTGCCTTGCTTGATTGAATTGTAGTGACTTGAAGAGTGTGATTGTAGCAAGGACAAGGAGTGAACTTATACTCTACCAAAAAGGCAAGTGATGCTACATACTTTTGTCCCATTATTTATCACTATGCATTAGAGATATTTCTAAGTAGGACTTGCATGGAATTTTGCTAAGTATAAACTATGCTATGGGAAAACCTAGTAGATGAAACCTTAGTGAAAATTACCTAAGTTAAGATTCCTATTACTATCATGCTTAGCTTAGCTAATAGAAAACAAGGGTGGAATACATATTCACACTATGGAAAAATTTCTAAGTCCGAGGACTTGTGTTTTGTTTAATAAAACAACTAAGTGAATGAATCACCTGGGTGGAATGGAAGGAATGGTTTGTGTTGAGTGGTTCACAAGGCCCATTTTTATGGTTTACCTTGTATATCTCACTTGTGGAAAGCCACCCAGGAACAAAGAGATTTGAGATGTCAAATGTTGAGAAGCTTCAAGTGAAACCACTTGGCATTATGGGCTCCGCCTGGATCATATAGATTGCAAGAACTTAGCCAAATGGACAGTTGGTGGTAGGGGTTTGATAGGTTGGAACGCGTCCATTCTGGTCTAAGGGAAGGCTTCTGAAAGGTCCTGTCTTGGTGAAACCAAGTCTTGTGGGGAAAGTGCACCACCTCTGCAGAGTGTAAAATCTAAGTACTTAGCCATGTCCCTGGTAAAGGACAATTTGAGCATCAAGACATGGAAGCTATCAAGAATCTCATCATCCAAATTTCTAAGTTAAAAACTTGTGGTTGAACAAGGGTTAAAGGATCTTCAATCTTTGATTGGTAGATGCCTTGGGTGATTTTTGTCAAGCAAAAACTTAGTGTTTTCAAATGATAAGGAAAAATCTATTTTTGAGCAATGCAAGCCTCAACTCCACTTAGCCAAAAGCATATAGATGATAGACTCCACTATACTACCATAGTATCACTTGCCAATACAATTCAAATGTATTGACCCTTGTGGCTGTAACTTGTTATGTTGCAGGTTTGATTGATTTAGTGAAGTGTGTTGATTAGGATTACAAAGTCTACAACCAACATATGCACTGTGGCACTTTGAAGATGAAGGACCCCATGCTTATAGATATTCTGCTACAATGTAATGTAATAGACAAATGAGCTATGAAAGATGTAATAAATTATTTTATTCCTGGTTATAAAGTTGTATTATGACCTTTGTTTCTTGATATTACATCTTAACTATGGATGCTAGCTATTGATCCAGGGACTAGCATTGTAATCACATGGATCCTTGTCCTTTATAAAGGAGGGATCTTACAGATGGTATCAGAGCATTGTGTTGCCTGTAGGATTTGTAAACCTAGGATTGGACAAAACCCCTTAGAAAAATAGGAGTTGTATTTGTACCAAAACTTATTTACAAACAATCTTGTAAACTCTTTACTCAACCATTTTGGTTTTGATTCTACATCTCTTCTATTTCTACTTGATGGACAAAACCTACCCCATGGCCAAAGACTTCACCATGTGCAAAGGACTTCAACAACTCTAATGACTTCAACATCTTCAACTCTAATGACTTCAACATCTTCAACATTTTTCACCAAGGACTTCAACCTTGGATAGCACTAAGGACTACAAGTGAGACAAGAAATATTGCCCAAGACTTGAAGACTAAGGAAACACAATTAGAAGGAACCATCATCACCTTTGAAGTTTTTGTGACCAAGGATTTTCCCAAGGAAACCATGATCTCATCTTCTGGCTCCGTGGATCTTTTGGTGAAATATAATTTTTGGCATATTTTTGGGATTTTTCCTGATAGTTCATTTTCTGCACAAAAACAAGACACCAAGGTAATTCTGCTGAAAACAACGTCAGTCCGTGTTAGTTGTATCCAAATCACACAAGTTTAGAGAAGAAACAATAGCAAAGTGTTCGAGAAAGTAGATACGTTTTGGACGTATCAAACCTATTAACAAGATGCCACAGTGCGAGTTGCCTGTTTTATCATGTTTTTGGTTTCAGAAAAGCTAGTAAGGAAATATTCTCGGAATTGGACGGGACAAATGCCAAAGTCAATATTTCACCAAGACGAACACAAAGATCGAAGGGCGACTGGAGGAGAGCCACAGGTTGGCCGCACCCCTCCCCCCACATGCAGGCCCATCCTGGGCCGCTCCTGGGAAGGGTGTGGGCCCCCTGGCCACCCTCCTGCCTCGCCTCTTTGCCTATATAATCACCCTAATGCCAAAAACCTAAGGACCTGATTAGATCTCCACGAAACAGTCTGTAGACGCCGCCACCATCGTCCCTAGCTCGGGGGGATCTGAAGCTCTTCCCGGCACCCTGCCGGAGGGGAGAGATCATCCCGGCGGCCTTCTTCATCACCATGCCAGCCTCCGGTATGATGTGTGAGTAGTTCCACCTTGGACTATGGGTCCATACAGTAGCTAGATGGTTGGTTCTCCTCCTTTGTGCTACCATGTTTAGATCTTGTGTGCTCCATTCATGATCAATATCATCTATTTGTAATCATGCATGTTGTGTTTGCGGGGATCCGATGGATATTGAGATTACTATGTTAGATTGAATAATGATTCTATCTTATTGATTTTATCATGTTTGTGTTGTTTGAGATCTTGCATGCTATTCATTTCCAGTAGCTATCTTGGCCAAGTAGATGCTAGTGACTCCAAGAGGGAGTATTTATGCTCAATAGTGGGTTCATGCCTCTATTGAATCTGGGGAAGTGACATAAATCTCTAAGGTTGTAGATGTGATGTTTCTACTAGGGAGAAAAACCAATCTCTTGATCATGGAACAATTGTATTATTTACTTTACACACATTGCTTAAAGCAGTTATCCGTTGCTTGCAACTTAATACTGGAGGGGGTTCGAATGATAACCTGAAGGTGGGTTACTAGTCATAGATGCAATTGGATGGCGGTCTATGTATATTGTTGTAATGCCCAATCAAATCTCATAGGATCATGAATGTCTAGTATTGCATTGTTATGCCTTGCTCTATCCTGATGTAATTTGTTTACCGAGCATGTTATGTTATTTATATTAAGGAGAACACCTCTAGTGAACTGTGGACCCCGGTCCAATCTTTATCATTGATACATCACCCACTGTTACTGTTTACTTTCTGCAAGCAATCATTACCTTCCACACCATACATTTAATCCTTTGTTTTTAGCAAACTAGTGAGATTGACAACCTCATTGTTCGTTGGGGCAAAGTCTTGAGTTTGTGTTGTGCAGGTTCCAAGTTGTTAGCAACACCTTGGAGTCGTTTCCTTCCTCCTAGTGGTTCGATAACCTTGGTTTCATACTGAGGGAAAACTTACTGTTGTGCTCATCATACCTTCCTCTTGGGGTTTCATAGGCCCCGCCGACATACCGATGTGTGTATGTTAATTGATCTGGCAAAAAGTGTTGAAGTGCATGTGGAAACTTTGGTGTACTCCTGCAGGATTAAATCTTTTTGAAAATGCATGTCCACGGTTATGGATGACTTGGAGCATAGTATCTCGATCATAGACAACTATAACTAAAGTTTACTGTTATAATTTGATGTGTATCTGATATGACTAATAAGTTGGATAACCACCATGGAAAGAATGAATAAAACTGCCAACTGTGTGAGTTTCCTCGGCATAACATCCTCGTTTAGTCTCGAGGGGGAAATACCAGGATGGGTATGTTTGGTGATAGTATCAGTTTGGTTCCAAATAGGTCTATCTTATCCCTCTCTGATAGCCGACAAATGTTTTGAGTCTCTATATGTTGTTTAGCGCATGCTTCGCTGTCACTTCAGTTCACCATACCTATGTAGGCGAGAGCCGCCGAATTCTAAGTCTCGCTGTGTACTGGCCTCAATATTGACTGCTCTCTTTTTCCTTTGCCCTTTGCCTGTGATACTTCGTAAACGTATCTATAATTTTTGATGCTCCGTGCTTGTTTTGTATCAACTTTGTTATGTTTTGTCTATACTTTGAGGTATTTTTATACATTTTCTGGAACTAACCTATTGACAAGATGCCATAGTGTCAGTTGCCTGTTTTCTGCTGTTTTTGGTTTCAGAAAAGCTAGAAAAGAAATATTCTCAGAATTGGACGGGACAAAAGCCAAAGTCAATATTTAACTTGACACGACACGGAGCCCGAAGGAGAGACGGAGGAGGGCACCAGGGCGGCCACATCATACGGTGGAGCGGGCCCCCCTGGCCGTGCGGCCACATGGTGTGGGCCCCCTGGACCTCCACCAACCTTGCCATTTTGCCTACTTATACGTCTCCCCTAGACGTAACCCTAACGCGGGAAGAAATCCACAAAAAGGTACGCAGCGCCACCGCCACCAAAGGGGAGATTCGAGGGACAAAAGTCTCTGTTCCGGCACCCTGTCGGGACGGGGAATTGCCCCCGAAGCCATCTCCATCGACTCCACCACCATCTCCATCGCCGTTGCTGACTCCCATGATGAGGAGGGAGTAGTTCTCCCTCGAGGCTAAGGGATCTACAGGTAGCTATGTGTTCATCTCTCTCTCTCTCTCTATGCGTGATCTTATTGTGATCATGAGCTTTGTAATCAAGTAGATCTACTCTGCTACTCAAGTGCTTTAATAGATCTCCGGTTATCCCCACGTGTGTGAAGGTGATAGTGTGCACACCGTGTGGCACTTCGGCTAGAGATTACATGAATACTTGTCATGAGTTATATTTTGAGTTGGATGTCTCTATGAAATTGTGGTGTTTGTTGGAACCATCTAGCGCTCAAGGTGACAGTGTGGGGTTATCTAGATGGGGAATGCAAACTTTAAGGAGTGCTTTTGTAGCCCTACCGTGGATTAGAGTTGTCCAAGCGGAGAGTAGTTTAGAGTAGAATAATGAAGAGAATATATTTATATGAAAGTGTTCACTAGTGAAAGTATGATCCCTAGGCCTTGTTTCTAAGCATTGAAACACCGTTTACAACTAGTCCTGGTACATGTTTGCTTGCTTCCATATTTATTTCAGATTGCCTTTAGTCTCTTCCTCCTCGTCAAGCTCTTTTCTGGCACCGTTGTTGTATAATCATCCATATTACTTGTATTTCACTATCTCTTCACTGAACTAGTGCACCTATACACCTGACAAGTGTATTGGGTGTGTTGGGGACACAAGAGACTTCTTGTATCTTGATTGCAGGGTTGCTTGAGAGGGATACCTTTGACCACTTCCTCCCTGAGTTCGATAAACCTTGGGTAATCTACTTAAGGGAAACTTGCTGCTGTTCTACAAACCTCTGCACTTGGAGGCCCAACACTGTCTACACGAATGGAAGCGTGCGTAGACATCAAGATCTTTTCTGGCGCCGTTGCCGAGGAGGTAAGGTAAAAGGTACTCACATCCTGTGGCTACTAATATATATTTGATGTCATAAAATACAAGTGGTAACGGTGCCAGAAAATAGCTTCTAACTTGTTTTTGACGTGGGGTAACGTGTGTGAAACTGAAATAAAGATGGAAGCAAGCAAACATGCAATATATCTAGATGCAAACGGTGTTTCAATGCTTAGAAACAAGGCCTAGGGATCATTATTTCACTAGTGAACACTCTCTCATATAAATATATTCTCTTCATGATACTACCCTGAACTACCCTCCGGTTAGACACTAATCCACGGTAGGGCCTTCCCCAATCTAGATAACCCCACACTGTCACCTTGAGCGCTAGATGGTTCCAACAAACACCACAATTTCATAAAGGCATCCAACTCAAAATATACTCATAACAAATATATATATAGTCTAGCTTAAGTGCCACACACGGCGTGCACGCTGTCATTTTCACACACGTAGGGAAAAGCATAGATCTATTAAAGCACGATGAGTATTTATGTAGACTCTAGCCTAAGTGCCACCATGTCATGCACGCTGTCACTTCACACACATGGGGAGAGCAGAGATCTATTAAAGAACTTGAGTAACAGAGTAGATATACTTGATTACAAAGCTCATGACCACAACAAGATCATGCATAGAGAGAGATGAACACATAAATACCGGTAGAGCCCTTAGCCTCGAGGAAGAACTACTCCCTCCTCATCATGGGAATCAGCAACGGTGATGGAGATGGTGGTGGAGATTGATGGAGATGGCTCCGGGGGCACTTCCCCGTCCCGACAGGGTGTCGGAACAGAGACTTTCTGTCCCCCCAAATCTTCCCTTTGGTGGCGGCGGCGCTACGGAGGTTTTCATGGATGTCTTATGGATTCCTTAGGGTTTTCTTCCTGGGGGATTCTTATAGGAGCATGAGGCAAGGTCGGTGGAGGTCCAGGGGCCCACACCCCCTGTAGACGCCACCAGGGCTGGCCCGCGCCTGGGAGGGGTGCAGCCACCCTGGTGCCCTACTCCGTCTCTACTTCGGGGTTCTGTGTTGCTCCGGGAAAATATGAACTTTGGCTTTTGTCCCGTCCAATTCCGAGAATATTCATTTTTTAGCTTTCTAAAACCAAAAACAGCAGAAAACATGCAACTGGCACTGTGGCATCCTGTCAATAGGTTAGTTCCAGAAAGTGTATAAAAATACCTCAAAGTGTAGACAAAACATAAGACAAATGATATCAAACAAGCATGGAGCATGAAAAATTATAGATACGTTTCCAACGGATCAAGCATCCCCAAGCTTAACTCCTGCTCGTCCTCGAGTAGGTAAGTGATAAAAAGAATAATTTTTGAGGTGACATGCACCATCACAATCAAGATCAAACCAATTGCAAACATTGAAAGTTGGGATCAAAGAGCTCTAAACAAGAGCATGAAAGAAGAAGTTCTAACAGTAAGACAAAGTAACTATGAATGCAACATGAAAGGTTACAAACAAAGATTCATGAATAACAATGCATTGAAAGACGTTTGTTTGTTTCACATATAGAAAACATGGCATAGTGGCATTCAGCTTGTCCCTCATAGAGTAGAAAATAGATGCATAGGACACCTTCAAAGTTCATAAGAGTGACCAGATACAAATAGCACAAGAACAAGCAATATCAACAATATGCATCAATCAATAAGTTTTGGGACACTGCACATAGAACTAAGATTGGCAACTATGCTCTCTTAACTGATGAAGATAGAAGGTGGAGACTCAATATAATGGTGTAAGAAGGTCCCTTCATAAGGGAAGCAGGGATTTCAAGTCTCAAAAAGAGCTTCAAAAAATTATGGTACTAGTTAGCTTTCAGCCCTCATTGCCCCTATCATAAGCATCTTGAAGTGATTATGGTTAAAGTGAACAAACTATGGAGTATATGCTTGACAAAGTATAAGTTGGCAATCTCAAGTACCTTGAATACGAGGGCCACACCTCATGCTACTCAACTTCAGTCACCTGTAAGTTCTTGTCATAGTAAGTACATGTGTATCATAGAGAACCGCCAATAGGGTACCCCTTGTACATGGTACAGGAGCTATCCCATAACCAAAATGACAAGGCAAGCAGACAATGAGCATCTCAGCGATCTTTTTATTTACTATGTGCATAGCTTTTTATTGAGGATGCTTCATAGATAGCTCATTATGGTGATGCTACAAGTTTCCACCATGATTAGGCATGGCTTAGGCTAGCGGCCTAGGCATTTCTCTAACACAAAATTTATAACTCCATGGACTTACAAGCTCTCTCTCTTTATTTCACACCGGTGACATCCATAGACAAAAGAGCATGATATCAACTGTGTACAAAGTAGAAGTGCAATTTTGAAAATGTTCCCCATGACAGGATGGTTCTGCTAATTCCAACGTATAAGTGCAGGCATATACAACTTAGATGACACAATGGTTCAAGTTTATTAGGGGCAAAAAGAATAAAAAGTGTGCCATCAAGTTCGTGAGGGCTTTAATCAGTAAGTTTTCGCATAACAAAATAGTTTTTAATTGGAAGATAGATGAAAACAAGAATATACTTGGAATGGTGTAACACACCATGCATAGGAGTTTATAGTGGACACTTTGGAATAACTTGGTTTGTTGGAAATTGGAAGCATGAGTAGAGCTTACTCATACAAGTGGAGGCTAGCAAAAGACTGTGAGTGACCAACTAAGAGAGCAATAATGGCCATAATCATGCAAAGCGACAAAACAATACTAATCAAAGCATAAAGTGGTACCACAAGTCAAGGACTAAATGATCACAGAGGCTATGGTGACTGGTTCATAGTCATAACATGGTGTGAGCATGTGCCAAGTCAACCCAAACAAAGCATCAAAGGACAATACCACAATACTATGCTTTTGTATGCTAAAACAACACATGATTCCTTCAAGGCACATTAAGCAATCCTAATTGTTTGGAACAAGTCATGCTACAACAATAATCACTAAGCATAAGGTCAAAACAACATCTAGCATGACATGATAAAGTCTAAGCCATAGTCAAAACAAGCTCCCTTTTGTACCACTTAAGCATGAAGCTTTCTACTCTTTTCCAACACCAATCAACTTATTTGAAACAAATCACAAAGATAATAATCAATAAAGACCAGTGATCTTCTCTCACAAATCAACAAAAAAGAACTAAAAAGTTCTAAGCTGAAAGCACAAGAAAACTAAGGCTAAACACAGTGCTAGCAAAAGTGAACACTCACATAACAATAAGAGTGAAACTAGAGTGTTCTAGGCAATGAAAACAGAGTGTCTCTCTCTCCAATAGAAGTATGTTGTGATCCAGCAAACTTATTAAAGCAAACTAAACAAAAAAACAAAAACAAAAACAAAGACGCTCCAAGAACAACACAACTGTGCATGAAACAATAAAAACGAAGGGTCTAGAAAGACCTGAGATTTTTATTGATGAAGAAGGGGATGCCTTGGGCATCCCCAAGCTTTGACGCTTGTACCTCTTGAATATTTCTTGGGGTGACATGGGGTGGCATCCCCAAACTTGAGCTTTTGTCCATTCTTCATCTCATTACATCATTCTTTCTCTACACCTAAAAATTTTCCTTCATACAAAATTTCACACAATCTTCATTAGCAACATTAGTGCATTCAAAAGATAATAGACCCTTGGGTTTTAGTTTTAGAACAGCAAAACTTTCACTAAAAACACAAGCTACTGTAGCAATTCCCTCAAAAAGCTCAATTTCCCAAAAAGAACCCAAAAAGGAATCAATAAGAAGCAAATGAAAATAATGGCAGAAATCTGTTAAAATAGACCAACAGATAGAAACTGATTTTTTCGAAGACTTTCTGTTGCTCAAATCAAAAAGTGTTGAACTAACGAAAGTTATATAACATACTGGGGGATTTATTCGTAAATTTTTAGCTCAATCCGAGTTATAGAGCCTCCTCACGAATTTGTTTGGTGGAGGACAGAAATCTGTTTCGGGACAACAACTCTCCAAATCTTACTTCCCTCTCATTAGAGGTTATTCTTGGCACAAAAATGAAACAAAAAGGATAAGGAGAGGTCATTACTGAAGTAATAACTTCCAAGACTCAATAAAACTCTTGGGTTATCTCCCAACAAGTACTTTTCTTTAACGCCTTTAAGTTAGGCTTAATAGTTTGAGAAGATGCTCTCATAAGAAATATGAATTGAAGTAAAAGAGAGCATAAAGAAGCAAATTCAAAACATATTTAAGTCTTATCCAATTCCTATGCATAGGAATCTTGTAAATAAACAAGTCATGAACGCACAAAGCAACAATCATAGGAAAGCAAAACAAGTGCAACTTCAAGACTTTCAACATAAAGAGAGGAAACTTAATATTATTGAGATGCATAAAACCATGTTTCCCTCTCCCATAATAACTTTCAGTAGCATCATGAATGAAATTAACAATATATCTATCACATAAAACATTCTTATCACGAGCCACATGCATAAAATGATTATTACTCTCCACATAAGCATAGTCATTCTTATTAATCATAGTGGGAGAAAATTCAAAAAAATAGCTACCATCACCATAATCATCAAATATAGGAGGAAGATTGTAACCACAATTGATTTCCTCCTCAATAGTAGGTGGACTGAAAATATCATATTCATCATTGTAATCATCATATATTGGAGGTTTGGTATCATCATAAGCATTAGAATAGCTATCTTCCAAAGCTTGGGGACTAAAAAGATCATTTTCATAAAAACTAGCTTCCCCAATCTTTGACTTTTCCATAGCATTAACAATAATGGTGTCCAAAGAATTCATACTAATAACATTGCTATTAGCATGCAAATAAAGCTCCATAGGTTTTTTAATTTTCTCTTCAAACACTTCATGTCCTAACTCAAGATAAACACTATAGAGCTCTCTAATTTTGTTGTTGTTTTCCATTAAGCCTAACTAGTGAAAACAAGAAACAAAAGACAAAATTGCAGAATCTAAAGGAAATAACTTCGAGCACTCACACCGGAGGATGTGAGTAACTTTTACCTTACCTCCCCGGCAACGACGCAAGAAAATAGCTTGATGTCTACGCACTTCTATTCTTGTAGACAGTTGTTGGGCCTCCAAGTGCAGAGGTTTGTAGAATATCAGCAAGTTTACCTTAAGTGGATTACCCAAGGTTTATCGAACTCAGGGAGGAAGTGGTCAAAGGTATCCCTCTCAAGCAACCCTGCAATCAAGATACAAGAAGTCTCTCGTGTCCCCAACACACCCAATACACTTGTCAGGTGTATAGGTGCACTAGTTCAGCGAAGAGATAGTGAAATACAAGTGGTAACGGTGCCAGAAAATAGCTTCTGAATTTTTGTTGACATGGGGTAACGTGTGTGAAACTAAAATAAAGATGGAAGCAAGCAAACATGCAACAGATCTAGATGCAAATGATGTTTCAATGCTTAGAACCAAGGCCTAGGGATCATACTTTCAATAGTGAACACTCTCTCATATAAATATATTCTCTTCATGATACTACCCTAAACTACTCTCTGGTTGGACACTCTAATCCACGGTAGGGCCTTCCCCAATCTAGATAACCCCACACTGTCACCTTGAGCGCTAGATGGTTCCACACACGGCGTGCACGCTATCACTTTCACACACGTGGGGAAAAGCATAGATCTATTAAAGCACGATGAGTATTTATGTAGACTCTAGCCTAAGTGCCACCATGGCGTGCACACTGTCACTTTCACACACATGGGGAGAGCAGAGATCTATTAAAGCACTTGAGTAATAGAGTAGATCTACTTGATTACAAAGCTCATGACCACAACACGATCATGCATAGAGAGAGAGATGAACACATAGCTACTGGTAGATCCCTTAGCCTCAAGGAAGAACTACTCCCTCCTCATCATGGGAATCGGCAACGGTGATGGAGATGGTGGTGGAGATCGCTGGAGATGGCTCCGGGGGCACTTCCCCATCCCGACAGGGTGCCAGAACAAAGACTTTCTATCCCCCAAATCTTCCGTTTGGTGGCGACGGCGCTACGGAGGTTTTCGTGGTTTTCTTCTAGATTCCTTAGGGTTTTCTCCCCGGGGGCTTCTTATAGGTGCATGAGGCAAGTTCGGTGGAGGTCCAGGGGGCCCACACCCCTATAGGCGCCACTAGGGCTGGCCCATGCCTGGGAGGGGCGCGACCACCCTGGTGCCCTACTCCGTCTCTGCTTCATGGTTCCGTGTTGCTCCAGGAAAATATGAACTTTGGCTTTTGTCCCGTCCAATTCTGATAATATTCATTTTTTAGCTTTCTGAAACCAAAAACAGCAGAAAACAGGCAACTCGCACTATGGCATCTTGTCAATAGGTTAGTTCCAGAAAGTGTATAAAAATACCACAAAGTGTATACAAAACATAAGACAAATGATATAAAACAAGCATGGAGCATCAAAAATTATAGATACGTTTCTAACGTATCAATATTCTAGTACTGTTGCTGGTGTGTGAGTGCTCGAAGATATTTCCTTTAGATTCTGCAATTATATCGTTTTGTTTCTTGTTTTTATTTTCACTAGTTAGGCTTAATGGAAAACAACAAAAAATTAAGAGAAGTTTTTCCATGAGAGTGTCCCTTTTAAAATACTTGCAGAATCTTTAGTTATAACATAAATGGTTTGAAAAGAAAATAAAAAAACCTATGGAACTTTTTTTGCATGCTAATAGCAATGTTATTAGTATGAATTTTTTGAACACCATTGTTCCTAATGCTATGGAAACGTCTAAGCTTGGGGAAGCTAGTTTTTATGAAAAAGATCTTTTTAGTTCCCCAGCTTTAGGGAAGAAAATTTGCTCTTATGATACTTTATCTCCCATATGTGGTAATTCTAATGATACTTGTGATATTTTAAATCCACATACTGAAAGTGTCCCTTTTAAAATACCTATTGAAATTGTTGAACGTGTTATGAATAACTACTATTTTGGAGATGGAACTGTCCATCCTGGTAATCATTTACTCTTTATACATGGATTATGCGAGTTGTTCAAGTGTGCAGGTATTTCAATGGACCAAGTTAAGAGGAAGATATTCTCTTTATCACTTAAGGACAAAGCAAGGGAGTGGTATGAGCTATGTCGTGGTGGTGTCACGGCAGATGCCATGGGTAGGCTTAAGTTGGGGGCCGAATGGGTGCTTGTGGTCACCAGGGAGGGAGTGCACGGTCTTGCCATGCACGAAGAACAAGATGAACTCTCCACACTTAGGGATTTGATTGATACTTGAGAACTACAAGTGATCCTTGAGTTGTATGAACTTGTGTTCTGGGCACTAGTTCCCTATTTGGTCCAACCTCCCGCTACTACTGCTATGCCCCTCCTTATATAGATGGTGCTAGCTAGGTTATGCCCGTTTGGGTTCTAGGGTTATTGTTTGGATCCTGGTCCCTACCATGTGGGCCGAGTCATGGGCTTGCCCTAAGCCCAACGGCCCAGTCCATAAAGCTTGACAGCTAACGGTCTTCTGTGTAACAGCCCATGTTTGTATTATATGTACTCAGTACTTAAGCATGGCATGCATCCATTTAAATCATCCAAATAAATGCATGTGATCAAGTGTGTTGAATTAATGCAAAACCTAAACCCTAGTTTCTTCCCTCTCTTTGAAACCATATTCAAATAGTTTGAATTTTGAAAATCACAAAATATTTGGAGCCAAAAAGATTAATAGGGCCCCTGAAACATTTCAAATATTTTTAACAAAGTCTTGCATTTCTGAATTATTCAAAATAGTAAGTGAATTTGAAACTACAAAACTAAATCAAATCAGAAAAAGGAAAATCTTCTGTTAAAAAAATGAGCCAGAGAGCAAGCCAGGCCGCAGCCCAGCAAGCCTCCTCCCCCTCCCTTCCTATCCCGCGGCCCACTTGGCCCAAGCAGCAGCCCAACTGGCCTGGTACCCTTTCGTCGTCTTGTTCATCGTCGTCTCCGTCCCTGGATCATCGGAAGCAGCTCGGTGGCCGCTCGCCGTGGCGGCGCCAAGATCTGCGCCGCCCCTGGAGGCCTACAAGAACCCTACCCTACCGCCATGGAGAACCCTAACCCCTTCTTCCCCCTCGCGCGCTCCTTCTTCCTCCTGCGGCCCAAACCCTAGCCTCGGGCTCCGCCGCGTCCTGCCGTCTCCGGCAGCCCCGTGCACCGTGGAGTGGCCTGGGAGAAGCGCCGCATCGCCATCGTCGTCTTCGCCAACCAAGCACGCCGGAAGGAAGCCGTCTGGCTGGAATCGAGCTCGAACTCAACACCGGCCACCGCAGTCAAGTCGTCGATTCCCCTCCCTCCGGCCTCCCCTGGCTTCAACGACCTCACCGACGTGACCGTGGTGAGCCAGCGGTCCTCCTGGACCTTCTCCCTTGCCCCCGCTATCTCTGGTTTGCCGTCTCGCCGTGCGCCTCCGCCAACCGACGCAGCACATGGTCGCCGACGATGCTCCGGTGACCAAATCCGGGTGGCGCCACCACTATAACGTCCGCCTCGGCCCCCCTCTTTCGAACGAGACCAACCACGCATCCATAGACGCTGCCAATCGCTCGCCCCTCTCTCGATCTGAGAGGATCAGCCATTGATGACGTCACAGTGATGTCATCATGATGCAATAAATCTTTTTGTGTTTATTTAAATGTTTTCAGTAATTCATTTCTGTAATAGATAAATGCTGACAGGTGGGCCCTGTCTGTCAGGGTTTTAACATTTTTGTAAATCATTTATGAAATTAATAAAATTCTAACATGTGGGCCCAAGTTGGAAAATAATTTAAATATTCCAAAAATAATTTAAAATGAATTAAAATTCGAGAAATTCATAACTAATTCATTTTAAGTCAGAAAAATACAAATAATATATCAAAATGTTCAGAAAAATGAGAGCTATCTAATAGATCTATAATCATGCATTGTTAAGCAACTTACATGACAAGTTTAATTAGAAGAACATAGTAACCCCTCACAGGTGATTCCGGAGTTTCCCCGAATTAGGGTTTTCAACCCTCGGAACCCCGTTCAAGTTGTCAAGCATGCCTTAGGTTTCATTTCAATGCAATTTAACTTGTCATATCATCCATATTGATTGAGCATTGCACATGTAATGTATTGAAGTTTCTTCTCCCTTTACGGTATTTTGTTCTTCACGATAGGATCCGAACCCGAAGTTGAAGTCAACAACACCGAAGATCCGTACCTGTGTTCTGATGGACAAGGAAAGAGTAGCCTCTCATTCTGAACCTACTTTTACAAAGTATATTACTTTATCACTATGATGCACACGATTCCAATGTGGTCTTTTGTTAGTAGTTAGGGTTACCTATCTGCTGCATAGTTTCCCCGTTGTAGCCTTATACTCCTGATCCACTGCTCCTAGCATACCTAGGTTTGGTATCTGAGCGTTGCTAGAGCTTCTGAGATCGACAGCTTAGCCATGCATAGTATCAACGTCTGATCTATCCGAACGATGAATCAGAAGTGCTGGAGAATCTAGAAAGGTAGGAGTTGGTGACATTCTCGAAGGAGATAACTAAATATGCTAAGGCTTGCATGGGAGGCCACGTTGGGTGTGGTTTTTGTAGTCCCATACTCGCCACTACTAGGAACTGAGTTCTTACCTTTGGAACCAAGACGAGCGTGCAACCACACGGGGCCTGGACAACCTCATGACTGACTAACTTTCCTAGTAGATTCCATGAGTCACGTAGTTCGAGCGTTCCATTCGACATATGCATAGAAAATCTTTTGAAAGATTTGCCGGGTGAAGTTGGTGCATTCATAATAGGTAGGGAAGCGTGGGCCGGGTTGCTTGGGGTAAATAGCGCCCCTGGTAAACCAACCTCGCCTCACATCTTTAAGTACCGACTTCGGGATTTGACCCGTTACGGCGGAATCATACTTATTGCGTGACTCATGGTCTCGACGAAAGCAAGGTAAAGGTCGTGGTCAACCACCCTCTGCCGGCCTTCCAAGGAAGAGGGCTAATAATTTGGCATTAAGAGTCGGTTGGTGCGTGTGGGTAAAGTTGTACACCCCTGCAGGGTTAAATCTTTTCGAAAAGCCGTGTTCACGGTTATGAACGACTTGGCGACCGGACTTAAGATCATAGATAACATTAACCACTATAAAACTTGCTGATCCACTTGTGCTTAAGGATGCTTCCTCCGGGTTGAGGGGGTGATCCTAAATAGGAGATTCTGATGAAGCTGGTGGTTACCAAGATGTGATGAACAAGATGAAGAAGTCGTTATCTTATCTCTTTTAAAAGATTCTGAGTAGACGAGCCTATTCTCTCTCTTGTTTTCAAATAAAGATTGCTTTCCGCAAAAGAAAATCCAAAGAAATCCTGTCTAGCCAGAGCATGTAGATACTAGGTTATCTAATTCTTGCGGAGTACATTCTCATACTCAGCCTTGCGCCATTGTTGTTTTTCTACAGAGGATCTGGTTGCAACTGAAGGTGGCTTCTACGTTGACATCGACGAGTAGTTGGGGGTCCCAGGTAGCAGCCTGAGGACTATGGGATGGACGTCACTTTTGTTAATGGCCTCTTAGGCCTTTTGCTAAGTTGTTGTTTAGAACAACATAATTTTCTTTCGTTGTGTGATGTAATGTTGGGTCTATGACCTCTGGTTTGTAATAACTCTAATATATTACTCTGTTAAGAGTTTAAACTTATGCTATTGAATCCCTGTGTTCTGTAATGTTACCGAATCATACTGTGATCCTCCGTGTTTGGAGTTGAACTTAACTTTGATCGTGATCTGAGGTTAGTTTAACCCTAACCCAGGGGGTGCTACAGGTTTTGGTATCAGAGCAGGACTGCTTGTAGGAAACCCTTTTATTGGTCGATGTTGAGTCTAGAAGTTGACAAAACTACTTGAAAGTTAAAAAACTATTTGCAGAAACTCTGACTAGGATTCTTTTTACTCCTTCTCCGGTGTGTTTCTGTTGCTGGAGTTTCTCTTACCTTATTTGGTTTGAAAAGGTTTTCATTCCTTACCTTATATCTCAAAACTTTTAGGATCATGGTTTTGGGGTTGTTCTTCTAAAAAGTACTCCGTACTTGGTTGCTATTCTCAGAGTTCCAAGATATCTCAGTTTTGCTTGGTATGTAACATCTTAGCATTCCATTGTCATGGTTTGTAAGTCAGCTGGTTAGTGTATACTTTAGTATGCTTTGGTACTACCATGCCTGATAAGATGATACCTTTATATCAAGTACTCTTTGTTCATCTTTCCGTCTTGTTCTTTTGGATCCCTTGTCTGACCTTCCTCTTGTTCTTTCAGGATGGGTGCCACTTCTCGTGCCCGTACCCGTGCTCATGCACGTGGTGCTGCAAATGAGGGTGAATCTTCCAACCTTCCTCCACCACCGTCCATGGTTCAACTCATGGCCATGTACGAAACCAACCGTGCTGACAACATGAGGCTCCTTGAAAGGATTGAGCGCAACACAGCTCAACGCCAGAACAATCAAGTTGGAATCAAGGACTTCACACGTCTCACTCCGCCAGTTTTCAATTACTCCACTGAGCCACTTGATGCGGACTACTGGCTTCGCACCATGGAGCGCAAACTTCAGGTTGGTCATGTCGCTCAAGCTGATTGGGTGACTTTTGCTGCCTATCATCTGGAGGGAGCAGCCAACTCCTGGTGGGAAAATTTCCTAGCTATGCAAGAAGCTCAACATGTTGTTACATGGCAAGAGTTCAGTGAAGCCTTCCAAGCTTATCATATTCTGGAGGGTCTGATGGATCAAAAGAGGGAGGAGTTCCTCAAGCTTAAGCAGGGCACTAGTTCCGTGTGTGATTACTAGCGCAACTTCAATCGTCTTGCCTGCTATGCTACTGAAGAGGTCTCCACTGATGTTAAGAAGCAAGCTCTGTTTCGCAAGGGACTGGATCCTGAGGTTCTTCGTGATCTCCATCTCATGGACTTCGTTAATTTCCAAGGTCTTGTCATCAAGGCTATGAAAGCCGAGAGTGGGAAGGTGGAGTATGAAGAAACTCGTAAGCGTCCTCAGGAGGGTTACAACAAGGCTGGTTCTGGTAATAAGAAGCGTCGTGTCTTCATGCCTTACAGTGCTGTGCCACGTGCTCCTTATATTCCAAGGACTTCTGGATATGCTCCTCGTTCGAATGCTACTCCAAGAAATGCTGGTGGATCAAATTATCCTGCTGCTGGTACTGGATCAGGCCTCATATGCTTTAATTATCACCAACTTGGTCACTATGCAAGAGACTGTCCTCAAAAGGGTACTGCCGAGAAGGCACAACCAGCAAAGAAGAATGATAAGTATCTAGGTGCTGGAAAAGGACGCCTGAACCACATCTCTGCTGAGGAGGCTCAGGAAGATCCAAGCGTCATCATGGGTACGCTTCGTATCAATCAAATTCCAGCTAAAGTTTTGTTTGATTCTGGAGCATCGCATTCATTCCTGTCACAAGCTTTTGCTCAAATGCATGGGATAAGTTTTGAGGGGTTATATGTTCCTCTGCTAGTTCAGTCTCCTGGTTCTAGGTGGTGTTCCACCATGGTTAGCCATGGGAATCTAATCGAAGTTGCATTTCAACTTTTCCCCACTTCTTTGATCGCCCTCAAGTCAACTGACATTGACATCATTTTGGGCATGGACTGGTTGAACCGTTATCAAGCCATTCTCGATTGTACAACCAAGTCTGTGACTCTGACTAGTCCCATTGGCATAACAGTCAAGTACTGGACAGTAGGGTCACTATCTCCTTCAGCTGTTTCTATTCCCAAAGCAGAGTTGTATGCTCTTGAAGCTTTACCTCTGTTAGAGATCCAAGATGTTTCCATGGTCTGTGAGTTTCCGGATGTCTTTCCTGAGGAGTTGCCTGGCATGCCACCTGATCGAAGTATGGAGTTTGTCATAGAGCTAGTTCCTAGAACTGCTCGTGTTTCTAAAAGACCTTATCGTATGCCTCCTCATGAGCTTGTGGAGTTGAAGAAGCAATTAGAGGAGTTAGAAGTAAAAGGATACATTCAAACCAACACATCTTCTTGGGGATGTCCTACCATCTTTGTCAAGAAGCGGGATACCAATATACCGCGTCTGGTTGTGGATCATCGCCCACTCAATGCTGTGACTATCAAGAACAAGTATCCTCTCCCTAGGATCAATGATCTCTTTGATCAGTTAAGTGGCGCCACTGTCTTTTCCAAAATGGATCTAAGGTCAGGGTATCACCAGATAAAGATCCATAAGGAAGATATTCCAAAGACTGCTTTCACCACTCGTTATGTTCTTTACGAGTATACAGTCATGTCCTTTGGTCTTACTAATGCTCCAGCCACTTTCATGCGACTTATAAACTCTGTCTTCATGGAGTATCTTGACAAGTTCATCGTGGTCTACATCGATGATATTCTGGTCTATTCCAAGACTGAAGAAGAGCATGCGGAACATCTTCGTTTGATGTTAACCAAACTCCGAGAACATCGTCTCTATGCCAAGTTTTCCAAATGTGAGTTTGGGTTACAAGATCTCATATTTCTTGGTCATGTTGTTTCCGCCCAAGGGGTTACTGTTATCCCCGATAAGGTTCAAACTATCCTCGACTGGGAGTCTCCTAAATCCGTCAAGGATGTCAAAAGTTTTCTCGGGATGGCTGGTTATTACCGTCGATTCTTCGAGAACTTCTCCAGGATTGCAAAGCCGATGACTGATCTTCTTAAGAAGGATAAGAAGTTTGAATGGTCTGATAAGGCTGAGGAAAGCTTCCAGTTATTGAAAACCAAGTTAACCACCGCTCCGGTGTTAGTTCTCCTAGACACTAGCAAATACTTTGTTGTCTTCTGATGCTTCCCACCAAGGTCTTGGATGTGTGTTGATGCAAGATGGGCATGTGGTGGCTTATGCCTCCCGTCAGATAAAACCACATGAGAACAACTACCCAACTCATGATCTTGAGCTTGAAGCTGTTGTTCATGCTCTTAAGCAATGGCGACATTACCTTCTCGGTAGTCATTGCGAGTTATATTCGGATCATCAGAGTCTGAAGTACCTTTTCACACAACCTGATCTGAATCTCAGGCAAAGAACATGGTTGGAACTCCTCAAGGACTATGATTTGGGTCTCAACTATCAACCTGGGAAAGCCAATGTCGTTGCTGATGCGTTAAGTCGTAAGTCTTATTACAACAATTTGATGATCAAACAATCTCAACCTTCTCTTCATGCGGAATTTGCTCGATTGAATCTTGAAGTAGTTCCTCGTGGATTCCTTTCTACTCTTGAAGTGAAATCTTCTATAGAGTACGACATCAAGCTTGCTCAGAAACATGATTCTGAAATTGCTGAGATCAAAGGGAACATTGCCAGCGGAGTTGCTAAGTGCTTCTCTGTTGATAAGAAAGGTACTGTTTACTTTGGTAACCGTCTGGTAGTGCCGAAGAGAACAAAATTGAGGGATTTAATTCTCCAAGAGGCTCATGAATCACCTCTTTCTATCCACCCTGGAGGTACCAAGATGTATCAGGATCTTCGTCAAAGATTCTGGTGGTCTGGTATGAAGAAGGATATCGCTCGTTTCGTTGCTGAATGTGACGTTTGTCATTGCATCAAAGCTGAGCACCAAAGACCCGCTGGTCTCCTGCAATCACATAAGATACCTGAGTGGAAATGGGATGAAGTTGGTATGGATTTCATCACTGGCCTTCCTAAGACTCAGAAAGGAAATGATGCTATCTGGGTAATCGTTGACTACCTGTCCAAGGTTGGTCACTTTCTACCTATTCGCTAGAGTATCAATGCTAGTCAGCTAGCAGATCTTTATATCTCTCGAATTGTTGTTCTTCATGGGATTCCGAAGAAAATTTTCTTTGACCATGAGAGTTTGTTCACCTCAAGGTTCTGTCCAACCTTCCAAGCTGCTATGGGAACTCTCCTCTCCTTCAGCACATCCTATCATCCTAGTACCGGTGGTCAAACCGAAAGAGTGAATCCAATCCTTGAAGACATGCTAAGAGCGTGTGTCATATCTTTTGGCAAGAACTGGGAGAAATGCCTTCCTTTTGCAGAATTCTCCTACAACAACAGTTTCCAATCCAGTATTGGTATGGCACCTTTCCAATTTCTATATGGAAGAACGCGTCGTACTCCTTTGAACTGGTCAGAAACCAGCAAAAGAAAGTTCTTCGGTCTGGATATGATTCAGGAAGCAGAATATCAAGTTCGTATCATTTGAGATCGTTTGAAAACTGCTCAGTCTCATTAGAAAAGCTATCATGATCGTCACCATCAACATATTGAATATGAAGTCGGTGATCAAGCTTATCTCCGGGTTACTCCTTTGAAGGGTGTCCATCGTTTCGGTATCAAAGGCAAACTGGCTCCTCGCTATGTTGGTCCTTTTCATGTTCTATCCAAGCAAGGTAACCTCACATACAAGTTGGAGTTGCCTGCAAATTTCCCTGAGGTGCATGGCGTCTTTCATGTGTCACAACTCAAGCGTTGCTTCAAAGATCTTGTCCGTGGTGTTGATCACCAAACTCTTGATCTCCAAAAGGATCTGACTTATCGTGAGTATCCTATTCGTATCCTTGATGAAGCCGAGCGCAAAACTCGTCGTCGAAACCTCAAGTTCCTGAAATTTCAGTGGTCTCATCACTCCGAGGATGAAGCAACCTGGGAACAAGAAGATCGTCTTAGATCTGAGTACCCTGCCTTCTTTTCTAAAACTTAGGAATCTCGGGTCGAGATTCTTGTAAGGGGGGTAGAGCTGTAACAGCCCATGTTTGTATTATATGTACTCAGTACTTAAGCATGGCATGCATCCATTTAAATCATCCAAATAAATGCATGTGATCAAGTGTGTTGAATTAATGCAAAACCTAAACCCTAGTTTCTTCCCTCTCTTTGAAACCATATTCAAATAGTTTGAATTTTGAAAATCACAAAATATTTGGAGCCAAAAGGATTAATAGGGCCCCTGAAACATTTCAAATATTTTTAACAAAGTCTTGCATTTCTGAATTATTCAAAACAGTAAGTGAATTTGAAACTACAAAACTAAATCAAATCAGAAAAAGGAAAATCTTCTGTTAAAAAATGAGCGGAGAGCAAGCAGTAGCGACCCAGCAAGCCTCCTCCCTCCCTTCCTTTCCCTTGGCCCACTTAGCAAAGCAACCAACGGCGGTACCCTTCGTCGTCTTGTTCATCGTCGTCTCAGCCATTTGGATCGTCGGAAGCAGCTCGGTGGCCGCTTCTTGCATTAAGAACCCTACCCTGCCGCCGTGGAGAACCCTAACCCCTTCTTCCCCCTCGCGCGCTCCTTCTTCCTCCTGCGGCCCAAACCCTAGCCTCGGGCTCCGCCGCGTCCTGCCGTCTCCGGCCGTCCCGTGCACCGTGGAGTGGCCTGGGAGAAGCGCTGCATCACCATCGTCGTCTTCGCCAAGACAAGCACGCCGGAAGGAAGCTGTCTGGCCGGAATCGAGCTCGAACTCAACGCCGGCCGCCGCAGTCAAGTTTTCGATTCCCCTTCCTCCGGCCTCCCCTTGCTTCAACGACCTCACCGACGTGACCGTGGTGAGCCAGCGGTCCTCCTGGACCTTCTCCCTTGCCCCCACTCTCTCTGGTTTGCTGTCTCACCGTGCGCCTCTGCCAACCGCCGCAGCACATGGTCGTCGGCGATGCTCCGGTGACCAAATCCGGGCGGCGCCACCACTATAACGTCCGTCTCGGCCCCCTCTTTCGAGCGAGACCAACCACGCATCCAAAGATGCCGCTAATTGCTCGCCCCTATCTCGATCTGAGAGGATCAGCCATTGATGACATCATAGTGACATCATCATGATGCAATAAATCTTTTTCTGTTTATTTAAATGTTTTCAGTAATTCATTTCTGTAATAGATAAATGCTGACAGGTGGGCCCTGTCTGTCAGGGTTTTAACATTTTTTAAATCATTTCTGAAATTAATAAAAGTCTGACATGTGGGCCCAAGTTGGAAATAATTTAAATATTCCAAAAATAATTTAAAATGAATTAAAATTTGAGAAATTCATAACTAATTCATTTTAAATCAGAAAAATACAAATAATATATCAAAATGTTCAGAAAAATGAGAGATATCTAACAGAGCTATAATCATGCATTGTTAAGCAACTTACATGACAAGTTTAATTAGAAGAACATAGTAACCCCTCACAGGTGATTCCGGAGTTTCCCTGAATTAGGGTTTTCAACCCTCGGAACCCCGTTCAAGTTGTCAAGCATGCCTTAGGGTTTCATTTCAATGCAATTTAACTTGTCATATCATCCATATTGATTGAGCATTGCACATGTCATGTATTTAATGTTGCTTCTCCCTTTCCGGTATTTTGTTCTTCGCGATAGGATCCAAACCCGAAGTTGAAGTCAACAACACCGAAGATCCGTACCTGTCTTCTGACGGACAAGGCAAGCGTATTCTCTCATTCTGAACCTACTTTTACAAAGTATATTACTTTCACGCTATGATGCACACGATTCCAATGTGGTCTTTTGTCAGTAGTTAGGGTTACCTATCTGCTGTATAGTTTCCCCGTTGTAGCCTTATACTCCTGATCCACTGCTCCTAGCATACCTAGGTTTGGCATCTGAGCGTTGCTAGAGCTTCTGAGATCGACAGCTTAGCCATGCATAGTATCAACGTCTGATCTATCCGAACGATGAATCAGAAGTGCTGGAGAATCTAGAAAGGTAGGAGTTGGTGACATTCTCGAAGGAGATAACTAAATATGCTAAGGCTTGCATGGGAGGCCACGTTGGTTGTGGTTTTTGTAGTCCCATGCTCGCCACTACTAGGAACTGAGTTCTTACCTTTGGAACCAAGACTAGCGTGCAACCACACGGGGCCTGGACAACCTCATGACTGACTAACTTGCCTAGTAGATTCCATGAGTCACATAGTTCGAGCGTTGCATTCGACATATGCATAGAAAATCTTTTGAAAGATTTGTCGGGTGAAGTTGGTGCATTCATAACAGGTAGGGAAGCATGGACCTGGTAGCTTGGGGTAGATAGCACCCCTGGTAAACCAACCTCGCCTCACATCTTTAAGTACCGGCTTCGGGATTTGACCCGTTACAGCGGAATCATACTTATTGCGTGACTCATGGTCTCGGCGAAAGCAAGGTAAAGGTCGTGGTCAACCACCCTCTGCCGGCCTTCCAAGGAAGAGGGCTAATAATTTGGCATTAAGAGTCGGTTGGTGCGTGCGGGTAAAGTTGTACACCCCTGCAGGGTTAAATCTTTTCGAAAAGCCGTGTTCACGGTTATGAATGACTTGGCGATCGGACTTAAGATCATAGATAACATTAACCACTATAAAACTTGCTGATCCACTTGTGCTTAAGGATGCTTCCTCCGGGTTGAGGGGGTGATCCTAGATAGGAGATTCTGATGAAGCTGGTGGTTACCAAGATGTGATGAACAAGATGAAGAAGTCATTATCTTATCTCTTTTAAAAGATTGTGAGTAGACGAGCCTCTTCTCTCTCTTGTTTTCAAATAAAGATTGCTTTCCGCAAAAGAAAATCCAAAGAAAGCCTTTCTAGCCATAGCATGTAGATACTAGGTTATCTAATTCTTGTGGAGTACATTCTCGTACTCAGCCTTGCGCCATTGTTGTTTTTCTACAGAGGATCTGGTTGCAACTGAAGGTGGCTTCTACGTTGACATCGACGAGTAGTTGGGGGTCCCAGGTAGCAGCCTGAGGACTATGGGATGGACATCACTTTTGTTAATGGCCACTTAGGCATTTTGCTAAGTTGTTGTTTAGAACAACATAATTTGCTTTCGCTGTGTGATGTAATGTTGGGTCTATGACCTCTGGTTTGTAATAACTCTAATATCTTACTCTGTTAAGAGTTTAAACTTATGTTGTTGAATCCCTGTGTTCTGTAATGTTACCGAATCATACTGTGATTGTAGCATCCCAATTGTCTAACAATTGTAATGCTACTTGGTCTAGTAATATAATGGCTACTTCAAACATATAATTGTTGCATCATAATTATATCATGCTCATGTCATCATGCCACCTTGCAATTGAGCATCATATAAAACCCTTTTCCATTTGGTTCTTATCTCATATGCATTATTAATTGTATTTGCCTCTTGATATTGTATTTGGTTCTTGATATATTGTTTAAATGCCCAAGTTGAGTTGGGGGCATATCTTTTAATCCACTCCACCACCTTTTCTTTCACCACCTTATAACTCCACCATCCAACTAAATATGAGCTTTGCACTTTATTTGAGTTTACCTCCAGCTCATGTGGGTTGGGATGGATCCAATTCTTTTCCACATGCTCTCATCTTGGCATCATGTTGTTTTCACATTATTGATATATGAGAGCCACATGGCCATCTTTGCATGCCTTGTGAGTGGAACCTTTTTCCTAGCTCCCATATGGATTATTATGGATTTATGCTCATGTTGGGATATTTTTGGGGACTATTAAGCATCTAGTGGTATATACACACTAGCAAGTCCTAATTTTAGTCAAATATGATCATCTCCATCTATTCCACTTGGGACTTTCTTTAAATCATTTGCTTGGCTTTAATCCACTTGTGGGAATGCATAAGATTAATGCCATGTGATATAATTGTTTTCACAAGAAGAAACATGGTATTAAATACTTTGCATGGGCCATGCAAATACACCTTTTTCTAGCCTTTGGTTTTTATTTGAATTTTTAGTGAATCTTTTCCCCATATCTCCCTCTACCCCTCTTATGTTTGATCTTGCTTAAAACCATATCACCACATCCCTCTCTTTTCTTGTCTTGATCATGTTGGTGCTTGGCATGTGCTTGGCTTGAACTTGACAAAAGCAACCCTAGCTACCTTTTCACTCATCTCTCTTAGCCCTCATCTCTCCTCTCTCTTTACCACCCTAATCTAAACCCACACTTCCATCTAATCTAAACCATACCCCCCTAGTACCAAACCTTAGCTACCACATCACCCCTCTCGGCCTCTCTCTTCTCTCTTCCTAGCTGGCCCACCTGGACACCTACTCCCCCTGCCCTAGCTATCCTAACCCGAGCCATACCCCTCCTACCCAACCCTAGCTCCAACCCGAGCTCCCTCTACCCCTCCCTCTCTCTAGCTCTCTCTCTGCCACCCTAGCCCCACCACCCTCTCCTCCCTACCTTGGGCCACCTGCCAGCTCCCCATCACCACCTGCCCTGCCCTGCCCGACCGAGCACGTGAGGAGAGGAAGGAGGGAAAAAGGTGGCCGAGCCACCTTTAACCTACCCACTCCCCACGGCATCTTCCCTCTCTCTGCTTTATCTCCCTCTCGGCTCTCCTCTGGCCTCTCCAGATCTGGCCGAGGCGCCCTGCCCTCTCCCCTCTCTTCTCCATCGCCACCGTCTACACCATCGCCGGCAACCCTCGGCCTCCTCTCGGCTACACCGTACCAGGCGACGAGCGCGACGTGGAGGTGATCGAGGAGTACAAGGCGGACCACCTGCTTCGCCCGGCACCCTTAGTGAAGGAGGAGCCCCAGGACGCTGAACACCGTCACCGCCCGAGCGAAACCCTAGATCCTCTGGCCGTCTGCCTCGATGCCGATCCACTGCGCCTCGAGCCGATCCTCCACCACCGACACACTCTCGGTGAGCCATCCGACCCCGCTGACACCTCCGTCCTCGCCGTAGCTCGCTGTTCTCGCCGGACCAAACGTCGAGCGCTCTCGGTGCGTCGTGTGCGCGTGCGTCCTCTGCGTCGCCGCGTCGCGGAGAGCCTCATCTAGCTGCCCTTCCCCCTCCTAGCAACTCCCCTAGCCCTACCAAGACTGGCTCGCTTTTCAGCGCCCGCCGTCGAGTTCGATCCCACCCATTTGTCGCGCCGATCCGTCCATGGCGAAGAGGAACAGTACGGGCCATGGTCGTTTTCCGCTTAACCCCCTGCCTCTTTTTCTGCATCAACCCGCGGTCCACCAGTCCCACCTTCCAGCCCCCCAGACTTTTTGCAAAAAGGTACCCAGTCTTTCGGTTTCATCAACCCGCGCTCCCTCGCTGTGCCGCGTGGCAGACCCGCACCCGTCCGCTGGCGTGTGGACCCGCGTGTGCTCTGGACCCACCTGTCACTCTCTGAGGCTGGACTGGCTCGCGGTGGCAGAAGGATTTCCGTGCGCCTGTGTTGCCCAGTCAGCATGGCCCCACTGGTCATTGGCTGTGGCTAGCTCTGGGCTAAGTAACAAAAACTTTTCTGTTTGTCTGTTTAATTCAAATCTTTTCAAATTTAATTTAAATTCAAATTTAAATCTGTTTTTAAATAACTTTTGAAATATAAATCCAAATAATGCAAATAATATATGTTTTGAGATCAGAAAAATATGAGGAATTCAAATATGCCCTCCAAAATCTATTTTGAACACTTTATTTTTCAAGTTAATTTAAATTACATTAAAATGCCCTTTTATCTTAATTAATTAATAACTTCTGATTTATAACTCCAAATTTAACAAATAATATGTCTAAAATGATTAGCTCGACGAGACCTTTCTGTTTATGCATTCCATGGTTTGATTTGAAGCATGCATCATATAAATATAAAGAGTACAGCAACTAATATGAGGATAAAATGAGGCTAAAACTCAATAAAATGGTTTATTCTTGTATTTCACACCTCACCCATGCCATGCTACTTTTGCCATGCAAATTGTGCATCATTCATCATGGCATGATTGTTTGCTTGTCGCATTTTATTCATATGCTTGCACACTTTATTTATGTTGGCCCTTGTTTGTTTGGTTCTTCTTCAAATAGACGCTGAGCAGGGGATATACCAAGAAAACCAGGAGCACTACCCAGATCCTTCTCTCGCTTCAACTGAGCTGCCAGGCAAGCACTACCACATGCTTGCATACATATAGTACCTATTGCCTCTATCTTATTCTTGCATCATTGAGTCACGATTGCTTTAATCTGAATCCCAAGTATTGCATAGCCTTTACTTTTAAACCCCACCGAAGCTTGTTCCTCCATCCCATGAGCCATTACTATAGGAGTTGTTTGAGCCATGCGAGTCGTAGAACAGCATGTGTAGGGTATGTGAGTGTCTGTTGGATAACGAGGTACCTAAACAACTTAACCTGAGTAGTAATGGGATAACTAATGAAAGTGGCATCGGTGAGCCATATTTTCTATTTGGTTTTTCAGGCTCACTTGTGTCCCGTAGGACCCCGAGTACTTGATTCCTGTTCCTTGAATATTCGCGCTATCCACATCCGGGAGGCCTTATGGACCCCACAGCGAGCTTGATTCATTCTTATTTCTTGGGGCCACAAACTAGTTTGAGGTTTTATTTACTATCCTGTACTTATGCCATGCTTTCTGCTTTATTTAAATTGTGCGAGTCACTTTGTCTTTATTTAGGTAAGCGGAGTGTTTTCGCGGTATCGACAAGCCCAGTCACACTTTCGGGTTCCCAGTCGTTTACAGCCATTGACGCAAACCTTGAGTCCGTCTCGAAGTCGGCCAACTTCGTCGCGGGTAGCTTAATGGGGTGGCCCCCTAAAATATTTCTGAATCCTGTGATCGCTTTGTTGTGACTGCCTCGTTGGTTTTGATTTGGTTTTTCCGAGGTTGATCGAGTGTGTGTTGCCATTTGTGCACCCCTGCAGGGTAAAACTTTCTGAAAGCCGTGTCCGCGGTTATGGACGACTTGGAGCACAGTTTCTCGATCATAGACAAGTATAACTAAAGTACCGCTTTTAAATGGACTAAACAACTGACTAGTAAATAGTGCAACACTCATGGAATGATTAATAAAACTGCCAACGGATGGGGGTTGTTAAATCCGCTTCCTCGATGGCGAGGAGGAGGATGGATCTGTGGACATTACCATTATAACTGTTGTTATTAATTCACGGACATCCGTCTATCTATGGTTAGGCGGATGGTTAGCGAGTATCTATAGAATTGCTAGGGTTTATCTTTTTGCAATTCGTCACCCAGGTTGTGTCCCCTTTAGAGGCATAAAGACTTCTTGAGTACCCTAGGGTCTCACACGATAAATTGTTTGATTCAGATGAGCAGGTAAGCTCGCAAGATGGATACGGGTGGAGGAGGCAGACGATGTGGTCAACGATCATTCGGTGTAGAGATTAGGAGCGAGGATCCGTGAGATCGTATGAAGTGCCTTATTTATGGGGCATCTTATGCCGATTTGCTTCTTATCCGTACTCGGATTTTGTCTTCCGCTTCCGCCTGATACTCTGTTGATTGATGTATGAGGAGATATCCTAAACTATTATATCTATCTAGGACATTTGGATCTTGCCGTATGGCGTTGCTATATTTCCTTTCTTTTTAGATGGAATGACTCTGAGAACCATTGTATGGTGGCTTGCATACATACTCATTTGTGTATGTAGTTGATCCCTTCGCTTGCCGATTACGCCGCCCGTTCTTGTCCCGATGTTTGGAAATGGTTGGGACGGCCGAAAGGTCTACCTGTGAGTGGCATTTGGGCCCCACCGTACTATTTCAACCATTTCTGCTCATCCAGGCTTGTAACTAGGAGCTTAATTCACCGAGGTAGTTACAGTGATCCTCCGTGTTTGGAGTTGAACTTAACTTAGATCGTGATCTGAGGTTAGTTTAACCCTAACCCCGGGGGTGCTACATTCGGGTACATCGCCTCCTGTTCCTTTTGGCGTCACGCATTAACTTTGTACGTCAGCCCTTGCTTTGGGCGTCACCCGGCCCCTTTTATGTCACCCGGCGTTGCCCTTCTCTTTTGACCACGCTTTACCATGGTCCCTCCTGAACCTCACTCGGAAAGGCGCCACTCGTCCTATCTGACTCGGCCCTTCCTCGGGAGACTCGGCTCATTGGTTCCTGCAAGATTAACAACTTTGTTTTATACTGGACGGCATAGTTCATATGTCGGCCGCACACGATTCTCTCTCCTGGCCGTACTTACTCGGCCTGGTTCTTTCTTTACTCAGAGCTAGCCAAGCTAGGCTGTGTTTCACCCCTTGTGACCCTACCGGGGGTTATCCCCTGACATTAGTCCCCGAAGCTGGTGAGGTCTAGAAGTTCTAGCTGTTAGGCGTCTCCAGGTTCCTTTGATGTAGTTGGAACTTTTTCTTTTGTCCTTATTCATCGCTTATGGCGCACTATTCGGCGTGATTTCGCGTTCTGCCGAGTCTATCTGGCAGCTTCCGAGTCAATTCTTTGACTTTCTTGCTCGTTTTCACCTCGTGCCGAGTCATTTCGCCCAATTCCGAGTCATTTTTGGCGTGCTTCAGTCACTGGCAGCTGGTAATCATGGTTACTTGTCTCAAATTTTGTTCCAAGTTCTGGGGGCATAGTGATGGCTACGCAGTTATTCCCCGTCACTGTGGCTGTCCCATCGATCTGCGCCCCTTGTCCTTCCTTTCGTGACGTGGCAGTGGATTTTCCGTGTATTATTTCCACGTGGCACCCGCTGATTGGCTTACTCGGCTGGGTACATGGCCACACGCTGGCGACACGGCGCAGTGGGATCCCACGATTGGGGTTTTTACTGCCCATAAGTAGGGCTGAGGGGGTTACAACTTCCCCCACACCTGTTCAGTTTTCCCCTGCCTCTTCTTCTTCCTTGCGCCTGCAAAATCAAACCTCCCCCTTTGCGGTTCTTCCTTCTTCCTGTTCTTGCCCTACAATTGCTCCATTTCTCTTCTCATTCCACCACGGGTCCCTGTTCTTCCAACATCTTCCAACGGCGGAGGAGATTGAGTCTAGGAGGATCATGGACGCACGCGACGGTGCTGATGGGGCTGAGGAGCAGGAGGTTCCTGCCGGCAAGCGCGATAGCTGGAAGGGCTCAGTGGTCTCCACCGAGGAGGTCGAATGGCTCTGCTCCACCAGGCGCATTCCACTGCAGGTGGATTGTCGTCTTCCCTATGGTGAGATCTCTCCCAAACCCGATGGCAATGAGCGGGTGGTCTTCCTTTCTCATTTGAGCAAGGTTTCGCTCTGCCTGTGAGCACCTTCTTTTCCTCGTTTCTTTCCACCTTCCATCTTCAGACCCATCATCTTCCTGCCAACGCAATTGGCTCCCTTTCCTGCTTTATTTCCTCTTGCGAGGCCTATTTTGGCATTTGGCCTACAGTTCTTTTGTGGGCCAAATATTTTAGCTTTATGGTGCAAGTTGTTCCTCAGCCTGCCCCCCCCCCCTCGTGGCGAGAAGAAACCGACTCGGTGCGGTGCCACTAGCATCACACCCAGGAGAGAATCCATCTTCCCTTGGGGATCCGGGAAAGGTTGCTGTCGCCAGATGAGCATTTTCATCTCGCTGACAGGGACCTCATGTGCACCTTCATCTCACGTCGGGTAAGCCCTATCCAAGTTAGGAGCCACAAGATGTGCTTCATGAGTGGTTCCCATGACCCTACTCAGCACTCCACGAAGGAGCTTACCCACGACTCCGTGGCCCGCCGAGTAAGCTCGATCTTTAAACTGAACTTGACGGCTGATTGGGCTTGGAGTTGCCCCCGTTTAGCCGGGTCAAGCCTATCCCCTGGGTAAGTTTTCGAGTCATTAGCTTGGCTGATTCAGCTTTAGCTTGTTTGCTACTCTCTGTCCAATTTTTGTTACTTATTCTGTTTGTATTTCACATAACCTTGTTCACCAGGTTGATGACAGTATTGTCCCTCCTAGCGCTTACAATGAGGATCACTCCGACTCTGACAAAGTCGAGTACGACTTGGAGTGCTTCATGCCCATTTCGCATACGGCTGCTGCTTCAGCTTCGGGTAAGAGCCAATCTCGAAACCCCTTACAAGATTGGTCTGACGATGATGAGGATGATGATTGTACGATTTTGGAGGTACTTGCCTTGTGACCTTAGCCTTCTAACTTATTCGAGTAAGCCCGTCATTTACTTATGCAGCTGGCCAGGTACATGACACTCCTCCTCTCACCGTTGGCGGAGTCGGCAAGATCCCCGTTGCCAAGCCGAATAAGCAACGTGGGGCCTCCTCCAGTACTCAGCTAGCCAAGAAGAGAAAGGCCACTCCCGCTGCACCTGCTTCTGCCACGCTGGCTGAGACCCGGAAAGCTGCTGGGTGCCAAATCTCGCGTCGTCCACCGCGCGATCCGGTCATCACCGGGTAAGCTTTGGTGTTCTGCTTACATTAAGTTTTTCCTTCTTATACGTTGCCACAATTTTCTTATGTGTGTCTTATTGTTTTCAGTGTTGCGCCTCTGTCGGCTAACCAGGCTGCTCCTAGCATCGCCTCGCTGCTAAGGCCTGCACCTGCTCCGACTGATTCTACGGCGCAGAAACTCGTCCGAGTCGAGGCTCCCACTGTTGAGGCTCATGCTTCTCAGTGTCAGTCAGACCCGGTGGCGCACCCAGCGAAGGAGACTCGGCCCAGCACCCTTGGCGCTGGTCAGGAACAACTTCCTGATCTTGGTGCCAGTGACACTGGCGCCGAGAAAACCTCCGCCACCAGTTCCTCTGGCATTAGACCTCCAGATGGTGCACATGAAGAACTTTCTGATCTTGGTGCCGGCAAAAATGCTGAGCCCAGTCAGTCGGCTCCCCTTACTTCTCCAAATAAATATTATCACTCTCCTCTTCTGTCAAAGAGCCAGACCCGGCCTACGGCTCCTGGTTCGGCTCGCACTTCATCAGGCAAGACCACCTCCACCAAGCAAACAACTTTGGTTAGCACTCCGGGTACTGCTCCTCAGATCTGGCCCCCGACATTGGCAACAATGATTGCTTCAATGGGTAAACTGGGCAGGTCCGTGGCTGCCGGGTCAGGTGATGGCTCTAAAGTTGTTGCCCTTCACACTAGTGCTGCTGCCACCCGCGCCAATGTGGGAACTACCCTGAAAATGGGGCAAGTTCTCACTCGGACGCTCAGTGGGAATGGCCTTGGTTCGGCTGAGCCTTATGCTTTGGCGTGGAATGTAGCTGGCGAGCAAGAGGTCAGTACCCGTGGTGGCAAGAAGCTGGTGCTGGGCCCCAAGGTCGTCTCTGATATGACCCAGCAAGCCCTCGCCTTAATGGCCCGTGCTGACGAAGTGAACGAGGTAAATGATTTTTCTACTCTTTCACGTCAATGAGTATTTCTGTTATACATATCACCTAGTCCCCGAGGTTACTGCCGAGTGAGGAACTTACTCGGCTGTAAGCTCTTAAGCAATAACTTAGTTTTTATTTCCTTATGCCAAACTTGCATGTTAGACTTTCGATCCCTAGCCCCCGAGGTTACTGCCGAATGAGGAACTTACTCGGCTGTAAGCTCTAAGATAGGAGTCACTCTTTATCCGGCTGGGAGCTTGACCTTTCCCTTTACTCACTATCTTTTTTCCTTGTGCAGCTCACGCATAATGAGCGCACCAAGGTGCATCAAGCTCACCTCCTAGAGCACCGCAAACTCGAACTTGCTTATGAGAAACTGCAGATCAACACCCAAGGCCAAGGTAATCTTCTTAACCGCCATAACTTCATTCGATGTTCCTGTCTTTGCTTCACTTTCTTAGTATTTTCTTGCTCTTTTCCCACAGCTTCTGCCCAGTCCACTATCAAGGCGCTCCACTCGTAGATCAGCGAGATGGAGAGTAAGTTTTGCTTTCCTCATGCTGTTTTGTGCTCATGCCATTTTCTTGCCTTATTATCTTGGTAGGTCAAAATATTTCTGTTGCTGCTGACGAGTATTTTGTTCCGAATAAGCAGAGAAGCACCAAGCCAAACTCCAGAAGGAGCGGGACGAGGTGACTCGGCTGAAAAAGCTGATGGCCGACATGGAGCAGAAACACTTGGCTAAGGTGAAGGGTCTGAAGGAAGAGCTTGCCGAGAAAGATGACCAACACTCCACCGGCGCCGAGAAAACCAGAGAGCTACTCAAGGAGGCCGAGTCGGCAGTTGAATCAGCGAATCTGGATTTGGACGCACTCCAAGCCAAGGCCAAGGCTTGGCAAACCAGACTCGCCACCATCAAATCTTTTCTCGGTAGTGAGTTCTTACTCTTTTTTGCACTGTGCTTTCTTGTTCTTGACTTTGTCATTTTTGTTTGTTACTTTGCTAAGATTCTCTTTTGCTTGCAGAGAATTTTCCCGAAGCGAATTTGTTCGCTATTCGGGCCATGAAGAAGGTGAGAGCCGAGTCTGGTGCTCCAGCTGATGGCGAGGTGACCAACGATGAGAATCTCGAAGCACTGTGGGAGCGCGTCCAGACCCTCAAGTCCTGCGGCGTGGACTTGATCAAATCGGCTATTCATGTGTTCTGCATGCTCTGGCCGGATGAAGATGCGCCCGCACTCATCGAGCCCCTTGCTGAAAAGCTCCTTCAGACCAAGGACAGGCAGGATCAGTGGCAAGAGTCGGACGGCCGAGCTACAGCAGATGAGGCCCTTTCCTTCGTGCTCTCTTGGTACGAGGACATCAATCTTGATGTGCTCGGATGCATAAGGGGGGATGGGAAGTGGATAAATGATCCTGAGTTGATCAAGAGACGCCAGGAGCGAGCCTACGCCATGATCGAGTACACCATGGTACATGCTTGGTGCGATGGGCCCAGCTTTCTCGATCTTGGCGACCCACTCGTCGAAGTTGCTGATGAAGAGGGTACCAACAACGAGGCCAACGAGTCAGACGATCCTGAAGACCCGGCTACTGATTCCATTGACTCGGCAGATGCTCGAAGCGATGCTCCTAGCTCCAAGACTGCTCCTCCGAGTCCTGCTGCTTCTTAGACTGGATAGGACAAATACTTGAACTTTGATTAGATTTTTTTGAGGGTAAAACAGTAGGGGAAAACCCCACTGCAATTTTTATAGATCATAATGAGTTACATAAGTAAATATTTACATGTCCAAGTCCACCTCAGAGAGGGAAAACAAAACAAGGCTAACTATGTCCTATCCAAATTGTTGTTGATCCAGGCTTTGAAATCCTGGAAGTACGTTTTCTTGATTCTGAACAGAACCCATCTTAATTCTTTAGAAACAATAGCCCTCCATTCATCAAGGGAAGCACGCTTATTGTTAAAGATTTCATTGTTTTTGAAAATCTAGATGCCTCATGCCCCCAGAATAATAATTTCCATTGCAAAGGGGACTTTTAGTCTAAGCTTTATATCAGCCAAAGCCTCAAAGACAGTTAAATCATTATCCCTGACAGAGCAGATGTCATCCCAACATGCTTTTGCAAAAGGGCAGTCCCAAAATAAATGATTTAAGGTTTCCTCACTGATGCAACCAGAAAACACACAATTATATGAGGTCAGAGAGAATCTTTTTCTCTTCAAAAGGTTTTTGGTGTTTAGTCTATCAAGGATCAAAATCCAGAAGAATAACTTGTGTTTTGCTGGCAAGAAGACTTCCATAACCAGGAGAAAGAAGGTTGAACTGCAAAATGCCCAGATAAGGAAGAATAGGCCTTTTAACAGAGAAAAAGCCACTTCCCCAAATGTAGCTCCAATTGTCTGTTTCTCTCTGAATCCCCTCACTGAAAATGTGTTCCATGCACTGATAGTCAGAATAAGCTTGCTGAGACAGAGGAAGAAATAAATGGTATTGCATGTTGGGTATCTGAAAAAACTCACTAACAGAGATACGTGGATTTTTTGCAAAAGACAGTAAGTGAGGAAACTTATGCTGCAGGCATTCTTCCTTCCACATATCAGTCCAAAAGAGGGTGGACTTGCCATCTCCCACCGAGCACTTTGCAATTCCTTTGAAGATGTCAACTAGCTTCAGGTGAGCTTTCCACCAAAAGGACCCCTCTAAACTTCTTCCTGGTAGTTTTCCATTGCTATAGTAAGTGTTCCAGACAAGATGAACCCAAGGAATATCTTTGTGGTTATAGAATTTATCGAAATTTTTCAAAGAAGAGCCGAGTTTTGAATATTAATATCAAGAACACCCAAGCCTCCATGAACCTTTGGTCTACAAACTTTATTCCAGGCCACTAACGCTTGTCCTCTAGCTTGGATATCAGTGGTTTTTTTCCTCCACAGACATTGCCTCATGTACTTGATCAACTAATCTTTAATAGTGACAGGAAGTTCAAAGCAACTCATATAATAAATGGGAAGGGAAACTTTGATTAGATCCTCGGTATGTCGGGTACAAATGTAATATACATTGCACTTATGTTTGGTTGTGTGCCTTTCTATAAGGCTTCAAATATTTTGTTATTTTCTGAGTGTGAATCATCCAAGGGCAAGTCCCCGAGTCCATTTTTCCATTTTACCCTTTCCTTGACTTTGGCTCTTGTCTACCTTTTTTGGCGTTCGACATTAGAGTTTCAAATTACTAAGGATATAGTTTGCGGGTCTGAGACTTAGATCACTTGGCCGAGGATCATTCAGCACACAATGCAATATAACCTGCAGTGGGTTAGGCAAAAAACATAGGGGCCGACTCACGTTTCTCCTTATACTTATCCGGTGTTCGTGTTTACTCGTCATGCATCCTTTCCTCTTGCTTGCCATGAAGCCGTGTTTTCGGACAACAGCATAGTCGAAGAGTTGATTTTTTTCGAGTAAACATTACTTGTTTTGGGATAAGCTTTGGGTGTCACGCTAGCCGACATAAAATAATTCAAAGGGAAAACATAAGGGGCAGTCCCCGAGTCAGTTTTTTCGAGTCATACCATTTTATTATCAGCACATAGCCGGCACAAATGTCCGACATATGAGAGTTCGAGTGATACATGCACTGCTTCTCCTAAGTGTAGAAGGGGCAAAGTAGAGCCACATTCCACGACCTTTTGGTCTCATCACCTGATCTGTCCGCCTTGTTCTTTTGTGCTTCACGAGCATCTATGAGATAATATGAATCATTGTGCAATGCTTTGCTTACAATGAATTGACCTTCCCATGGGGGTGATAACTTATGCATTCTAGCTGTGCACTGCACTAGCCTTAGCACCATATCCCCTTCTCGAAAAACACGAGGTTGAACTTTTCGGCTATGGTAGCGTTGGATATTTTGCTGATATATAGCGGATCTAGATAATGCCAGTTCCCTTGCTTTTTCGAGTAAGTCGACTCCATCTTCTTGGGCCTCTTTTACCTCGGCTTCCGAGTATTGCCTTATCCTTGGCGATTCATACTCTATGTCGGCAGGCAAAATTGCTTCTGCCCCATACACAAGGAAAAATGGTGTATAGCCTGTTGACCGATTCGGAGTTGTCCTTAGACTCCATAGCACTAAGGGTAGTTCCTCTATCCAACAACCAGGTGATATCTGGAGTGGTTCCATCAAGCGGGGTTTTATCCCTGATATAACTAAGCCATTAGCTCGTTTAACTTGTCCATTTGATTCTGGATGAGCGACTGATGCTACATCGAGTCTTATTCTTTTTTTCCCGCAGAAACGAGCAAAAGCTCCTTCAGCAAAGTTTGTGCCATTATCTGTGATTACACTGTGTGGGTAACCATATCTTAGGATGATGTCCTTTAAGAATGTGACAGCTGTTTTACCGTCCAATTTTTTGATGGGTTTCACTTCTATCCATTTGGTGAACTTATCAATCATCACCAAAATATGAGTCATGCCTCCCCTTGCTGGTTTGAATGGTCCTACCATATCTAGGCACCATACTGCAAATGGCCAAGTGATTGGTATAGTCTTTAATTCAGACGCTGGTAAATGCGACTTGGATGCATAATGTTGGAAACCATTGCATTTTCCGACTAGCTCTTGTGCCTGTGCCAATGCTCTTGGCAAATAAAATCCATGTCAGAACGCCTTGGACACCAATGCTCTTGATGATGCATGGTGCCCACATTCCCCTTGATGAATATCCAACAAAATCGCCTAGCCTTTCTCTGAGCTGATGCAACGCTGCAGTACACTATCACACTTCTCTTGTACAACTCCTTGTTGATTATGGTTTATGCGTTTGCTCTTCTTTCTGTCTGCCTTGCCAATATCTCATCATTCGGCAAGGTTCCATCCTTTAAGTAGTTGAATATTGACTATGCCCATGATGGTATTAGTGGCTTCGGGTCTGCTTCCCCATCAATTTCCATTGGCTCCGCCGACATATGTTCTGCCGACATGACCTGAGGAGTCCCCGAGTGTGATTCGGCAACCCCTGAAGTGAGCGGGTCAGTCCCCGAGTGACTCGAACCTGCCCCTGAGTCAATGTCCGTTGGTGCAACATCTGATTCTTGTATTGCCGGAATAAATATTGACTCGGATTCTGGCGAGGGATTGATCGATGGTTTTATGAGATGTTCCAATGCTATTCCTGGTGGTATTTCTTGCCGAGATGAACCTAGCTTGGATAATACATCTGCTGCTTCATTCTATGCTCTTGGGACGTGGTGGAATTCACACCCGTCAAAGTATCCCGAAATTTGTTATACATGGAAATGATATAACGCCATGTTTGCGTCCAGCGCGTCCCAATGTCCAGACACTTGCTGAATCGCCAAAACATATGATCCTTTTGATGCCAATCTCTTTGGCCACTTTGATGCCGTGGACAAGTGCTTCATACTCGGCAACGTTATTGGAAGCAGCAAAATGAATTTGTAACACATACTTGAGCTGATACCTCTTTGGCGATGTGAGCACTATCCCGGCGCCCAGACCCATTTTCGTCTTGGACCCGTCAAAATGCATTTTCGAGTAATTTAGGTCTGGTAGTGGTGGTTCGTACTACATTTCCATCCAATCTACGAAGAAATCTGCAACAGCTTGAGATTTAATTGCATCACACCTATCATACCGTGGAGTATATAGTGCTAGCTCTATAGCCTATTTTGCGACTCGGCCACTAGCATATTTGCTGCCTAATATATCCGAGATAGGCGCCTCGCATATTACCCGGATTTGGTGTTCTGGAAAATAATGTTTCAGCTTCTTTGCTGCCATATATACCCCATATGTCATTTTCTGATAATGCGGGTAATTCTGTTTTGACACAGAGAGCACTTCGCTCAAGTAATAAACTGGCCTTTGGACTGATTTTCCCTCCTCTTCATGTTCAACCACTATTACTGCACTTACAACTCTGTTGGTTGCTGCGACATAGAGCAACATTGGCTCTTTGGACAGTGGTGATACTAATATTGGTGTTGTTGCCAACATTTTCTTTAATTCATGAAAAGCGCTATCAGCTTGCTCTGTCCATGTGAATTTGTCTGATTTTTTCATCAGTTGATATATTGGTAGGGGTTTTTCACCTAGCCGACTAATAAATCTACTCAATGAGGCCAGGCATCCTATGAACTTCTGGACATCGTTGAGGGTTCTTGGCAATTCCATTCTTTCGATGGCCCTGATCTTTGTCGGGTTAGCCTCAATTCCTCGGTTGGATACAATAAATCCGAGTAACTTGCCAGCCGGGACACCAAATGTGCATTTTTCCGGGTTAAGTTTCATCTAGAATCTTCTTAAGTTTGTGAATGTTTGATGCAGGTCCTCAATTAGAGTATGACTTTACTTGGTTTTTATCACCACATCATCGATATATACTTGAACATTTTTGTCGAATTGATCTTGAAAGCATTTTTGCATGCATCTTTGATATGTTGCACCTGCATTTTCTCAGTCCGAACGGTATGGTGCGATAGCAATAAGCCCCGTACGGGGTGATAAAAGCTGTCTTTATTTGATCATTCGGATTTAGTGGTATCTGATGGAATCCAGAATACGCGTCCACAAATGACAACAACTCACACCTAGCAGTAGAATCTATGAGTTGGTCGATCCGTGGCAGGGGAAATGGATCTTTTGGACACGCCTTATTGAGTTTCGTGTAATCAATACACATGCACCATACCACTGCCACATTCGGGTCATCTTTTTTCTTTTCGACCGAGACTAGATTTGATAACCAATCCGGGTGCAATACTTCCATGATGAATCCAGCAGCTAAGAGCCTGGAAATCTTGGCAGCTATTACTTTCCTCCTATCTTCGGCGAAGCGGCGGAGGGGTTGTTTCACCGGCTTGGCATCTGGCCTTACATGAAGAGAGTGCTCAGCCAGCTCCCTCGGAACTCCTTGCAAATCCTGTGTGGACCATGCAAAGATATACCGATTCTCATGGAGGAAGCTGGTGAGCTCGCTTTCCTATTTGTCAGTGAGGCCATCCCCAATGGTAACTGTACGCTCTGGGAAAGTCTCATCCACCTGTACCTTCTTAGTCTCTTTGGTAGCTTCAAACGACACATTTCCATGCGGGTTAGTGAGTGTCGGCATGGACATTTGTGCTGCTTTGGCCAATGCTGCCACCTCCAACATTTGATGCTTTTCCTGCACTATGACCAGTGACTTGGCCAATGAAGATCCGGCCGAGGCACAAGCAATGGACCTTTTGTAATCTCCCTCAACTATAATTACCCCGCATGGGCCTGGCAGCTTCATCTTCAAGTAAGCAATGTGAGGAGTAGCCATAAACTTTGCCATAGCCGGCCTGCTGAGTAAGGCATGATACGAGCTGACTAAATTAACCACCTCAAACTCTATTGCCTCAATGCGACAATTTTCTCTGTTGCCAAATAATACGTTGACCCAAATCTTGCCAATTGGCTGACAGGACAATCCCGGCACAATGCCATGGAAAGTTGTCTTAGTCGGCTCCAGCATGTTAATGGTAATGCCTAACTTGAGCATGGTATCTTTGTACATGATGTTAATGCTGCTGCCATCATCAATCAGTACTTTGGAAAACATCACATTGATGTCCGGGCCCATGAAGGTTGGATCTAAAACGAGAGCATAACCTCCTGGGGTTGGCATGATCTTGGGGTGATCCTTTATGCTCCATGTTATTTCTTGCTCAGACCAATACATGTACTTGGGAATTGCTGACATTGTGGCATTCACCTCCATCATCCGTCGCTGCTGACTCTTTTTGTCATTCATCTCTGTGATGAAGATGGCATAGCTCTGGTGATGTTCTCTGTACTCATTTCTAGTTCCGTGGCCGACATAAGCGTCGTCACCTCTTGGATTATGCACATGGTGCACAGTTTCTCTTCTCTCTTGATTATGATACCTTGGCTGCCTGTTTTTGTATCTGTTATCCGTTCCCACGGCCTGAGCATTTCCTCATGCAGGTGGTGGAGGGGGAGGTGGTGGTAGCTTCTTACTCGGCGAATCCACTCTATCTCCTTTCTGAAACCAAGTGCATTGTCTTGTTGTGTGATTTGCTGGCTTACTCGGACTAGGCGTGTGAAATTTACACGGCTGGTCCAGCATCATCTCATAGGTATATTTCTGTCAGTCCTGATATTGCTTCCTTTGTTCATACGGCTTTTTGCCATCATTCTTTGTCACCCACTGTTGTTGTCCATTTGTCCTTTGACGTTGGCTACTTACAGAATCTGGATGATCCTGGCTCACTGCCGCAACCTGAGTCGAACCATATCTGTAGTCCAGCCTTTCGTCTCTTCTCTTGCTTTTGTATTCGAATCTTTCCTGGCGCCTTTGCGACCCGACGATGTCATAGATCTGAGTCTCAGTCATCCCATCTGCCGACATGAGCAGAGGCTGAGTCGGATCTCCCAACGCATACGAGTCAGCAATCCTTATTGTTTCTGCTAAACTTGCCGGCATATCGCTCTGTAGCCTTTGCCACAACACACTTTCGTGTCTGCAACCTTGGGCAAACCAAGCGATCGCCCGTGACTCGACCCCTTTGCAAGAGTTGCGCATTGTGCACCATCTTGTGAGGAATTCTCTATTTGTATCATTCGGCCTTTTTCTTACACATTGCTAGATGTTGTGGGCGATTCGGCCTCTTGTAGGTGCTTGTGAAATTGCTCACAAAAGCGTCCTGAAAATCGATCCAGCTGTTGATGCTTCCAGGTGGCAAATTGTTCAGCCATACCCGTGCCGGTCCTTCTAGCATTTGCGGTACATACCGTACTGCCCATCTCAAATTCCCCTGCATGATTTTCATAGCAGTTCCATAATCTATGAGCCAATCATCTGGCTTTGTGCTTCCATCATATGTTTTTGTTCCTCTGGCCAGCTGGAAATTTGGTACAGGTGTCTCCTTCATGATCCTTGGGCCAAAGCATGGTGGACCCTGTGGACCTTGTGACTCGATCAGTTCCGCCATCTTTATCCGGTCAAGCTTTAGCCTTGCATCATCCGGCTGAAGGTTCCTACCTGCGAGTCTGGCTCCCATTGCTTGATATGCGTGATCCGGCAGTTCATATCCGTCGTTTACCATCGCCGAGTAACCAGCATTGTACCTGTTTGCGTTCAGGTCAATAGGCTATTATGTTGCTTTTCCTGCGTTTTGCTGTCTTCTTTCGGGCTAAGCTGGCACGAGATTCGGCGCTGGATTTCCTCCTCCTACCGAGTGAGCTCCACGCCTAGGTTGAGGCGCAAAATTTTGCCCTCCATTGTCATTTCTTTGCCCTGCTTGCCTTTCTCGGCCTGCATTTTCCTGGTTCTCATTTCCTTGGGCATTATTCCTTCTTGTTCCCTGTGCATGTGCTGGGTTTCCCTGAGCCATCGCCGGGTCATAAGTGATCATCTGCTTGTTTCTCCCTGAATCCACACTTTTTTATTTTCTCGGTCTTGGCGCCGCTCTGGGTGAGGATGCCGTGTGACCTGCTGATCTTGCCGGGACAGGAGTCGCCGAGTGAACCAGCTGTGACCTCCCTGCTATACCCGGATTCGCTCTGTAGTATGCTTCATTCAGCATGCTAGCTGCTCTTACCAGTTCATTGACCCACTCTTGTTGTCTTTTCTTTGCTTCCCCCGTCAGATGAGGTAATTCTGCCATTGCTGCTTCTGTGGCTCGCAGGTTAGCTGCTGTTGTATTGTATGTTGGCCACATAGCTGTTTCCTTGCTGTTCTTTGGCGTTATTTTTGATGTTGCATCTGCCAGCTCCTCATTGAGATTTCTTCCTCTTAACCTTGTTGCATCGAGCCGGGTCTTTGCGCCCTTGACTCGGTTAGCCGAGTTGAGCTCTCGGATTGTGATATCCACATCTTGCTGTAACTGTGCCAATTCATTGGCTTTCTCTAGAACCTTTATCCTGGCCTCCTCTAACTCGGCTTGCACATGTGTCGGGTCAGTTGCTTGCGCAACTGGATCTGCCAACTTGTCTATCGCATCTTGCAGCTCTTTAGCCCTTTTACTCCTAGCTATGTTTTCTGGGTTTTCCAGCGGTGCCTTTGCTGTTCTCGCAGCCTTTGGTGTCTCCTCATGATTTCCTCCCTCAGTATTCTCATTCACTACTGGAGCTATCGGTGGAGCTACTGGGTTAGGGGCTATCATCATTACCTCCACGGAGACGAGTTGGTGAAGCTTTCCAGCGATAGGAACCGCTGGCGGATCCGGCGCCAGGACGACGTGCTCCGGATATGCGCGCTCCACGCGCACGACGATGTAGACCTGGTGCTCGCCGAACTTGATGAAGCGACCGCCCCTAGGGAATGGCTTGGTCCCGAAGCACCCCGTGTTGTCGCTGACGAAGTTGAGCGTACCAAACCTCTGGATGAGGCCGGAGTAGACGCGCTCGCCGGTTTTGGCAATGATGTTGCCCGTCTGGATGAAGACTCCATCAAGCACCTGCTTCTGCCCCACGGTGGGCGCCAACTGTCGTGGTGGTGTCACGGCAGATGCCATGGGTAGGATTAAGTTGGGGGCCGAATGGGTGCTTGTGGTCACCGGGGAGGGAGGGCACGGTCTTTCCATGCACAAAGAACAAGATGAACTCTCCACACTTAGGGATTTGATTGATACTTGAGAACTACAAGTGCTCCTTGAGCTGTATGAACTAGTGTTCTGGGCACTAGTTCCCTATTTGGTCCAACCTCCCGCTACTACTGCTATGCCCCTCCTTATATAGATGGTGCTAGATAGGTTATACCCCTTTGGGTTCAAGGGTTACTGTTTAGATCCTAGTCCCTACCATGCGGGCCAGGTCATGGGCTTGTCCTAAGCCCAACGACCCAGTCCATAAAGATTGACAGCTAATGGTGTTCTGGTACATCGCCTCCTGTTCCTTTTGGCATCACACGGTAACTTTGTACGTCAGCCCTTGCTTTGGGCGTCACCCGGCTCCTTTTATGTCACCCGGCGTCGCCCTTCTATTTTGACCACGCTTTACCATGGTCCCTCCTAAACCTCACTCGGAAAGGCGCCACGCGTCCTATCTGACTCGACCCTTCCTCGAGAGACTCGACTCGTTGGTTCCTGCAAGATTAACAACTTTGTCTTATATGGGCCAACATAGTTCATATGTCGGCCGCACACGATTCTCTCTCCCGGCCGTACTTACTTGGCCTGGTTCTTTCTTTACTCGGAGCTAGCCAAGCTGGGCTGCGTTTCACCCCTTGTGACCCTACCGAGGGTTATCCCCCCGACAAGCTACTAGATGATCCTCATCATGTGGAGTGGAAGGAACTTGAATCTCTCTTTTACTCTATATTTTATCCTCCTCATGAAATTCATAAAGCTAGGAATTATATTTATAATTTTCATCCTCATGATGGAGAAAGTATTGCCCAAGCATGGGGGAGTATGAAGTCACTAATGCTCAAATGTCCCATTCATGAGCTCCCCAGTAATATTATTATTAGTAACTTTTATGCAAAGCTTTCAGGATATTACAAGGACTATCTAGATACCTGTTTAGAGGGATCCTTCACAAGTAAGGAGGTCAAAGATAAGTGGGATCTTCTTGAAACAATTCAAAGAAATACCAAAGATTGGAATAACGACAAAGGTAAAGAACCAGGTATAAACTATGAGTATGATTGCATTAAGTCTTTCACTGAAACTGCTGATTTTGAAGAGCTTAGTGCTAAGTATGGTATTGATACTCAAATTCTTGTTGATTGTTGTAGAGATTTTGCTTCCCATATTAATGCTCCTAAAGGAAAGTGGGACATTTATCATGAACCTGTTAAAGACACTTGTATGGAAAATGAAACTATTATTAATGATTGCAATAAACATGCTCAAACTTTTGAAAGTACTATTTCTTATAAGGATGTTAATTTTTGTGGAATACATACACCTTGTGAAAGGAATCAAATCGAAGAAGAATATTGTATCACCCACTGGAATGAAAAAACTAGAACGTGGTATAAGGCTCTAAATGATCTTGGTAAAAAAGTATGTGCCCTCTATCCTTTTATTTGTGAACTTTGCTTTGAAGTGGGTCATTTCAATTTTCAATGCTCTGGCCATAATAATCCTGCAAGTTTGTATTGTGATAACGTGATCACTGATAATCAACATGATGAACTTAAATTAATTTTGGGGTGTGAAGATTTATCAAGAAAAACTTCTTTGGTAGACATGAGTGCTTTTGATATGAATATCGTCCTGCATGGTTGTCATATTTATTGTGTTGATAATTGCCACGCAGATACTTATATAAAAAATCTGATAAAAGATGATATTTTACCAAAATATGACAGGACTGATATGAGTTTTTTTCTCATTAATGAAAAGGATGAATCCTCCAAAGTTTCTTCTATTGTCTCTAACAATAAACCAGGGTATGTGGAGAAGCTTCCTTTCAAGCCTCTCCTTCCTAAAGATGAAAAGAAGAAGAAGAGGAGTAAAAGGAGAGAGGAAACAATATCTTACCTTAAGCATGTTTCTCCTATTATAGTTTTTGCTGATGAGTCTGAACTAGATGATGTTCCTATGCCTGTTACCTATAGTAGTGATCATGATTGGGAAAGCACACTACTTTTGATATTTAAAATCTCTTTGGTACCAACTGAAAATTATGATATTAATAATTGTTGCACTATTAGTACTATCCATGTTCCTTCCAATGATGATATGTTTACAAACAAATATACTTTGGAAGATAGCTATTCTATTGCTTATGATGATACTATACCTACAATGTATGATGATTGCAATGATGAATATGATATTTTCAGTCCACCTACTATTGAGGAGAATTAATTATGATTATAGTATGCCTCCTATATTTGATGACAATGGTAATGAGAATAATAATGACAGCTATTTTGTTGAATTTGCTCCCACTACAATTAATAAGAATGACTATGCTTATGTGGAGAGTAATAATTATTTTATGCATGTGGCTCATGATAAGAATGTTTTATGTGATAGTTATATTGTTAATTTTATTCATGATGCTACTGAAAGTTATTATGATAGGGGGAAACATGGTTTTATGTATCTCAAGAATATTAAATTTCCCCTCTTTATGTTGAAAATTTTGAAGTTGTACTTGTTTTGCTTTCCTATGCTTGTTGCTTTGTGCTTTCATGACTTGTTTCTTTACAAGATTATTTTTCATAGGAAGTGGGTTAGACTTAAATGTGTTTTTAATTTGCTTCTTGATGCTCTCTTTTACTTCAATTCATATTTCTTATGTGAGCATGTTCTCAAACTATCAAGCCTAACTTAAAGGCGTTAAAGAAAAGTACTTATTGGGAGATACCCAATAGTTTTCTTGAGTCTTAGAAGTTATTACTTCTATAATAACCTCTCCTTATCCTTTTTGTTTTATTTTTGTGCCAAGAATAACCTCTAATGAGAGGGAAATAAGATTTGGGGAAGTTGTTGTTGTCCTGAAACAGATTTTTGTGCTTCACTGTAAAAGTTTGTAAAAAATCTCTGTTAGTCGGATTGAGCTGTAATTTTCTGAGTAAATGCCCCAGGTTGTTAGCTAACTTTCGTTAGTTTAACACTTTTATATTTGAGCAACATAAGGTCTTCGAAAAAATCGGTTTTTACCTGTTGGTCTGTTTTGACAGATTTCTGCCATTATTTGCATTTGCCTCTTATCGATTTCTTTTTGAGTTCTCTTTGGTAAATTGAGCTTTTTGAAGGAATTGCTACAGTATCTTGTGTTTTTAATGAAAGTTTTTCTGTGTTGAAACTAAACCCCGAAGGTTTATTATCTTGAATGCACTAATGTTGCTAATGAAGATTGTGTGATGTTTTATATGAAGGAAATTTTCAAGTGTAGGGGAAGAATGATGTGATGAGATGAAGAATGGACAAAAGCTCAAGCTTGGGGATGCCACCCCATGTCACCCCAAGAAATATTCAAGAGGTACAAGCATCAAAGCTTGGGGATGCCTTGATGCCCAAGGCATCCTCTTCTTCATCAATAAAAATCTCAGGTCTCTTTCTAGACACTTCATTTTTATTGTTTCATGCAGTATTGTGTTGTTATTGGAGTGTATTTGTTTTTGTTTTTAGTTTTCCTTTGCTTTGTTTGCTGCAATAAGTTGGTTGGATCCCAACACAATTCTTTTGGAGAGAGACACTCTGTTTTTATTGTTTAGAACACTCTAGTTTTCACTCTTATTGTTTGTGAGTGTTCTCTTTTGCTAGCACTATGTTTAGCTTTAATTTTCTTATGCTTTGATGACCCACAAGTATAGGAGTGTATCGTAGTACTTCCAATAAATTGGAGTGTCGATCCCAACATGGAGCAGAAGGTGCTGAACAGTGGTATGGAGCAGGAAATCCCTGTGAATACTTAGCAAACGGATTTTTAGTGGTTTTCTAATAAGACAACAAAAAAGTGCAAGTAACAAAGAACGAACACGGCAAGTGGCCCAATCCTTTCTTAGCAATAGACAAGCCGGTGGAAATACTTATAAGGACCAAACGTTCTTGAGGACACATGGGAATTCTGTCAAGTGCTTTCGCTTCATATAGCTGAGTACTCTTCTTTGGTGTTGTAAGTGTTGTGTGGGTGAACCTGTGCTAACATACCGACCTTACTTGGACTAATACATACTTTTGATGAAACCCCCTGCAAACATCTGTAACTATAGGAAAGTAATTAAGATATAAATCTAACCATAGCCTTAAACTCTGAGATCCTACGCTCCCTTGTGCAAAGGTGTCCTAACGGGGGTTCAGGTTTCTATCACTCCGACAACCCCATAATTAGTAGCCAAATACACAATGCATTCCCCTAGTCCCAGAAATGGTGAAGTATCATGTAGTCGACGTTCACATGACACCACTAGAATAATTGCACCACAACTTAAATACTAAACCATTGAATAATAACTCAACACAAATCCACTAATAACAACATGACTTCTCCCATGTCCTCAAGAAATAGACGAACTACTCACAAGACATCATATGGATCAAGATCAAAGATGATATGGTAATGGATAACAATCTGAACATAAACAATAATCCAATGGTTCCACTCACAAGCATCAACTACTATAGTAATCAACACTGGGAAAGTTTCCCCTAAGAACTAAAGCAATATCCAACACAATTGTTACAGCAGGACGGAGTGGTGATGATGGTGCTGGTGGAGATGATGATGTGGATGATGATGATGATCCCGATGAAGCCTAGCTTGATGATGGTGTTGGTGGTGACGATCTCCCCTCTCCGGGAAGGAATTCCCCCTGCAGAAATCTGTCTACCAGAGAGATCTTTCTCTCTCGGTGTTTTCCGCCCCCCAGAGGCGGTGGAAATCTATCTGTGGTCGCTCCTCGAGGATTAGGGTTCCGTAGGGAAGATATAGGCAAAGGGGCGGAGTAGGGAGTCGGGCAGGTGGGCCACACCTTCCCTAGGCGCGACCCAGGGTGGGCCCGTGACTAGGGGGTGTGGGCCCCCTACGGCCCCTCTTTGCTCCTTCTTCTGGCTTCCTCATTCTTCTGGAAAAATAATATTTTCCCATATTTTTCTGATATTTTTCTGATCTTCGCAAAATTGCACCAAAACGCCTTCTTTTCCATCAAAATCCAGACTTCGGCAGTCCATCCTCCAAGAATCATCCAACATGCACAAACAGATGAAAAGCCATAAGTAATACCTCATAATAAGACAAATATCAATGAATAGAGGTAAATTATGATATAGAATGGTGCTGCAAATTGGGCGTATCATGCTTTCAGCTTAGAACTTCTTAGTTCTTCATTGAAGATTTGTGAGACAAGCTCACTGATCTTTATTGATTATTATCTTTGTGAGTTGTTTCAAATAATTCGATTGGTGCTAGAAAAGAGTAGAAAGTTTCATGCTTATAGTGGTACAAAAGGAAGATTGTTTTGAATGTGGCCTAGACTTTATCATGTCATGCCAGATATTGTTTTGACCTTATGCTTAGTGATTATTGTTGTAGCATGACTTGTTACAAACAATTGAGATTGCTTAATGTGCCTTGAAAGAATCATGTGTTTTTTTAGCATACAAAAGCATAATATTGTGGTATTCTCCTTTGATACTTTATTTGGGTTGACTTGGCACATGCTTACACCATGTTAAGACTACGAACCAGTCACCATAGCCTCTATGATCATTTAGTTTTTGACTTGTGATATCACTTTATGCTTTAATTAATAATATTTTGTCGCTTTGCATGATTATGGCCATTATTGCTCTCTTAGTTGGTCGCTCCCAGTCTTTTGCTAGCCTCCACTTGTACTGAGTAAGCTCTACTCATGCATCCAACTCCCAAGAAACCAACTTATTCCAAAGTGTCCACTATAAATTCCTATGCACGATGTGTTACACCATTCCAAGTGTATTCTTGTTTTATCTATCTTCCAAATTAAACTTGTTATGTGAAAATTAGTGATTAAAGCTCTCACAAACATGATGGCACACTTCATTTTTCTTGCCCCTAATAAGCTTGAACCATTGTGTCATCTATGTTGTATATGCTTGCACTTATAAGTTGGGAATTAGCAGAACCATGCTATCACAAGGAACGCTTTCAACACCTGTAAATATCTACCCAGTTGATATCATGCTATTTTGGTTATGGATGCCGGCTGTGTGAAATAAAAGGGGAGCTTGTAAGTCCATGGAGTTATGAATATGTGTTAGATAAACTCCTGGGCCGCTAGCCTAAGACATGCCTAATCATGGTGGAAACTTGTAGCATCACCATAGTGAGCAATCCATGAAGCATCCTCAGAAAAAAATATAGAAAAAAAGAGAAGAGAAAAGAAAAAAATATGCACCATTCTCTTGGTAAATAAAAGGATTGCTGAGATGCTCACTGTCTGTTGCCTTGTCATTTTGATACGGGATAGCTCCTGTGTCATGGGGCAAGGGGTACCCCATTGGCGGTTCTCTATGATGCACATATACTTACAATGACAATAACTTACCGGTAACTAAAGTTGAGTAGCATGAGGAACGGCCCTCGTACTCAAGGGACATGAGATTGAAAACTTATACTTTGTCAAGCATATACTCCATATTTTGTTCATTTTAACCTTAATCACTTCACGATGCTTATGATAGGGGCAATGAGAGCTGAAAGCTAACAAGTACCATAATTTTTGGAAGCTCTTTATGAAACTTGAAATCCCTGCTTCCCTGTGAAGGGCCTTTCTTCCTACTTTTATGTTGAGTCTCCATCCTCTATATTTATGCACCAACTAGGAGAGCATAGTTGTCATTCTTAGTTTAATGTGCATTGTCCCAAAACTTATTGATTGATTCATAATGTTGGTATTGCTTGTTCTTGAATTATTTGTATCTAGTCACCCATATGAACTTTGAAGGTGTCCTATGCATTTATGTTTTTCTATACCACGAGGGACAAGCTGAATGCCACTATTCTATGTTTTCTATATGTGAAACAAACAAACGACTTTCAATGCATTGTTATTCATGATCTCTGTTTGTGCCTTTTCATGTTACAATATAGTTGCTATGTCTTATTTTTAGAGCTACATCTTTCATGCTCATGTTTAGAGTACTTTGATCCCAGCTATCAATGCTTTATAATACCTTGATCATTTGTGATAGAATGTCACCTCAAAAATTATTATTTTTATCACTTACCTACTCAAGGACGAGCAAGAGTTAAGCTTCAGGATGCTTGATACGTCATAAATGTATCTCTAATTTTTGATGCTCCATGCTTGTTTTGTATCAACTTTGTTATGTTTTGTCTACACTTTGAGGTATTTTTATACATTTTTTGGAACTAACCTATTGACAAGATGCCGCAGTGCTAGTTACCTATTTTCTGCTGTTTTTGGTTTCAGAAAAGCCAGAAAATAAATATTCTCGGAATTGGATGGGACAAAAGCCAAAGTTAATATTTAACCCGACATGACACGGAACCCAAAGGAGAGACGGAGGAGGGCACCAGGGCGGCCACACCATACGGTGGCGCAGGCACCTTGGCCGCGCGGCCATATGGTGTGGGCCCCCTGGCCCTCCACCGACCTTGCCCTTTCGCCTACTTATATGTTGACGAGGTTCTATCTCGTCAATGCCCATTGTTATGGACTTGGGTTTTGGAGAACATGGGGATGCTGGAGATCGCGGAACGGTTAACAGACAAGTAACACGGGGACACGAGGTTTACCCAGGTTCAGGCCCCTAGAGGGAAAACCCTACTCCTGCCTGTCTGCTCTTGATTACGGCGGAACCTAAGGTTACAAGGGTGCGCAGATGCAATCAGGCGTAGGTGCGTATGAGGTGAGTTGAGATCCTCCTTGCCGTGCCCTCCTAGCCTTTATATAGATAGGCAGGTCCCTGGCGAAGGTCAAGTCGGTTATAGATTAGGGTTTTTACCCTTTGAAAATTTATATACTCTAGTCTTGTTCTCCAAGCATCCGAAGGCGTCATGGGCTTGGGCCACCCGAAAATCACCACAGGCCGCGTATCTCGTCGTGGGCCTTCCTTAAGCTGGACTAGGTATGCCAATGTTGTGTACCCGCGGGGTATAACCATGTCAGTAGCCCCCCAAGTGCTCAATCGAATCGTAGATTCGGCCGAGGACTCTTCAATCTTTCGGGTGCTATGTAGTCGAACCTATTTTACAAGAAACAATGTTTTAGTTCATAGGGATTGTTGATGCGTGTGCCTGACTCTCCCGACGGATCAGGGCCAGTTAACTGTCATGGGACAAAACAACACGATCTTCTTTAGACTCGAGTACCTAGACTCGAATCCATAATGAATGCTGGCATAATTCGACTCAGGCCGTTACGATCTTATAGGAGTCGAATCCTAGTGGTTTTCAAGTGATATACCCAACGCGTCCGTCCGGATTTTTCGTCGTGCCTGCTGACACGGAAGTTTTACTGGCAGAGCACAGTCAGGTGCGTTACCAGGCCATCAGATGATATCTGTAGGACCTATCTTTGTGTCGCCGACACATCATCCGGATTTTTGTCACCGTGGAGGTGTTTCGGGTGGCCAAAAAGATTGCTTTTCACTTAGCATTGGTTTGGGCAAAGTTCCCAAAAAGATTTTGTCGTATTTGATCTGAAGGGTCGCAGTCGAAGAATTCATAGGGTGCGTGGCCAGTACTCCCTATGGGAGTAGCCCCCGAGTGTCTGTTCGAGTCGTGGACTCGAGCAAAGACTTTAGTTTAATTGTTTTTAGCTTAGGTCCGAAGGACACAATATTTTCGGATGCTCAACCGATCCTCCCTATGGGAGTAGCCCCCGAGTCCGTAGTGGAGTCATAGACTCAGCGTAGGACTCGAAGATAGTTGCGAGGTGTAGTACCTTAGTTGTTTCTCAGGTGCGCGGCCAGTGGTCCTGATAGGAGTAGACCCCGAGTAGTTTCTCAAATCATATATTCGAGTAAGTACTTGAGTGATCAGCCGAAAATTTCCAGTCTTTGCTAGTTTTAGCCTTGATAACGTCAGTGCTGACGATTGGTGATCTCATCCGTCTGTGGCGGCAAAGATGATGCGACGGAACGACCATGGGTCCCACCATATGACTTGAAGTTGACTAGTCACGCACAGACGTGGCGAAAATTACGGCGTCTCCTTGGTTTCCGTGCATAGTGGACAGTGTGCTGGTGACGGTTCGTTGTTGTGCTGACACATGTAGGGTTGGATCTTGGGTGCGCGCTAGAGCTTCTGGATCAACGTCTCATGTGCGTCTTCTTTCTCCTTTTATACCATAAGTAAACAATACTTTTCTTTTACCCTTCGTCATTTGCTTATCGCCATTGCCTCCATTTTTGCGAGCTTTGCTATCCATCAGTGCGCACTGGAAGTTCTTCGTACCTTTCCTTATGCTTTTCTCCACGCGCACCACCGCACTCGTCGCCGCATGATGGGGAAGACCAAGGAAGCTACTGCCGGAGCTGGGTCGAGCGCCGTCGCCGGCGGCAAGAAGACCGCCGCGACCACCCGCATCACGGACGCCGGGTGGAGGTGCACAGAGGTGTGCGACGGGGATCTACACAAGCTGCACAATTCTAGATTGATTCCCCAGAACAAGGAGGACGTCATCCTTCCCGATGATGAGGTAATCCCCTGCTCACCCGTAGGGTTTCGGGTGATGTTTGTTGCCTTTATCCTTCGCGGTCTTTCGCTTCATGTCCACGATTTCCTTCGTGGACTCCTTTTCTTCTATGGGATTCAGATACATCATATGTCTCCCAATTCTCTTCTCCATGTCGCCCGCTTCATAACTCTTTGCGAGTGCTGGCTCGGTATCAAGCCACACTTTGGCCTCTTTCGGAAGCTCTATTCCGTGAAGAGGCAGTTCGGCACCGACGGAGTCTATCCGCTTGGCGGCTGCATCATTTTTGTCCGCCCTTTCGTCCAATTATTCTCCTTTTCTATATGCGATTCCGTCCAGCAATGGCGCTGGAAGTGGTTCTACATCCGTGATGCTAAGCTGGACGGTCAGCAATATGGGCTTGCCCCCTTCGACTCCGAGCAGAAGATCGTCCCGAAGAGATCATGGAAGAACCACATCTTGGAGGGTGAAGCTGTGGAGGTGGAGAGACTCTACCAGCGGGTGGAGTCCCTCCAGCTGGTGCCAGGCAAAGAGGTCAACGGTGTCGACATCATCCGCACCTTCCTCGAGCGTCGGGTGCAGCCCCTCCAGGCTAGGGCGCACCCAATGTTCCTCTATGCCGGCTCCAGCGATACAACAAGGGTTTCATCCGAAGAGTTGTCTATGGGTGACCTGGATAGGGCCCTACGTCCCCTGCTGAAGGCCAAGGTCGATGAGGACCTCCCGGGGAAATCTTTGACTCCTCCTCTTAGCGCTAACAAAGGGGTTTCCCAGGTGATATTCGTTCGTGCGCGTAGAGCTTTTTCCAAGTGTTTGATGTTTACTGTTGTTATTTATATTATGTCTCTTTACTTTTTTCTTGCAGCGCCTCAAGGTAATGGGCTCTATACCGCCTTTGCCTAAGAAGTTTAGGGAAGCACCAGATAATGAGGAGGTGGACTCCGAGTCCGAGCTTCCTCCAGCTTAGTCGCCTACTGTGGATTCTCCCGAGGCGAGTGAAGGGCAGACCTGAAAGCTCTCCCGGAGCGAGTCTTCAGATGTGTGTACCCCGCCAACTCCAAGGGGTCCGTCCTTCCTCGAACGCCATGGCAAGGATGATGGTGATTCTTCCACACCTTTTCCTGTTGTGTCTCTTCAGGCAGTAGCTCCAGAGTCGCCGGCCAAGAAGAAGAAGCAGAAGGCGGCGCCCGTCTTCAACTTATCGGACATTGATTCATAAGTGACTTCACCTGAATTGTTTACTGTCACCTGTCTGGGTAATGTCGGTTGTTGTCTGATCAAACATTTTCTTGCAGCCATTCTTCGGAGGAGCCTCTTAGCGAGGACACTCAGGAGGCTGTAGGGGAGTCGAAGCCGATAGCTCCTCCCCCTCAGGTGGTGGCCGACTCTGAGGATGATGGCCCGACCCTCTCCAAGCGAGAAGCTCGGACATTCGTAACTCAGAAGACCGCACGCGGAACTTCGGAGTCCCCGCCTGAACATGTAAGTATTTTCTACTTTGGCCCTTAGGGGAGCCCCCGAGCCCTTTCGGGTGAACTGTTGGTCGTTTTGCTCTTGCGGGGCGTAGCCCCCAAGCCCTTTCTGATGGTTTCTGTTGTTTCTATTTCTTTTGCAGCCTTTTATGCACAGCGCCAACCTCCTTATCCAGCAGCACCTGGCGCTGGAGGCTAGCATGCAGCAGCTCCGAGGTATATAGTTTGCTCACCTTTTTGTAGTTCGTTTGTCCCATGGATTTTGCTTCTATTGATCAGGTGGTACTTGATGTTGTAGACGAAAATAATGCGGCCCTCCGATGGCTGGACGCTCTCGAGAAGAGCCTTGGTCGAGCGGAGAAGAAGGCTGCAGATGCTGTGGAGGCGAAGGAGCGTATGCAGAAAGAGGCTGCCGATCGCGAGGAGCAGCTCGCTATTGCTACGAATACCCGCGAGAAGGAGATGGCGGATAGGCTTATGGCTGTGGCCAAAGCCTTCTCTGGTGAGTTTCCCTTGATTTGTTTAGGTCCCGCGCATTTTCGACTGAGTCTTGTTTTGCTCTTATTCGGGTGCTTTTTCTTCTTTGTTTCAGATGCTTCAGGCATCACATTTGATCATGGTGTGCTGGAGCATGGAGATGCGCTAGCCGATGCCACCGCGGCGGTCGAAGATCGATGTGGCACTGCTGCTGGCTCCTTGGTGAAGGCCAAAGAAGTGCTCAGGCGCTTCTACAAGGAGGTCGTCCCCAAGGGTGTTGCCCTTGAGGATGTCTACGCCCTTGCGGATGCTCTGTCGGAGGATGCTCCGGTGGCGTATAAGCGCAAGAAGAAGGGCATCAGCGCCTCCATGGGGTTGGCGATGGTGATGGGCGTCTGGAGCGGAGCTGGATCTGTCGCACATAACGTCCCAAATGCCGACGGCTGCAGATGGCTCAGAGGTAGCGTTCGCCCTCTTTGCCTCTCGTTGTAAGCATTATGGGCCTAATCTTATCGATCTTCTGGCTGAGTATGCCATGAAGCAGCAGGAGGAGGCCAAGACCAAACAGTCTGGCTCCAAGGTCACTCCGGATGCGGTGCTTAGGCCCATGTGTTGTAGTTGTTGTAGTTTTCTTCTTTTGGTTTCTTACTGTGCTGATGAGCAGACTCAACTTATGCCACGATGTGGCCTTCATGTATATAAATTTATGATTCGAGATGTTGCCAGAGATGCTTGTGATGTTCATGTCCTGACTTGTTTGCCTTTTAGGGTCCTTCGGGTGAGGTTCCTGTTGTCACTCCGAATGCTCCTGAGCCGCGACCATCTTTGGATGATGCATCGCGGATGGTTTTTCTTCGCGACCGTGTTCGCAGCTTGGAGAAGGATATCCTTAGCATTCGAGGCCACGTAGATGTGTGGAAGTCCAAGGCTGAGTGGGGCACGGCCAGGTGATACGTCGGAAACGTATCTATAATTTTTGATGATCCATGCTTGTTTAGAATCTACTTTGCTTTGCTTTGTCTACACTTTGAGGTGTTTTTATATCTTTTCTGGAACTAACCTATTAACAAGTTACCACAGTGCCAGTTGCATGTTTTCTTCTGTTTTTGGTTCCAGAAAGGCACAAAATCAATATTCTCGGAATTGGACGGGACAAAAGTCAAAGTCATTATTTTTCCCGGAGCAACACGGAACCACGAAGCAGAGTCAGGGAGGTTAGGGTGGCCACACACCCCAGTGTGCTGCCTAGGTGGGCCACTTTTGGGCAGGGTGTGGGCCCCCTGGACCTCCACCGACCTTGCCTTTTGCGCCTATAAGAAGCCTCCGACCCACAAACCTTGAACAATCAAGAAGAAATCCACGAAAACCTCCGTAGCGCCGTCGCCACCGAAGGGGAGATTCGGGGGACAGAAAGTCTCTATTCCGGCACCCTGCCGGGACGGGGAAGTACCCCCGGAGCCATCTCCATCGATCTCCACCACCATCTCCATCACCGTTGCTTATTCCCATGATGAGGAGGGAGTAGTTCTTCCTCGAGGCTAAGGGCTCTACAGGTAGCTATGTGTTCATCTCTCTCTTTATGCATGATCTTGGTGTGGTCATGAGCTTTGTAATCAAGTAGATCTACCTTGCTACTCAAGTGCTTCAATAGATCTCTGCTCTCCCCATGTGTGTGAAAGTGACAGCATGCACGCCATGGTGGCACTTAGGTTTGAGTCTACATAAATACTCTTTGTGCTTTAATAGATCTATGCTTTTCCCCACATGTGTGAAAGTGACAACGTGCATAACGTGTGTGGCACTTTGGCTAAATTGAATATTTGTTATGAGTTATATTTAGAGTTGGATGTCTCTATGAAATTATTGTGGTGTTTGTAGGAACCATCTAGCGCTCAAGGTGACAGTGTGGGGTTATCTAGATTGGGGAAGGCGGACTTTGAGGTGTGTTGTTATAGCCCTACCATGGATTAGAGTGTCCAACCGGAGTGTAGTTAAGAGTAGTATCATGAAGAGAGGGTATTTATATGTGAGAGTGTTCACTAGTGAAAGTATGATCCCTAGGCCTTGTTTCTAAGCATTGAAGCACCGTTTGCTACTAGATCTGTTGCATGTTTGCCTGCTGTAGTCTTTACCTCACTGTCAAGCTATTTTCTGGCACCATTGCCACTTGTATTTCACTATCTCTTAGCCGAACTAGTTCACCTATACACCTGACAAGTGTATTGGGTGTGTTGGGGACACAAGAGACTTCTTGTATCTTGATTGCAGGATTGTTTGAGAAGGAATACCTTTGACCACTTACTCCCTGAGTTCGATAAACCTTGGGTAATCCACTTTAGGGAAACTTGCTGCTGTTCTACAAACCTCTGCACTTGGAGTCCCAACAACTGTCTACAAGAATAGATGTGCGTAGACATCACCAGGGAGGAGTTTTTGCTTGGGGAGTTGCAGCAGTTGGGTGAGCAACTTCAATGTAGGTCTTCTGTGAACCGATGTTCTTTCGGGTGCACTTTTTTTGTACGCGATCTTACTCCACGGTTTGTCGCAGATGTCAATCTCATTCCGAGGGAAGAGAAGGAGCGCGTCGCAGTTCGGATGAACTGCCTGACGCAACAGGACTTGGAATATGGTGGATTCTTTTGGATGGATCGCGATCGAGCCATCATACTCGCGACGGTGCAAGATCGCGTGCACCAGGTTCTTCAGGTGCTAGGGCAGGAGAGGACTTCTCTGGTGGCCATATGGTCTGTTATGTTCCCTTTAGACGCCGCGCCTTCTACCCTCCTGGGTCTTCTTGGCAAGTTTCGGAATGTGGGCCGTGTCAAAGAGTTGGTGCGTCATCAGTTGATTGCTGGGGTAAAGGCCGCCTTGTCCCTTGTGCAGTTGCATCGTCATGATATCAACCTTGCGGAGGTGGCGTCTGGGCCGCCCCTTCAACCTGATGGCACCTTTATGGGACATGCGTCCGCATTATGCGGCTGTGGTGCAGCATGCTAAGGAGATCATAGATCTGTTCGAGAAACAAGCCAATGTAATGCTCCAGAATAGGTAGGTCATGTAAAGAAAAAACTTAATGTAAAATTTGTATTTATTCGAGTGGGCTCATTGTGCCCTTTGTAAAGTTTATTTGTACTAGCACGTGATGCTTTGTTATGTGCATGTCCTTTTCGTTAGCCTGACGTGGTCAGCTACTCGGGTTGTATGCGTTGTTTTCAGTCGACGAGGTCATGAGGTGAGGCGTAGCCCCCAAGCGTGTTATAGCGAAAAGTAATGCAAAAAAAAAATTGGCCAAGGGACTTATATTTTATTCATAGCGTAACGAGGAGGTACATTGTTCGGCTGAGTAGCCTTATAGAAAGTAAAGGGGTAGCTAGGGATAGAAGCATCGCGGACGTGCGATGTTCCAGGGGTTGGAGTATTCGACTCCTGATGTGATGTCCATGAGGCGGTAGGCGCCACCTGGAATGACTTCTGTGACGATGTAGGGTCCTTCCCAGGGTGACTCGAGCTTCTTCGGCCGCTCTTGCTTGAGTCGTAGGACGAGGTCTCCTTCGACGAAGGACCTTGGGCGCAGCCGACGGCTGTGGTAATTGCGGAGGCTCTGCTGGTAAACCGCCGAGCGAGCCGCGGCAATGTCGCATGCCTCGTCGAGTGTGTCGACAGCGTCTTCTCGTGCGTCTGTTGATTCGGCTTCGCTGAAGGCGACGACCCGTGGGGTTTTGTGGCATACCTCGGCAGGCAGCACAGCTTCGGCTCCATGCACCATGAAGAAGGGCGTGAAGACGGTGGAGCTGTTCGGCGTTGTATGCAAGCTCCAGAGGACGAAGGGTAGCTCCTCTTCCCAGGCTCCCGCAAGCCTTACGAGTAGGCATAGCAGGCGCTTCTTGATGCCATTGCCTATGAGTTTGTTGGCCTTTTTGACTTGGCCGTTGGTTTGCGGGTGCGCCACGGAGGCGTATGATATGTTGATGCCAAGGCCCTCGCAGAAGTCTTAGAATTCCTTCGAGATGAAGTTCGAGCAATTGTCCGTGATGATGCTGTGTGGCATGCCGAACCTATAGACGATGGACTCGAAAAACTTGACGGCGGTTTTGCCACTTTGGTTGGTGACGGGTATGGCCTCGATCCACTTGGTGAACTTGTCGACTGCGACCAGGAGGTAGACGTGGCCTCCTTTTGAGGATTTGGGCAGTTTGCCAATCATGTCGAGGACCCATTGGGCAAAGGGCCAGGACAATGGTATGGGCCTTAGCTCGGATCCGGGTGTGTGTGGCTTTTCTGCGTACCTCTGACAGGCATTGCGCCTTTGGACGATAACCTTGGCGTCGTTCATGGCTGTTGGCCAGTAGAATCCAGCTCATAGAGTTTTGGCGACGAGGGCGCGGCTACCTGCATGATGGTCGCAGATGCCCTCATGGATGTCTTGGAGGATGGTTTTTCCATCACCGATGGTGACGCACCTTTGGAGCACACCCGAAATGCCGCGCTTGTATAGCTCGCCATCGTGGATGGTGAAGGCCTTAGACCGGCGAGATATGTGTCGGGCATCTGTCGGGTCATCATGCAGTTCATTGTTTATCAAGTACCGAAGGTACGGCTGTGTACATGTTTCTTCGATTGCCATGACCTGCATCAGGTTGACCACCTCGACCTCTGTGTCGAGTTTTTCGGGTCCTTCCCATCCTTCCGGTAGCGCAGCCCCCGAGTGCTCTGCTTCTTCGGCTGAGCCTTTTGGGAATTTCCTCTTGATAAAGGGTACGCAGATTTGTTCGAGGAACACACCTGGTGGCACCCGCGCATAGGTTGAGCCAATGTTGGCGAGCCTGTCAGCTTCTTCATTGCTTTCTCTTCCAACGTGCCGAAGCTCGCATCCATCAAAGTCCCCTTCGAGTGAGTTGTAGAGCGCGCGATACACGATCATGTTGGCGCTGTGAGCGTCGCACTCATTCATCATCTGCTGGACGACAAGGTTCGAGTCACTGTAGATGACGAGGCGCGTTGCGCCGCAGATTTTGGCCATCCTCATGCCGTGGATGAGGGCCTCATATTCGGCCTTGTTATTGGAGGCTCGAAATTTCATTCGAAGGACGTATTTCATCTTGTCGCCCTGAGGGGATGTCAGTATGACGCCAGCTCCTGCTCCAGCCTCACGCTTGGAGCCGTCAAAGTGCATCGTCCATGATTGCGTCATGTCCGGAGTGTCTGGCAGCTAGAGTTACATCTAGTGGACGAGGAAGTCAGGGAGGACCTGAGATTTGATGGCCTTGCGCCGCTTGTAGACTATGTCTAGAGGAGACAGCTCGATGCCCGACAGGGCTACACGTCTCGTGGCTTCGGGGTTGTTCAGGATGTTGGATAGTGGGGCCTCGTTGACGACCATGATCTGGTGCTCCTGGAAGTAGTGGCTCAGCCGACGAGTCGTCATGAATACGCCGTAGGCGAGATTCTGGTAGTGAGGGTACCTCTGCTTTGTTGGAGTTGGTACCTCGCTGAGGTAGTATATTGGGCGCTGGACCCCGTGGGTCTTACCTGTAGGGTTTCGTAGCATGGAAAACAAAAATTTTCTACCGCATACAAACAAACAAGCCAAGATCTATCTACTAGATTGTAGCAACGAGTTGATGGAATAACTCACCCTCGAAGATTCCAAAGTGTTTAACGAGAGCGGATTCTCGTGGGTGATGTAGTCGTACTCTTCCCGATCTCAAGATCGTGTAGACGATCCTTCCGGCGCTGCGTTCCGGCAGCGCTCCCGCAGTCGGTCACACGTTCGTTACTTTCGTGAAGACCTTCCTCTCCTTGTTCCAGCAGGCGGAGGTTGTAGCACTCTCCTCGCGATTCCGGCCGAACGGCGTGGTACCGGAAGTAGAGGGGAGATCTCGCAGGGCTTCGCCTTAAGCCGGAGCGAGTATGGTGGAGTATGAGAGAGTCCCTCGACGATCTAGGGTTTAGACACGCCGAGGAGGGGCTAGTGCTGGCGGCTAGGGTTTCACCTAGGCGGCGGCGGCGAGTGCCCTACTCGTAACTTAGCTATTCACCTGCGAAAGTATTCCGGCGTTGTGGAAACATTTATCGCAAGGGATCACATACCACGGGAACGAGAAAAGAGTACTTATCAGTAACGAGGTTGAACTAGGTATGCAGAGATACCGACGATCATAACCTCGGATAAGTAAAATATCATGAGACAAAGGGAAATTGGTATCGTATGTAAGTGGTTCATTCGATCGCAAAGTAATCGTAGAAATATGTGGGAGCCATATGAATTTCCAGATTCCTCTATTGGTTATTGATCGGAGAAGTGTCTCGATCATGTCCGCATAATTCACGAACCGTAGGGAGACACACTTAAGGATTCGATGTTGTTGAGTAGTTATAGAATGATGAGTAAGAGACTGAATGTTGTTCGGAGTCTCGGATGGGATTCGGGATATCACGAGGAGATCCGAAATGGTCCGGAGAATAAGATTCATATAAGGAAAGTCCCGTTTCGGAGTTGGGGAATGATTCCGGTGTTTTTCATCGGGAATGTTCTAGGAGGTTCCGGAATGTCCGGCACTCCGGGGGGGAAGGGTAAATGGATGTGTTATATCATATGGCTCCCACATATTTCTACGATTACTTTGCGATCGAATGAACCACTTACATACGATATCAATTTCTCTTTGTCTCACGATAGTTTACTTATCCGAGGTTATGATCATCGGTATCTCTGCATACCTAGTTCAACCTCGTTACCGATAAGTACTCTTTTCTCGTTCCGTGATATGTGATCCCTTGTGAGCTCACATGCTTGCAAGCTAATTGGATGACATTTCACCGAGAGGGCCCAGTATATCTATCCGTCATATGGATGGACAAATCCCACTCTTGATCCATGTGTTTCAACCAATACTTTCGAACACTCAATGCCACCTTTATAGCCACCCGATTCACGGTGTGGTGTTTGATGTCATCAAAGCATCCATCCGTAAAGGTGATATGCATGATCTCATGGTCGAAGGAATTAGATTACTATGTATCAGAAAGCATATAGAAATTGAACTATTAAAATGACTTGATCTTTATGCTACGCTTATCTATAGGAGTATGCCCATCATATCATTCTCCTAACAATATGATCTTGTTGTTAATAACATCTCAATGTTCATGATAGGGAAACCACAATCATCTATTAACCAACAAGCTAGTATTATATAGAGGCTTTACTAGGGACTTCAAATTAAGTTTACAAATCACACAAGTATTAATGTTTCCTTGTTAATACTATTATAGCATGAATGTAAACATTTATCATAAACACAAAGATATAATAATAACTACATTTATTATTGCCTCTAGGGCATATCTCCAACAGTCTCCCACTTGCACTAGAGTCATCTAATCTAGATTACATGGTAATATACCGAACACCCATGGCAGTTTGGTGCTGGTCATGTTTTGCCCTCGGGAGAGGTTTAGTCAACGGATCCGCCACATTCAGATCTGTGTACTTTGCAAATCTTTATATCCCCATCTTGGATATGTTCTCGAATAGCGTGAAAACGTAGCTTGATATGCTTCACTTCTTGTGTGACCTTGGTTCTTGCGCATTGGCTATGGCGCCCATGTTATCACAAAGAGATAGACATTGGGTCCAGCACTAGGAACCACACCCAGCTCTGTAATGAACTCTTTCATCCATATCGCTTCTTGTGAAGCCTCCGGCAGCCATGTATTCCGATTCAGTTGAAGATCTCGCCACAACGCTTTGCTTTGCACTCCTCCAGCTAACTTGCACCATTCAAATAAATACGTATCCAGTTGTGATTTAGAATCATCGGATCGGTGTTCCAACTAGCATCGGTGTAACCATTAACAACGAGCTGTTCATCACCTCCATAAGAAAGAACCATATCCTTAGTTCTTCTCAAGTACTTAAGGATGTTTTGACCATTGTCAATGATCCACTCTGGATCACTTTGATATCTGCTAGTTAAACTAACGGCATATGCAATGTCGGGTCTAGTACATAGCATGGCATACATTAGAGATCCTATGGCTGAGGCATAGGAGTCTTACTCATCCTTTCTCTATCTTCTGCCGATGTCGGACTTTGAGTTTTACTCAAGGTCGTATTGGGCAACATGGGTAAGAACCCTTTCTTGCTATCTTCCATTCCAAACCTCTTTAGAACTTTGTCCAAATATGTACTTTGTGACAATGATATTTGGCGTTTCGATCTATCTCTATAAATCTTTATGCCTAATATGTAAGCTGCTTCGCCAAGATCCTTCATTGAAAAACTATTATTCAAATATTCCTTGACACTATTAAGAAGGTCTACATCATTCCCAATCAACAATATGTCATCTACATATAGTATTAAGAATGCTACAGAGATCCCACTCACTTTCTTGTAAATACAAGCTTCTCCATAAGTTTGTATAAAACCAAAACTTTTGATCATCTTATCAAAACGTTGATTCCAACTTCGGGATGCTTGCTTCAATCCATAGATGGACCGTTGAAGTTTGCATACCTTGTTAGCACCTTTAGGATCAACAAAACCTTTGGGTTGCATCATATACAACTCTTCATCAATGTCTCCATTGAGGAATGCTGTTTTGACATCCATCTGCCATATCTCATAATCGTAATATGCAGCGATTGCTAACATAATCCTCACAGACTTTAGCTTTGCTCTTTGGTGAGAAAGTCTCATCGTAGTCAACTCCTTGAATTTGTCGAAACCCTTTTGCGACAAGTCGAGCTTTATAGACGATAACATTACCATCGACATCTGTTTTTTCTTGAAGATCCATTTGTTCTCGATACCTTCCGCCATCCGGTAAGTCCACCAAAGTCCATACTTGGTTTTCGTACATGGATCCAATCTCGGTTCATGGCTTCTTGCCATTTATTGGAATCTGGGCTCATCATCGCTTCCTCATATGTCTCGGGGTCATCGGTGTTGTCCACCAACATGACACTCATAACGGGATCATACCAATGCAGGTGGTACGAGTTCTCGTTGACTGCGAGGCTCTGTAGCAACTTCAGCGAAGTTTCATGATCATTATCATTATCTTCCTCTCTTATTGGTGCAGGCACCAGGAACTTCTTCGGTCTGCGCCACTTGCAATTCGAGAGAAGGTTCGACAACCTCGTCGAGTTCTACTTTCCTTCCGTCACTTCTTTAGAGAAATTCCTTCTCTAGAAAGGATCCATTCTTAACGAAGATTTTGCCTTCGGATCTATGATAGAAGGTATACCCAATAGTTTCCTTCGGGTATCCTATGAAGACGCATTTTTCCGCTTTGGGTTCAAGCTTGTCCGGCTGTAACTTCTTTACATAGGCTTCTCACCCCCAAACTTTAAGGAACGACAATCTAGGTTTCTTCCCAAACCATAATTCATGCGGTGTCGTTTCAACGGATTTAGACGGTGCCCTATTTAAAGTGAATGCGGCTGTTTCTAATGCATAACCCCAAAATGATAGCGGTAAATCTGTAAGTGACATCATAGAACGAACCATATCTAAGAGAGTTTGATTACGACGTTCGGACACACCATTACGCTGTGGTGTTCCGGCGGTGTCAATCATGAAAGTATTCCGCATTTCTTCAAATGCTCGCCAAACTCGTAACTTAGATATTCACCTCCACGATCAGAACGTAGAAATTTAATCTTCTTGTTATGTTGATTCTCTACCTCACTTTGAAATTCCTTAAACTTCTCGAAAGTTTCGGACTTATGTTTCATGAAATAGATATACCCATATCTACTCAAGTCATCCATGAAGGTAAGAACATAACGATAACCACCGCGCGATGCTACACTCATTGGACCACACACATCGGTATGTATGATTTCCAATAAGTCCGTAGATCGCTCCATCATACCAGAAAATGGAGTCTTAGTCATTTTACCCATCAGACATGCTTCGCATCTTTCAAGTGATTCAAAATCAAGTGATTCAAGAAGTCCATCGGAATGGAGTTTCTTCATACGCTTCACTCCAATGTGACCAAGACGACAGTGCCACATATAGGTCGAGTTATCGCTCGATTTCAAACGTTTAGCCTCAATGTTATTAATATGTGTATTTCCACTATCGAGATTCAATAAGAATAGACCATCTATCAAAGGTGCATGTGCATAAAACATATTACTCATATAAATCAAACAACCATTATTCTCGGACTTAAATAAGTAACCGTCTCGCAATAAACAAGATCCCGATATAATGTTCATGCTTAACGCAGGCACCAAATAACAATTATTTAAGTATAAAACTAATCCCGATGGTAGATGAAGGGGTAGCGTGCTGACCGCGATGACATCAACCTTTGATCCGTTTCCAACGCGCATCGTCACCTCGTTCTTCGCTAGCTTCCGTTTATTCTGCAAAGACTCGTTTGAGTTACAAATATGAGCAACCGAACCAGTATCAAATACCCGTGCACTACTACAGTACTAGTGAGATACACATCAATAACATGTATATCGGATATACCTTTCTTCTTGATGTTGCCGTTCTTCAAATCCGCCAAGTACTTTGGGCAATTCCGCTTCGAGGACCTTCTCCCTTGCGGTAAAAGCACTCGATGTCGGGCTTAGGTCCAGCCTTGGTCTTCTTTCGTGGTAAATTTCTTACCACCCTTCTTGAAGTGTCCCTTCTGCTTAGACTTGCCTTTCTTGAATTTGGTGGTCTTATTGACCAACAACACTTGGTGCTCTTTCTTGATCTCCACATCTGCAGACTTCAACATGGCAAAGAGTTCTAGCAACGTCTTGTTCATGTTTTGCATGTTGTAGTTCATCACAAAGTTCTTGTAACTTGGTGGTAGTGATTGGAGGACACGGTAAATCCCCAAAGCATTGGGAATCACTATACCCAAGCTTTGAAGTTTGTTTGCGTGCCCAGACATCTTAAGCACATGCTCGCTGACGGAGCTGCCCTCTTCCATCTTGCAGTTAAAGAACTTTTCAGAAGCCTCATAGCTTTCAATTTCCGCATGAGTCTCAAAAATCAATTTGAGATCCTCGACAATATCATATGGGTCTGAATTCTCAAACCTTTTCTGAAGCTCTGATTCTAAACCATACAAGATAGCACCTTTGAACTGGAGTCTTGAGTCTTCCGGAGTGAGGTAAACATTCTTTACTTCATCGGCGACATCACCGCAGTGGGTCACCAAATTGCATCCAGCACATAGGTCAAATTACCAGCTTGAGGACAATCCTCCAATTGCGGAACCAATCCGCGAAGTTGCTTCCATTGTTTTTCAACTTTTCTTTCTCTAGGAACGCATTAAAATTGATGGTAGGGGCTGCCATTGATCTACAACATATTTGCAATAGTTTAGACTAAGTTTATGACAAATTGAGTTCAAATTAATAAATTTAATCTAGGTGAACTCCCACTCAAAACAATATCCCTCACATTGTTTTAGTGATCACACGAACCAAATCCACCACATCAACACCGATCATCACGAGAGTTGATATAGTTTCAATGGCGAACAATCGACATGTTCATCATATCTACTATATGATTCATGCTTTACCTTTCGGTGATCCGTGTTCCGAGACCATGTCTGTACATGCTAGGCTCGTCAAGATCAAACCTTAGTTTCCGCATGAGCAAATCTGGCTTGCTCACGTTGTATACACTTGCGGAATCTAACACACCCGATCATCACGTGGTGCTTCGAAACAACAAGCTTTAGCAACGGTGCTAACTAAGGGTGAACACTTCATTACTTGAAATTCATGTGCATGAGGGATCATCTTATAATGCTACCGTTGTCTACTAAGCAATACAAGATGCATAAAGGATTAACATCACATGCAATTCGTAATATGTGATATGATATGGCCTTTCTTCTTTGTGCTTCCGATCTCCATCTTCTAGCACGAACATGATCTCCATCATCACCGGCATTGCATCAAGGTCAATGACGCTTCTCCATGGTTGTCGTCCACCGGCTTCAACTATTACAACTACTTTGAATAGACACGCGGGTCTTAACATAAATTAAAGACAACCATATGGCTCACGCCGTTGCCAACTTACAATAAGGAACATTGCATACATCAAATATAATCACAATCATGGCCATATCACATCATAGCACACCCCTGCAAAACAAAGTTAGACGCCTCTACTTTCTTTGCATGTTTTACGTGGTTTGGGGCTTTCAATAAGTGTCGTTCTAACTTACGAACAAGAACCACAACATTGATACTACTATTGTTAATCACCCGTTGTAAATTGGATCTTAACTATGCTAGGAGAAACAGGCACCCGCAAAGCCACTTATGCAATACAAGTTGCATGTCAAGCGTGGAGCAAGTCTCATGAACGATGTCATGTAAGGTTAGCCCGGGCCGCTTCATCCCAACATCCCGCAAGATGCAAAGTACACAAGAAGCAATTGACAATAAAAGCATCAACACCCACAATGACCATTGTGTTCTACTCGTGCAACAGGTCTACATATAGACACGGCTCTGATACCACTGTAGGGTTTCGTAGCATGGAAAACAAAAAATTTCTACCGCATACAAACAAACAAGCCAAGATCTATCTACTAGATTGTAGCAACGAGTTGATGGAATAACTCACCCTCAAAGATTCCAAAGTGTTTAACGAGAGCGGATTCTCGTGGGTGATGTAGTCGTACTCTTCCCGATCTCAAGATCGTGTAGACGATCCTTCCGGCGCTGCGTTCCGGCAGCGCTCCCGCAGTCGGTCACACGTTTGGTACTCGACGAAGACCTTCCTCTCCCTTGTTCCAGCAGGCTGTGGAGGTTGTAGCACTCTCCTCGCGATTCCGGCAGCACAACGGCGTGGTACCGGAAGTAGAGGGGAGATCTTGCAGGGCTTCGCCTTAAGCCGGAGCGAGTATGGTGGAGTATGAGAGAGTCCCTCGACGATCTAGGGTTTAGACACGCCGAGGAGGGGCTAGTGCCGGCGGCTAGGGTTTCACCTAGGCGGCGGCGAGTGCCCTAGGGCCGGCGGCGGTGGCTTGGTACTAGGGTTTGGAGGAGAGGATCTTGTGTGTCTCTAGGAGGGAGCCTTGCCCCTCCTTATATAGGTGGAGGGGCCGGCCGGCCAAGGGGAGGGAGAGGAGTCCCTCCCCAACTCGGCTTGGAGGGTGCGCCGCCGGTTGGAGGAGGGAACTCCTCCCCAACTCGGTTTCCCCTTCCTCCTCTTTTCCTTTTTCCAAATTTAGCCGTTTGACTTTTCAAACTAGCTGTTTGACTTTTCAAACTAGGATTTGAATTAATCCTTTATTTGGTTCAGTGATGACACTTAGTACATGATGCAATCATACCAACTTGATACAACACATTCATGTACCCTTCCCCTCCGGAGTGCCGGACATTCCGGAACCTTCTAGAACATTCCCGATGAAAACACCGGAAACATTCCCCAACTCCAAAACGGAACTTTCCTTATATGAATCTTATTCTCCGGACCATTCCGGATCTCCTCGTGATATCCCGGATCCCATCCGGGACTCCGAACAACATTCGGTCTCTTTCTCATCATTCCATAACTACTCAAAACAACGTCGAATCCTTAAGTGTGTCTCCCTACGGTTCGTGAATTATGCGGACATGATCGAGACACTTCTCCGAACAATAACCAATAGAGGAATCTGGAAATTCATATGGCTCCCACATATTTCTACGATTACTTTGCGATCGAATGAACCACTTACATACGATATCAATTTCCCTTTGTCTCACGATAGTTTACTTATCCGAGGTTATGATCATCGGTATCTCTGCATACCTAGTTCAACCTCGTTACCGATAAGTACTCTTTTCTCGTTCCCGTGATATGTGATCCCTTGTGAGCCAGTCACATGCTTGCAAGCTAATTGGATGACATTTCACCGAGAGGGCCCAGAGTATATCTATCCGTCATATGGATGGACAAATCCCACTCTTGATCCATGTGTTTCAACCAATACTTTCCGAACACTCAATGTCACCTTTATAGCCACCCAGTTACGGTGTGGTGTTTGATGTCATCAAAGCATCCATCCGGTAAAGGTGATATGCATGATCTCATGGTCGAAGGAATTAGATTACTATGTATCAGAAAGCATATAGCAATTGAACTATTAAAATGACTTGATCTTTATGCTACGCTTATCTATAGGAGTATGTCCATCATATCATTCTCCTAACAATATGATCTTGTTGTTAATAACATCTCAATGTTCATGATAGGGAAACCATAATCATCTATTAACCAACAAGCTAGTATTATATAGAGGCTTTACTAGGGACTTCAAATTAAGTTTACAAATCACACAAGTATTAATGTTTCCTTGTTAATACTATTATAGCATGAATGTAAACATTTATCATAAACACAAAGATATAATAATATCTACATTTATTATTGCCTCTAGGGCATATCTCCAACATTACCATCCTCGGGTCGTTTGACCATGAGTACGGTGCTTACCACTTGATGCGTAGCTGCGATGTATAGCAGTAGAAGCTCTTGCTCCTTTGGCGTGACTAGGACAGACGAGGTGGAGAGCAGCCACTTGAGGTCCTCGAATGTGTCGTCTGCTTCGGGTGTTCACTCGAACTTGTCCACTTTGCGCAGCAGCTGGTAAAAAGGTAGGGCCTTTTCACCCATGCGGCTGATGAATCTGCTCAGCGTTGTGATTCGCCTAGCTAGCTGATGTACGCCTTTGAGGTTCTTCGGCTTCTCCATGGCTAGTATGGCCCTGATTTTCATCGGATTCGCCTCAATCCCCCGTTGGGAGATGAAGTAGCCGAGTAGTTGGTCAGATGGGACGCCGAAGGCGCACTTTTCTGGGTTCATCTTGACCTTGTAGTGATCAAGGTTATCAAACGTCTCACGGAGATCGTCGATCAGCATCTTGGCCTCCCTGGTCTTGATTACTATGTCTTCGACATAGACTTGAATGTTGCGACCTGTCTGGTTTTTCAGGCACGCCCGCATGCACCTCTGGTACGTGACACCTGCGTTCTTCAGCCCGAAGGGCATGGTGTTGTAGCAGAATACTCCAAAGGGCGTGATGAACGCCGTTTTCTCCTGGTCTTCGACCTTCAGCCGAATCTGGTTGTAGCCTGAGTAGGCGTCGAGGAAAGAGAGTTTCTTGCATCCTGCAGTCGAATCGATGATCTGATCGATTCGTGGTAGAGGGAAGTGGTCCTTGGGGAAGTACTTGTTGAGCGATGTGAAGTCCACGCACATCCACAGGATGTCCGTGTCCTTTTTAGAGACCAGCACGGTGTTGGCCAGCCACTCACTTTCCTTGATTTCTCGGGTGAAGTTGGCATCGAGCAGTCTATTGACTTCGATTCCAACAGCTTCAGCTCTTGGTTCAGACAGTCGTCGGGTCGACTGCTTGACTGCCTTTGCGTCGGAGAACACATTGAGTGTGTGCTCGGCGAATTCCCTGGGAACTCCTGGCATGTCCGCAGGACACCAGCCAAAGATTTCCCAGCGCTCACGGAGGAATTCGACGAGCGCGCTTTCCTATGCGGGACTGAGGTCGTTGGAGATCAACACCGTTTTGGAGGCATCCGTCGGGTGAACCTGCACCTTCTTCGTGTTGACCGTGGAGTCAAATGACATATCAGGTATGGTTTGCCTGGCGAATGGGGGTGCCCCATTGTCTGTCACCTCTCTGAGCCTCGTGAGCTCCTCCTGCATGCCGAACGACTGGGAGATTCTGTTGAAGTCTCTATCGCAGTGGTCGGATCGGTTGAAGCTTCCCTGTACGGTGATAACGCCCCTGGATCTTGGCATCTTCAGTAGCAAGTACGCGTAGTGCGGTACTGCCAGGAATCTTACAAATGCCACGTGCCTGAGGATGGCATGGTACTATGATGGCCAGTCCACCACTTCGAACTCTAGTCGCTCGCGCCTAAAGTTTTCAGGCTGGCCGAAGATGACATCGATCCATATCTTCCCCAGGGGATATATGCCCTTCCCTGGGACTATGTCGTGGAATGTTGTGTCTGATTGTTCCAGGCTACACAGCGGGATCCGCATTGCTGCGAGTGTGCTGGCGAACATCAGATTGATGCTGCTGCTGCCGTCCATGAAGACATGGATCATCTCGAATCCTCTGATATGTGCATCGAGCACCAAGGCAGCATGTCCTGGGCGAGGGATCTAGCATGGTGATCCGAACTGTAGAAGGTGATGCAAGACTCTGAGCCACTGAGGTACTCAGGGATTGCTGGCGGCAAGGTTACCGCCAGGCTGACTTGGCGGGTGATCTTTTGTTGCACCCTGTTGGTTGGGCACCACCTTCTGGATCATCAGGGACCCCTTCGGTGGCGGGTACCCTCCTATGGTGTTGTTTGGCGCTGGTGCGATCGCTGGATTCGCTGGTCCAGCATGTGGTGGTGGAGGGCCTCCGTGGGCGATGTCACCTGGTACAGGTGCGGACCCAAATCCAGGGTTCACGATTTGGCATCATATTTGGGTGAGGCCCTCGCTAAGCTTTTGGAATTCGCGGCAGTCCTTGAGCATATGGCTGGCCTTTTTCTTGCCATCCTGCTTGTCAATGTAGAAGTGGATGGTGCAAGGACCAGACAATTTGTCGTATGCCGAGGGCTCGTCGTCCCGGCTATGACGTTGCCATGTCTGTGTGGGTCGCCCTCCGTCGCGGAAGTTGCCTCCGTGGTATCCACTGCTACGGTTTCCGTCATTGCGTCGGTCAGCGTATCCAGCTGCGACCATGTCGACTCCATCACAATCGTTGTAGACGCGCAATCTTCGTTTGTTGTGGCGTTCTCACCTGCGGCCGTAGTCATCCTCGTCATCTGAATGCGCCCGATGGAGGGAATCCTCGCCATCCACCCATCGGTTGGCGATGTCCATGAGGTGGTCGAGCATCTTGGGCTTGGCGCACCCAAGTTCTTCCTTGATGTCCGGGCGCTTGACACCATCCTTAAAGGCATCGATTGTCCTTTCTTTGGAGATATGCGCGGCGGAGTTCTTGATGTGGGACCAGCGTAGTATGTATGAGCGAATGGACTCGCCGATACGTTGGGTGCAGGTGCACAGTTCCTCGATCGAGGCTGGCCTTTTGCTAGTGCCTTTGAAGTTGCGGATGAAACTGTATGTCAGCTCCTCCTAGCTTCGGATGGAGCCGGAGGACAGGCTGCTGAGCCAGATTCGAGCTGCGCCTGTCAGTTGTAGCTGAAGGCATTGTAGGGCGGTGTTCCTGTTACCACCGTGTAGCTTGACGGATGAGAGGTGGTCGCTGAGCCAGGCCTTTGGGTCCTGCGTGTCGTCGAACTTCGGGGTGTCCGAAGGAAGCTTGAAATTTTTCGGCATTCGCGTCCGCCGGACAGATCTGCTAAAGCATCTGGCTTCGCACAGCTCTCCATCATCGTCTTCGTCGGATTCGGTTGAGAACGCGCGTTTAGCGCGTGCCTTGTCGATCTTGCGCTGGGTGAGATTGTTTCGATCATCGTAATCATTGCTGCGGTGCCGTGGGATTTTGTGACGTCGAGGCAGATCGTGCTCGTCCTCATCGGATGAGGGTGTAGGGCTGCGGGTGAACTTGACCACAACTTTTTTCTTCGGCTCCGCAGGAGCCTCGTCGTGGAGCGCAGCTTCGACGAGTCTGAGACCAGCTAGCGCGGATTTGTGCATGGCGCTCTTCGGGTCACCCATCGGAGGTGGGTGGGATGCGAGGTATGTAGTGGTTGCCATGATCGCAGCCTGCGGTGTCTTTGGCATGACGTTGCCGTTCACGTCCATCATCATGAAGGACGTGTTGAGGGCCTTGGTGACTTCGCGGCGTGCAACGGGGTCCATGTGCTCTGTGCGAGAGCGATGCTTGTTGGCGTTGTTGCCATGCGAGATGGATCCGCCAGCGGTAGAGAGCGCATCTCACCGCGTGCTACACTCTGAAGCCGCCTTCTTACATTTGTCGAGATCCTCCTGCAGCTTTACCTGCCGGTTATGCTCGTTGATGAGGAGGAGGTGGCAGGCCATCAGCAGATCCCGTGAAGCATTCACAGATAGGATGGTGTTGCCTGCCATGGCTTCACGTGATTGGCGCCATCCTTCCTCGGTGAGGTTGATCTTCTGGTAGGCGTTGGTGTCGCCTTCATTGGTCCTGAGCGATGGAGCTCCCCCGTTTCCTCCGTTCTCACCTTGCGGGTTGGGAGGTGGGTTAGGCGCACTCGAACCTGGCGGCAGTTCCACTTCACTCTGGATGACCACGGCGCATAGTTAACGTCCACGGATTGGATCGCTGCTGCCGCAGCTTTCAGATCCGGAACCGTAGGTTCCTTCGTCTGAGGGAGGGCCGCACAGATCTGAGTTGCAGCTGCTGCTATCATATGACTCGTCTGTCAGCGTCGACGTGCATAACACGCTGATGGGTGGGACCCACGAAGCGGGCCTGATGGATGGTGGTGTCACCCGCTCTGGGAGGCGGAGGGTGCCAGTCTGCCCAACCTGGAAGCAGAAGCTCCCGAACAGCATCTCGAGCCCGTCGCCAACAGACTCGAAATCCCTCAGGGTGGCTGGCGAGTGGGCGGTGAAGTCAAAGGTGCCGAAGAGGAGGTGATTCTCCATCACCGATGAGTTGTAGATCGCTCCAGATGGGACCGTCACGATCGCACAATCAGCGTCCCCAGTTCCCACAGACGGCGCCAATTGACGAGGTTCTATTTTGTCAATGCCCATTGTTATGGACTTGGGTTTTGGAGAAGATGGGGATGCTGGAGATCGCGGAACGGTTAACAGACAAGCAACACGGGGACACGAGGTTTACCCAGGTTCAGGCCCTCGGAGGTAAAACCCCACTCCTGCTTGTCTGCTCTTGATTACGGCAGAACCGAAGGTTACAGGGGTGCGCAAATGCAATCTGGCGTGAGGTGCGTATGAGGTGAGTTGAGATCCTCCTCGCCGTGCCCTCCTAGCCTTTATATAGATAGGCAGGTCCTGGGCTAAGGTCGAGTCGGTTACAGATTAGGGTTTGTACCCTTTGAAAATCTATCTACTCTAGTCTTGTTCTCCAAGGATCCGAAGGCATCATGGGCTTGGGCCACCCAAAATCTCCATAGGCCACGTATCTCATCGTGGGCCTTCCTTGGGCTGGACTAGGTATGCCAATGTTGTGTACCCACGGGGTATAACCATGTCATACGTCTCCCCAGGACGTAACCCTAACGCAGGCAGAAATCCATGAGAAGGTCCGCAGCGCCACCGCCAACAAAGGGGAGATTCAAGGGACAGAAGTCTCTTTTCCGGCACCCTGTCGGGACGTGGAATTGCCCCCGGAGCCATCTCCATCGACTCCACCACCATCTCCATCGCCGTTGCTGACTCCCATGATGACGAGGGAGTAGTTCTCCCTTGAGTCTAAGGGCTCTACCGGTAGCTATATGTTCATCTCTCTCTCTATGCGTGATCTTATTGTGATCATGAGCTTTGTAGTCAAGTAGATCTACTCTTCTACTCAAGTGCTTTAATAGATCTCCGGTTATCCTCACGTATGTGAAGGTGACAGTGTGCACACCGTGTGGCACTTAGGCTAGAGATTACATGAATACTTGTCATGAGTTATATTTGGAGTTGTATGTCTCTATGAAATTGTGGTGTTTGTTAGAACCATCTAGCGCTCAAGGTGACAGTGTGGGGTTATCTAGATGGGGGATGCAAACTTTAAGGAGTGATTTTATAGCCCTACCGTGGATTAGAGTTGTCCAACGGGACAGTAGTTCAGAGTAGAATAATGAAGAGAATATATTTATATGAGAGTGTTCACTAGTGAAAGTATGATCCTTAGGGCTTGTTTCTAAGCATTGAAACACCATTTACAACTAGTCCTACTCCATGTTTGCTTGCTTCCATCTTTATTTCATATTTCCTTTAGTCTCTTCCTCCCCGTCAAGCTCTTTTCTGGCACCGTTGTCGTATAATCATCCATATTACTTTTATTTCACTATCTCTTCGCCGAACTAGTGCACCTATACACCTAAAAAGTGTATTGGGTGTGTTGGGGACACAAGAGACTTCCTGTATCTTGATTATAGGGTTGCTTGAGAGAGATACCTTTGAACACTTACAGCCTGAGTTCGATAAACCTTGGGTAATCCACTTAAGGGAAACTTGCTGCTGTTCTACAAACCTCTACACTTGGAGGCCCAACACTGTCTACAAGAATAGAAGCATGCGTAGACATCAGCTGGCACCCCTTTTGTTTGAGCAGGTTTTCAAATCAACATCGTTAGTAGGGTTACCCTTCCGGCTTAGACTAGGCAGGGTTATGGACGCCATTGGTTATTCTTCAGGGGTATTAGACCCATTTGCATCTTGACTATACTCGGACGTTGTATCATTTTAAATGTGATTTGGATCTTTACACTATATATATATATATATGTATGTATGTATGTATGTATGTATGTATTCTTGACTCATGGAGTCATTGTTGTATATATCTGTTATGTGGGTTCCATCGTGGACTATTGTGTAACGCTATTACTTTGTTTTCCACCCGCACGCAAATGCCTGGTCGACACCTTTGAATCGTTTCTATGCGGATTTGGTGGGAATATCTAAAGCTTGCATAGGGCCAATGCGAGGCTGTTACAAAGTGGTATCAGAGCTCAGAAGTTACGATACCCCCACTGGTCCAGCCTGTAGGATAACCTAGCTAACGGCCGATGTAGAGTGTCAAAACTATTTTGAAAATATCGGTTGGATACATCTGATTAGGTCTGCTTTTACTCCTTACCCCTGTGCTATTCTCTTCTTACTTCTGCGTGTTTTGAATCTGCCCTCTTATATTTTCTTCGAGTCCAGGATATCTCGTGGTTGGGATTCCGTAGTACCTTCAGGGTTTCATTTCCATCATCTTGTAATGGTTCTTCGACATCTATTCTGCATGCTATCTGAGGAATTTTCCTCTTTTGTATATTTCGGTGGACCTAAACTCCCCTAAAAAAACTTTGTATCTCCCGATGTTTCCCTCCACGACGATATATTCTATGTCAGATCCGATGAAAAACCTGCATCACTCCTTTGTTTCAGAACATCGCTTGTCAAGATCTTCAGTCTAAATTCCAAGAATGGGTGCACAATTTTCTACTGCATGTGTGGAGTAATTGTTTGGGTGCGTGATGGATTGGCCCCCCATGCCGAATACTCATTCTATTTGTTCTTGTACATTTAAGTGGATTAGATTGCACCTTTTTCTCTCCTTATATCGAAGTTAGAGGTGGCCTTATACTTTGATACCTTTACCTTCGTCCTTTATTCTCCAGAGCGTTCTCTTGATGAACGTGAGAAACGATCCCTTGCTGGTGGTGTCGCCGATTTCAAGATGGAGCAAGCGTCTTTGTTAGTGGTGTCGCGAGGATCTACCCGAAGCGAGAAGATTCAGATCATCGGCCTTCTTACCTGCTCTAGGAGGCGGATCTCGAGGGCAAGATTCATTGTTAGTGGTGTCAAATTGTATCACCTCAGGTAAAACCACTACTAGAAAATCATGTGTTGTTTCTATTTTATGCATCATCGTGATGGCATGCTCATAGCATGCCACATTGCATCTAAGCATCCTTATGACTGCATGCATATTATTTGTCTAAAAGCTATTTCCAAAAGCTTGTCTTTGTTTCCTATTGTATCTGTCTTTATTTCAAATGATAAAACTCGAACCTCTTCTAGATATTTTGTTTGACTAAAAGATATTTTCATAAATGTTTTACTTAAAAAATGAAAGAAAATGATTTATAAAAGTTCCGAGGAGGCAGCCAGCCTTTTGGGCTAGGCCACGTACCAGGTCCAAAAAACCCTAAAAAAATCTAAAACCTAACCCTAATTCCTAGACCTATGCTACCCCTTTCCCTGTCGCCAACCACCCCTCACCACCCCAAACACTCCACCCTGCCGCCGGATGCTCACCCCAACCTGCACCCAACACACACACGACCACGCTACCGCTCACCACCCCGTCCCTGTACTTAACGATGGGATTTGATTAACCATTTACTTTCTGGATTCAAACCTATTTAACCATTTTATATAAAAGTAAAAAATGGATTAACCATTAGGTTACTAGGTTAGAAATGGTTAACCTTTGGTTAATAAGGTTCGAACCATTTTAAAAATTGTTAGCTAGGTTGCAAGACATGGTCATAGAATAGTCAGTATGCTACAAAACTGAAACAGTTGTTTGTACTTGGACATCTTACTTACATGTCTGAAATCGTTAGTCCGCTATCTATTCACAAAATGAAACAAGAACAATTCCACAGGTAATCGCAATATCAAATCACATTAATCACCAAAAACTGACCGGAGAAAACTTTGCAAAAGTGAAGGAAAAGAAATACGGTACTACTAACAGAAAGAGGAAGATGCGGGCATGCTGAAACCTGTAGCTGCATCTAGCCCTATGTACATGTACATGCAGTACAGTGTTGTTTCGACAGACTGAAATGGGATGGTTCAAGAACACATCATGGGGAGTGATCTCGCGGCAGCGCCTAATCTCCTGTAAACCTTCATCTTGGTCATCAGCGTCTTCATCCGGCTACACACCTTCTCCAGCTCCAATATCCGCCAGTGCATACCATCCAGAAGAAGACTGGTCCTCCAGCGACAGGTCCAGCCTAATGGCGTGCAGGACGACCTAATCGTTGTTGTCGCTGCAGACGGGTGGGTGGGACGCAGAGTTCGGGGCCAGCGAGCAGACTGGATGCGGCGGGCTACGGAGATCTTGAGGCGGCCGGCCGGTTGCCGGCTGCTGACTGGCGGAGCGGATGGATGCGGCGGCGGCGGTGGCGGCAAGGCGGACAGGGAGTGGAGGATCCAGGGTAACCTTAGGTCCAAATAGATTGAACCCAAAGAACCCTTGGCGTTTTTTTTTTTTTTTTTTTTGACATGGTTTTAGGGACTAAACCAAAGGCCCATTGAATTTTTCTGGGTTAGGTTAACCGAACCAATGGTTAAACGGGAACCAAGTCCCATCGTTACATGTACTCTACACGGCTCACACGCACACAACATGTTGGAGTAATGCTACAGCTACGGGCAAATGCTCACGGAATTTCTTTTGGACGAACGTGGCAATCAGGCTGACTGCCGTGGGGATTTTTCGGAACTGTCACACTTGTTTTCTCCAATCAGATAAGTCCACGACGCGTCCGTAAGCAGTTTCCGTACGAATGTGTCCGTAGGTGTAGAATTTTCCGGAACGAGCTATAGTTACGGGCAAATGCTCACGGAATTTCTTTATGAACGAACGTGGCGATCAGGCTGACTGCCATGGGGATTTTCCAGAACTGTCACACTCGTTTTCTCCAATCACATAAGTCCACGACGCGTCTGTAAGCAGTTTCCGTACGAATGTGTCCGTAGGTGTAGGATTTTCCGGAACGAGTAATGCTATAGTTACTTGGCAAATGCTCACGGACGAACGTGGCAATCAGGCTGACTGCCGTGGGAATTTTTCGGCACCGTCACACTCGTTTTCTCCAAACACATAAGTCCACGATGCGTCCGTAAGCAGTTTCTATACGAATGTGTCCGTAGGTGTAGGATTTTCCGGAACGAGTAATGCTACAGCTACGGGCAAATGCTCACAAAATTTCTTTATGAATGAACGTGGCAATCAGGCTGACTGCCGTGGGGATTTTTCGGAACTGTCACACTCGTTTTCTTCAATCACATAAGTCCATGAAGCGTCTGTAAGCAGTTTCCGTACGAATGTGTCCGCAGGTGTAGGATTTTCCGGAACCCACCCCGCTCATCATGCAACGTGTGGTGCCCGACACAATCCCTACACGCGCTCCGAGCCGCCGGCCACTGCCTCCTTCCAGTGCGTAGGCGCCGCTGACCGCCCCCGCTTGATGTCCTCTGCAGCGTGCGTGTACTCGTGTTTTCCTCCATGCTAATCCTTTCTTGTGCAGCATTGATGCTCCTCTCGGCCTCTTCCATTAATGCACTATAGTGTATTTGTTCTAGTTGGGTATTTCCCTACGTGTCTATGCGTATATCCCTGGCATTTGACTTGATGCTCCTATGATTCTCTTCGGCCCAGGTCCCCAGACTCATGATGTGAAGATATGGAGTGGTGATACTGTCTCTGGTGTGTTGATGTTTAGAAGATAGTGATGCTCCGAAATCGATGTGAAGAGCCATGATCCGCTACACGAGTCCAAGATCTCCGCAGCATGAACCCTCGGAACGCCATGCTCTCCTTCACGGACCGCAAGATAGTTCCCAGAGCCGAAGATCGATCCCCAGCGTGTTCTCCTCCCTCTTCTAAGACCGAACCCTATCCCGCCGAGGCCCCTTCACAGAACCCGGATCCGAAGCTCTGTTCTCGAAGTTCGAAGACCCTTTGTAACCAAGATCTTCGGAACCAAAAGTGTGACCCTTTTTCGATGCCCTATTTTTATAAATTCTATATATAAAGCTTGTTACACTGGATCATACATGCTTGCATACATATTATCTAGTAGCTTTGGGTTAAATAGTCAACTCATATAATTATTAAATATGGACACCATCTGCGGGCTTTTCTAGTCTTATATTGTCTCCATTTAAATTTGCGTAGCAAATCGCCATGTTTTGCCTTGTTAAGCCAACATTTAAATTGCGGGGTATCTAAATAACTTTTTTGTTGGGACCCCGGTTCCTCTTAATATTGTCTATCTGCATATGTCATGCATCATACATGCATCATGTCCAATCTGTTGCCATAGTATTAAATAGTGCATCTGATGTTTCTTCTAGTTCTTTGCTTCTTCATAGATTAGGCCGACGAGTTGATGCGAGTGTTGACCTGATCTTCGAATAAACCTTTGGCAGTGTTTCCCAGACGAGCATTCTCCCCCTTTCTACCTATTTTATATTTATAGTGTTTACTTCCTCATGTTGATCTATTGCTACCCATGTTGCGATGTTTTAGTCTTTTCATACCCGTTGTATCCCTAGCCTATATTGCCATGGACACCTCATATTATATGTTGTTTGGTAGATAGTAGACCTTGCGAGTCGTAGTTGCTTGTTCAGGTGTTGCTTCACGTCGTCGTTGTTCCACCGTGGTTGGGGTTGTCACATACTTAATGGTGGAAATGATCATGGTTTTTATTACAGTTAATAATTAATACTGAAAGTAGATAACTTGGCACGGGTGGGTAATAGTTGAGATCTGGTTATTATCCCATCCCCCTGTGTCCCCCTAGAACCTGATTTCTTGATACTGTTCCGAGACGAGCGCGCTAACCACATGTGGGGTGTATGGGCACCCCTATCGGCTTAGTACCTGATTTCAAAGTACTATTCTGGGGGCCACAAAACTAGTTCGGGATTTATGTGTTATCTACTATACATATGTCATGTATGATATGTTTACTACATGTTGCTCGATAAACGTTTATTACTGTTGCGTAGGTGCGGCACTCTGCCACGGGAATATATTGTCTATGGTCTTTGCTCGCATGGCAAGTGCATGCAACCTTAGGGTCCGTACAAGGAGGATTATCTATACCTTGTACGGGTAGCTCTTTCGGGTGGCTCCCATGTACTTGCTTTGGGTCTGGGAAAGCGTTGTGTCCTAGACTCCACTGACATACTGATGGGTGTATGTTAATTGATCTGGCAAAAAGGGTCGAAGTGCGTGTGAAAACTTTGGTGCACCCCTGCAGGGTTAAATCTTTTCGAAAAGCCGTGTCCACGGTTATGGACGACTTGGAGCACAGTATCTCAATCATAGACAACTATAACTAAGGTTTACTTTTATAATTTGACTTGTATCTGATATGACTAGTAATTTGGATAACCACCATGGAAAGAATGAATAAAACTGCCAATTGTATGAGTTTACTCGGCATAACTTCCTTGTTTGGTCTCGAGGGGGAAATACCAGGATGGGTATGTTTGATGATAGTATCAGTTTGGTTCCGAATAGGTCTATCTTATCCCTCTCTGATAGTCAACAGATGTTTTTAGTCTCTATAGGTTGTTTAGCGCATGCTTCACTGTCGCTTCAGTCCACCATATCTATGTAGGCGAGAGCCACTGAATTCTAAGTCTCGACATGTACTGGCATCAGTACTGACTGCTCTCTTTTTTCTTTGCCCTTTGCCAGCACCCCTTTTGTTTGATCGGTTTTTGAGATCAACATCGTTAGCAGGGTTAACCTTCTGGCTTTTCCTGGACAGGGTTATGGACACCATTGGTTATTATTTAGGACTCTTATCCCCATTTGCATCTTTTATATACTCGGACATTGTATCATTTTAAAGGTGATTTGGATCTTTACATTGTACATATGTATTCTTGACTCATGGGGTCATTGTTGTATATATATGTTCTGTGGGTTCCATCGTGGACTATTGTGAAATGCTATTACTTTGTTTTCCACCCGCTTGCCTGTTGGGCACCTTTGAATCGTTTATATGCGGGTTTGGCGGGAATTGCTAAAGCTTGCATAGGGCTGATCCAAGGATGTTACATCTATCCCATTTAGGCGTCACAACACCCATCTAGCAGAGACATTTGAAAGCGTGGAACCCGCAAACAGATTGCTGAGATTGCCAATCAACGATATCAGGTTGCCAAGTGTTTGAATTTTGAAAATTGTTCATGGATCTCAAACCCAAAGGGATGAAATTAGCACCAAAAAGGGGTGGCAAGACAGGTGTGATGGCGCTGCGTCAACGTGGGAGCGCTTTGTCGGGAAACCCCAAGAGCAAGGTGTGATGCAGCACAGCAGCAAGTCTTCCCTCAGTAAGAAAACAAGGTTATCAAACCAGTAGGAGGAAGGAAACGTCTCAAAGGTGTTGCAAGCAACTTAGAAACCTTCACAACACAAACTCAAGACTTTGCCCCAACGAACAGTGAGGTTGTCAATCTCACCGGTTGATATAACAAAGGATTAACTATATGGTGTGGAAGCTGAAAGTGGTTTGCAGAAAGTAAACAGTAATAGTGGAAGATGTATCAATGGTAAAGATTGAACCGGTGTCCATAGTTCACTAGAGGTGTTCTCCTTAGATAAACAAACATGGCATGCTAGGTAAACAAATTACAATAGGGCAATTGAAAGGACTGAGCAAGGCATAACAATGCAATACTAGACATAAAGATCCTATGAGATTCGATTGGGCAATACAACAAGATACATAGACCGCCATCCAACTGCATATATGACTAGAAGTCCACCTTTGGGTTATCATCCGAACCCCCTCCAGTATTAAGTTGCAAGCAACAGACAACTTCTTTAAGCAAAGTGTGTAAGGTAAACAATCCACTTGTTCCATGAACAAGAGACCGTTGTTTTCTCCCTAGTGGCAACATCACATCTACAACCTTAGAGATTTTTGTCACTTCCCTTGATAAAATAGAGGCATGAACCCACTATCGAGCATAAATACCCCCTCTTGGAGTCACTAGCAACTACATGGCCAAGATAGCTACCCACAACGGAGAGCATGCAAGATCACAAACAACATAGACACGATAGAATCAAATAGACAAAACCATTAATCAATCTGACATAGTAATCTCAATATCCATCGGATCCCCGCAAACACAACATGCATGATTACAAGTAGATGAGATCTTGATCATGAACGGAGCTCACAAGATCTAGACAGGAAAGCACAAAGAAGGAGATACAACCATCTAGCTACTACATGGACCCGTAGTCCAAGGTGGAACTACTCACGCTTCATGCCGGAGGCTGGCATGATGAAGAAGAAGGCCTCCGGAATGATCTCCCCTCTGGCAGGGTGTCAGAAAAGAGCTTCAGATCCCCCCGATCTAGGGACGATGGTGGCGGCGGCTACAGACGGTTTCGTAGAATATTGATCGGGTACTTAGGGTTTAGGCATCGAGGGATTCTTATAGGCAAAGAGACAAGGCTGGGAGGCGTCCAGGGGGCCCACACCCTGCCCAGGTGCATCCTAGGGTTAGCCCGCGCCTGGGGGTGCGGCCGCCCTGTGGCTCCCCTCCGTCTCTCCTATGGACTCTGTGTTCTCCTCGATAAAATATTGAGTTTGGGTTTTGTCCCGTCCAATTCCGAGAATATTTCCTTACTAGATTTTCTGGAACCAACAATAGCAGAAAACATGCAACTGGCACTGTGGCAACTTGTTAATAGGTTAGTACCAGAAAACATATAAAAATCACCTCAAAGTGTGGACAAAGCAAAGCAAAGTAGATACTAAACAAGCATGCAACATAAAAAATTATAGATACGTTTCCGATGTATCAAGCGTCCCCAAGCTTAACTCATGCTCATCCACGAGTAGGTAAGTGATAAAAGAATAATTTTTGAGGTGACATGCACCATCAAAACCAAGATCAAACCATTTGCAAGCATTGAAAGCTGGGATCAAAGAACTCTAAACATGAGCATGAAAGATGGAGTTCTAACAGTAATAAAAAGTAACTAAGAATGCAACATGAAAGGATACAAACAAAGATCATGAATAACATGCATTGAAAAATGTTTGTTTGTTTCACATACAGAAAATGTAGCATAGTGGCAATCAGCTTGTACCTCATAGAGTAGCAAATAGATGCATAGGACACCTTCAAAGTTCATAAGAGTGACTAGATACAAATAGCACAAGATCAAGTAATATCAATAATATGCATCAATCAATAAGTTTTGGGACAATACACATAGAACTAAGAATGGCAACTATGCTCTCTTAACTGGTGCCTAAAAGTACAAGGTGGAGACTCAATATAATAGTGGAAGAAAGGCCCTTCATAAAGGGAAGCAGTGATTTCAAGTTTTAAAAAGAGCTTCCAAAAATTATGGTACTTGTTAGCTTTCAGCCATCATTGCCCCTATCATAAGCATCTTGAAATGATTAAAGTTAAAGTGAACAAACTATGGAGTATATGCTTGACAAGGTATAAGTTGGCAATCTCATGTCCCTTGAATATGAGGGACGCACCTCATGCTACTCAACTTTAGTGACCTGTAAGTTCTTGTCATAGTAATTACATGTGTATCTGTAGGGATACGGGTAGGCTACACTAGCGCAAATCAAAGAATTTCTACCGTGTATACCAGGATTACTGTTGTCATAGATCACGGGATTACCACTAGACGCAGCGATTCTTGGAATTGATGAAGCGTCGGCGAGGCAAGCGTTCCACGTATCCTCCTTGTCCTCGTCCACGAGCAGCTCCCCTTGCGGCTCGTCCAAGCGCTCTGATCTGGCGCCTCGAGGTATCCACACGTACAGGATGGAAGCGTCAGACGCCGGACTGCTAGGTCTGCGCGTGCAACACAGGCGTTAGGAGTGGCGCCTGGGAATGATCTGAGGTCTAACCTTGGTCAGCTCGTCCCACTCTCTCTTATATAGGCGTCCCTAATGGGCTTCTACATTAGTAGCCCATTAGTAGCCTAAGCCTGCTCTAATTCGGATCCAATCCTCATTAGGCTTCCAGCCCCTTAAGTGTGTGACCCTATAGGTTCATATGCGTATAGACATGACACGAATACACTTATTCTGTAAATAGTTGGTAGCGGCCTCTAGCAAGACGTGCCAACTCCTAAACGCATACAAAGATCATATCGGACAAACCATCACAAGGTTTAGTACATGTCTTTTCCTTTGCCTCACGATATTTGGTCTAGCTCCAAGCTGACCTTCCTTTCTCGATACTGCGATTCGGAATCCCTTTACTAGGTTAACTCTTAACCTTATATAGCACGGCCATGCATTTCTAGATCCGATCACTCGAGGGGCCTAGAGATATCTCTCTCAAGTAGAGAGGGGCAAATCCCATCTTGATTGACCATGCCTTGCAGCATGCTTCAGGACAAACCCGAAAGCTACCTTTATAACTACCCGATTCACGGTGCAGCGTTTGATAGCCCCAAAGTAGGTCGATCCACATCTCAAGTACATGCGACAATCTCAGGTCTAAGGACAAAACGTACACGATGTGTAGAGAGAGAGCTGCAACTAATTGCCAGTCTCAAGTTGGGTCAGTCCAACCCCATGTTCATAACATGTGTCCACATCATTGGTTTGACATCTCCATGTCTATGACTTGCGAAACATAGTCATCAACCAATCAATGTGCTAGTCTAATATTCACGTGTGTCCTCACATGAACTCCGACTAGGGACAACTCTTAAATAACCATACAAGTAAAGAGTTTCACAAACAATTAACATAATTGCCAATCAATACAAGTTGCCTGATATGGATATTCAAGGAACATTACAATAACTCATGGATACATATGAAATATAATCATCTCTATGATTGACTCTAGGGCATATTTCCTTCAGTATCATAGAGAACCGCCAACGGGGTACCCCTTGCACATGGTACAGGAGCTATCCCATAACCAAAATTACAAGGCAAGCAGACAATGAGCATCTCAGCGATCTTTTTATTTGCTATTTGCATAGGTTTTTATTGAGGATGCTTCACAGATTGCTCATTATGGTGATGCTGCAAGTTTCCACCATGATTAGGCATGGCTTAGGCTAGCGGCCTAGGCGTTTCCCTAACACAAAATACATAACTCCATGGACTTACAAGCTCCTTTTTTTATTTCACAACGGCGACATCCATAGACAAAAGAGCATGATATCAACCGTGTACAAAGTACAAGTGCAATGTTGAAAACGTTCCCCATGATAGCATGATTCTGCTAATTCCAACGTATAAGTGCAAGCATATACAACAAAGATGACACAATGGTTCAAGTTTATTAGTGGCAAGAAAATATAAGGTGTGTCATCAAGTTTGTGAGAGCTTTAATCACTAAGTTTTCACATAACAAAATATTTTTTAATTGGAAGATAGATGAAAACAAGAATATACTTGGAATGGTGTAACACACCATGCATAGGAGTTTATAGTGGACACTTTGGAATAAATTGGTTTCTTGGGAGTTCGAAGCATGAGTAGAGCTTACTCATACAAGTGGAGGCTAGCAAAAGACTGGGAGCAACCAACTAAGAGAGCAATAATGGCCATAATCATGCAGAGCAATAAAACATTACTAATCAAAGCATAGAGTAGAACTACAATTCAAGGACTAAATGATAATATAGGCTATGGTGACTTGTTCATAGTCATAACATGGTGTGAGCATGTGTAGAGGTCCCAACCTTTAATAAGGTAGAGATCCCTGTGTTTACAATACTAGTCCCTGGATCAATAGCTAGCATACATAGTTAAGATGTAATATCAAGAAACAAAGGTCATAATACAACTTTATAACCAGGAATAAAATAATTCATTACATGTTACATAGCTCATGTGGCTATCTCATTACAATGCAGCAGAAATAACTATAGCATGGGGTCCTTCATCTTCAAAGTGCCACAGGCAATCATGTTGGTTGTAGACTTGTAATCCTAATCAACACATCTCACTAACATCAAACAAACCTGCAACATAATAAGTTACAGCCACAAGGGTCAATACATTTGAATTGTATTGGCAAGTGATAATATGGTAATATAGTGGAGTATATCATCTATATGCATTTGGATAAGTGGAGCTTAGGCTTGCTTTGCTCAAAATAGATTTTTCCTTATCATTTGAAAACACTAAGCTTTTGCTTGTCAAAAATCACCCAAGGCATCTCCCAATAGAAATTGGTGATCCTTCAACCCTTGTTCAACCACAAAATTAAAATTGGGATGAGGAGATTCTTGATAGCTTCCATGTTTTGATGCTCAAATTGTCCTCTACCAGGGACATGGCTAAGTACTTAGATTTTACACTCTCGAGAGGTGGTGCACTTTCCCCACAAGACTCGACATGCATCGAGACAAGATCTTTCAGAAGCCTTCCCTTAGACCAGAATGGACGCGTTCCAACCTATCATCCCCTACCACCAACTGTCCATTTGGCTAAGTTATTGCAACCTATATGATCCAGGCAGAGCCCATAATGCCAAGTGGCTGCACTTGAAGCTTCTCAACATTTGACATCTCAAATCTCTTTGTTCCTGGGTGGCATTCCACAAGTGAGATACACAAGGTAAACCATAGAAATGGGCCTTGTATAACCACTCAACACAAACCATTCCTTCCATTCCACCCAGGTGATTCATTCACTTAGTTGTTTTATTAAACAAAACACAAGTCCTTGACTTAGAAATATTCCATAGCATGAATATAATCCACCCTTGTTTTCTACTAGCTAAGCTAAGCATGCTAGTAGTAGGAATCTTAACTTAGGAAAATTATAGTAAGGTTTCATCTACTAGGATTTCCCATGGCATAGTTTATACTTAGCAAAAATTCCATGCAAGTCCTACTTAGAAATATCACTAATGCATAGTGAAAATAATGGGACAAATTATGAAGCATCACTTGCCTTTTTGGTAGAGAATATAAGTTCACTCCTTGATCTTGCAATATTCACACTCTTCAAATTCCACTACAATTCAATCAAGCAAGGCACAATTTCAATCTACCAATCAAGCAAACATCACATAAAATAATAGAAACAAAGCAATGCTTGCAAGCATGCAAAAGATTGTTTATTTGGAAAAATGGTTTCTAATGGTTTATAAACATTTGAAAACACCTATTGGTCATTTTATAAAAGTGTCAAAACCATTTGCAAAAGATTTTACCTATAAACCCTTTTTAAACCAAAGCATTATTTTATGTGGTTGAAAATGCCTTTAGCAAAGCAATAATCTTTATAGGGTTCACCAAATACATTTTTAATTCTAAAACTTGGTGTTTGGGGTCAGAGAGTTTAATCCAAATCATTTCCCAAAGATTTTTCTCCAAAAAGTATTTTTAACATATAAACAACATTTTTATTTGACTAGAAATGCTTTAATTCAAAGATTTATTCTCTTGCTTCACAAAATATGTTTTTGAATCTACAAGTTGGTTTATATGGTCAGTAGGTTCAAAACAAACCATTTGCCAAATATTTTATCACAAAAAAAATTTAGAATGAATTTTATATTCAAATTATGCCTACACAAGTTTCTGCAAAAACAACCAAGTTTCCAGAAGCAATTCACTAAACAAAGTGCATAGTTGGGTAGGGTTTGTTTTGTTGATTCAATTGATATAAAATTTGCAAAATTTGGACGTGTGGTTTGAAAGTTATGAATTTTGCAAGTTTGAAGAACTAATAGAACTTTTTCTGGTTTTTATAAAACAGTCTAGGCCACGTGGAATGTTTTGATTGGCCGAAAACGGTTCGCTCGGATCGGCTAACGTGGGCTGCTAGATCTAATGCAAATCGCACGGCGCAGATGCTCTCATACCTCTTCGATAAGTGACTCTATCCTAGCCAATGGATCTGCATCTAACGGTGCAAAGCAACTGGTCAGGAACTGGCGGCGCGAGCGACGGTGGCTGGCGGCGGAGCGATCTGTCAGTGGTGTCGCCGGCGATGTAGGAAACGAGGGAGGGGATGGTGAGGCTTACTGGGTTCACCGCGATGTGCTGAAGCTCGTCGTATCCTTGGTTGGCGAAGGGGGCACTCTGGTTCGACGTGGATTGCTCACCGGAGCTAGCGACGGCGTCGGGTTCGTCTGCTCGACGACGGAGGCGACGATGTAGGGTGTTCTAGGACAAACCGAAGGCACCGTTAGTTGCGTAAGAGAGTCACGAGTATGGGAGCATCATTGGGAGAGAGAGGGGAGTACGGGGCTTACGGGGAAACGTCACCGGAGTGGATGCGGTCGTCGGTGGCGCTCGGTCTTGGTCATTGCCGACGATGTGGAACGCGCGCGGGCGAACTAAATATGCTGATGACGAGGTTTAATCTCGTCAATGCCCATTGTTATGGACTTGGGTTTTGGAGAAGATGGGGATGCTGGAGATCGTGGCACGGTTAACAGACAAACAACCAGGGGTCACGAGATTTACCCAGGTTCAGGCCCCCGGAGGGAAAACCCTACTCCTGCTTGTCTGCTCTTTGATTACGGCGGAACCGAAGGTTATAGGGTGCGCAGATTCGATCTGGCGTGGATGTATGCGAAAGTATGAGTCGAGGTCTAGTGCATACGTGGGGGTGTGTCCTCCTCGTTGGCCCCTCCTAGCCTTTATATATGGGGAGGCTAGGTCTCAGGTACCGATACGAGTAGGTTACAAGTTGTATTCAAACTCTAGTCTTGCTCTCCAAGGATCCGAAGACGTCATGGGCCTTGGCCACCCGAAAATCTTCATGGGCCAGCGTACGTCTCCTTAGGGCAGTGTTTATTTAGTGACGTGAAGTCCACGCACATCCGCAGGATGTCCGTGTCCTTCTTCGGTACCATCACCGTGTTTGCCAGCCACTCGCTTTCCTTGATTTTACGGATGAAGTCTGCTGCGAGTAATCTGTTGATCTCCTTGCCGATAGCTTCGGCTCGTGGCTCCGACAGTCTTCGGATGGACTGCTTGACTGGCTTGGTGTCTGGGAAGACATTGAGTGCGTGCTCGGCGAATTCCCTGGGAACTCCTAGCATGTCCGCAGGACACCAGGCGAAGATTTCCCAGCACTCACGGAGGAATTCGACGAGCGCACCTTCCTATGCGGTGCTTAGGTCGTTGGCGACCAGCGCCGTCTTGGAGGCATCTGTTGGATGGACCTGCACCTTCTTGGTGTTGATGGTGGAGTCGAAAGACATGTCAGGTGCGTTCTGCTTTGTGACTGGGGGTAGCCCATTGTCCGTCACCTCGCGGAGCCTTACAAGCTTGTCTTGCATGCCGAAAGACTGGGAGATTTTGTTGAAATCCCTGTCGCATTGGTCCGATCGGGTGAAGCTCCTGTGGACTGTGATGACGCCCCTTGGTCCTGGCATCTTGAGTAGTAGGTATGAGTAGTGTGGGACGGCCAGGAACCTTGCGAATGCTACACGTCCCAGGATGGCGTGGTATTGCGAAGGCCAGTCCACCACTTCGAATTCTAGGCGCTCCTGCCGAAAGTTGTCCGGCTTCCCGAAGATGACGTCGAGCCCTATTTTGCCCAGGGGGAAGATGCCCTTCCCTGGGACAATGCCGTGGAACGCGTGTCTGATTGTTCTAGGCTGCATTGCGGGATCCGCATAGCTGCTAGAGTGCTTGCGAACATTAGGTTGATGCCGCTGCCGCCGTCCATGAAGACGCGACTCATCTCGAAGCCTCCGATCTGCGCCTCCAGCACCAGGGCAGCATGACCTAGGCGAGGGATCTGGCAAGGGTGATCCGCGCGAGTGAATGTGATGCAGGACTCTGATCCGCTGAGGTACTCAGGGATTGCAGGCGGAGTTGCCACGGCCATATTGATTTGTCGGGTGATTTTCTTCTGCACCCTATTGGTTGGGCGTCCCTTCTGGATCATATTTAGTGCTCCCTTTGGTGGGGGGTATGCGACCCCGGCGTTGTTTTGCGCTGGTGCGACTGGTTGATTTGGGCCTCCAATAGGCGGCGGTGGAGGAGCTCCGTGTGCTATTTCACCTGGCGCAGGTGCGTTTCCGAACGCAGGAATTGGAGCTTGTTGCCTCATCTGCATCATGCCTTCGCTGAGTTTCTGGAACTCGCGGCAGTCCTTGAGCATGTGGGTAGCTTTCTTTTTGCCATCTTGTTTGTCGATGTAGAAGTGGATGGTGCATGGACCCAAAAGTTTGTCGAATGCTGAGGGTCCGTTGTCGCGGTCGCGCGTTACACGCATCGTTGGTCGTCCGTTGTCGTGGAAGTTTCCGCTGCGGTATCCTCCGCTGTTGCGGCTGTTGTCGTTACGTCGGTCGGCGTAGCCGGCTGCGACCATGTCGGGTCCGTCGCGGTCCTCGTAGACGCGCGATCTCCTCTTGCTGCGGCGTTCGCGTCTTCGGCCGTAGTTGTCCTCTTCATCTGATTGCGCCCGCTGGATGCAATCTTCGTCGTCTGCCCAACTGTTGGCGATTTCCATGAGCTGGTCGAGTGTCTTGGGCTTTACACGTCCAAGTTTCTCCTTGAAGTCTGGGCGTTTGACGCCGTCCCTGAAGGCGTCGATAGCCCGCTCTTCGGAGATGTGTGCTGCGGAGTTTTTGGTTGTAGACCAGCGTAGTATGTACGAGCGAATAGATTCACCCGTTCTCTGAGTGCAGGCTCGCAATTCTTCAATTGAGGCGGGCCTCTTGCTGGTACCTTTGAAATTTCGGATGAAGCTATAAGCGAGCTCCTCCCATCTTCGGATGGATCCTGGTGATAGGCTGTTTAGCCAGACCCGCGTCGCGCCTGTCAGCTGCAGCTGAAGGCATTGCATGGCGGTTTCTTTGTTGCCTCCGTGAAGCTTAACGGATGACAGATGGTCACTGAGCCAGGACTTTGGATCTTGCGTGCCATTGAACTTCGGAGTATCCGAAGGAAGCTTGAAGTTGCATGGCATCTGTGTTCGCCGGACGGATCTGCTGAAGCATCGAGCCCCGCAGAGTTCTCCTTCATCTTCATCCATCTCAGATTCAGATGAGCATGCGCGTTTGGCGCGTGCTTTGTCGATCTTGCGCTGTGTAAGCTTGTCTCTGGCGTCGTAGTCGTGTTTATGGCGGTGTGAGCTCTTCTTCCTTCGAGGAAGATCGTGTTCCTCTTCATCTTCGGATGAGGGAGTGGGGCTTCGGTCGCGCCTGGCCGAAGCTTTCTTCTTCGGCTCCGTAGGAGCGTCTTCATGGAGCGCAGCTCCGATTAGTCCTAGTCCGGTGAGTGCGGACCTATGCATGGCCCTTTTCGGGTCCCCCTCCGGAGGTGGGTGAGCTGCGAGATACGCCGTGGCTGCCATGACCGCAGCTTGTGGCGTCTTCGGGATGATGTTGCCGTCGGCGTCCATATCCATGAACGATGTATGGAGAGTTCGGGTCGCGTCACGCCTCTCCTTCGGGTCCATGTTTTCCACCCGAGAGCGGTGCTTGTTTCCCTGGTTTCCGTTTGTGCTATAGCCGGGTCCCATGGCGGAGAGCGCAGCTCGTCACGCACTGGACTCAGAGGCTGCTTTTTTGCGTTTGTCGAGCGTCTCTTGCATCTTGACTTGCTTCTTGTGCTCCTCGATGAGGAGGTAGTGGTATGCCCTCAGCAGATCACGTGGGGAGTCTAGAGGTAGGACTATTTCGCCTGCGACGGCGCGGCGTGCTTCCACCCATCCTTCTTTGCTAAGTTGGATGAGGTGGCCCCTGTTTTCCCCGTCTTCGCCGTTTCCGTCCTGCGGGTTGGGGTTGGGCGGCGGGTTAGGTGTTTCTTCGTCGGTTTGATGATCGCGCGCACGAGATAGCGCTGCAGATTGGTTATTCTTGCCGTAGCTTTCGGATCCGGAACCGTGGGTCCCTTCATCCGAAGGTGGATCGCATCGGAATCGATTGCAGCTGCTGCTGTAGAACTCATCTGTTGATGGTGACGCGCGTAGCACGGGTGTGGAGCCCACGGCGGCCTGATCGACGGCACGGGCACCCGCCAGGAGGCGGAGGGTGCCGTTGTCCCACCTGGAAGCGAAGCTCCAACAAGATTTCGAGTCCGCCACGGGCTCGAAATCCTTCATGGTATCCGGCGAGTGGGCGGTGAAGTCGAAAGCGCCGAAGAGGAGGTGATTCTCCGTCGCCGCGGAGTTGTAGATCGATCGGGTCGGAACCGTCACGACCGCACAATCAGCAGCCCCGATTCCCACAGACGGCGCCAATTGACGAGGTTTAATCTCGTCAATGCCCATTGTTATGGACTTGGGTTTTGGAGAAGATGGGGATGCTTGAGATCGTGGCACGGTTAACAGACAAGCAACCAGGGGTCACGAGATTTACCCAGGTTCAGGCCCCCGGAGGGAAAACCCTACTCCTGCTTGTCTGCTCTTTGATTACGGAACCGGTTACGGTGCAGATTCGATCTGGCGTGGATGTGTGCGAAAGTATGAGTCGAGGTCTAGTGCATACGTGGGGGTGTGTCCTCCTCGTTGGCCCCTCCTAGCCTTTATATATGGGGAGGATAGGTCTCAGGTACCGATACGAGTAGGTTACAAGTTGTATTCAAACTCTAGTCTTGCTCTCCAAGGATCTGAAGACGTCATGGGCCTTGGCCACCCGAAAATCTTCATGGGCCAGCGTATGTCTGCCGTGGGCCTTCCTTGGGCTAGACTAGGTATGCTGAAGTTACGTACCCGTAGGTATAACCATGTCAGCTGAGAGGTGGAGGAGGCGATGGGGAACACGCTTGTGTGATCGAGGGGGCAAGGGGAGGGGCGGCTTGGCCGGAATTGAAGAGAATGCTTGCGGAGCGAAGGGACGTTCGAGCATAATCTGAGCTGGTGGCTTAAAAGCGGATGAATGGGGGGAAATGGAGAGGGAAGAGGGGCGATTAGTAGGACGTGTTTACTGGGCGGATTAACTACGTCATTGACACGAATTTAACTCGCGAACAATCGGCAGAAACGGGAGACAGAGGAAGAACAAGTCGCGCGCGGGGTTGAAGACGTTGACGGGGCAGGTGGGGTCTGGCGCCAGTGAGAGAGAGGGGTGAGGTGGGGTCCATCTGTTGGCGTCTGAGGGGGTGAAACTGCGGGTGTGAATCGTTTTTCTCGTGGGAGAGAGAGATGGGCTGGACTGGGCTAGTGGGCTGAGTTAGCTAGGCTGGCTTCTATTCCCCTTTTTTTTATTTGTTTCTTTTTTTTTCCTGATTTCTTTTTCTGTTTTGATTTTGATTAAATTATTTCAAACCTAGTTTGAATTCAATCCTTTTCCAAAAGTTCAGTATATTACCATACTGTTTAAACATGTATTTTAAATACTTATTTTAGGAATAGTTATTTTATTTTACTTATGTTTTATTCCTTATTAAAATAAGCATATGCATTTATTCAAATAAGATTGAATATATTTTCAAGCCTTTATTTAAATTCCAAAAAATTTCACAAAACCTTTTCAGTAGGTTTATTTATTTAATAGGGTGTCAAATAATTCACCTTAAATTATTTGGAATATTTTTATTATGATTTATTAATCATTTAAATTGGGTATTTGTCTTTACTCCAATGAAATCAATTATAGCTTTAATTCCATAAATTTTATTTAGGTGATTTCCTTGATTCCATTTAAGTTAATTAAATGACTTTTAATCCACTTGGGTAAATTCGAAATACTATTTTCCCATGATTTAATTGATCATTCTTATTTGGGAATTGTCTTAATCCAATGTAATAGAATTTGGTTAAGGCCATATTATTTTATTTCAATATTATTTATTCAATCATTTCATTTGAACTTGGATTATGTTTATTCCATTTGCTTATGGTCTTGGCCAAGTTTTAATTTGGCCTTTAAATATTCCTCATTTAATATTTCTATCTTTATCTTATAAAACCCATATCTTTTTATTTATAGATCCAAACTTGGTGATTCCAATTTGTAAAATCTTTATTGATATTTATTTATCCTTTTAAATATATTTAGGATTAATTTCTCACCATTTGGTATGGATTTTTAGATAGGTGCTTTATTATCTTTGGAAATTCAATTTCATTATCTTATAAAATTCATAAGATTTTATCTATGGCTCCAAATTAAGTGAAACCAATTCATATGGTTTTATAATATTTCTATTTGTCATTCTTGACCATTTGTAAATGTTTGTTGACAAATTTTTATATGGATCAAATCCATAGGCTTAGAGATAACTTGGAAATGTTTTTCTTCTATTAGGGTTTAGGGTTTTGGTTTAACTTTTCCAAGTGTTTAAATTTCAAGATACATTCATTGATGAATGCATTTTACTTGATTTGAATTTAGTTGGATTCAAACTTTATTCAAAGTTTGTTCAAGATGGGATTTTTAAGTTTCCATTTAGAAACAAAAAGTTTCTTTTCACTCTAAATTTCAACAATTATTTGTTTTGTTTATTTATTTTTTTCACATTACAAAATTTGGAAAATTTTGGGATGTGACAGCATGTGCCAAGTCAACCCAAACAAAGCATCAAGGAGAATACCACAACACTATGCCTTTCTATGCTAAAACAACACATGATACTTTCAAGGCACACTAAGCAATCCCAATTGTTTGGAACAAGTCATGCTACAGCAATAATCACTAAGCATAAGGTCAAAACAACACCTAGCATAGCATGCTAAAGTTTAAGTCAAAGTCAAAGCAAGCTCCTCTCACACTATTCAAGCAAGAACTTTCTACTCCTTTCCAACACCAATCAACTTATTTGAAACAACATAGCGAAAATGGGGGTACAAACTACTTTATTCAAGCAAACTAAACAAACTAAGCAAATCAAATGAAAACTAAGACACTCTAAGAACAACACAACAATGCATGAAACAATAAAAACGAAGTGTCTAGAAAGACCTGAGCTTTTTATTGATGAAGAAGGGGATGTCTTGGGCATCCCAAGCTTTAACGCTTGTACCTCTTGGATATTTCCCGGGATGACACCGGGGTGGCATCCCCAAGCTTGAGATTTTATACATTCTTCATCTCATTACATCATTCTCTCTCTACACTTGAAAATTTTCCTTCATACAAAACTTGACACAATCTTTATTAGCAACATTAGTGTATTCAAAAGATAATAGACCCTTGGGTTTAGCTTTAGAACATCAAAACTTTCACTAAAAACACAAGCTACTGTATCAATTCTCTCAAAAAGCTCAATTTTCCAAAAAGAACCCAAAAAGGAACCAATAAGAAGCAAATGCAAATAATGGTAGAAATCTGTCAAAACAGATCAGCAAGTAGAAACCGATTTTTTCGAAGACCTTCTGTTGCTCAAATCAAAACGTGTTGAACTAACAAAAGTTAGCTAACATACTGGGAGGTTTATTCGTAAATTTTCAGCTCAATCCGACTTATAGAGACTCCTCACGAATATTTATGGTGGAGGACAGAAATCTGTTTCGGAATAGAAACTCCCCAAATTTTACTTCCCTCTCATTAGAGGTCATTCTTGGCACAAAAAGCAAACAAAAAAAGTATAAGGAGAGGTCATTACTGAAGTAATAACTTCCAAGACTCAATAAAACTCTTGGGTTATCTCCTAACAAGTATTTTTCTTTAACGCCTTTAAGTTAGGCACAAGAAGCAAGAAATCAAGTATTTTCAAATGAAGAAGCATTAACATCAAACCTTGCTTTCAAAGGAGGAGCAAAAATAAACTTCTCTCTCCTCATAGGGAAGTGTTTAATAACTTCCTTGAATTGAAATTTATATTTAATGGTGCCTTCTTTCATATCAATGATGGCACCAAATATTCTAAGAAAAGGTCTTCCCAAAGTAATAGGACAAGAAGCATTGTATTCAACATCCAAAACATAGAAATCAACAGGAACATAAGCATTGTTAACCATAATGAGAACATCATTAATACTCCCCATGAGTTTCTTCTTAGCATTATCATTAAGTGGGGCATCCAAATAACGATCTTCTAAAGGTGGCAAATCAAGCATTTCATAAATCTTCCTAGGAATAATAGAGACACTAGAACCAAGGTCACATGAAGATTTGAGCTCAAAGTCATTCACTTGCAAATTAATAATGGGTTCCCAACTATCTTCTACTTTACTAGGAATAGAAGCTTTGTGTTTCAACTTCTCTTCCTTAATTTTAACAAGAGCATGTGTAATGTGTTTGGTGAAAGCAACATGCATATCACTAGCATCAGGACTTCTAGCAAGCTTTTGCAGGAACATAATCACTTCAGAAATATTGCAACCATCAAGATCAAAATCGAACTTAGCATCACTAGTAGTAGGCTCATTGGTCTTAGGCATTGTAGGAGGAGGAATAGGGATTTCTTGTGGTTTAGTGGCATCCATATTGGTGGTGATGGTGCACACACTATTGTTTCTATCAGCTTCCCTTTCCCACTTAGCATGAAGTTCGGCTAACAGTATAACATTTTCGTCAATACTAACTTGTATGGCATGAGTATCAGCAAAGGTACTTTCCATGGTTTCAGGTTTAGCAGCCATTTTATTAATCAAAGAGGAATGTGCTTCAGACAAAGAGGAAATATTTTTCTCAACATATAAAAGCTTTTCCTCCATAGTCTTGTTGAAAGTGGTTTGTTTACTAATAAAGTCTTTGAGCATGACTTCAAGTTCAGAGGGGGCACTTCTAGTATTGTTGTAGGAGTTTCCATAGGTATTGCCATTATTAGGAGGATAAGGCCTATAATTGTTGTTACTACCAAAATTATTCCTATAGGCATTGTTGTTGAAATTGTTGTTTCTAATGAAGTTCACATCAACTTGTTCTTCTTGAGCAACCAAAGAGGCTGAGGGAACATTATTTGGTTCTAAAGGATCTTTCCCATTAACAAGCATAGCCATAATGACATCTATCTTATCACTCAAAGAGGGGGTTTCTTCAACAGAATTTACCTTCTTACCATGTGGAGCTCTCTCAGTGTGCCATTTAGAGTAATTAACCATCATATTATCAAGGAGTTTTGTTGCAGCACCCAAAGTGATGGTCATAAATGTACCTCCAGCAGCTGAATCCAACAGGTTTTTGAAGATAAGTTCAAACCTGCATAAAACGTCTGGATAATCATCCAAGCAGTAAGTCCATGAGTGGGACAATTCCAAAGATTTCATTCTTTCCCAAGCTTGAGCAACATGTTCATTATAAAGTTGTTTAAATTTCATAATATCACTTCTCATATATATAATCTTAGCAGGAGGGTAGTACTTTCTAATAAAAGCATCTTTACACTTAATCCAACAATCAATACTATTTCTAGGCAAAGATAGCAACCATTATTTAGCTTTTCCTCTCAAGGACAAAAGGAAACAACTTGAGCTTAATAATATCTCCATCTATATCCTTATACTTTTGCATCTCACAAAGTTCAACAAAGTTATTGAGATGGGCAGCAGCATCATCAGAACTAGCACCAGAAAATTGCTCTCTCATCACAAGATTCAACAAAGCAGGCTTAATTTCATAAAAGGTAGCATCAAGAGCAGGTGGAGTAATACGTTGGAAACGTATCTATAATTCTTGATGCTCCATGCTTGTTTTGTATCTACTTTGCTTTGATTATCTACACTTTGAGGTGCTTTTTACATATTTTCTGGTACTAACCTATTAACAAGTTGCAACAGCGCCAGATGCCTCTTTTCTGCTGTTTTTGGTTTCAGAAAAGTTAGTGAAGAAATATTCTCGGAATTGGACGGGACAAACGCCAAAGTCAATTACTTTTCGTGGGGAATAAGAAGTCCAGAGGAGAGCCAGAGGGGCCAGCCAGGGGGCGAGACCCGCCCCAGGAGCGGGGGCAGGTGGGCCCGCGCCTGGCTAGGGTTTGGTGGCCCTGGCCGCCTCCCGGTCTTGCCCCTTTGCCTATAAGAAGCCCCCGATGCAGAAACCCTGAGTACCCGATCAGAAATCCACGAAACTGTCTGTAGCCACCGCCACCATCGTCCCTAGATCGGGGGGATCTGAAGTTCTTCCTGGCACCCTGTCGGAGGGGAGATCATCCCGGAGGCCTTCTCTCCGGTATGATGCGTGAGTAGTTCCACCTTGGACTATGGGTCCATGTAGTAGCTAGATGGTTGTATCTCCTCCTTTGTGCTTTCATGTATAGATCTTGTGAGCTCCGTTCATGATCAAGATCTAATCTATTTGTAATCATGTATGTTGTGTTTGTGGGGATCCGATGGATATTGAGATTATTATGTTGGTTTGATTAATGGTTTGTCTTTATGATTCTATCATGTCTGTGTTGTTTGTGATCTTGCATGCTCTCCATTGCTAGTGGTTATCTTGGCCAAGTAGTTGCTAGTGACTCCAAGAGGGGGTATTTATGCTCGATAGTGGGTTCATTCCTCTATTTTCCAAGGGAAGTGACAGAAATCTCTTCGGTTGTAGATGTGTTGTTGCTACTATGGATAAAACAACGGTCTCTTGTTCATGGAACATGTGGACTGTTTACCTTACACACTTTGCTTAAAGCAGTTGTCTGTTGCTTGCAACTTAATACTGGAGGGGGTTTGGATGATAACCTAAAGGTGTACTTCTATTCATAGATGCAGTTGGATGACGGTCTATGTATATTGTTGGATTACCCAATCAACCTCATAGGATCTTTCTGGCTAGCAATTGCATTGTTATGCCTTGCTCAGTTCCTGTCAATTGCCCCGCTGTAATTTGTTTACCCTTCATGCCATGTTGTTTATCTAAGGAGAGCACCTCTAGTGAACTATGGACCCCGGTCCAATCTTTACCATTGATACATCTTCCACTGTGACTTGTTTACTTGCTGCAAACCATTACCTTCCACACCATACGTTTAATCCTTTGTTACAGCAAACCGGTGAGCTTGACAACCTCACTGATTCGTTGGGGCAAAGTCTTGAGTTTGTGTTGTGCAGGTCTTCGTGTTGCTTGCAACACCTGTGTGACGTTTCCTTCCTCCTACTGGTTTGATAACCTCGGTCTCAACTAAGGGAATACTTGCTGCTGTGCTCTTCACACCTTGCTCTTAGGGTTCCCAACAAGACTCCACATCAAGCACCAAGTTCTCTAGCGCCACCAAGGAGTCATCAACAAGTTTTCTAGCGCTGTTGCCGGGGACTTAAAGAAGAAGAAGCTCCCTCGTCAACAGCCAGCCATCAAGTTATCTAGCGCCGTTGCCGGGGAGGCTAAGGACGTCTTCACTAGGGGAGTCCTTCACTTCCTTTCTATTTACTTTGTTTTTAGTTTGCTGAGTTTCTTTTGCTTGGTTTTGTTTGCCTCCTTTCAAAAAAACCCAAAAAAAATAGTCTAGTTTGGTTTGCTTGCTTTATTCAAAAAACACAAAAAAATTAGTTCTTGCTCTAGCTGCTGCTGTTTTTGGCTTGCCCACCTTTGCCAAAATGAACTCTGCTGAGAACACCAAGTTATGTGACTTCACTAGCACCAACAACAATGATTTCCTAAGCACACCTAGTGCTCCACCTACTCCTGATGCTACCTTTTATGAAATTAAGCCTGCCTTGTTGAATCTTGTGATGAGAGAGCAATTTTCTGGTGCTGGTTCTGATGATCCTGCTGCCCATATTAATAGCTTTGTTGAACTTTGTGAGATGCAAAATTATAAGGATATAGATGGAGATATTATTAAGCTCAGGCTTTTTCCTTTCTCCTTGAGGGGAAAGCTAAATAATGGTTGCTTTCTTTGCCTAAAAATAGTATTGATGCTTGGACTAAGTGCAAAGATGCTTTTATTGGAAAGTACTATCCTCTTGCTAAGATTATTGCTATGAGAAGTGACATTATGCAATTTAAACAACTTGATAGTGAACATGTTGCTCCTGCTTGGGAAAGAATGAAATCTTTGGTTAAAAATTGCCCTACACATGGACTCACTGCTTGGATGATTATCCAGACTTTTTATGCAGGTTTGAACTTCTCCTTAAGAAACCTGTTGGATTCTGCTGCTGGAGGTACTTTTATGGCACTCACTTTAGGTGTTGCAACAAGGCTCCTAGATAATATGATGGTTAACTACTCTAAATGGCATGTTGAGAGAGCTCCAGATGGTAAGAAGGTAAATTCTGTTGAGGAAACTTCCTCTTTGAGTGAAAATATTGATGTTATTATGGCTATGCTTGTTAATGGGAAAGCTCCTCTAGATCCTAATAGTGTTCCCTTAGCCTATTTGGTTGCTCAAGAAGAGCAAGTTGATGTGAACTTCATTAGAAACAACAATTTCAACAGCAATGCCTACAAGAATAATTTTGGTACCAACAACAATTATAGGCCTTATCCTCCTAATAATGGCAACTCCTATGGAATGTGAGACCCCCGGGATCAGGGCTAAACAAATCCCAGACCTCCGTCTGACATAAGATTAACCTTGAGCTCGAGAATATCCAGTGAAGAATCGGTAACACAACGGTGACCCTATGACACAAAATTTATTACACCAAGCTCATAACTGAACAGAGAACCAAATTATTACAACCATCAAACAATGGAAGGCAAATTATGCTATTAAGTATAGCAAACTTAAAAAATGGCCTAAGAGGCCTGAAGCATAACGATGATGTCCTAGCCCATAGATTCCAGGCTGCCGGCCGGGAACCCCAAGCTACTCGTCGGTGTCGATGTAGTACCATACTGATCTTCAGAGAACACTTACTCTGCCAAAAGTATCAACAAAGCAAGGGTGAGTACAGGGTGTACTCCACAAGACTTATGGTTGGTGGAGTTGTTTTGCATAAATCCATATTTGTTTATAAAACAAGAGAGAGAAGAAGCTCGTCTAGTCAGAGTATTTTAAAAGGGGGTAAGAGGGCGACATCTCTAAAATATTGATCATCATCTTTTGATATCCACCAAGTCATCATCTGAACCCTAACTAGGATCACCCCCTCGTACCCTTGAGGAAGCATCCTTAAGCACACGTTGATCTGCCAAGTTTTACGATTAGGTTCAAGTTCTCTATGATCACCACGTCTGTTCCCAAGTCGTCCATAACCATGGACACAGATTTCCAAAAGATTATTATCTTGCAGGGGTGTACAACTTTACCCACACGTACTAACCTTCTCTTAATGCCACTAGATAAGCCCTCTTCCTTGGAAGGCCGGCAGAGGGTGGTTAGACACGACCTTTACCTTGCTTTCGCCGAGACCATGAGTCACGCAATAAGTATGGTTCCGCCGTAACGGGTCAAATCCCGAAGCTGTTACTTAAAGATGTGAGGCGAGGTTGGTTTACCAGGGGCGCCATCAACCCCAAGCAACCCGGTCCATGCTTCCCTACCTGCTATGAATGCACCTCCTTCTTTCGAAAACATTTTCAATGTGTATGTCGAATGGAACTCCCAAACTATGTGACTCATGGAATCTACTAGGCAAGTTAGTTAATCAGGGGGTCCCCATAAACCCTGTGTGGTTGTACGCTCGTCTTGGTTCAAGAGTCAAGAACTCGGGTCCTAGTGGTGGCGAGCATGGGACTACAAAAACCACATCCCACCGTGGCCTCCCATACAAGCCTTAGCATGTTTAACTTATATCACCTCTGATATCATCTCATCATGTTCTCCTGTCATACTAGATTATTTGCATCTGATACATCATCTGGATGGACCAGACTCAACAGTTATGCATGGCTAAGCAGGACACAGATAAAAGCTCTAGCAGTGCACACAAGCCAAACCTAGTTATGCTAGGAGCAGTGGATCAGGTAATATAAGCTCAAAGGGAGTAATGCAACAGATAGGATACTCTATCTATCAATAAAAGACCACAGTAGAATCATATGAATCATGGCAAGAATTAAAATGCTTTTGAAATCATAGGATTATATCATGGTGGGGCTATGCTTGCCTTTGCCAGTTGATAACAGATAAACAGATCTTCAGAGGCCTTGTACTTGACTTGGTTAGAATTGGTCAAGTATTGTTCGTCGATCTTCGATGGTCTTGATCTCGGTCTTCGATCTCGATCTCGATATCATATTCTACCGGGAAGAACCAAACACCAGAAAGAGAGGGAAACAATCAACAATGGCATCGATGCAATGCTCAAACATGGATGATGATATGACAAGTTGAATTGAATTGAAAAGTAACGCTAAGGCATGCTCGATAATTTAATCAGGGTTCCGAGGGGTGAAAACCCTAACTCAGGAAACTCCGGATGTATATGAGAGGGGTTGGTTTTGTTCTCTAATTAAACTTGTCATGAAAGTTGCTTAACAATGCATGATTATAGCTCTAATAGATAGTTCTCATTTTTCTGAACATTTTGATATATTATACATATTTTTATGACTTATAAATCACTAGATATTGAATTTACAAGTTTATACCATTTTCTGGAATTATTAAAACAATTGGTTTATTGCATCATTATGACATCAGCTAGGGGTCAGGGTTGTTTTACACCTCGGCAGAAGCTACCCACAGCAGCTGATAGTGGGACCCCAGGCCACCTCAGCCTCCACGTGGGCAGGTGGGACCCAGAGGGGATTTGACTAGGGACTGACCGCGACTGCTGACAACACGATGATGTCGACATGGCGTCATACCGGCGGTTGCTCTCAGATCAGTGACGGGGAGGGCGACTAGTATGCACGGACAAGTGGGAGCGGGTGCGCTGGATGCGGGCTAGCGCACTGAGTAGTTTAGTGGCGGCGTCGCTCCGGATTGGTCGCCGGAACTGCGTCGGCGGCGAGGTGCTGCGGCGGTAGCCATGAGCGCGTGGTGTGGGGGAGATACAAGGGGGGGGAGAGAGAATGGAGGGTACTAGGAGAATCACCAGCTCACCGTGAAGCTCACAGAGCGGTCGTCGAGTTCGGGGGCGGCCGGAATCACCCGTGGAGACGGCGGCCGGAGTTCGGACAGGAGGTGCCAATTGAGGGCCTGAAAGCCTCCGGCTTGCGATTCTTGGGGCAAACAATAGAGGAGATCAAGGCGGTCACAGTAGCATACGCTATGGAGCTCGGGGCTACCAGTAATGGCGAGGCACCGGCTAGGTTGGAGTCTAGGGTTCGGGCTCTGCATGGCCGAACGCTAGAGAGAGAGGTGGGCCGAGAGAAGAGGATAGGGAAAGAGAGGAGAGATGTGCGCTCTTCTACGCATCCTCGGGTAGTCATCGGGTCTAGGGGCGGCGACGGCGACGTGGCGGTCGGCGAACCGGAAGAAGGCATGCAGCTGCCTTCTCGCGGTCCTTCTGTCTCGAGGAGGATGAAAACAAAAGAGGGGCGAAGGGGTATGCGGGCCAGGGTTGGGCTGCTGCTGGGCCGAGCTGGTCTGCAGGGAGCTACGCGCGGCGGTAGGGAGAGAAGGGGAGAGGGAAAGAGGCGACCTAGGCTGGACCTGGAATGGTCTGGCTCTGTTTTTTTAATAAACCCTTTTTCCTTTTTAGTTTTCTCATTTTTCATTTGCTCTTACAATAATGCTAGAAGTGCCCCCTCTGAACTTGAAGTCATGCTCAAACACTTTATTAGTAAACAAGACACTTTCAATAAGACTATATAGGAAAAGCTTTTAGCTGTTGAGAAAAATATATCCTCTTTGTCTGAAGCTCAAACTTCCTTGGTTAATAAAATGGCTGCTAAACCTGAAACTATGGAAAATACCTTTGCTACTGCTCATGCCATACAAGTTACTATTGATGAAAATGTTAGGCTATTAGCTCAACTTCATGCTAAGTGGGAAAGGGAAGCTGAAATTGATAGAAATAATAGTGTGTGCACTATCACCACTAAGCCCAAGTAGCCCCTATTCCTCCTCCTACTATGCCTACCACTAGTGATGCAAAGTTTGACTTTCATATTGATGGTTGCAATATTTCAGAAGTGATTATGTTCTTGCAAAAGCTTGCTATAAGTCCTGATGCTAGTGATATGCATGTTGCCTTCACCAAACACATTACAGATGCTCTTGTTAAGATTAAGGAAGAGAAGCTAAATCACAAAGCTTCTATTTCTAGGAAAGTAGAAGATAGTTGGGAACCCATTATTAATATGCAAGTGAATGACTTTGATCTCAAAGCTTCATGTGATCTTGTTTCTAGTGTCTCTATTATGCCTAGGAAGATTTATGAAATGCTTGATTTGCCACCATTAGAAGATTGTTATTTGGATGTCCCACTCAATGATAATGCTAAAAAGAAACTCATGGGGAGTATTAATGATATTATCATCATGGTTAACAATGCTTATGTCCCTGTTGATTTCTATGTTTTGGATGTTGAATACAATGCTTCTTGTCCTATTACTTTGGGAAGACCTTTTCTTAGAACAGTTGGTGCCATCATTGATATGATAGAATGCACCATTAAAAATAATTTTCCATTCAAGAAAGGTATTGAACACTTACCAATGAGAAGAGAGAAGTTGCTTTTTGCTCCTCCTTTGAAAGCAAGATTTGATGTTAATGCTTCCTCATTTCAAAATAATTGATTCTACTTGCTTCTTGTGCCTAACTTAAAGGTGTTAAAGAAAAGTACTTGTTGGGAGATAACCCAAGAGTTTCCTTGAGTCTTGGAAGTTATTACCTCTTTAATAACCTCTCCTTATCCTTTTGTTTGCTTTTTGTGCCAAGAATAACCTCTAATGAGAGGGAAGTAAGATTTGGGGAGTTGCTGTCCCGAAATAGATTTCTGTCCTCCACCAAAAAAATCGTGAGGAGGCTATGTAACTCGTATTGAGCTAAAAATTTACAAATAAATCCCCCAGTATGTTAGATAACTTTTGTTAGTTCAGCACTTTTTTATTTGAGCAACAGAAGATGTTTGAAAAAATTCGTTCCTACCTGCTGGTCTGTTTTGACAGATTTCTGCCATTATTTGCATTTGCTTCTTATTGATTCTTTTTTTAGTTCTCTTCAGGTAAATTGAGATTTTTGAAGGATTTACTATAGTAGCTTGTGTTTTTAGTGAAAATCCTTGTTGTTCCAAAGCTTTGCCAGTGGTCTAATATCTTTTGAATACACTAATATTGCTAATGAAGATTGTGTGAAGTTTTGTATGAAGGAAAAATTTCAGGTGTAGAGAGATAATGATGCAATGAGATGAAGAATGGACAAAAGCTCAAGCTTGTGGATGCCACCATGGTGTCACCCCAAGAAATATCCAAGAGGTACAAGCGTCAAAGCTTGGGGATGCCCAAGGCATCCCCTTCTTCATCAATAAACAGCTCAGGTCTGTCTAGACACTTAATTTTATTGTTTCATGCACAGTTGTGTTGTTCTTGGAGCGTCTTAGTTTTTGTTTACTTTGCTTAGGTTGTTTAGTTTGCTTGAATAAGGTAGTTTTGACCCCTGTTCTTGTTGTGTTGTTTTGCAAATAAGGTTGCTTGGTGTTTGGAAAGGAGTAGTAAGTTCTTGATTGAAGTGCAAGAGGAGCTTGCATTGACTATGACTTAGACTTTAGCATGACATGTTAGGTGTTGTTTTGGCATTATGCTTAGTGATTATTGATGTACCATGTTTTTTACAAACAATTGGGATTGCTTAGTGTGCCTTGAAGAAATTATGCATTGTTTTAGCATGCAAAAGCATAGTATTGTGGTATTCTCCTTTGATGTTTTGCTTGGGTTGACTTGGCACATGCTCACACCATGTTATGACTATGACAAGTCACCATTAGCCTATATGATCATTTAGTCCTTGACTTGTAGTACCACTCTATGCTTTGATTAGTATGTTTTGTTGCACTGCATGATTATGGCCATTATGCTCTCTTAGTTGGTTGCTCCCAGTCTTTTGCTAGCCTCCACTTGTATGAGTAAGTTCTACTCATTCCTCCAACTCCCAAGAAACCAAGTTATTCCAAAGTGTCCACTATAAACGCCTATGCATGTTGTGTTACACCATTCCAAGTATATTCTTGTTTTCAACTATCTTCCAATTAAAAACTATTTTGTTATGTGAAAACTTAGTGACTAAAGACCTCACGAACTTGATGGCACACTTTATTCTTTGCCCCTAATAAATTTGAACCATTGTGACAACTTTTTGTATATGCTTGCATTTATAAGTTGGAATTAGCAGAACCGTGATGTCACGGGGAATGTTTTCAAAATTGCACTTGTACCTTGTTGTACTCAGTTGATATCATGCTCTTTTGTCTATGGATGTCACCGGTGTGAAATAAATAGGGAACTTGTAAGTCCAAAGAGTTTGTATCATGTGTTATAGAAACGCCTGGGCCGCTAGCCTAAGCCATGCCTAATCATGGTGGAAACTTGCAGCATCACCATAATGAGCTATCTATGAAGCATCCTCAATAAAAAGATATGCATATGGTAAATAAAAACATTGCTGAGATGCTCATTGTCTGCTTGCCTTGTCATTTTGGTTATGGGAAAGCTCTTGTACCATGTGCAAGGGGTACCCTGTTGGCGGTTCTCAATGATATGCAAATATTTACAGTGACAAGAACTTGCCCGGGCCCTAAGTTTGGTATCCATGAGGTGTAGCCATCATAGTCAAGGGACTTGAGATTGCCAACTTATACTTCGTCAAGCATATACTCCAGCTTTTCCACTTTAACCTTAACCACTTCAAGATGCTTATGAGTTATGATAGGTGCAATGAGGGCTGAAAGCTAACAAGTACCATAATTTTTGGCAGCTCTTTTTGAAACTTGTAATCTCTGCTTCCTTTACAAAAAGGCCTTTCTTCCACCATTATTTGAGTCTCCACCTTCTACCTTTAGGCACCATTAAGAGAGCATAGTTTTCATTCTGTGTGCAGTGTTCCAAATCTTATTAATTGATGAATATTGTGTTATTACTTGCTCTTGTGCTACTTGTTTCTAGTCACCCTTGTGAAATTTGTAGGTGTCCTATGCATTATATTGCTACTCTATGAGGGACAAGCTGATTACCACTATGCTATGTTTGCTGCATGTGAAACAAAAAACGTTTTTCAATGCATGTTATTCATGATCTTTGTTTGTAGCCTTTCATGTTGCATGCATAGTTACTATGTACTATTGTTAGAACTCCATCTTTCATGCACATGTTTAGAGTTCTTTGATCCCAGCTTTCAATGCTTGCAAATGGTTGGATCTTTTATGGTGAGGGTGCATGTCACCTCAAAAATTATTCTTTTATCACTTACCTACTCGAGGACAAGAAGGAGTTAAGCTTGGGGATGCTGATACGTTGGAAATGTATCTATAATTTTTTATGCTCCATGCTTGTTTTGTATCTACTTTGCTTTGATTGTCTACACTTTGAGGTGCTTTTTACATGTTTTCTTGTACTAACCTATTAACAATTTACCACATGCGGATGCTTTCTGCTGTTTTTGGTTTCACAAAAGTTAGTAAAGAAATATTCTCGGAATTGGACGGGACAAGCGCCAAAGTCAATTACTTTTCGTGGGGAACAAGAAGTCCGGAGGAGAGTATCAGCATCGTCCCTATATCGGGGGTATCTGAAGTTCTTCCCGGCACCCTGCCGGAGGGGAGATCATCCCGGAGGCCTTCTCTCCGGTATGATGCGTGCATAGTTCCACCTTGGACTATGGGTCCATGTAGTAGCTAGATGGTTGTATCTCCTCCTTTGTGCTTTCATGTAAAGATCTTGTGAGCTCCGTTCATGATCAAGATCTAATCTATTTGTAATCATGCATGTTGTGTTTGCGGGGATCCGATGGATATTGAGATTATTATGTTGGTTTGATTAATGGTTTTGTCTTTATGATTCTATCATGTCTGCGTTGTTTGTGATCTTGCATGCTCTCCGTTGCTAGTGGTTATCTTGGCCAAGTAGTTGCTAGTGACTCCAAGAGGGGGTATTTGTGCTCGATAGTGGGTTCATGCCTCTAGTTTCCAAGGGAAGTGACAGAAATCTCTTCGGTTGTAGATGTGATGTTGCTACTAGGGAGAAAAAAACGGTCTCTTGTTCATGGAACATGTGGACTGTTTACCTTACACACTTTGCTTAGCGTTGTATGTTGCAACTTAATCTTTGGAGGGTTTGGATGATAACCTAAAGGTGGACTTCTAGTCATAGATGCAGTTGGATGACGGTCTATGTATATTGTTGTATTGCCCAATCAACCTCATAGGATCTTTCTGGTTAGTAATTGCATTGTTATGCCTTGCTCAGTTCCTGTCAATTGCCCCGCTGTAATTTGTTTGCCCTTCATGCCATGTTGTTTACCTAAGGAGAGCACCTCTAGTGAACTATGGACCCCGATCCAATCTTTACCATTGATACATCTTGCACTGTTACTTGTTTACTTGCTGCAAACCATTACCTTCCACACCATACGTTTAATCTTTTGTTACAGCAAACCGGTGAGCTTGAAAACCTCACTGATTCGTTAGGGCAAAGTCTTAAGTTTGTGTTGTGCAGGTCTCCGCGTTGATCGCAACACTTGTCTGACGTTTCCTTCCTCCTACTAGTTCGATAACCTCGGCCTCAACTGAGGGACTTGCTATTGTGCTCTTCACACCTTGCTCTTGTGGTTCCCAACAAGACTCCACATCAAGCACCAAGTTCTTTGGCGCCACCAAGGAGTCGTCATGGAGCAATAGGAGTGCTTAGGAAATCATTGTTGTTTGTGCTAGTGAAGTCACACAACTTGGTGTTCTCAGCAAAGTCCATTTTGGCAAAAGTGGAGCAAGCCAAAATAGCAGCAACTAGAGCAGAGACTAATTTTTTGTGTTTTTGATAAGAGAAAGCAAACCAAACTAAATTAATTTTTTTGGAGTTTTTGATAAAAGGAGGCAAACAAAACCAAACAAAATAAACTAAGAAAACTAAAAACAAAGTAAAGAGAAAGGTTGTGGAGGACTCCCCTTGTGAAGACATCCTTAGCCTCCCCGGCAATGACGCCAGAAAATCTTCATGGCGTTGCGTCAACGTGGGAGCGCTTCGTCGGGAAACCCCAAGAGCAAGGTGTGATGCAACACAGCAGCAAGTCTTCCCTCAGTAAGAAACAAAGGTTATAGAACCATTAGGAGAAAGGAAACGTCTCAAAGGTGTTGCAAGCAACTTGGAAACCTGCACAACAGAAACTCAAAACTTTGCCCCAATGAACAGTAAGGTTGTCAATCTCACTGATTGCTGTAATAAAGGATTAAATGTATGGTGTGGAAGGTGAAAGTGGTTTGCAGAAAGTAAACAGTAACACTGGAAGATGTATCAATGGTAAAGATTGAACCGGGGTCCATAGTTCACTAGAGGTGTTCTTCTTAGATAAATAAACATGACATGCTCGGTAAACAAATTACAGCAGGGAAATTGACAAGACTGAGCAAGACATAACAATGCAATACTAGACATAAAGATCCTATGAGATTCGATTGGGCAATACAACAAGATACATAGACCGCCATCCAACTGCATCTATGACTAGAAGTCCACCTTTGGGTTATCATCCGAACCCCCTCCAGCATTAAGTTGCAAGCAACAGACAACTGCTTTAAGCAAAGTGTGTAAGGTAAACAATCCACTTGTTCCATGAATAAGAGACCGTTGTTTTCTCCCTAGTGGCAACAGCACATCTACAACCTTATAGATCTCCCTTGATTAAATAGAGGCATGAACCCACTATCGAGCATAAATACCCCCTCTTGGAGTCACTAGCAACTACTTGGCCAAGATAGCTACCAACAACGGAGAGCATGCAAGATCACAAACAACACAGACATGATAGAATCAAATAGACAAAACCATTAATCAATCTGACATAGTAATCTCAATATCCATCGAATCCCCGCAAACTCAACATGCATGATTACAAATAGATGAGATCTTGATCATGAACGGAGCTCACAAGATCTAGACATGAAAGCACAAAGGAGGAGATACAACCATCTAGCTACTACATGGACCCGTAGTCCAAGGTGAAACTACTCACGCTTCATGCCGGAGGCTGGCATGATGAAGAAGAAGGCCTCCGGGATGATCTCCCCTCCGGAAGGGTGCCGGGAAGAGTTTTAGATCCCCCCTCCCCGATCTAGGGACGATGATGGCGGTGGCTATAGACGGTTTTGTGGAATATTGATCGGATACTTAGGGTTTAGGCATCGTGGGCTTCTTATAGGCGAAGAGGCAAGGCTGGGAGGCCGCTAGGGGGCCCAACCCTGCCCAGGCGCGACCTAGGGTGGGCCCGCACCTGGGGGTGTGGCCGCCCTATGGCTCCCCTACGTATCTTCTCTGGACTCCGTGTTCTCCTCGATAAAATATTGAATTTGGCTTTTGTCCCGTCCAATTCCGAGAATATTATCTTACTAGCTTTTGTGGAACCAAAAATAGCAGAAAACAGGCAACTGGCACTGTGGCAACTTGTTAATAGGTTAGTACCAGAAACATGTAAAAAGCACCTCAATGTGTGGACAAAGCAAAGTAGATACTAAACAAGCATGGAACATAAAAACTTATAGATACGTTTCCGACGTATCAAGGTGTTCTGTCAAGATCATGACGAATACGATGGAAAATAGACTAAATAATGATGGGGTTATGTGGGTTAAGAGTATCATGGCCAGATTGATTCTGTCGACGAGTAGAGTGATTGACCCTGCCTGATGTGGTCCATTCAGTGTCTTGATCTGATTGCCAGAGACGGAGTTCTCTTTGCCAATTCAGCCACCACGTCCCCATAGATGAAAATAGCACTTAAATTGTTGGCATGCAAAAGATCTCATATTATGAATAAGGAAGACCACAGATTTAGAGCAGACAACAAATTTGAAAACCCAATCAGATAAGTGTTCAAGATCGATCTCATCATAGGCAACCCCAAAGGATGCAGACAGAGCAAGACTTGCGCTGAGTTCATTCAAACGAAATGTAGCACATCCAAACAAGACAACCAGGAAGAATCAATTGGATGCAGAGACGGGACTAACCGAGGTGGAAAAGAGGTCACGGCCCTTTGCAGGAAATCAGTGGCCAAACAGTGGCGGAGCTAGCAGGTATGCCGGGTAGGCCTTGGCATACCCTGCAGCGAGCGATGTACTAGTACTACTAGGAAAAATACTGTTGATTGATGGTGCAAAACAAGCCAGCTGAGTCCTGTACTTACTTGCCTATGTAGAAAAAAAACAAAGACGTGGTCCATTACAACAACTGCACGGGCTGATTCATCGGGGCTGAAATACGCCGCCACCACGCATCTGCTTATCCCCGCCAGGTCTGATCAGATCAGTGATCGCATCTGCGACGGTGGGATGCGGCAATTCTCCAACACGCCAGGCACGACTGGTCTCTAGTCTGGTCTCTGCCTCGTCCCAACGCGTCTCGAGATTTTCCGGAGTCAGGTTCCGGCAAGCAGTAAATTTGCCTCGCCAGTACATCTGTGCATCGGTAATTATTTAAGTACTTACTCGGATCCATATTATTTGACTCAAATTTATCTAGATACGATTATATGTAGCACTTAAATTTGATTAGATACATCCATATTTAGGTGAATCTAAGTCAACTAATATGGATCGGAGAGAGTAGCTGATTCTCTAGAAGATCAACATTCATATGTATATAGCATCTTGAGATTAAATAGTTTAGTATAAATAAATCATGAATATCTATTTTATGATCGTTCATGTTCTTTCAGCAAAGAGACTACAGGAACCATGATTCTAGTGCCCCATATGTGTTCTGTTACACATAGCCAATTTATGGTACTTATAATTTTTTCTTTTTAATTATTCAGGTATGAAGAAGAGAGGAGACATTGTATCATGTTTCAAACGCGCAGCAAAGAAGGTTGCTGCTGCTTCAAATCCTTTGCCGGCTGAGACTGTTGTGGAAGAGCACCCTCAAGAGCAAGATACCAGAAGTGAAGAAGTTGTGAATCATATGCCACCATCACCGCCACTGACGCCACCACCGCCACCGCCAGTTCATGACATGAACAACCTTCTATATGATCCAGGTGAAAGGTAGCCCATTCAAAGTTATCCTGTTAATGATCAAGATGCAACTCGAAGAGCATATATTCTTAAAGGTTCATTCAAACCTTATACACATGTTTTTCCAAAAAGAAAGATTGGAAAACAAGACCGTCAATTCAATATGGTATGGCTTTATAATCATGACTGGCTTGAATATAGTATCAAGAAGGATTCTGTGTTTTGTTTTGTATGTTACTTGTTCAAGAAAGGTACTGGATCAGATACATTTATTGTTGATGGCTGGAGAAATTGGAATATAGGAGAGAAAGCACTTCTGAAACATATGGGTTCTAAGGCACATAATGCAGCTCAAGAGAGATACATTTGCTTCAGGAATCCAAAGGTAGCAATTGATTATCACATTGACAAGTGGACTGATGAGGATCTTCGTCTTTACAAGATAAGGCTAACATATTCACTTAGATGTATCAAGTTTCTTTTGCATCAAGGATTGGCATTTCGTGGCCATGATGAAAGTGAAGATTCTAGCAACAGAGGGAACTTTCTAGAACTTTTGGAATTTCTCGCTGGAAATAGTGAAGAGGTGCACAAGTATGTTTTGAATAATGCTCCAGGTAATTGCATCTTAACTAGCCCAGAGATACAAAAGCAGATTATTGAATGTTGTGCCATAGAAACTAGAAATAAAATAATTGAAGAACTTGGTGATGAGCCTTATGCAATTTTAGCTGATGAGTCTAGTGATATATCATATAAAGAACAACTAGCTCTATGCTTGCGTTATGTTGATCAATCTGGACGTCCGTGTGAGCACTTTATTGGGGTTGTTCATGTAGATGATACTACATCTTTATCACTTAAGGGTGCAACTGAAGCTTTACTTGCTAGCTAGGGCTTGATTATGACTCAAATCCGTGGTCAAGGTTATGATGGGGCTAGCAACATGAAAGGGGATATTAAAGGACTAAAAACACTGATCATGCAAGAATCACCTTCTGCGTATTATATTCACTGTTTTGCACATCAACTTCAACTAGTTCTCATTGCTGTTGCCAAGGGAAATACTGATTGTGTCAGTTTTTTTGATCAAGTATCTCTCTTGTTGAATATTGTTGGAATTTCGTGTAAGCGTCATGGCATGCTTCGAAATGCTAGGCTTGAGAGTATCAAGAAAGCACTTGATTGTGGTGAACTTGAAACTGGCAGTGGATTAAATCAGGAGATGGGTTTGCCTAGGCCTGCTGACACTCGATGGGGCTCTCATTTCAAAACTGTATACAACATTGTTGTTATGTTTTCCACAATTCATGATGTACTCACCAATCTTGGGGATGATATTTCATATAAGGATGATTGGACAAGAATACATTATGTTCTTGGAGCATTTGAGACCTTTGAGTTTGTTTTCTTTGCACACTTAATGGTTCTAATTCTTGGATATACAAATGAATTATCTGAGTGTTTGCAAAGAAGGGAGCAAGATATTCTTAATGCAATCAGACTTGTTAATGGGGCAAAGAACAGAATGCAACAATTAAGGTCTAATGGTTGGGTTCAATTTCTTGAGAAGGTCACTTTGTTTTGTGAGAAACATGGTGTTGAAGTTCCTTCTATGGATGGTAATTATGTGCCTTACGGAAAATCAGCAAGGTATGCTCGTGCTCGAAACCAAACAAATGATGACCACTTCAGAAGAGAAGTATATATTGGTGTCATTGATCAAATTAGTCAAGATCTTGATAATCGGTTCGATGAGGTTAATATGGAGTTATTGTCTTGTATGTCAGCCTTCAATCCTTTAAACTCATTTGCTTCTTTTGATGCACAGAAGGTACGCAAACTAGCTGAGTTTTACCCAAACGATATCCCAGAAAATTATTTGCTAAAGCTTGAATTGCAACTTGATAATTATATTGATGACATGAGACAAGATGCGGACTTTCAAGGCCTAGATAATCTTGTTGACCTCTCAGTTAAGCTTGTTGAAACAAAGAGGCATAAAGTGTATGATATGGTTTACTTACTTCTCAAATTGGTATTGGTCCTACCAGTGGCAACGGCAAGTGTTGAAAGAGTGTTTTCTGCAATGACTTTAGTAAAAACGAAGTTAAGAAATAAGATGGATGACAGTCTCTTGGATGATTTTCTAGTCACATACATTGAGCGAGATATTTTTTCTGAAGTGGATGAAGATGATATAGTAGAGACGTTCATGTCATTAAGGAAGCGCAGGCCACACAAGTCAAACAAGTAGTATTGTAAGTTTCTTTTATTAATATTTTAGATTGTTATGTTGATTAGACTATTAGTATGGTTACTTATGCATTTTCCATCTTTAATCATCAATTATATATTGTTTACTTATTCTACATCGTATTACAATGCAAATTTACAATTTTGTATAGAACTGTCAAATAGATTTTGTCTAGATGGTTGTCAAAATTTTGGTGCGACATACCTATTGATAAAATCCTAGATCCGCCACTGTGGCCAAATGAGAAATCTAGAGAGTGGGCGGTGGAGGAGGGATCATTGAAGGGATCCATCCCATGAGCACTTAGAGAAACCATCAGAGAGTAGATCAATCAAAGGTGGAGTCGCCATCGCCATGGTGGTCGCCAAAGCTAGGTGGAGTCGCCATATTAAACACACCAATTGAGATATTCTCTAAGGCACTTTTTCTTAGAGAATCCCCCTCTCTCTCGTTGCCTTTGCGGCGGCACGGTCCCGGAGAAGGATTGTACACGCAAAGCCAATACCGCTGCGGCACGCCGTTGTGCTGCAGGGATTTTGGCCAGGAGTTCTACTTCCACAACTTCGGAGGAGATCAGAGCCGGGGAGCCGTTGTCTTGCACCGTATGTGTGCGATAACTCGGAGGGATCTACCAATAGTAGCGACCTGACCATCGTGCAAGTACCTGGACAAGTGGTGATGTGCGAGGAGCTGCGTGACCTTAAGATCGTAGGGTACGAATACATCATCCACGCTCCCGCATGAGTGTAACGCGCTTACGGTCTACAAAGGTATGTTATCATTATCTTCCTTCGTTACTGCATTATTTCTTAGATAAATCCTGGCATTAGGGTGTTCCAACATAGTAAAAAAATTGTTTTTTGTCACGGAACCCCTTCAGTCACTACATCCTTGTCTCCACTGGTTTATCTCCTAGGTCACGGCCATGTCGCAGAGCTGCGATTCAGCGGGGATTGTGTACGTATTCAGCTGTAGACCTATTAGTTTGTGTCTATCTGGTTTAGTTCTACTCGAAGGCAACAAACTTGCAAAGAAAATCATCAAACGTATGGAGCTCCATCCTGCAGGCGATGTTGTGGTCAGCTCCGACAGTCCTGCAATGATGGCACAATCTTTGCCATGGAAAAATAAAAAATAACAATAAACTATTTATGCCCTGTAAATTATAGAATATATATTAACAATTAAAATTTGATTTGTACCTTCAACACCAAGGAAGTACATGAAAGAGACATTCACAAAAACAAGACAGTACCAAAAAAAACTTCATTGCTTGAAGTCCATCACAATAGTATAACATGTAAATTAATTGGAACCAAGAATCCATCTGAGAGAACACACAACTTAAAAATCCAATTTGAGCTATGAGCATTCTTCTCGGAACATTCTTTACCCTTAGACATTTACACAAATAGCCTATGTACAGACCTGCAACCTCAAAATAGATGAGCAACATGGTGCTGCATATCAGCTCTAGATAGAAAGATACGTTCAAGCAAGGGCATGGGGAGCAAGTGCAAGGACGAATGATATACCTATGGATGGTGCAACGACGACAAGGACATCATCCCCAAACGCGCTGCAAGCCCTCCTTCCCAAAACACCCAAAATCCTCATGGCCGGCGGACGATGATGTGTTGCACTGTTGCCGTGAGCCACCAGGCGTTCCTCGCAGTGACGTGACATCGTGCAGCATTCTGAGCTCCTCCCGGAAATGGAGACAACGCGAGCTCGGCCGTCGGAGGGACTGGTGGCGTCCGTACGCTGGGAGGGAGAGGGAATGGGATGAGGAGGTTGGGAGAGGAGGTGGGACCGGGTGTGGAGAGGATGGCGATAGTAGGAGGAGGTCGGGAGAAGAGGAAGGATGGAGGGAGGTGGCCAGGGTCGTAGAGCAGCCTTGGCGGCCGCTCGCGCGAGGAGAAGGGGTGCCCGTGCGGAAGGTGGCCAGGGTTTCAAGAGGAACGTGTTGAGCTGTGTATTTTATATTTTTACTAGTTGAATACCCGTGCGTTGCTACGGATTAGACGATATTTTACTCTACGAACATGTTTCAATCTTTCATTTTCCATTTCCTTCCTCTTTCCTTTCTTATTTGCTCCTCTATATTTTGATGTCACCCTATTAACTGTCATTATTAATTCCGGTTAATCTCGGGGGAGATTCTAGTCATCTGATATGATCATCTGATGGCACAAGTGTGCTCTCCTAACCCACCAAGAAAATCACACTATTGTATTTTTCATGCTTAAATAATTTATTAAAATTCTGAGAAACAACACGGCATGGGAACCAACATAATAATTCATGCGGAGCAGTCAACAGTCTTTTGATGTTATATGCACATTCTCCATACATTTAGATGTGCATAAGTTGCATCTTCCCAAGTTGGAGAGCATCAGTTTGGTGGACGGGCCACAGAGGTCTTTAATTATTATTATTTTTAAAAATCAATTTTAAAAATTCAAAAAATGGGTTGTAGATAATGATTTATAATACGCGGTGCAAAAAATAGTGTGGAAAACTTTGTATTTTGGTCTTAGAAAAAAAAGACAAATTTTCATATCTGGACATAAACTGTGCAATTTTGAATGCCTTCGTTTTTCCAAAATTTGTCATATTTATCTTTTTTGTTGCGTCCAAAATACAAAGTATTTTTTTATTAAAAATTTGCAGACATGTTTTTTTTAATATTATTGGCTACACGTATATATTTTTTACGATTTTTTTATGCTTTTTAGAAAAATTAAAAACAGGCTCCATGAAGCCCGTCCACCAATGTCATTTTCCGATCTTCCCAATTGCTATTATCCTCTTTTAGATCAAAAAAATTGCTATTACCCTCTTCATTTTGGGCATGTTGTTTCGGGTATTAAAAAGCTTACAGATTCAATACTCAGACCGTTCAGGGGATGCACAATTATCCACATGGACATAGCACGATTTATAGTTTAGGGGATACACAATTATCCACGCCTTTAGAGATACACAATTATGCAGAAGAGGATACAATGTATACATCGATGTGTGAGCACTTCTTTGCAGTCTCTGTTTTGCCTAATAGCATCAACCTTGTCAATTAAAGACATGAGAAATTCCCACATCCTAAGTTTTCATAAAATCAGTCATGCAAAGAGAAATATATTGTTTACGTCATAAAATAAAACATTCCATTTAGCGTGTGACTTGCATAGAGAGCAAACTTACAAATGCAGGATCGGGAAAAAGACCTACCCACAGCCCAAAGCGCTGTGAAAAGCATTGCATCATAGCTGCAATCCTTTTGGCATGTCTATTCAGCAAAATAATGTTTATTTAATAAGAAATTCAAGCAAGGTCTCCTGGTGGACTGGCTCTCCAAATTATACTGGTTGCCTCCAAACAACCGCCACTAAATTTAAATCATCACTTCATCCAATAAAATAATAGTACAATCCTTGTGGTGGCATCGGTGTCGCAGTGTAGTGGTAGCAGGGAAGGGATGTGTTCCTGATAAATATCACAAAATATCAGTTTACCACCCTAATCAAATTAGGCACAACAAATAGCATTCAATCTAACAAAAAGAAAAATCATCAAGGATCATGATTTGGGTGTTTTGGTAGCTAAATCCAAGCGGTAACAAAAAGAATTCTACAATACCCCAGATCCCAGTTTTTCCTTTGGAAGATACAAAACAGTACTACGGTATCACAAGTCGTAAACATTTCATTCCTTGCCACTTGTCTTGACGCTATTACATTTGTAAAAGCAGTATAAGATTAAGTACTACAATATCTGCCAAATGATAAAAAGAGAATTCAAGGATTATATTGTGTCTCCATTATAATCTTACAGGAGATGGCATATTATATTTGTTGATTTTCGAACTACATTTCTGTTCAACAGTGTATGATACTTGGCTCTCCCTAAGATTCAGAAAGTTTACAACCGAATGATGGCATAGTAAGATTTTTGTAAGCTTCTTAAGACCACAAACAAGATGCCCAAAATCTAGAGAATCTGAGCAATTGGGAAGATGCAACTTATTCACATTTGAATATATGGAGCAATTAACAGGGTATAATTACGGCTTGTAAACAAGCTACCAAAACAGCAGAGGAAGTCAAAACATATATCCTAACTGGAAGCTTAAAAGATATACTATGATATGTAAACTTTAGGAAGATGAAGTTTTCTCGGTGCAACCAAAACGCAGCCAAGAATAATGCAAGTTTTGTAAGATTTAGTGTATATGGAATCCGCACAAAACAAGCTGGAACACACATGCCATCCACACCACAGAAATCTTGCAAAGCTAGAATTTATGAACAAAAAAAAGATCATGCAAAGAATTAAGAGGCTCAACAGCACAATAGAATAAATAAAATCCATAGAAAAGGTAATGTGTTTTACCCTGTATAGATATCTTACTATCATGTTGGAACTAACATAGTAACATAACGCTAGAATGCCCAGTTTCTTCCTTGATGAATGGTTGCTCACATTGAAGTTCAGCCTAGCATAAGCAGATGCAAGTTCAGTACCAAGAACAAGATACAGCCCTGCCACAACTGAAAAACACGTGACACACATCAAATTATTTTGTCAACCAAAGCAGCTCCAAACAACAAGTGACAAGAAAAATGTTCACTGGCAGTGATACTCAGATCAGGGCATGCAACTCTATCCCCTACCAATTTGTGGTCTTGGTGAAGGTAAGCAATTGATTTCCTTATGTAAGAACATCAGATTTACCACCAATCAAATCAATAAACTAATGCAAAACAGGCTGAGTAGTAGTTTCATAGCTGCATGCTTTAATTTGCAAAAGTGAAAGGCTGGTGAGAATTGAAACTATAAGTAAAAGTAATGATTTTAGACCATTGGAAGTACTATACGAGACTCTACGTAAAAATAATACTGACAAGGCATGTGTTGCATCTATATATAAAGAAGCTGATGATACATCCTGGAGATGTACCTAAATTTACAGTCACAACAGCTTAAGTTCATCCAGCTTTTTATTTCATACAATTGACAGTTTAAGTTCATCCATATTTTTATTTCATACAATTGACAGCTTACAAGGCTCCAAGTAAAAAGAAATACTCCTACTAACCAGGCATGTGTTATATCTACAAATAAATAAGATGAGAAGGTATGCAGGAGATTCAACATGAAAACGAGTACCAAATCAGAAAACCAATGCAAACCATTGAGATTAGAAAACCACAGTGTAGTCCTCCTTCTGGCATCCTCCATGTAGCCGTCAGATCCAGCCGTACACGCCTCCTGCCGTACACCGCCTCCTGCTAAGGGATGCGTCGAGGAGCTCCCAGATTATAAAGCAGCTACAACTGCAGGCCCTTGTCTAGATCCGCGATTCCTAACTGCCAGGACAACAACTACCTCGATTGTGTAATTAAATTTGATGAAACGACCCAAGTGCTTCAATTTCTCCATGAAAAAATCTGTAGGCAATTTTCTCTGCATACACTGGACCAAGAAACTATGTGTAAAAACAAATTTGAGAAAAGATCATGTAAAATCTTCCAGTGGCACGGAGTATGCAAGTGCCAAATTCCTTAACCAAAGAACGCGACTGACGTCGGGGCCGCCGTTCACGCCGCATGCCGCTCCACCCTCAACCGTGGTGGCCGCTCCAAGTGCCAAATTATCCGTTAGTTTCCCTAGAGACCATTCGATAGCTCCTCAACAGAGGGAAGGGCAGGGAGCAGCTGCGACCCATGGATTGCTTTCTCCAATCTTCGGCGCAGGGACACGGCCCCGAACATCATAGGCCGAGGGTCTTCCTGATGCTCACGGGGACAGCTAGGCAGAGAGAAGCAGAAAGATCGAGCGCCCACCAGAACTTGAGCGGTGCGGGTTCCTGCGGAGGTGGCGGCGAAGAGTAGATGCTATGCAATGGCGACTACGAGGGCTTGAACAGGGACAGGATCAACGGTTGTTGGGGCGGAGGCGGCACCTCAACTGGGAGATCCGTCACTGCCGTGGTGGAGGAGGAAAGAGGAAGCAGAGTCAGCGGGGGAGACGCTTGCGCTCGCTGCGCTGGGAGGCGAGAAGGGGGATAGAGGAGGGCAATGTGCTGGGAAGTTGCGGCGGTGCGTGGAGGATTCCCAGGACGTGCATCATTTTTTCTCTCCAGGAGAGTAGAATCGTGCATAGTGGGGTAGTTGTTCGTGGCTGGTTTTTACTGATTATTTCCAGGATTTTTTCTTCCGCGTGGTTCGGGAGAGGAGACCACCTACTTTTTCTCACAAGAGAGAGGCGATGTACCACCGTCATTTCCACTTCTCCTTTAATCTACATCTACATCTACATCTACATCTACACTAATATTAAAAGACCCAGAAGGTCTAATCCAAGAGGTACTGGCCACACGATCTGATTATCCAACGCTTAATAATCACGTCGTCTTTATCGGCTCATCGCACCTTGAGCGGACAATCCCGCATCACACGTCGAGGGAGATTGCAGTCGAACGAACCGCCCAACCCCAGGAGATTGCAGTTGCCAGACGAAGCCGGCGCCGCCATAGCCCCTGCCACCGTCTCCATTGCGCAAGACGACGCCGCGCTGCACGGTATGCCGCCATCTGCATGGCCTGCACGAGACGCCGCTCGGCCGCCCGGCACGCTGGGATTTGAGGCTGCCCGTGCGCCAACACCTTACACCCGCAGCCGCAATTTCTTCAGGTTCAACTTCTCAGCAACTGAGGACACGGTTGCTCCCCCAAGATCTTTAATATCCAAGCATTCTCTACATCTGTACAGTATCTGCTTTCTATTTGATCTGCCTCATGCGTCTTGATGAATTTGGATTGCTTGGGTTGCAACTCTGAATAGGCTTGCACCCTGACGCGCGAGCTCCAAAACTCCCTTGTGTATGCAATCGCTCCAGCAAATCAGGCACGCACCGTCATCTTGTAATTCATGTAATGTCTCATGGAGGTCTCATTAAATGTCGAGCTATCGGATCATTTTCATGTTTCCAGTGGTTCACTAATTTTGTGTGCTTATTGACCTGTATTTGAACAGACACCTAGATTGGGTTCAATAAGCGACAGTCTTTTGCATCAAAATGTGCCTTCATGAACTAGCCCTCTTACTTTGTCTAGAAAATAGAACAACTGTAGTTAGTTTAGTCAGATAATTGTTTGCAAAATTAGTTTTGTACTGTACTGTGTAAGTCGTTCTGCATGTTTGCAAATTTGGGTTTGTAAAGGTCCTTTTTTTTTCTTTATGGTTCAGAAGATTCTCTTAATAGGTTTCAAACTGTAATTCATGTGTATTCGACTACTGGTTGGGATGTACAGACAATTCTCCAATGTACTCATGATGCTACTACATTGGCTGTCATATATCCTTAATTTCTGTGTGTTTTCTATTTGCATGTATTTTTCTAAATTTACTAACAAGGTTAGTAACAAGCTATTGAAGAGGTTAGCATCCTCTGAGTTGTAACGAGCTTAGGAGTTTTCAGCAGATATACATGTTGAATGATGTTGTACTGCACAAGCTCACATATTCTATGGCACAAGATTACTTTGTGATTGTACTCAACATATTAAAAGAATGACAAAGCTAAGAAACTCTCCTTAGGTGCGGGTGCTTGGCCTTTTTTAATATCGATTGCATTTTTTTTGTCTTGGATGATAAATCAATGTGCTACCGTGACATATTACTCTGAGCTATTGTATAGTGTATGCGTACTTGTCTTGTCTACAGGAGATAGTGAGTTCAGAATTGAATTGATGTTAAAAAGTCTGCCATGTACCCTGCAGGTGCAGGAAACCACCTTTGCATCTATACTTTGTAATTTTGTTCTTCCTTAATTCAGGTCGAAGACAATGCTTACTTGAACCATGCTTTGTGAGATGAAGCTGCTCCTGGTAAGATTGATTTCATTTGTTGGTTTCTCTTATAGAAGAGTAGTATGCAATCGAGATAGCTTGGTGAGACAGATAAGGTGATTTCTGTTGCTAACTACAAGCCAACACAATGAGATAGGTGCCATATTCACTATAGGTTGGGTGAGGAGATATCTCCATTCTGGCGTCTTGGTAAGAAACAGAGTTATTATCCTCCCAATTCAAATGAGTTTTAATATGGTGATATGTTTTTGTTTTTGTTTTTCTATGTTCCTTCAGATGAAATGAAGGTTATGGTAATGTGTATACTGTGAAACTACTAATGTATACATTGTCCCTAAGACCCTGACTATCCTAAGAAAAAGGATTGTAATCTGCTAATGTAGTTGCAATGTACATGTGATTTCCATGTGTAATACAAGTATATATATTTTGATATTTCTTGTCAAATGAGATAATGTGATTATCGTATGTACATGTCATTTTCATGTGTAATACAATGCTTATTTGAATGTTTTTTTTTTCTCAAACGAGAGGACCTGCACTCTATGAGATCATCGGTTACTATGATAAAAATATATTTCTTAATGATGCTGGCTTGCCCCTTTTTAGAACTGCCGAGTAGTTTGCATGTTAACCTGAAATAGCTACAGAGGAAGGAATATAATAACTTCAATTATTTTTTCCTTTTTCCTACTAGAGAAAATGATCTTTTGTAACCGAAAAAATTACAAAAAACCACCACATTTGCGACTAGGGTTTCAAAATACCTATACCTTAGGGTTTTAAAAAATCACCACTTCAGAACTAATAAGTAACAAAAAACACTGATCCAACTTTGATTCATGGTAAACAGCCAAACTGACCGGTGGGACCTACTGTCAGGCTGACGTGGCATATGCATTTTGCACAAAAGACCTTTGTAACTTATTTTGTGCAAAAGGTAACAGTGACTGTGATTCAGAGGTCAATAATATTTATTTATTTATTTCTTATGTTTTATTCCTTCTTTTTCTTATTTTTTTCCACACAACCTGGGTTGACCAATCTAATTGGAGAACCGGAGCCCATACGTGGGCGGAGAGAGTAGAGGCGGCCGGCCGCATCAGCAAGCTCGAGTACACCGTCGACGGCCACCTGTAGCGCCGCCTACCCCCACCCCCACTCGCCGCTATAGCTAGCTACCCCGACGAACTCCCCTTTCCGCACATCCCGGCTATGGAGGCTCGTCGCCCCCATCTCCTCCCCTACTAGCAGCATACCTGGCCCCTCTCCAACGGAGGCGACCGTGTCGCCCCCCCTCCCGATTACTCCACGCCGGCGAATAGCACCATCACATAGAGCATCTCAACGGGGAAGGACACGAACATCTGAAGCACTCCTAGGCCGCCTAGGGAACTATGCTTGATGCCGGGCATTTCATCGAACAACTCGCACGTGTGAGGCGACAGAGACATGCAGTAGAGAGCACGGGAGTGGAGCACATAGGAAGAGAGGGCCATGGAGCTGCGCGTCAACAACCAGTGAGAGATGACACAAGTCCAGCTCTCATGTCCTTTTGTATGTCGGGAACGCGAACGACATACAGAGCGCGCCGTCGTCGACATCATGTTCGTGTTCGGTGGGGATGCCAATGTGAGGAAAATAGTGTGGTCGACCGATGGTAGTGCGGGGCGGCAAAGCGGTCAGCACACGATACGGGAGATTTCATCGGGGCGGTTGTGCGGCGGCGCTCGCACTCCAGTCGGTCACCGGCGACGAGGGTCGCCGCCCCAACTCCTGCACCTCTCAGTGGCTCCCTTCCCGTCCCCGCTCTCCTTCCCATCCGCCTCCGACCAACGAAGGAAGAGCGGCAATACCAGGCCGGTGACTCCCTCCCCATCCCGGCGGCCCTCGGTGTACAGTCGTGTGCCACTCCCAGTTTTTTGTGAGAAAGAGATGAGAGGAACTAATCTGATAAGTGGGTCCCCCGAAATTTACAATAAGATCCAGAACTAAAACCAATCTAAATTCCATAACCCTAGACCATTTTTAGCGTGCCACGTCAGCCTGACATCGGGTCCCATCCGTCAGTTTCGTGGTTAGACAGACATATTAGATGAATCGGTGCTATCCGTTACTTATTAGCTCTGAAGCGGTGGTTTCTTAAAACCCTAACGTATAGTGGTGGTATTTTGAAACCCTAGCCGCAAATGTGGTGATTTTTTGTAATTTTCTCTTTGTAACCTTTTATATAGGGATCTTTTTTTACATATATGTTCATGAGTCATCTAGACTAAAAGTAATAACCAAATAAATGGAAGAACTTAGGTGTTGACTTGCCTTATTTATAATGGACAAAAAACCCATTATACGTCGTGCAACTACAACATTACAGGAATGAGGGAATAAATTATTGAGCTCACACGTGCAATGCACGTGCACTGTTACTAGTAAATAGTAAAGATATGACACGGTAATAACTGATCTATGGCTTAAACAGATAGGAAGAGCCGATCAGATGGCCAATTAAATCGAACCAATTATACCTTTATAGATTGGGGGTGTCTCAGTTGAAACGGGCATATTTGTGGTGTGATAATTTTGATGCCACATACCTTTTAGCTAACCCATCTTTCATGCAAGAACAAAGCATGTAAAGATTAATTATCATTTAGTCACAGAAAGGCTAACTATGTTCCTATCCTTTGTGATCTCACGGTTAGGTTATTTGTATTGTTTAGAAATCTCGAACCTAGCCATTGGCTGACTATATAACACGAGGGGCGAGCCTGAGGCAAAGGTACCGCTTTCCACCCATCTAACCTCTTCTCGGAGCATCTCTAATAGATACTGTAAATAGGTCAAAGTTGTAATATAACTGTCAGTTTTTAGTTTGCAAAGAAAACTCTGCGCCTACTAGATCCTGTAAAAGCACGAGATCCTCAAAAATGTTTAAGGGGGCGGAAAAATCCCCGCCCCAGCCTGTACATGTGAGGACTCCACAGCCGAATCGAGTGCGACATGTACTCAGTTTGATAGTTTCGCAGCAGGGAATATCAGGATGCTGCGGTGCCCTTCAATCGTGGGACTCCACGAATTTTTCGTCGGAATCCATCAAATCCGTCGCCTCTGGCCCTCCTCCGCTAGGAGCACCTCCATGACTAGCTCGAAGCGCACAGCCGGGACAGAGCGTGAGGCGGACCTGAGCGATGCACGACAGGGGCAGGGCGCAAGGAGGACCTTGGCGAGGCACTGCTGGGACAACAACTTTCCTCGCCCCTCAAAAGTGGAGGTGGAGGCGGCCCACCATGGCCGGCAGGAGTGGCGCAACAGGGCTCACGGTGTGGTGCGGGCGAGCCGCAGCCCTCCCGGTGGCCGGCTAAAGAAGGGGCGGGAGGGGGAGGGCTCCAACGGCCGGTTAGAGGAGGATTTGGATGCGGACGTGAAGATGAGGAAGAAGAATAGTGAGAAAAGTTAGGGAAAAAAGAAAACCGTGGGCCATAGGGATGGGTCCTACGCTTTACATGTCGGGATTTGAAGTATTTCCTCAGTCCAGAAATAACTGACTTGAGTTTGTCTAAATTTAAATGTATCTAAATTACATTCGAATCTAGACAAATCCAAGTCGGTTATTTCTGGACGGAGAAAGTATCTAATCTTTCCGGCCGTGTTTCATACTGTAAAACGCCATGCTCTTGTATCCCTCTGCGTTGATGAGACGGGACATGAACTGCAAACTCCTGTAGTGCGCGTGGAACTGGAAGGGTGGCTAAGTAGGGTTAGCCAGGATGATTCTTCACAACAATGGCGCAACGTGTCTCTGTGCTAAAGTTTGCACATTGCAGAACAGAGAAAAAATATCGAGTCTGATTAAGATTGCACGGACTGTCTTATCATTTTCACTCAAAGGAGGAATATGTTCAAAGGAAAACTAACGGGAAATCTATTTTTAGACCCGTAGCTGGTTGTTCAAACCTAGCGAAATGTGTGAATGCACGTTGTCAGCCAGTTTAAGATAAAACCAAAAATTTAAAATATTTTGTAGATCGAACCGTTTGTTCGATTTAGGATTCATTTTTAGTTGGACTAGTTGATCTTTAAAACTAGATTCCATATTGATATGTTTCGATACTTTTTTTAATCAAACAGTTATTCACCTCTAACACGTGAGTTATTCGTGCTATAATATGTAAGTTATTCATCTCGTAACACATAAGTTACACACCATATAAACGTGTTGGGTAGAAACATTATTCTATATATGTTGAGGAGGTTAATTGAAACACGGTAGCGTAGGTGTTGGGTACCGAGAGTTTACCCCCGTCTTATCATAGACGAGCGATGAAGACTCGGTACCGTAATACCGGTTATTTAACCTGTAACATATAAGTTACCCATTGTATAAACGTGTTGGATATAGACGTTCTCGTATATGTGTTGAGTAAGATTAATTGGAACACAATAGCCTAAGTGTTAGGTACGGAGAGTTTACCGCAGTCGATATGTTATCATAGACGAGTGATAAAGACTTGGTATCTAACATCCTTCGAGGCTTTATCACCCGTACGTCGCGATAGTAGCAACGGACGATGAAACTAGCCGCTAGACTATTGATTGTGTGTTAGGGTTTGTTCACTACGACTTAGAATGGTGGATGATAAGACATAAGACCTTATTTATTATATCATATGTAAAAGAAGTTTATATTTTTTTTTAAAAAAATTATCCTTAATGTTTGACGCGGTAGCTTTAGAGATTGAGTTGTACGTACCCCGCAATAGCGACGACGGGCAACGAAACCGAGACGATAAATAACTTATATTTATATGTGGGTAATTTTTATAGTGAATAACTTACATGTTATTTGTTGGATAACTTAAGCTGAATAACTCTAGTATTACTATGGGTAACTTTTGGAACAAACAAAATCATGTTACCTACCACTTATCCATGTCATAATAGTTAAGTTATGCATTTTATACATATAAGTTACCCATCATGTAAATAGGTTGGGTAGAGATGTTCTGGCATTTGTCATATGGGTAACTTTTGTATTTTTTTTGTCTTATAAAAACTCGGTTGCCCATAAATTTTAGTTTAGTTAATTAAATGTGAGTTATAAGCTAGTTTAATTAAGACGCGATAGTCTAGGTGTTAGGGTACCGAGACTTCGTTATCGTCTATGCGTGAAGGCTCGGTATCCTAACACCCTTCGAGACTTCATCACCCGCACACAACGATAACGACGACGAACGATGAAGTCGGCCAGCTAGGCTATTAGTTGCGCGTTACGTTTAATCACTACAACTTAGGGTGGTGAGTGGGTGGGGTATAAGACCATAATTATTATATCAAAAAGAAATCTAGATTTTATTTCTTTAAATAAATTATGCTTGATGTTTGATGCACTAGTCTTTCAAGGGTAAGTAGCTCGTACTCCGCGAGAGCAGCGACGGGCGATAAAGTCGAGTTGTTAGAATAACTTTTAAATTCTATCTATGAGTAATTCTTTTGTAGTGGTCGTCGTATTATTAGTCAGAGCTATTATTAGTCAGAGCATCACGTCGGACATCGCTCGTGTAAGCTGTTGGAAAGCCTACATCAATGCAAAAGAGTCACCATGAAAACATATTAACATGGTATTAGTTTCAAAGATCTCGGAGTGAAAACGGATTTTTTATCGGATAAAAGTTTGTGCTACAAAACTTTTTAAATTTTCTGATTTTGCATTAAATGCCAACGATGCCAGCTTTTTTTGGACATGCATGGCTGAGACTGACTTCCACTCGGTTTTGCTAATCACACGGGATGTCAGACCTATCCGTCAGGTTTTGCCAATTCTCCAAAACTAAATGTGTTCTACAAATGAAATGGCAAACAATAATACCTTTCAATGAAATTCGGCCTTAATCCTGAAGCATCTTATTAATCAGGACACCACATATATAACCTACCTACGGCAGCAGCCGGACATTAGACGAGGCCGGGGCAATGTCGACCAAGAGATCTTCACATGTATGGTCACAAAGCTGAGGTCGAAAGCGAAGGTGTCACTTCCATGCGTGCTAGCTGGACTGATACACAATCTAACAACTTCATCACAGTCCGATGAGCCACCGCTCTGACAGATCCTCAGCTTCAGAGCCAACTTAGTGGCCCTGGGAAAAGCAATCACATACTTACCTACTCCCTCTGTTTTAAATTACTCCGCCGGCACGTTTATGTAGGTGGGTTATTATTTCCTCATTTTTTATTTAAAAAAATCCTGAGATTTTTGAAATAGATAGTACGAAATGTGTACTACGTATACCAAAAATCTAGAATTTTTTTGGGATGAAAAATAAGAAAGTACTAGTCCACCTAGGTAAACGTGCGCGCGGAGTAATTTGAAATAGAGGGAGTACTTCATATCTCTGACCACAGCCACCAGCAGCAACCGCACGCTTTTCTGGCTCATATCTCGAACGACCACCAGAAGAAACGAAATACTTCTATGATTCATCCTCTGTCTCACCACCACTACCGACCACACACTTATCAAGCTTATATATCTGACAACCATCAGGACCTGGGATGACGGCATCGAACAGCTGCATCTCCTGGTGCACCAGACTACTGATATAAGAGCAAGGGCAATAGTAGAGCCAGCTGTTGGCTATAAGCCATGTCCATGTCATCTAGAGTCAATCTAATAGCCAACATGTACAATAGTTAGATGCTAAAATATACTACTTTATTAATGTATGATCCACTTTTCACTCTCACATAGTGCCTAGGAGCACGTGCTGCAGCTGGCTCTTAACTAAGCATCCACTCCTCTTCTCTCTCCTCTTCTCTCTCGTCCAACTAAGCATAAATATACTATTTTAAATTCTATAGTCTGCTGACTGGACGTTATTGTACTTGCTCTAAATCGCCGTGCCAGAGAGGCTGAAGCCACTGAGCAGCTCTGCCACATCAATGTGCACAGTGGCCTCCATCGCGCTGTGCAGGAGCGCATAGCATATGTCCACTGAGCCATAGTCGCCGTCGATGCGTTTCGTGGCCACTCTAGCATGTGTCGAGGTTCGGTCGTTGAACCAGACAGGACCGTCAATGAGCTGCAGATCGTCCTCTTTGTTATCTCCTCTCTTGATCCACATGTCAAATTCGACTAGTGCCATGTCGTGCCACCGGATGCCTCTCTTGGGGCCAGACATTTGAATAAGTCCATCCTCTTGTTTCACAAGGAAAGGATCGTCCCTGCTGCAGTTGAAGACGTAGTTACGCAGAGGGTCCAGAGTGTCGCGGACAGCCATGAATCCATACACCTGAACTTGGTCACCAGCTGGAGGAGGATATGCCAGCTTCAGTGAGAATATTTGCATCATGGTGGAAGGACCGTGTGTTTGACAGCACCTCCAGTTCGGCGAGCAATACTCCGTTGGCTCCGACCTCATCATTGGCTCCAGTTCAGCTGATCGACCAGCAATAGGAACATTGTACATGCATTAGCAAATTTCTAAACCCAACTCTAATCTAAAGGAACAAACAAACATGTAGACGATACCAATTGTATTTTAAAACTAGAAAGTAGGCCATAATCACAATTGGGGTTAAAAGATCGTATTACAATCAATTATGGACAAAAATCCATACGGTTTCTGTAAGATAATAAATTCATGGGAAACAGACAAACAACCAGAGGAAGTCAATATAATTTTAATTCCTAATGTGCTGTGATGAGGATGAGACAATTAACTATTTGCACATTAGATGTGTAGTTGCAAAATCTGCGCACATATAGTTGATCAGATTTAAACATCAACACTGAGGATTAGTAGTAGAATGTCAACACTGAGGATGCTGCTATCATTTGCAAATTATAGATAAGCAAGGCAATATATGCATCGATCTTAAACATGTTTGTATGAAGGCTATCTTGAGAAACAAGAACTATAAGATAAAAGTGTTATTGATGAAGGATATATTTGGTGTGTACTTGAAGGAGAGTAAAGAAGGAACCACACAAGTTAGGGTAGTATTTTAATTAGTTCTTTGTAATTAGGGGAAGAACAAAAAATAAATCATTTGAAATTGGAACCGAACTGGGACAACCTCCTAGTCATAAAAAAGCTCATATTTATTAGCATAAAATAAATTTAAAATATTTTTTCTATAATCAACAGAGATACTAGTGCTTGCAACTGCTCAGAAACCATTTAAATCTTGAGATTACATAAGAATCTACTAAATAATATAAAACAAACACCTTTTAGGATTTTGATACGAGTAAAAGCACGAATAATACTAGGAGCTGAATCCCTTGATTCTCGAGTAATTAAACAAGCAAGATGGAAAGGGCTAGTTACGTACTCTCGCTAGTATCATAGAGAAAATAAAGTTTGGCCAAGGAATCAGTGCTTCTGTAGATGGCTCCGTCACCATGCGTGTAGAATTCGAGGACGTCTGCTCTTGGTACGCCGTCCACGGGAATCCCGTTGGGGAGCAAGGCTACGCTGCCCCGGCGCGGAGGCATAGGGGTTGAGGATGTAACCGAGTGTGTGCCGCCGTTCTTTGTCATCTCCTTGTCTTCGATCAGAGGCCCGTTGCAGGACATGGTTGCTCTGCTCTGGCGTGTAGGCGGAGCCGTAGATGATGTGTCCACTTGTGTGCTGCCGCTCCACAGGGTTGGTTGTGGTTCTTTGGGGCAGCCCCTACTCTCTATTTATAAGAGGAAGGGCATTTTGGGAGAGGGGAGTTTGAATCCTTTTCTAAATTCAAGTTGGAGAGAAGGAAGGACTCTTTCCTTCTTTCACTAGGAAACTATTATTACAGTTTGACTTTTTAAACCTTCCTTTTGACTTTTAATTTAGAGCTTTATTTCTCTCTCGCAAATGCCCAACCAAGTGACCTAGGACATGATCCAATCATTTCACTTAACCATAACACATTCATGAACCATTCTCCTTTCGGTCCGGTGAACCTTCTAGACCCTTCTAGAACCTCTCCAATGAAAACATCGAAATTATTTCCGAACTCCGGAATCGGACTTTCCTTATATGAATCTTATTCTCTGGACCATTCCGGATCCCCTCGTGATATCCCGGATCCCATCCGAGACTCTGAACAACATTCGGTCTCCCTACTTACATTCCATATCTACTAAACAACATCGAATCCTTAAGTGTGTCTCCCTACGGTTCGTGAATTATGCGGACGTGACCGAGACACTTCTCCGATCAATAACCAATAGAGGAATCTGGAAATTCATATGGCTCCCACATATTTCTATGATTACTTTGCGATCGAATGAACCACTTACATACGATACCAATTTCACTTTGTCTCACGATAATTTACTTATCCGAGGTTTTATCGTCGGTATCTCTGCATACCTAGTTCAACCTTGTTACCGATAAGTACTCTTTTCTCGTTCCCGTGATATGTGATCCCTTGTGATCCAGTCACATGCTTGCAAGCTAATTGGATGACATTCCACTGAGAGGGCCCAGAGTATATCTATTTGTCATATGGATGGACAAATCCCACTCTTGATCCATGTGCCTCAACACATACTTTCCGAACACTCAATGCCACCTTTATAGCCACCCAGTTACGGTGTGGTGTTTGATGTGATCAAAGCATCCTTCCGGTGATGGTGATTAGCATGATCTTATGGTCGAAGGAATTAGGTTACTATGTATCAGAAAGCTTATAGCAAATGAACTATTGAAATGACTTGATCTTTATGCTACGCTTATCTATAGGAGTATGTCCATCACACCATTCTCCTAATGACATGATCTTGTTGTTAATAACATCTCAATGTTCATGATCAGGAAACCACGATCATCTATCAACCAACAAGCTAGTATTACAAAGAGGCTTTACTAGGGACTCTAATTTAGTTTATAAATCACACAAGTATTAATGTTTTCGGTTAATACTATTATAGCATGAATGTAAACATTTATTATAAACACAAAGATATAATAATAACCACTTTTATTATTGCCTCTAGGGCATATCTCCAATAGTCTACCACTTGCACTAGAGTCAACTAATCTAGATTACATGGTAATATACCGAACACCCATGGCGGTTTGGTGCTGGTCATGTTTTGCCCTCGGGAGAGGTTTAGTCAACGGATCCGCCACATTCAGATCTGTGTGTACTTTGCAAATCTTTATATCACCATCTTGGACATGCTCTCGAATAGCATGAAAATGTAGCTTGATGTGCTTCAGCTTCTTGTGTGACCTTGGTTCTTACGCATTGGCTATGGCGCCCATGTTATCACAGTAGATAGACATTGGGTCCAGCACACTGGGAACCACACCGAGCTCTGTAATGAACTCCTTCATCCATATCGCCTCTTGTGAAGCCTCCGAAGCAGCTATGTATTCCGATTCAGTTGAAGATCTCGCCACAACGCTTTGCTTTGCACTCCTCCAGCTAACTGTTGCACCATTCAAAGTAAATACATATCCAGATTGAGATTTAGAATCATCCGGATCGGTGTTCCAACTAGCATCGGTGTAACCATTAACAACGAGTTGTTCATCACCTCCATAAGAAAGAACCATATCCTTAGTTATTCTCAAGTACTTAAGGATGTTTTTGACCGTTGTCCAATGATCCACTCCTGGATCACTTTGATATCTGCTAGTCAAACTAACAGCATATGCAATGTCGGGTCTAGTACATAGCATGGCATACATAAGAGATCCTATGGCTGAGGCATAGGGAGTCTTACTCATCCTTTCTCTATCTTCTGTCGTTGCAAGACTTTGAGTTTTACTCAAGGTCATATTGGGAAACATGGGAAAGAACCCTTTGTTGTTATCTTCCATTCCAAACCTTTTTAGAACTTTGTCCAAATATGTACTCTGTGACAGTGATATTAGGCGTCTCGATCTATCTCTATAAATCTTTATGCCTACTATGTAAGCTGCTTCGCCAAGATCTTTCACTGAAAAACTATTATTCAAATAATCCTTGACACTATTAAGAAGGTATACATCATTCCCAATCAACAATATGTCATCTACATATAGTATTAGGAATGCTACAGAGCTCCCACTCACTTTCTTGTAAATACAAGCTTCTCCATAAGTTTGTATAAAACCAAATCTTTTGATTACCTTATCAAAACGTTAATTCCAACTTCGGGATGCTTGCTTCAACCCATAAATGGACCGTTGAAGTTTGCATACCTTGTTAGCATCTTTAGGATCGACAAAACCTTTGGGTTGTACGATATACAACTCTTCATCAATGTCTCCATTGAGGAACGCCGTTTTCACATCCATCTGCCATATCTCATAATCATAATATACAGCGATTGATAATAAAATCCTCACAGACTTTATCTTCGCTACCGGTGAGAAAGTCTCATCGTAGTCAACTCCTTGAATTTGTCGAAACACTTTTTGCGACAAGTCGAGCTTTATAGACAGTAACATTACCATCAGCATTTGTTTTCTTCTTGAAAATCCATTTGTTCTCGACAGCCTTCCGCCCATCCGGTAAGTCCACCAAAGTCCATACTTGGTTTTCGTACATGGATCCAATCTCGGATTTCATGGCTTCTTGCCATTTATTGGAATCTGGGCTCATCATCGCTTCCTCATATGTTGCAGGGTCATCGGTGTTGTCCACCAACATGACACTCATAACGGGATCATACCAATCAGGAGTGGTACGATTTCTCGTTGACCTGCGAGGTTCCATAGTGACTTCAACCGAAGTTTCATGATGAACATCATTAGCTTCCTCTCTTATTGGTGTAGGCGCCACAGGAACCACTTCTGGTGTTGCGCTACTCTCAAGTTCGAGAGAAGGTTCAACAACCTCGTTGAGTTCTACTTTCCTTCCGGTCACTTCTTTCGAGAGAAACTCCTTCTCTAGAAAGGATCCATTCTTGGCAACAAAGATTTTGCCCTCGGATCTATGATAGAAGGTATACCCAATAGTTTCCTTCGGGTATCCTATGAAGATGCATTTTTATGTTTTGGGTTCAAGCTTGTTGGGCTGTAACTTAATTACATAAGCTTCGCATCCCCAAATTTTAAGAAACGACAATTTAGGTTTCTTCCCAAACCATAATTCATATGGTGTCGTTTCAACGGATTTAGATGGTGCCCTATTTAAAGTGAATGCGGATGTTTCTAATGCATAACCCCAAAACGATAGCGGTAAATCTGTAAGTGACATCATAGAACGAACCATATCTAAGAGAGTTTGATTACGATGTTCGGACACACCATTACATTGTGGTGTTCCCGGCGGTGTCAATTGTGAAAGTATTCCGCATTTCTTCAAATGCTCGATAAACTCGTAACTTAGATATTCACCTCCACGATTAGATCGTAGAAATTTAATCTTCTTGTTATGTTGATTCTCTACTTCACTTTGAAATTCCTTAAACTTCTCGAATGTTTCGGACTTATGTTTCATGAAATAGATATAACCATATCTACTCAAGTCACCCGTGAAGGTAAGAACATAACGATAACCACCGCGCGATGCTACACTCATTGGGCCACACACATCGGTATGTATGATTTCCAATAAGTCCGTAGCTCGCTCCATCATACCAGAAAATGGAGTCTTAGTCATTTTTCCCATCAGACATGCTTCGCATCTTTCAAGTGATTCGAAATCAAGTGATTCAAGAAGTCCATCGGAATGGAGTTTCTTCATACGCTTCACTCCAATGTGACCAAGACGATAGTGCCACATATAGGTCGAGTTATCGCTCAATTTCAAACGTTTAGCTTCAATGTTATTAATATTTGTACTACTACTATTGAGATTCAACAAGAATGGACCATCTATCAAAGGTGCATGTGCATAAAACATATTACTCATATAAATCGAACAACCATTATTCTCGGACTTAAACAAGTAACCGTATCACAATAAACATGATCCAGATATAATGTTCATGCTCAACGCAGGCACCAAATAACAATTATTTAAGTATAAAACTAATCCCGATGGTAGATGAAGAGGTAGCTGCCAACCGCGATAACATTAACCTTTGATCCATTTCCAACGCGCATCGTCACCTCGTTCTTCGCTAGTTTCCGTCTATTCTGCAGCACCTGTTTCGAGTTACAAATATGAGCAGCCGAACCAGTATCAAATACCCAAGCACTATTATGAGTACTAGTGAGATACACATCAATAACATGTATATCGGGTATACCTTTCTTCTTGATGTTGCCGTTCTTCAAATCCGCCAAGTACTTAGGGAAATTCCGCTTCCAGTGACCCTCTCCCTTGCAGTAAAAGCACTCAGTATCAGGCTTAGGCCTAGCCTTGGTTTCTTTGCCGGCGCGGTAACTTTCTTACCGCCCTTCTTAAAGTTTCCCTATTTCTTATACTTGCCTTGATTCTTGAATTTGGTGGTCTTATTGACCATCAACACTTGGTGCTCTTTCTTGATCTCCACTTCCGTAGATTTCAACATGGAGAAGAGTTCAGGCAACGACTTGTCCATGTTTTGCATATTGTAGTTCATCACAAAGTTCTTGTAACTTGGTGGTAGTGATTGGAGGACACGGTGAATCCCCAAAGCATTAGGAATCACTATACCCAATCTTTGAAGCTTGCTTGCGTGCCTAGACATCTTAAGAACGTGCTCACTAACGGAGCTGCCCTCTTCCATCTTGTAGTTAAAGAACTTTTTAGAAGCCTCATAACTCTCAACTGCCGCGTGAGCCTCAAATATCATTTTGAGTTCACGGACAATATGATGTGGGTCATGGTTCTCAAACCTTTTCTGCAGCTCCGATTCCAAACCATACAAGATAGAACATTGAACTGTGGAGTACTGATTCTTTCGAGTGAGGAAAACATTCTTCACCTCATCGGTAGCATCAGCTGCAGGTGGTTCACCCAGCATTGCATCCAGCACATAGGTATTTTACCAGCATTGAGGATAATCATCAAATTGCGGAGCCAATCCGCGAAGTTGCTTCCATTGTTTTTCAACTTTTCTTTCTCTAGGAACGCATTAAAATTGATGGTAGGGGCCGCCATTGATCTACAACATATTTGCAATAGTTTAGACTAAGTTTATGACAAATTAATTTCTAATTAATAGTTAAATTAATCTAGGTGAACTTCCACTCAAAATAATATCCCTCACATTGTTTTAGTGATCACACGAACCAAATCCACCACATCAAAACCGATCATCACGAGAGTTGATGTAGCTTCAATGGCGAACAATCAACATGTTCATCATATATACTATATGACTCATGCTTTACCTTTCGGTGATCCGCGTTTTGAGACCATGTCTGTACATGCTAGGCTCATCAAGATCAAACCTTAGATTCCGCATGAGCAAATCTGGCTTGCTCTCGTTGTATACACTCGCAGAATCTAACACACCCGATCATCACGTGGTGCTTCAAAACAACGAGCTTTAGCAACGGTGCCTACTAAGGATGAACACTTTATAACTTGAAATTTTGTGAGAGGGATCATCTTATACTGCTACCGTCGTGAACTAAGCAATACAAGATTCATAAAAGGATTAACATCACATGCAATTCATAATATGTGATATGATATGGCCTTTATTCTTGTGCTTCCGATCTCCATCTTCAAGCACGAACATGATCTCCATCATCACCGACATGGTGTCAAGGTCAATGGCGCCACTTCATGGTTGTCGTCCACCAGCATCAACTATTACAACTACTTTGAATAATAGACACGCAGGTCTGAACGAAATTAAAATACAACCATATGGCTACTGTCGGTTGCCGACTTACAATATGGAACATTGCATACATCATATATAATCACAATCATGTCCATATCACATCATAGCACACCCCTGCAAAACAAAGTTAGATGCCTCTAATTTTCTTTGCATGTTTTACGTGGTTTGAGGCTTTCAATAAGTGCCGCTCTAACTTACGAACAAGAACCACAATGTTGATACTAGTATTGTCAATTACCCGTTGTAAATTGAATCTTCACTATGTTGGGAGAAACAGGCAACCACAAAGCCACTTATGCAATACAAGTTGCATGTCAAGCGTGGAGCAAGTCTCATGAACGATGTCATGTAAGGTTAGCCCGGGCTGCTTCATCCCACCATCCCGCAAGATGCAAAGTACACAAGAAGCAATCGAAAACAAAATCATTAACGCCCACAATGACCATTGTGTTCTACTCGTGCAACAGATCTACATATAGACCTGGCTTTGATACCACTGTAGGGGTTCGTAGTATGGAAAATAAAAAATTTCTACCGCATGCACACAAAAAAGCCAAGATCTATCTACTAGATTGTAGCAACGAGTCGATTAGAGTACTCACCCTCGAAGATTCCAAAGCGGTTAACGAGAGCAGATTCTCGTGGGTGATGTAGTCGTACACTTGCCGATCTCAAGATCGCGTAGACGATCCTTCCGGTGCTGCGTTCCGGCAGCGCTTCCATGATCGGTCACATGTTAAATTTTCGATGAAGACCTTCCTCTCCCTTGTTCCAGCATGCAGCAGAGGTTGTAGTTCTCCCTTCGCGATTCCGGCAGCACGACGACGTGGTGTCGGAAGTAGAGGGAAGATCCCACAGGGCTTTGCCTAAGCCAGTGCGAGTTATGGTGGATCTAGGGTTTCCAGCGATCTAGGTTTAGAAGGCCGGAGAGGAGGAGGTGGTGTCGTCGGTGGCTAGGGCGACGGCGATGGGCCAGCGGCGGCGACGTGTGGCAGCGGCGGCTTGGGCGGCGGCGGCGCACGGGTTGGGAGGGCTGGTTGTGGTTCTTTGGGGCAGCCCCTCCCCTCTATTTATGAGAGGGAGGGCATATTGGGAGAGGGGAGTTTGAATCCTTCCCCAAACCCAAGTTGGAGAGAAGGAAGGACTTTTTCCTTCTTCCACTAGGAAACTATTGTTCTAGTTTGACTTTTCAAACCTCCCTTTTGACTTTCAATTTAGAGCTTTATTTATCTCTCGCAAATGCCCAACCAAGTGACCTAGGACATTATCCAATCATTCCACTTAACTATGACACATTCATGAACCATTCCCCTTCTGGTCCGGTGAACCTTCTAGACCCTTCTAGAACCTCTCTGATGAAAACATCGAAATCATTCTCGAACTCCGGAATCGGACTTTCCTTATATGAATCTTATTCTCCGGACTATTTCGGATCTCCTCGTGATATCCCGGATCCCATCCGAGACTCCGAACAACATTCGGTCTCCCTACTTACATTCCATATCTACTAAACAACATCGAATCCTTAAGTGTGTCTCCCTACGGTTCGTGAATTATGCAGACATGACCGAGACACTTCTCCGATCAATAACCAATAGAGGAATCTGGAAATTCATATGGCTCCCACATGTTTCTATGATTACTTTGCGATCGAATGAATCACTTAATACGATACCAATTTCCCTTTGTCTCGCGATAATTTACTTATCCGAGGTTTTATCGTCGGTATCTCTGCATACCTAGTTCAACCTCATTACCGATAAGTACTCTTTTCTCGTTCCCGTGATATGTGATCCCTTGTGAGCTGTGGCGCCCCGCAAAACCACTACTAGAAAATCGCGTTGATTTTGTGCATTGCATCATCATGACTGCATGCTCATGTCATCATGTCACCTTGCATTTGAGCATCGTCATCATCTTGCATGGTTTGTTTAAAAACTATTTTCGAAAAATCTGTTTTTGTTTTCTAAACGCCTCGTCTTTATTCAAACACAAAACCTGGGTCTCCAGAATATTTTATTTTGTCTACCCACGGTTTGCAAAAGCCCCGTTTTAAATAAATAAAAAATTTAAATTGTTTTTAGGAGGCAGCCACTGGCCAGAAAGCCAGTGGCCACCTCCAGATAAAATCCTAGCTACCCCAAATCTTTTCCTACCTAATCCTAATCTACCCATCCCCAGCCACATCACCCCGACCAATCACCACCCGCCACCTCACCACTTCCCCAACTCCCTCCACTCCCATGCCGCCACATCAGCCTCCTAGCCCCACCTCCTCTCCACACAGCCACCCACACCCAGCCCCACACGCCACCACCCGTCCCCACTAGCCGGGTCAAACCTGCCTTTTCGCCTGCAGCAGCCACCAGGCGACCCGACACACCCACTGCGCCCAACTCCGCTCCCTCCTCGATTCCCTCCCCATGCGCCCTGGCCCCCACCCCTTGGTCCACCCCTTTGGCCACACCTGCCCCTCCCCTGGTCCATTTTCCCCACCAACCGCCCCTCCCGCACCGTCCTCTCCCACCTCCCGCCTCTCTCCTCTCTGCACCCCCCGCCTCGTCTGCCTCTGCTCGCCATCGCCGCCCAGGCGCACCCTCCCTCGAGCCCGGGCCACCGTACCCTCTTCCCCGCACTGCCGGACCTGCCCTCCGTGACCTCCGCCATTCCCGAGCGCCCCTCCTTGCCAATCTCGGTCGTCACCGCCACCGCCCGGCCGCTGCTCCGCCTACGTCAGCGAGCGCCACCGCATGAGCTTCCTCGGCCCGCATCGCCCCGCCGCCGCCAGGGGGACCTCCTCGTCTTCACCCTGTGCACCCCCGAGCAGAGCTCGCCGCCATCGGCCGCAGTTTCCTCTTCTCCGGCCGTTGCTGCACCTCCTTCCTGTCGATGAGCTTCTCCGGCCGCCGTCCGCGTCCGTCGCGCCCTCTACAAGCACTCGGCCACCACATCTCCTCGCCCCGGAGCCGAGAGCCTCCTTGGCAGCAAGCCATGCGTCCCCGGCTGCCGTCTTCCCCCTCTCCGGTGCCCTCTGCAGCACCAATCCCGCGAGCTGCCCTCCTCTGGCCGCGCCTCCCTCCGCCTGTGGCGCCACCGCCCCGTCCTGCACCCGCCGTCGCTGCGGGACCCCATCGTCGGTCGCCTCGTCATCTTGGTGGCCACCTCGTCCTGAAGCCAGCGTCGGCGTGCTGCTTGCAGCGGTTCATTTTGTGACCAAGGCACCTGGGCATGTGTGTCTCTTTTTTTTTCTGCTCATGTCCCTGTAGCCCGATTCGACCACACTGTCCGGTTTGTTTTTCCTGATGTCCTGCTTCTGTTTGAAGCCAAGGCTGTGCTCGTGTGCCCCCAAGCCCGGCTTTCTCCTGTGGCATCACAAGATCTTCCTCCTTCGTGTCTAAGCATTGCAAGATCTCCCGGACACCGACAAGTGATGATGCGACCCTAGACCACCGGTGTTGTATCCCAAGGTCTCCGACATGGATTCGACACACCCGAAGATCGCCTACCCGGAACATCAAGATCTCCCTCACGGATTCTGAAGACCGTCCCTGTCAAGACCAAATCTAAACCCCGAACCCTCAAGATCTTCGGACTAATGTGTGACCCCTATCTTATCCGCCCCTATTTTGTAATATAACATCTATATTGTTGCATAATTAAATTGTCATGCTTGCATACATATTGTGTGGTTTGGGGGCATTATGCCGATTCACCTAAATTAAATATGGGACCATATGCGGACAAATCTAGTCTTATATTGGTCCCAATTAAAATTGTGTAGCGAACCGGTGACATGTTTTTGCTTGATAAGACAACATTTAAATTGTGGGGTATCTAAACAACTTGAACCACTTAAATATTTGCCGGGACCCCGGTTCCGTTAATATGGCCTAAATGCATCGCACCTTTGCCATGCCATACATCATACATGCATCATGCCCGATCTTCTGTCGTAGTATTAAATAGTGCAATCGGTGTTTTCTTCTAGTGCTTTGCTTCTTCACGGATTAGGCCGATGAGTTGATGCGAGTATCGACCCGATCTTTGGATGAACCTTCGGCAATGTTTTCAGGCGAGCATCTCCCCCTTTCTACCTATCTTACTTTTATAGTATTTATTCCCCCCTGTTGATCTATTGCTATCTTTGTTGCGATGCTCTAGTTTTCGTACCCGTGATATCCCTTGCAGCCTTATATTGCCTTGGACACATCCTATTACCTGTTGATTGGTAGATAGTTGGACTTGCGCGTCGTAGTCGCTTGCTCAAGTGCTGTTGCGTGTCATCAAGTACCACAGTTGTTGGAGTATTGCCGCATGTTTAATGTTGGAGATGATCATGGCTTTAGTTATTGTTTAATAACTAAAATTGAAAGTAGGTAAATGCAGAGGCACCAGTGGGTAATAGACAATATTTGGTTTTTAACCGCTCACTGGTGTCCCGTAGGACCCCGAGTTCTTGACACCTATTCCGAGATCGAGCGCGCTAACCACAGGTGGGGTGTGTGGGCACCCCCATCGATTTAGTACCTGATTTCAAAGTACTGTACTGGGGGCCACAAAGTAGTTTGGGGCTTTATTACTATCCTGTACTTATGCCATGTTTTACTGCTTTATTTAAGATTGTGCGTGGAGCACCTGTACTGTTTAGGACCGTGACACGTTTTCGCTGTATCGACAAGCCCAGTCACACTTTCGGGTTCCCAGTCGTTTACAGCCGTCGACACAAACCCTGAGTCCGTCTAGGAGACCGGCCGACTTCGTTACGGGTAGCTTAGTGGGGTGGCCCCCCGTGCTTGCTTTGGGTCTGGGAAACGTCGTGTCCGAAACCCCGTCGACATACCGTTGGGTGTATGTTTTGTGATCTTGTACCTACCTGATCTGACAACAAGGGTGTAGGTGCGTGTGGAAACTTTGGTGCACCCTGCGAGTTAAATCTTTTCGAGAAGCCGTGTCCGCGGTTATGGACGACTTGGAGCACAGTTCTCGATCATAGACAACTATAACTAAAGTTTACTGTTATAAATTGACTTGTATCCGATATGACTAGTAATCAGCTCCACTACAACGGAATGGAATGTGATAAAAGTGCCAACAACTGCTGGGTTTTGGGATTCCTCAGGACAATTATATCTGACTAGTAACTGTTCGAACTACAACGGAATGTTAACTAAAACTGCCCACTACTTATGCTCTCAGGATGACGGAAGCTCTACATTTGATTAGTAATTGCTGCAACTATAATGGAATGAGTAAAATTGCCAACTGTGTGAGTTCCTTGGTCCGACTTCCTCGATTGGTCTCGAGGGGGATATACCAGGATGGGTTTGTTGGTGTTAGTTTCAGGTTGGATCCGAATAGGTCTTTCTTATCCCTCTCTGATAACCGCCAGTTGTTTCGAGTCTCTATAGGTTGTTTAGTGCCGCTGCGCTACCGCTTCAGCCCACTATACCTATGTAGGCGAGGACCGCCGAATTCTAGTCTCGCCGTGTACTGGCCTCAGTACTGACGCTCCTCTTTTTCCTTTTCCCTTTGTCGGCACCCCTTTTGTTTTTAGCAGGTTTGAGATCGACGTCGTTAGCAGGGTTACCCTTCCGGCTTGGCCTGGGCAGGGTTATGGACGCCATTGGTTATTCTTCAGGGCTCTTAGCTCAATTTGCATCTTGTCCGTACTCGGACGCTGTATCGTTTTCCAGGTGATTTGGATCTTTGTATTGTATATCTGTATTCTTGATTCATTGAGTCGCTGTTGTATATATATGTTTTGTGGGTTCCATCGAGGACTATTGTGTAATGATATTACTTCGTTTTCCACCCGCACGCAAGTGCCTGGTGGGCACCTTTGAATCGTTTCTATGCGGGTTTGGCGGGAAGCGCTAAAACTTGCATGGGGTCGATTCTGAGGGTGTTACAGAGTGGTATCAGAGCTCAGCAGTTGCGATACCCCACTAGTCTAGCCTGTAGGATAACCTAGCTAACGGCCGAAGTAGAGTGTCAAAACTATTTTTGCAAAATCGGTTGGATAGTTCTGATTAGGTCTGATTTTACTCCTTACCTCTCTGCTGCTCTCCTCTCACCTCTGCGTGTTTTGAATCCGCTCTCTTCTCTCTCTTGAGTCCGAGATTTCGTGGTTGGGTTCCATCGCACCTTGAGGTTTCGCTTCCTCCTTTGGTAACGGTGTTGCTACATCTGGTCTTTATGCTATCCGAGAATCCTTCTTCGGTGGACTTCTCTTTGTTCCTTCTCGTGCCTTCCGGTGTTTTACGGCGACGACATCATCTACGCCAGATCCGATGCGAGTCTGCATCACTCCTTTGTTTGAACCTCGATTGTCGAGATCTTGATCGATTCCGAGAATGGTTGCACGCTTTTCTACTGATTGTGCAGAGTAATAGTTTGGGTGCGTGATGGATTGGCCCCCATGCCGACTACCCTTTCTATTCGCTCTTGTACATTGAAGTGGGATAGGCCGCATCTTTTCTCTCCTTCTATCGAAGTTAGAGGTGGCTTTATTTGTGGATACCTCTACCTTCGCCCTTTGTTCCCGGAGTGTTCTCTTGATGATCACGAACAACGACCTCTTGTTAGTGGTGTCGCGAGGATCTACACGACGCGAGAAGATTCAGATCGCCGCCCTTCTTCCCGGTACCATGAGGCGGATCTCGAGGGCGAGATCCATTGTTAGTGGTGTCGAATTGTGGCGCCCCGCAAAACCACTACTAGAAAATCGCGTTGATTTTGTGCATTGCATCATCATGACTGCATGCTCATGTCATCATGCCACCTTGCATTTGAGCATCGTCATCATCTTGCATGGTTTGTTTAAAAACTATTTTTGAAAAATCTGTTTTTGTTTTCTAAACGCCCCGTCTTTATTCAAACACAAAACTTGGGTCTCCGGAATATTTTGTTTTGTCTACCCACGGTTTGCAAAAGCCCCGTTTTAAATAAATAAAAATTTTAAATTGTTTTTAGGAGGCAGCCCGCCAGGCCCGAAAGCCTAGCTGGCCACCTCCAGATAAAATCCTAGCTACCCCAAATCTTTTCCTACCTAATCCTAATCTACCCATCCCCAGCCACATCACCCCGACCAATCACCACCCGCCACCTCACCACTTCCCCAATTCCCTCCACTCCCATGCTGCCACATCAGCCTCCTGGCCCCACCTCCTCTCCACACAGCCACCCACACCCAGCCCCACACGCCACCACCCGTCCCCACTAGCCGGGTCCCACACGCACGCACTTTTGACGCCACAGAGCCACGCTGCGACCCCGCGCCCCACCGCGCCCAACTCCCGCTCCCTCCTCGATTCTCCTCAGCGGCTCAAGGCCCCAACCCCCTGGTCCACCCGCACCGACGCCACCTGCCCCTCCCCTGGTCCATTTTCCCCACCAACCGCCCCTCCCGCACCGTCCTCTCCCACCTCCCGCCTCTCTCCTCTCTGCACCCTCCCGCCTCGTCTGCCTCTGCTCGCCATCGCCGCCCAGGCGCACCCTCCCCCGAGCCCGGGCCGCCGTACCCTCTTCCCCGCGCTGCCGGACCTGCCCTCCGTGACCTCCGCCGTTCCCGAGCGCCCCTCCTCGCCAATCTCGGTCGTCACCGCCACACCGCCCGCCGCCTCGCTTCGTCCCAGCGCCACCGCATGAGCTTCCTCGGCCTGCATCGCCCCGCCGCCGCCAGGGGGACCTCCTCGTCTTCACCCTGTGCACCCCCGAGCAGAGCTCGCCGCCATCGGCCGCAGTTTCCTCTTCTCCGGCCGTCGCTGCGCCTCCTTCCTGTCGATGAGCTTCTCCGGCCGCCGTCCGCGTCCGTCACGCCCTCTGCAAGCACTCGGCCACCACATCTCCTCGCCCCGGAGCCGAGAGCCTCCTTGGCAGCAAGCCATGCGTCCCCGGCCGCCGTCTTCCCCCTCTCCGGTGCCCTCTGCACGAACCCGCGAGCGCTCCTCCTCTCGCGCCTCCCTCACTTTGTGGCGCCACCGCCTCTGCCCGCACTCCGCTGCCATGGACCCCATCGTCGGTCGCCTCGTCATCTTGGTGGCCACCTCGTCCTGAAGCCAGCGTCGGCGTGCTGCTTGCAGCGGTTCATTTTGTGACCAAGGCACCTGGGCATGTGTGTCTCTTTTTTTTCTGCTCATGTCCACAGAGTCTGATTCTCACCACCTGTCCGGTTTGTTTTCCTGATGTCCTGCTTGTTTGAAGCCAAAGCTCGCTAAGTGTGCCCCCAAGCCCGGCTTTCTCCTGTGGCATCACAAGATCTTCCTCCTTCGTGTCTAAGCATTGCAAGATCTCCCGGACACCGACAAGTGATGATGCGACCCTAGACCACCGGTGTTGTATCCCAAGGTCTCCGACATGGATTCGACGCACCCGAAGATCGCCTACCCGGAACATCAAGATCTCCCTCACGGAGTCTGAAGACCGTCCCTGTCAAGACCAAATCTAAACCCCGAACCCTCAAGATCTTCGGACTAATGTGTGACCCCTATCTTATCCGCCCCTGTTTTGTAATATAACATCTATATTGTTGCATAATTAAATTGTCATGCTTGCATACATATTGTGTGGTTTGGGGGCATTATGCCGATTCACCTAAATTAAATATGGGACCATATGCGGACAAATCTAGTCTTATATTGGTCCCAATTAAAATTGTGTAGCGAACCGGTGACATGTTTTGGCTTGATAAAACAACATTTAAATTGTGGGGTATCTAAACAACTTGAACCACTTAAATATTTGCCGGGACCCCGGTTCCGTTAATATGGCCTAAATGCATCGCACCTTTGCCATGCCATACATCATACATGCATCATGCCCGATCTTCTGTCGTAGTATTAAATAGTGCATCCGGTGTTTTCTTCTAGTGCTTTGCTTCTTCACGGATTAGGCCGATGAGTTGATGCGAGTATCGACCCGATCTTCGGATGAACCTTCGGCAATGTTTTCAGGCGAGCATCTCCCCCTTTCTACCTATCTTACTTTTATAGTATTTATTCCCCCCTGTTGATCTATTGCTATCTTTGTTGCGATGCTCTAGTTTTCGTACCCGTGAATATCCCTTGCAGCCTTATATTGCCTTGGACACATCCTATTACCTGTTGATTGGTAGATAGTTGGACTTGCGCGTCGTAGTCGCTTTCTCAAGTGCTGTTGCGTGTCGTCAAGTACCACAGTTGTTGGAGTATTGCCGCATGTTTAATGTTGGAGATGATCATGGCTTTAGTTATTGTTTAATAACTAAAATTGAAAGTAGGTAAATGCAGAGGCACCGGTGGGTAATAGACAATATTTGGTTTTAACGCTCCTTTGGTGTCCGTGGGACCCGAGTTCTTGACACTGTTAGAGATCGAGCGCTAACCACATGTGGGGTGTGGGCACCCCATCGATTTAGTACCTGATTTCAAAGTATCTGTCGGGGCCACAAAGTAGTTTGGGGCTTTATTACTATCTGTACTTATGCCATGTTTTACCGCTTTATTTAAGATTGTGCGTGGAGCACTTGTTTAGGACCATGACACGTTTATTTGTATCGACAAGCCCAGTCACACTTTCGGGTTCCCGATCGTTTACAGCCGACACAAACCCCGAGTCCTGTCTAGGAGACCGACTTTTCACACGGGTAACTTAGTGGGGTGGCCCCGTGCTTGCTTTGGGTCAGGAAACGTCGTCCGAAACCCGTCGACATACCGTTGGGTGTATGTTTTGTGATCTTGTACCTACCTGATCTGACAACAAGGGTGTAGGTGCGTGTGGAAACTTTGGTGCACCCCTGCAGGGTTAAATCTTTTCGAGAAGCCGTGTCCGCGGTTATGGACGACTTGGAGCACAGTTCTCGATCATAGACAACCATAACTAAAGTTTACTGTTATAAATTGACTTGTATCCAATATGACTAGTAATCAGCTTCACTACAATGGAATGGCTAAATAAAAGTACCAACAACTGCTGGGTTTGGGATTCCTCAGGACAATTACATCTGACTAGTAACTGTTCGAACTACAACGGAATGTTAACTAAAACTGCCCACTACTTATGCTCTCAGGTTGACGGAAGCTCTATATTTGACTAGTAATTGCCGCAACTATAACGGAATGAATAAAACTACCAACTGTGTGAGTTCCTCGGTTGACTTCCTCGTTTGGTCTCGAGGGGGATATACCAGGATGGGTTTGTTGGTGTTAGTTTCAGGTTGGATCCGAATAGGTCTTTCTTATCCCTCTCTGATAACCGCCAGTTGTTTCGAGTCTCTATAGGTTGTTTAGTGCCGCTGCGCTACCGCTTCAGCCCACTATACCTATGTAGGCGAGGACCGCCGAATTCTAGTCTCGCCGTGTACTGGCCTTAGTACTGACGCTCCTCTTTTTCCTTTGCCCTTTGTCGGCACCCCTTTTGTTTTTAGCAGGTTTGAGATCGACGTCGTTAGCAGGGTTACCCTTCCGGCTTGGCCTGGGCAGGGTTATGGACGCCATTGGTTATTCTTCAGGGCTCTTAGCTCAATTTGCATCTTGTCCGTACTCGGACGCTGTATCGTTTTCCAGGTGATTTGGATCTTTGTATTGTATATCTGTATTCTTGACTCATTGAGTCGCTGTTGTATATATATGTTTTGTGGGTTCCATCGAGGACTATTGTGTAATGATATTACTTCGTTTTCCACCCGCACGCAAGTGCCTGGTGGGCACCTTTGAATCGTTTCTATGCGGGTTTGGCGGGAAGCGCTAAAACTTGCATAGGGTCGATTCTGAGGGTGTTACATGAGCCAGTCACATGCTTGCAAGCTAATTGTATGACATTCCACCGAGAGGTCCCAGAGTATATCTATCCATCATATGGGTGGACAAATCCCACTCTTGATCCATGTGCCTCAACACATACTTTTCGAACACTCAATACCACCTTTATAGCCACCCAGTTACGGTGTGGTGTTTAATGTCATCAAAGCATCCTTCCGATGATGGTGATTAGCATGATCTCATGGTCGAAGGAATTAGGTTACTATGTATCAGAAAGCTTATAGCAAATGAACTATTGAAATGACTTGATCTTTATGCTACGCTTATCTATATGAGTATGTCCATCACACCATTCTCCTAATGACATGATCTTGTTGTTAATAACATCTCAATGTTCATGATCGGAAAACCATGATCATCTATCAACCAACAAGCCAGTATTACAAAGAGGCTTTACTAGGGACTCTAATTTAGTTTACAAATCATACAAGTATTAATGTTTCCAGTTAATACTATTATAGCATGAATGTAAACATTTATCATAAACACAAAGATATAATAATAACCACTTTTATTATTGCCTCTAGGGCATATCTGCAACAGTAATTCGTCATCAGGTTTTGGCATCCCCTTGGTTTGTTCCAAGCTTGGGGGAGTGCCGCAGTATCATATCATTATCTTTCATATTTTTACCTTTTTAATAGAGTCATATGATGAATGGAGAAGTTATCATGTAGGATGGTTTGAATTGTGGAAGTATCTCTCCTCTAGTTGGTTATCTATATATCCCTTGGTGTGAGTGCCTTTATGGAATATTAATGAGAAGTTTCATCATTTACTTTTTGCACATCTTATTTTAGTTTGCAATTTCTGTTATATGATTGATCTTGTTGTTAGTATTGGTATCACTTTGGGAGCATCGAGTAAATTTAGTTGGTTTTGGCAAACCTAGCTTGGGTCAGTAGTAACACTATTTGAGGTTTGGAAGGAAAAGAGAAAAGTACTTTTAGATATATTATATTATTTTCTTTCTTTCTTGTTTAGATCATAAGCTTAGTATTCCCAAGTTAAGTTCTTTTTGTTTTCAAGCAAGATTGCATGATTGTTTATATCACTTGTATGTTTGTTTGTTTCCTTTAACTCTTATGCTTGCTACCCAGCCTTTCTAGCCAAAAACCTGTACTGAGAGGGAATGCTTCTCGTGCATCCATTCCTTGAACTAAAACCTTTGCCATTTGTGTCATACCTACCTATTAACACTATTGCTATTCCAAGTAAATTCTCGAGTTTCATCTACCTTTCAAATTAAAAATTCTTTTGTTATGTGAAAACTAGTGATTAAAGCTCTCACGAACTTGATGGCACACTTTACTTTCTTTCATCTAATAATCTTGAACCATTGTGTCATCTATGTTGTATATGCTTGCACTTATAACTTGGGAATTAGAAGAACCATGTTGTCATGGGGAACGCTTTCAACGCCTGTAAATATCTACCCAGTTGATATCATGATCTTTTGTTTATTGATGTCGGCGGTGTGAAATAAAAGGGGAGCTTGTAAGTCCATGGAGTTATGTATATGTGTTATAGAAACGCCTGGATCGCTAGCCTAAGCCATGCCTAATCATGGTGGAAACTTGCAGCATAACCATACTGAGCAACCTGTGAAGCATCCTCAATAAAAACCTATGCAAATAGCAAATAAAAAGATCGCTGAGATGCTCACTGTTTGTTGCCTTGTCATTTTGATATGGGATAGCTCCTGTGTCATGGGGCAAGGGGTACCCCTTTGGCGGTTCTCTATGATACACATATACTAACAATGACAAGAACTTGCTGATGACCCACAAGTATAGGAGGTGTATCATAGTACTTTTGATAAATAGGAGTGTCGATCCCAACGAGGAGCAGAAGGTGTTGACTAGTGGTTTGGATTAGGAATTCTCTGTAAATACTTAGCAAACGGATTTTTAGGGTTTTTTTATAATGCAAAGAAATAAAGTGCAAGTAAATAAAGACAACAATAATAATTGCAGCGAGTGGCCCAATCCTTTCTTTAGCAAAGGACAAGTCGGTTGTATTACTTATGAGGACCAAACATTCTCGAGGACACATGGAATACTGTCAAGTGCTTTCGCTTCATATAGTTGATTAATCTTCTTTGGTTGGATAAGTGTTGTGTGGGTGAACCTATGCTAATGTACCAACCTTACTTGGACTAATACATACTTGTGATTAAACCCCTTGCAAGCATCCACAACTACAAGAAAGTAATTAAGATAAAAACCTAACCACAACATTAAACTCTAAGATCCTACACTCCCTTGTGCAAAAGGTTTCCTAACGGGGGTTTAGGTTTCTATCACTTCGGCAACCCCACAATTAGTAGCCAAATACACAATGCATTACCCTAGGCCCATAAATGGTGAAGTATCATGTAGTCGATGTTCACATGACACCACTAGAAGAATAGCACCACAACTTAAATATCAAACCATTGAATATTACTTCAACACAATTCCACTACTAACAACATGACTTCTCCCATGTCCTCAAGAACTAAACGAACTACTCACAAGACATCATTTGGATCAAGATCAGAGATGGTATAATGATGAATAACAATCTGAACATAAACAATAATTCAATCGTTCCACTCACAAGCATCAACTACAAAAGTAATCAACACCGGGAAAGTTTCCCCTAAGAACTATGCAATATTCAACCCAATTGTTACAGCGAGATGGAGTGGTGATGATGGTGCTGGTGGAGATGATGGTGAGGATGATGATGATGATCCCGATGACGTCTAGCTTGATGACGGTGTTGATGGCGATGATCTCCCCTCTCCCGGAAGGAATTTCCTCGGCAGAAATCTGCCTACCGGAGAGCTCTTTCTCTCTCTGTAGTTTCCGCCTCGCAGAGGTGGCGGAATCTTTATGTGGTCGCTCCCCCAGGTATTAGGGTTTCGAGGAGAAGATATAGACGAAAGGGCGAAGCAAGAGGTAGGCAGGGTGGCCACACCACCTGGTGGCACGGCCCAGGGAGGCCCATGCCAGGGCGTGGTGTGGGCTCCCTTTGGCCCGTCTCTGCCTCCCCTCCTGGCTTTCTTCGTCTTTTGGAAAAATAGGATTTTCCATATATTTTCTAGAATTTTCCGATCTTCGCGAATATTGCATCTGGACACCGCTTTTTTCCATCAGAATCCTGACTCTGGCAGTTCATCCTCCAAAAGTCATCCAACATGCAAAAATAGATGAAATAATATAAGTATCACCTCTTAATATGAAATATATCAATGAATAACAGCAAATTATGATATAGAATAGTGATGCAAAATGGACGTATCAACTCCCACAAGCTTAGACCTTGCTTGTCCCCAAGCGAAAACTGAGCTCAGTAAACATGACCACATGTTTATGGAGTGAAGTGTCGATAAAAAGAATACGGACAAGAAGCATCACATTCACCAATACACAAATCATAATAGAAAACAACTCACTATTATATAACTTAACTTGCAACGAGCATAGGAGTCACAATAGAGATGCATAAAGACAAATCATAATTGGTAATGGCAAACTTTGTTCTTGGTCAGAGAACAGTTAACAAATCATACTTAGTTTTCAAGCAAAGGTTTTTTAATGAAGTCTATAATAGGAATACTTTTGCTCAAACATAAAAGGCTTTTCACAATGATAGCTTTCAAAGTAATATTCATTCAGATAAGAGCAATGTGCAAAACAAGGAAGGTAATAAACATGATTGAATAAATCATCATATGAATGATTGAATCACAACAACTCAAATGCTTGCTGGAGATAGAAAGGAATAGGTCTACTAACTCAACTAAGAAGTAAAAGATAGGCCCTTCGTAGAGGGAAGCAGGGATTTCAAGTTTCATAAAGAGCTTCCAAAAGATTATGGTACTTACTAGCTTTGAGCTCTCATTGCCCCTATCATAAGAATATTGAGGTGATTAAGGTTAAAGTGAACAAATATGGAGTATATGCTTGAAAAATCATAAGTTGGCAATCTCATGTCCCTTGAGTACGAGGGCCATTACTCATGCTACTCAACTTTAGTTACAAGCAAGTTCTTGTCATTGTAAGTATATGTGTATCATAGAGAACCGCCAATGGGGTACCCCTTGCCCCATGACACAGGAGTTATCCCATATCAAAATGACAAGGAAAAAGACAGTGTGCATCTCAGTGATCCTTTATTTACCATGAGAATGGTGCATATATTTTGTTCTCTTCTCCTTTTTTTCTTCTATATATTTTTTCTAAGGATGCTTCATAGATTGCTCACTATGGTTATTCTGCAAGTTTCCACCATGATTAGGCATGGCTTAGGCTAGCCGCCCAGGCGTTTCTCTAACACATATACATAACTCCATGGACTTACAAGCTCCCCTTTTATTTCACACCGCCGCCATCTACAAACGAAAGATCATGATATCAACTTGGTAGATATTTACAGGTGTTGAAAACGTTCCCCATGACAACATGGTTCTGCTAATTCCCAACTTATAAGTGCAAGCATATACAACATAAATGACACAATGGTTCAAGTTTATTGTTGGCAGGAAAATAAGGTGTGCCATCAAGTTTGTGAGAGCTTTACTAACTAGTTTTCACATAACAAAAGCATTTTTAATTTGGAAGATAGATGAAACTCGAGATTTTACTTGGAATAGCAATAATGCTAATAGGTAGATATGGTGGACACAAATGGCATAAGTTTTAGTTCAAGGATTGGATGCATGAAAAGTGTTCCCTCTCAATATAGGTTTTTGGCTAGCAAGGCTGGGTAGCAAGCATAAGAGTTGAAGGAAACAAGCAAACATACAAGTGATAGAAACAAACATGCAATCTTCCTTGAAAACACAAACGATCTTAAATAACAAATACTAAGCTTATGAGACAATCAAGAAAGAAAATAATATAAAATACCTCTAAGTGCTTTTCTCTTTTCCTTTCAAAGCTCAAAAAGTGTTGCTACTGACCAGAGCTAGGTTTGCCAAAACCAATTTCAATTTACTTGATGCTCCCAAAGTGATACCAATACTAATCGACAAGATAAATCATATAATAGAAGTTGCAAACTAAAATAAGATGCGCAAAAAGTAAATGATGAAACTTCTCATTAATATTCCATAAAGGCACTCACACCAAGGGATACATAGATAACCAACTAGAGGAGAGATACTTCCACAATATAAATCATCCTATATGATAAATTCTCTATTCATGATATGACTCTACTAAAAAGGTAAAAAGATGAAAGATAATGATATGATACCGTGACACTCCCCTAAGCTTGGAACAGACCAAGGGGATGCCAAAACCTGATGACGAATTACTCCTTTGGTGGTGGTGGTGTTTCCTTGTCATCATCAGACTTCCAAGGTAAAGGCCCCCATCAACAAAGGACGTCTTGGTTTCCAATATCCTGAAACTAGCAACAGAACTTATGCGTTTAAACCTAACCTCATACTCATAGTTTTGATTTTGCATGTCATAGTGTTGTGCTTGCAGTTGGTTGGTGGTCTGATGGAGCGAGAGGATTTCATCCCTAAGCTTGGCAGTCTCCTTCTTGTGCTCGACGACGAGTTCTGAACTTATCTTATGGATGACGTCCACTTCGCGTTCTGCCATCTTCTTATACCTAAAAGCTTCTTGCTCCAACGCTTCCATCCTATCTTCCATCCTTTAGGTCCCTGAACCTCCTTTATCTATACCTTCCCGTCCTTGAGTAACAACTCCTTGGGGTGAATTTTCAACTCATACATGTACGGGTTGATGATGTCCACAGAGGAATCCCTCTTGGGTGATCCAGAGGAAGACATTATGGCTCCAAAACTAAGAATCTGCCTGACAAAAACAGATCAAAACGAAAACACAACGAGAACACGATATACGGACCTCGGGTGGTCCGGGGGATTATATATTACGAAGTTTTACGACATAAGGAAGGTACTAGGCGAAAACAGGACGGAGACGGGCTCCGGGGAGGTCACACCCCCTGGTGGCGCGACCAGCTGGGGCCGCGCCACTGTGTGGTGTGGGCCACCCGGGCTCCGTTTCCTTCCCTGTTTTGACTCATTATCTTCCAAATGGAATAAAAACTGCAAAAATATAAATAGAAAAGTTTTTGGCGAACCTTTTATTTTCAGCACTTTTACCTATTCAAAAACGGACTCTGCAGGTTCCTGGATTTGATCTCTGATAAATTCTTCCGAAGTCACCACTTTAATTCATTATAACAATCTCCAGAAATATTATGTTTGAGACTTCGACCATTCTCCTTACATCATTTTCTCCAAACATTTGAAAATCTCTTTCATACAAAGCTCCACACAATCTTCATTAGCAACATTAGTGTATGCAAAATATATAAACCTTTGGGTTCAAATTTCAACTGAAATCCATCAAAACAAAAGCTACTGTAGAAACTCCTTTCAAAATCCCAAAAAGAATTTAAAAGGAAATCGATTTAAGAGGCAAATGTAAACAATGGCAGAAATTTGTCAAAACAGACCAGCAGGAAAAGATTGATTTTTCGAAATTCTTCTGTTGCTCAAATCAAAAAGTGCAAAACTAACGAAAGTTGGATAACAACATCGGGCACAAGAACAGAAAATGACAGCTCCATCCAACATACTAGGATTTTTCACGAATTTTTACAGTGAAGCACAAAAATATGTTCCAGGGCAGCAACTTCCCACAACTCACCTACTTCTCAAAATAGGAAAGTCTTGACACAAAACCCAAACAAAAAGGATAAGGAGAGGTTATTACAGAGGTAATAACTTCCAAGACTCAAAGAAACAAAAACCGAAAGCAAACTAAAATGGGTTGTCTCCCAAAAGCTCTTTCTTTATAGCCATTAAGATGGGCATGATAATTTTAATGATGCTCTCATAGGATATATGGATTTGAAATAAAAGAGAGCATCAAGAAGAAAATATCCAGCACATTTAAGTCTACCCCACTTCCTATGCCAAGGAATTTTGTAAGAAAAAAATTGTTGAAGCAAGAGGCTACTAGCATTGTAGTGACCTTGGATCAATAAAGATTCTAAGTCCCTGTGATTTACATGCTAGTCCCTGGATCAATAGCTAGCACTCATAGTCGATGAATATCATGTAAAACACAAAGTCTTTATTACACGGAGAATCTAGAGTATGAATTTATTACAAATTTGCTTAGCATTATGCTAGCTCAAATAACAGCGGAAACATAAAAGCAGCTTGAGTCCATCAACGCCCTAGGCTTGTCGAGTGTAGACTCGTGATCCCTACGCACCTTTCAATCTTCGGATTCTGCACATAAGACGTGCATCCAACAAGTTGGGTCAATACTTTGAATGTATTGGCAAATTACACCAAGGAAGAAAAGACTATCTCTACATGCAAGGCTAGTTTAGGCTGTAGAGTTCATTTGCTCAAAGCTAGTTTTCTTAAGTATAGAGAAGAAGAGAAAGTTTCTCTACTTTGTAAACTTTTGTTTAAGTAATATATGGTCGAATGGCACACGAGGATATTACTCACCAAGTGTCCAATCAACCTAACACTTGGATATTACTCACCAAGTTCCCAAAACCCTCCCAATAGCGATATGACTCACGCCTTGGGTTTTTAGAAAACTTTAAGTTTTGAAAGAGAGAGAGAGGAAGATCCTTCAGAGGCTCCATCCTTCAGATGCTCAAAGTTTTTCTGTTTCCGTGAACATGGCTGATCGATCAGATTGCAATACTCTCGAGAGTTTGTGCACTTTACCCACAATCCACGATCAAGTCCTTTTACAGACAAGACCATGGCGAGGCTTTCCCTTAGTAGCCCCTCTACCTTCTGGATCCAACCGTGCCAAGAACCTCCATATGTTGGTACCCAGGTGAGGTTTCCCACTAAGTACTAGGCCAAGACAGAGCCCATATGTATTGTGGTTGCACTGGAAGCTTCTGAATTCTGAAACATGGCAGACTTCTTTGATTCCTGGGCGGCCGTCCTCTACCAAAATCTCACTCGTTGACCCAACAAACATTCCACCTAGAAGAAAACTTAGTTTTATTTTGAAGTGTATTTGTGGAGAAAAGTTTGCTCAAGAGAGCCTTTATACTTAGAAGAAATTCATTGTCTTTTGAACCCCCCCAACGGTACTTTACATATATATAGCATAACAAGCAATACTTAGCAAAACAGGGGAACCTATTAGGAGGGAAATCCTAAGTATAGAGCTACTCATGGCATACTACAAAAATCATCGCACTTGCAAAATAATACTAAGGAAAAATTCTACTAGAGCATCCTACACATGCATACTACAGAATTTTGAAGATCACATGCATAGAATCAAAACTGGGACAAATATTATGAACAAGTGGTGTAACTTGCCTTGATCCGAGCAGCACTCTACACAATAGCACTCCTCAGCGCACTCCGAACAATCTAACAAAACACAAACATAGATCTAATCACAACTTGCACAAAATATGCCACAGAGATAATATGCATGCATGCAACATGGTACTTATGCAAGATTTGTTTTCTAAATTTACCAAGGTAGTATAATTGGATTGCAATTGTGTTAGGGATGTTATTAGTATTGATTTCCCACGGTTTTAAACAAATTTGGGTCTTATTCTAGTTCTTGGGCTTACTAGAAAAATCCAACCATCTAATTAGCCCCAAATCAGATCTAATGCTCTTAAGCAAGGTTCTATAATTTTGTTCAATAGGTATTGTAAAAACAAAGTCAACGCAAAAAGAATCAACTAAAACGGGGTTTTAATTATTTTTATGTGGATTAAACACTCTAATCTAAAGATTAATTTATACACAGAAAATCCTACTGTAAACTTGAAATTTTATTGCAGATCTGTGTTCTACATAATTTTGTGAATCCAACGGTATATTATATCCTAAATTTGGCCAAGTATTTAATTTTCTATGAATTTCACAAGAATTAACCTCAATCTGCCAAATAAGTTTAACCCTAGCGAGATCGTGACATGTGGCAGCATCCGATTTAACCAGCTAAGCAAGGCGGCGCTGACGCGGCGCGCTGCCGCGAGTTGCCACGCATCACAGCGGGATTTTCTGATACCCCTTCGTTTTAAACTTCTAATCCTCACCATCCATCCTAGATCTAAAGGCTAAGAAGCAAGGACATACTCACCTTCCTAGCTGGCGGCGGGTGGCGTCGGTGATGATGGGCGGCGGCGATACGACGGTTCCCCGAGGCGGCGAAGTGGTCAACGGGGTGCAGCTGGCCTTCGCGGTCATGCTCGCATCCTCGTTGTGGTCCCTCTCCTCCTCTATCTCCCACGACCGGCTGTTCCTCTTCTCGGCTCCGATGGGCTCCGACGAGCAATTGCCGACGACCCTCTGTGATTCGGAAGAGGCGAGTTAGATGGGAGGACCTGGTAGATCGAGGCGAGTAGTATGGAAGGTAGAACAGGGCTCGAGGTGCTCTGGAAGGTCACCAACCTCGAGCTTCGACGGCGGACGGCTCCGGCGAGATCAGAACAGGAGCTAGGGTTTGAGAAACACGAAAACAACGGTGGGGGCCGAAGCAGCGGTATAATAGGGGGAGATTTCTTGAAGAAGGGGGCACGGATTCGTACGAGGGACAGAGAATCGCGAGGATTTGAACTCGGTTTCTTCCCGTGTTCGTCAGGGACTCCTACTGGAGGTGGGGGATGACAGTGCGGGCCCACCTATCGGTGGCAGCGGCAGTGTAGGCTTGCGTTGGGCTGCGCTGTGCTGCGCTGCGTGGTAGATGGGTAGTGGGCCTGGTTCGCTGGCCCGGTTAGTTAGGTTGTTTAGTTTTTTTTGTACTTTTCTTTTTCCATTTCTGTTTTATTAATTCTCTAATAACTTTTGCATATCAAGTCCAAAAACAATGAAACCAATTCCTAAATTTTTGTAAAAAGAAGGTGGTCAACATAGGACCAGAGGATATTATTTTTACCTGGTTTTTAGAAGGTTTAAAACAAGATTCCCTCATCAATGCTCATAGGTAGGAATTAATATTAGGGTTTTGTCTGGGGTTTAGTGGTAGGGTTTTGATGCGACTTAATTTGTAGGATGCAATGATGCAAGGATGATGCATGCTTCTAGTAACATCATATAATAAAACCTGGGATGTTACAAACCTACCCCCCATAAGAAGAATCTCGTCCTCGAGATTCGGGTTGGCTAGCAAATAGGTGTGGGTGTTCTGCCTTCAAATCTTCTTCACGCTCCCACGTGGCTTCTTCCTCGGAGTGGTGGTTCCATTGTACTTTGCAGAATCTTATAGTCTTGGTACGGGTAATCCTTTCAGTTGTTTCCAATAATTTGATGGGCTTTTCCTCATAGGTAAGGTCATTCTCCAATTGAACCTCATCTAGGGAAACTGTATCCCTTAGCGGTGTTTCTGCCATTTCTGGGTGGCATTTCTTTAGTTGTGACACATGAAACACATCATGAACTGTCAGTCCTTCTGGTAACTCCAACTGATAAGCAACTTCTCCTCTACGGGCCAGAACCTTATATGGTCCTATGAATCGTGGGGCTAACTTACCCTTGATTCTAAACCACTTAACTCCTCGCAGTGGTGAAACTCGAAGGTACGCACGGTCCCCTATTTCATAAGTCACATTTCTGCGTTTGGAATCAACATAGCTCTTTTGTCGTGATTGAGCTACCTTTAGCCTGTCTTGAATCTGTCGTACCTTTTCTTCGGCATCCTTGATCAGTTCAGGTCCAAAAAGACTATGTTCCCCAACTCCACTCCATAACAGCGGAGTCCTACACTTCCTGCCATATAGAACTTCAAACGGAGCCATCTTGATACTTGTCTGGTAGCTGTTGTTGTACGAGAACTCAGCATACGACAGGTTATCATCCCAACTAGACCCATAGTCTAGTGCGCAAGCTCTCAACATATCTTCCAGAATCTGGTTCACTCTTTCTGTTTGGCCATCTGTTTGAGGGTGGAAAGCAGTACTAAATTCTAGTCTGGTTCCAAGAGACTCATGTAACTGTCGCCAAAACTTTGAAGTGAACTGGGTGCCTCTATCTGATACAATTCCCTTAGGGACACCATGAAGACTTACAATCCTTGACATATATATCTTGGAAAGCTTAGCACTTGTATATGTGGTCTTTACGGGGATGAAGTGAGCCACCTTGTTAAAGTGGTCCACCACTACCCAGATAGAATCAAATCCTGAACGAGTCCGGGGCAATCCCGTGATAAAATCCATGCCTACCTTATCCCACTTCTAGTCGGGTATAGGTAGTGGTTGAAGTAATCCGACCGGTTTCTGATGCTCGGCCTTAACTCTATTACATACATCACATAGAGAAATATACTCGGCAATTTCTCTTTTTAGGTTATTCCACCAAAATCTATCCTTCACATCCATGTACATCTTCGTGTTACCTGGATGAATTGAGTATGGTGAATCATGAGCTTCTTGTAAAACCAACTTCCTAATATCGGGGTCATTGGGAATGCACAAATGCTTCCCATACCAAAGGGTTCCTTGATCGTCCAGACGAAATTCTCTTGTCTTCCCTTCACTTATTTTGACTCTTATTTCTTCCAACTCTTTATCTCCCTTTTGTTCTTCCTTGATTCTCTCTTGGAAGGAAGACACTATTTCCATAGTTTCTACGTGTCCTTTCAGAACTATTTCTAGCCTGAGATCCTTGAATTGCTTGCATAAATCCTCTGGAAGTTCCCCTGCGGTAAGCCCATTCACATAAACCTTACGACTTAAGGCATCAGCCACCACGTTTGCCTTTCCGGGGTGGTACTGTAAATCCAAGTCATAATCCTTAATCAGCTCAAGCCATCTTCTTTGTCTCATATTCAACTCCTTTTGGGTGAAGATGTATTTCAAACTCTTATGATCTATGAACACATCACAATGTTTGCCCATGAGGTAGTGTCTCCATACCTTGAGTGCATGTACCACAGACGCAAGTTCCAAATCATGTGTGGGGTAGTTGTGTTCGTGGTTCTTGAGTTGTCGAGAGGCATAGGATACCACTTTCCCATCTTGCATCAATACACTTCCAAGTCCTTGTCGAGAAGCATCACAATAGACTTGAAAATCCTTTTGGATATCAGGCAGACACAGTACTGGTGCCGTTACAAGGCGTTTATTCAACTCCTAAAAGCTTGCTTCACATGCCTCGGTCCATAGGAATTTCTTTTCCTTCTTCAACAGTTCTGTCATGGGTTTCACTATTTTGGAAAAGTTTTCAATAAACCTCCGGTAATACCCTGCGAGGCCCAAGAAACTCCGAATATCTCCCACATTCTTGGGTGACTCCCATTCTGTTACGGAAGCTACTTTACTGGGATCTACGGCAACTCCTTTTTCCGACACAACATGACCAAGGAATCCCACTTCCTTTAACCAGAATACGCATTTGCTGAATTTGGCATACAACTTGTGTTCTCTTAGTTTCTCCATAATTAGGCGCAGATGTTTCTCATGTTCTTTCTCATCCTTGGAGTATATGAGTATATCATCTATGAATACCACAATAAACTTGTCCAAATATTCCATGAACACCTTGTTCATCATGGTCATGAAGTATGTTGGGGCATTGGTTAGACCAAACGACATCACAGTGTACTCATACAATCCGTATCTTGTGGTGAAGGCTATTTTGGGCACATCCTGTTCTCGAATTTTTAGCTGAAAGTAGCCTGATCGCAGATCGATCTTTGAGAACACACTAGCTCCCTTTAACTGGTCAAACAAGTCATTGATGTTGGGCAGAGGGTACTTGTTCTTGATTGTCACTTTGTTCAACGAGCGGTAGTCCACAACCAGCCTCTTGGTTTTATCCTTCTTTTCTATGAACAGGACAGGTGCTCCCCAAGATGACGCGATGGGTTGAATGAATCCCTTGTCCAATTGTTCCCTAAGATGTTTCTTGAGTTCCTTCAACTCGTCCACATCCATCTTGTACGGTCTCTTAGCTATCGGCCCTGTGCCCGGCATCAAGTCAATGAGGAACTCGATATCACGGTCGGGAGGCATCCCGGGTAGCTCCTCCGGAAAGACATCTGGGTATTCCTTTACAATAGGTACATCCTCCATGCTAACCCCCTTAAGAGAGTTCACCATGACTTCTTTAAGTGCGAAATTTGACTTGATACGAATCCTCTTCCCTTCTGGTGTTGTGAGCGTGATAGTCCTTTTTGCACGATCTATGACTCCTTCATATTCGGTCATCCAATTCATGCCCAAGATTATGTCTAATCCTTGTGATTCTAGAACTACTAGACTCGTGGGAAAGATGTGTGTCCCAATCCTTAGTTCTAATCCCCGGCAACCAGAGTTTGCCACTCCTCCAGGAGAACTTACCCTTAGAGGAGAGTTTATAGATTCCGTAGGTATCTTGCCTCTATCCACAAATACCCTTGATATGAATGAACGCGATGCACCGGTATCAAAAAGAACAACTGCGGAAATAGAACTGAGCTTGAACTTACCAATCATGGAGTCTGGTGCATCACAAGCATCCTCCATAGAGACATGATTCACCGTGGCTTTGACAAACGGATTTGGCTTCTTCCCGCTTCCATTGCCATGGTTGTGTCCATTTCCATTCCCATTGACATTCTTCTTCTCGGGGCAAGTGGTTGCATAGTGCCCTGTCTTGTTGCACTTAAAGCATGTCAACTCACTGAGATCCTTTCCATTGTTGCCATTACCATTGCGGTTTTTATGCCCATTGTGTTTGTGGCCGCCATGATGATGACCGTTATGGTTGTGGCCATTATTGTTATAAGGTGGTGGTGAGGAAGTGCGTTGCTTCTGGTACGGAACATAGTGCTTGTGAGGGTTAGACTTCCTCTTGCGGTTTTCTATGCTCTTTCTTTTGGATTCAACCACAATGGCTCTATCCAAGAGTTCCTAAAAGTTGTCAAATTTCTGAGCCACAAGCTAAATGGATATCTTATCATTGAGTCCTCTTAAGAATTCCTCCTGCCTCTTGGCATCAGTGGAAACGTCATCGGGTGCATAACGGGCTAGCTTGTTGAAAAGCTCACCATACTCGGTGACAGAACGGTGCAGCTGGTGTAGGTCGCGAAACTCACGCCTTTTCAGAGTCATGACACCAGCAGCCACATGATGAGTGCGAAAAGCTAACTCGAACTGATCCCAAGTGATAGCATCAATATCCGGGTGGGTGACTTGGTAGTTATCCCACCATTCTGCAGCAGGTCCTTCAAGCTGGTGCGCAGCATAACGTACCCTGTCGGCTCCGACAGCTTGCACGGTGTCCAACTTCTTGTTAATCGTACGAAGCAGTCATCTGCGATGATTGGTTCAGCGCTGCTAGTGAAGGTAGGTGGGTTCAACCTCAAACACCGAGTCAAGCGATCCTGTTGAGGTGGTGGTGGAGGTGGCGGTGGTGGTGCGTTGTTGTTGTTGTTGTTGTTTTGCATGTTCTGAGTGAGCAATTCGATCAGCTGGTTCTGAGTGGCCAGAAGTTGTGCAATTTCTGGAGGAATTTCGGTGTTCGCACGTCTTGGCGGCATCTGTGGGGTTTGAGAGAAAAGTTAAGAAATAGACAGAAAGACTAAGTAGTAAACTCCTACCCTTATGAAAACACACCAAGCACACAAGTCACACAAGACACATTAACACAAACTTAACACAGAAATCATCCAAGTTTAACTAAACCAAATATGTCTTGGTATTTATTACAATCGTGAATAACGTTCTACTATAGAATTCAATGGTGGTCCAACTATTACACATCTTCCACGCCTTCCTCTTCCTCGTCCTCGAACGAGTAGCCTTCCTGCTCTAGGGTTGTCTTGTACAGCTCCAACTCCTTTGTGGTGGCTTCAAGCTTCTCTTGGAGGTTCTTTATCTCATCCTGCAGCTTCTTGGTAGTGGCTTCTAGCTGCTCCTGAAGTCCCTCCTTCTCACTTTGTAGTTCCTCCACTAGACTTGACTTCTTTGCGGCTTCAAGTTGCTTTGCCAAGTCCCTCTTGGAAGCACACACATCATTAATTATCTTGCAAAGGCCTTCGGTTTGCACTTCAGTCCCACCGATCTCCTACTTGAGTTCCCTAATCCTCTTGTTTTTATTTATCACCCTCTTCTCTTGGTTAGCGAACTTCTTCTCTTTGTCCTAGAACTTTATCTCTTGGAGCTTCATTGCCTCCTCCCGCTGCTTGATCATTCCTCCTTCTCCTTGATGAGGGCGCATAACTCATCGTTCCTTAACATCTCGAGGAAGCTACCTTTTTCAAGGTCATGGATGTGGCACTCCAAGTCTTGATATTGGGTCCTTCGGCGCTTGGTAGAAGTCCTTTCCTCAAAAGTTAACTCCATGGGAATTCCTTCCTCATCTCGTCTTCCAAAGAGGCTGTTGCAGTGTCCTTGGAGAGCCTCATGATGGCGTCCACATAGGCGACCAATGAGCTGCTGCAAGCTGATGCTAAGTGCCTTCTCCTTGGAATCGCTAACAATGTGGATTGCTATGTCTTCCTCCGGGTTCTTGCCTCGCTCTTGTCCTGGCTGGATGACTTTGACTCCCCAACAGCCGTCCTTGTGGAGTTTCTTCATTGTGCTTCCCTGGATTTTTGGCATGGGAAGGTCCAAACGCGTGAGGAGATCCATGAGGCATCCACCAAAGCGAAGGGGCAAGATGTCCGCGACGGTGTCGTAGAGGAAGCTTGTCATCTTTAAGTTAGAAGAACGAAAATTAGATACTTAATCAAGTAGAGGAAAGCAGATACTAGAAGTGCGGAAAATAACTTAGTAGAAAGGCAAGTAAGGCACATATGTTAAAGGTGGTTCCAATCCTAGGGTCACGTCCTACAGGCAACGGTGTGCTCTGATACCATCTGTAGTGACCTTGGATCAATAAAGATCCCAAGTCCCTGTGATTTACATGCTAGTCCCTAGATCAATAGCTAGCACTCACAGTCGATGAATATCATGTAAAACACAAAGTCTTTATTACACGGAGAATCCAGAGTATGAATTTATTACAAATTTGCTTAGCATTATGCTAGCTCAAATAACAGCGGAAACATAAATGCAGCTTGAGTCCATCAATGCCCCAGGCTTGTCGAGTGTAGACTCGCGATCCCTACGCACCTTTCAATCTTCGGATTCTGCACATAAGACGTGCAACCAACAAGTTGGGTCAATACTTTGAATGTATTGGAAAATTACACCAAGGAAGAAAAGACTATCTCTACATGCAAGGCTAGTTTAGGCTGTAGAGTTCATTTGCTCAAAGCTAGTTTTCTTAAGTATAGAGAAGAAAAGAAAGTTTCCCTACTTTGTAAACTTTTGTTTAAGTAATATATGGTCGAATGGCATACGAGGATATTACTCACCAAGTGTCCAATCAACCTAACACTTGGATATTACTCACCAAGTTCCCAAAACCCTCCCAATAGCGATATGACTCACGCCTTGGGTTTTTAGAAAACTTTAAGTTTTGAAAGAGAGAGAGGAAGATCCTTCAGAGGCTCCATCCTTCAGATGCTCGAAGTTGTTCTGTTTCCGTGAACACGGCTGATCGATCAGATTGCAATACTCTCGAGAGTTTGTGCACTTTATCCACAATCCACGATCAAGTCCTTTTACAGACAAGACCATGGAGAGGCTTTCCCTTAGTAGCCCCTCTACCTTCTGGATCCAACCGTGCCAAGAACCTCCATATGTTGGTACCCAGGTGAGGTTTCCCACTAAGTACAAGGCCAAGACAGAGCCCACATGTATTGTGGTTGCACTAGAAGCTTCTGAATTCTGAAACATGGCAGACTTCTTTGATTCCTGGGCGGCCGTCCTCCACCAAAATCTCACTCGTTGACCCGACAACCATTCCGCCCAGAAGAAAACTTAGTTTTATTTTGAAGTGGATTTGAGGAGAAAAGTTTGCTCAAGAGAGCCTTTATACTTAGAAAAAATTCATTGTCTTTCGAACCCCCCCAACGGTACTTTACATATATATATAGCATAGCAAGCAATACTTAGCAAAACAGGGGAACCTATTAGGAGGGAAATCCTAAGTATAGAGCTACTCATGGCATACTACAAAAATCATCGCACTTGCAAAATAATACTAAGGAAAAATTCTACTAGAGCATCCTACACATGCATACTACAGAATTTTGAAGATCACATGCATGGAATCAAAACTGGGACAGAGATTATAAACAAGTGGTGTAACTTGCCTTGATCCAAGCAGCACTCTACACAATAGCACTCCTCAGCGCACTCTGAACAATCTAACGAAACACAAACATAGATCTAATCACAACATGCACAAAATATGCCATAGAGATAATATGCATGCATGCAACATGGTACTTATGCAAGATTTGTTTTCTAAATTGACCAAGGTAGTATAATTGGATTGCAATTGTGTTAGGGATGTTATTAGTATTGATTTCCCACGGGTTTAAACAAATTTGGGTCTTATTCTAGTTCTTGGGCTTACTAGAAAAATCCAACCATCTAATTAGCCCCAAATCAGATCTAATGCTCTTAAGCAAGGATCTATAATTTTGTTCAATAGGTATTGTAAAAAAAAGTCAACGCAACAAGATTCAACTAAAACGGGGTTTTAATTATTTTTCTGTGGATTAAACACTCTAATCTAAAGATTAATTTATACACAGAAAATCCTACAGTAAACTTGAAATTTTATTGCAGATCTGTGTTCTACATAATTTTGTGAATCCAACGGTATATTATATGCTAAATTTGGCCAAGTATTTAATTTTCTATGAATTTTGCAAGAATTAACCTCAATCTGCCAAATAAGTTTAACCCTAGCGAGATCGTGACATGTGGCAGCATCCGATTTCACCAGCTATAAGGCGGACGCTGTGTATTCACTTGCCACGCTGCACAGACATGGATTTGCCGATACCCCTTCATTTTAAACTTCTAATCCTCACCATCCATCCTTGATCTAAAGGCTAAGAAGCAAGGACAGACTCACCTTCCTAGCTGGCGGCGGCGACTAGCGGTGGGTGGCGTCGGTGATAATGGGCGGTGGCGATACGGCGGTTCCCCGAGGCGGCGAAGTGGTGGACGGGGTGTAGCTGGCCTTCGCGGTAACGCTCGCATCCTCGGCATGGTCCCTCTCCTCCTCTATCTCCCATGGCCGGCAGTTCCTCTTCTCGGCTCCGATGGGCTCCGTCGAGCAATTGCCAGCGACCCTCTGCGATTCAGAAGAAGCGAGTTAGATGGGAGGACCTGGTACATCGAGGCGAGTAGTATGGAAGGTAGATCAGGGCTCGAGGTGCTCTGGAAGGTCACCAACGTCGATCTCCGACGGCGGACGGCTCCGGCGAGATCGAAACAGGAGCTAGGGTTTGAGAAACACGAAAAGAACGGTGGGGGCCGAAGCAGCGGAATAATAGGGGGATATTTCTTGAAGAAGGGGGAACGGATTCGTATGAGGGATAGAGAATCGCGAGGATTTGAACTCGGTTTCTTCCCGTGTTCGTCAGGGACTCCTGCTGGAGGTGGGGGATGACAATGCGGGCCCACTGCTTGGGTGGCAATGACGATCTTGGGCGTTGGCTGCGATGTCTTGTCTTCTTGTGATAGATGGGTAGTGGGCCTGTTTCGCTGGCCCAGTTAGTTAGGTTGTTTAGTTTTTTTTTATACTTTTCTTTTTCCATTTCTGTTTTATTAATTCTCTAATAACTTTTGCATATCAAGTCCAAAAACAATGAAACCAATTCCTAAATTTTTGTAAAAAGAAGGTGGTCAACATAGGACCAGAGGATATTATTTTTACCTGGTTTTAAGAAGGTTTAAAACAAGATTCCCTCATCAATGCTCATAGGTAGGAATTAATATTAGGGTTTTGTCTGGGGTTTGGTGGTAGGGTTTTGATGCGACTTAATTTGTAGGATGCAATGATGCAAGGATGATGCATCTTCTAGTAACATCATATAATAAAACCTGGGATGTTACAAGCATAGGAAGGCAAAACAAGTGCAACTTCAAAACTTTCAACATAAAGCGGGGAAACTTAACATTATTTAGATGCATATAACCATGTTTCTTCATTATCACTATGAATAAAGTTAACTATATAATTGTCACAAGAAACATTCTTATCATCTGAATTTGCATGCTAAAAATCATCAAACTAAGATTTAAGGTCAAAAACTGGATCAATAGAAGCAAGTTGTTCAACTCTAAAATCCTCATTAGGCAATTCATTTTCATAAGGAGATTTAGAAAATTTGGAGAAATTAAACTCATAAGATTCTCCATAAAACTTAGTTAAAATTTCTCCTTCTTACAATCTATAGTATCTCCACAAGTGTTCAAGAAAGGTCTACCAAAAATGATAGGACAAGTTTTACTAGCTGCTGAACCAAGCACTAGAAAAATCAGCAAGATATTTAATTGTACCACAAAGAACTTCCACATCTCTTACAATACCAATTGGACAAATGCTTTCTTTATTAGCAAGGTTAATAACCACATCAATGTCTTAAAGTTCACAAGGACCCGTTTCATGTATAATTTCTTTGTAAAGCTCATAAGGAATAGCACATGAACTTGCACCAATATCACATAAACCATAATAGCAATGATCACCAATTCTTATAGAAAGCACAAGGACACTAGCTCTCCTAGTTTTAATAGGATGTGAGACAATATTCGAATCATCTTCACAAAAGATAATGTGCCCAACTTCTATATTTTTAGTGACAAGGTCTTTCGCAATGGCTACTACTGGTTCAATATTTAGTTGTTCATTAGGTTCTACAACTCTCTTTGTACTTTTGCTAACCACATTAGCTATAATATAATGTTCCTTTACCTTATAAGGGAAAGATATTTTCTCAATATAAGGTTCAGGCAAAATGCGATCAACAATACAAACTTCAGTTTTAGTAGGAACATGATGAACAATATCTTTATAAGGTGCATGGTACTTGTTCCACTCATTTTTGGGAATTTCAATACAAGAGGCAAAAGCCTTAAAACAATTGGCAATACTTTGAGAATCAAGACCATACTCAGTACTAATATTATGAAAGTCATCAATTCCCATAAAATATTTAATGCATTCATAATCATAATTTATACCTAACTTTCTTCCTTTGTCATTCTCCCATGCTTCAGTATTTTCTTGAATATGGTCTAGAAGACCTCATTTAGCTTCTTCTTTCATACACGTGAATGATCCAGCACAAGAAGCATCCAATAAATCTTTATCATGAAGAGAAAGCCTTGCATAAAAGTTATTAATAATAATATTATTAGGGATCTCATGAATAGCACATTTAAGCATTAGTAACTTCAATCGCCCCCAAGCTTGGGCTCTACTCTCTCTATCACGAGGCCAAAAGTTATATATTTGATTCCGGTTTTATAAATCTCACTAGGAGGATAGAATTTAGAATAAAAGAGAGGTACAATTTCCTCCCATTTCATAGATTGTCCATTCTTCAGCAGTTTATACCATTCTTCAGCTCTTCCTTTCAATGATATAGAGGGTAACTTTTTATTACCTTGTACCATTGTGATACCTGCACACTTAAATAATCCGCATAATTCATGGATAAAAAGCAAGTGATCACCAGGATGGATAGTTCCATCCCCAAAATAATAGTTATCCATAACACGATCAACAATTTTTGCAGGTATCTTAAAAGGACCTATTTCAGCAGGTGGTGGTTCATATACTAACCTAGCAGTGGTAGTAGCTTTCCCAAATAGGAATCCAAGTGGGTTTTCCATGTTCGAAACAAAGTAACAAACAAAAATAAAAGCAATACTCACAGTAGAAAATTCCTTTACCAGTTCCACTCTTCAATAGCGCTTCACTCCCCGGCAATGACGCCAGAAAATAGTCTTGATGACCCACAAGTATAGGGTGTGTATCGTAGTACTTTCGATAAATAGGAGTGTCGATCCCAACGAGGAGCAGAAGGTGTTGACTAGTGGTTTGGATCAGAAATTCTCTGTAAATACTTAGCAAACGGACTTTTAGTTTTTTTTGATAATGCAAAGAAATAAAGTGCAAGTAAATAAAGACAACAATAATAATTGCAGCGAGTGGCCCAATCCTTTCTTCAGCAAAGGACAAGCGGGTTGTATTACTTATGAGGACCAAACGTTCTCGAGGACACATGGGAATACTGTCAAGTGCTTTCGCTTTAAATAGTTGATTAATCTTCTTTGGTTGGATAAGTGTTGTGTGGGTGAACCTATGCTAATGTACCGACCTTACTTGGACTAATACATACTTGTGATTAAACCCCTTGCAATGATATGCAACTACAATAAAGTAATTAAGATAAAAACCTAACCATAACATTAAACTCTGAGATCCTACACTCCATTGTGCAAAAGGTTTCCTAACGGGGGTTTAGGTTTCTGTCAATTCGGCAACCCCACAATTAGTAGCCAAATACACAATGCATCCCCCTAGGCCCATAAATGGTGAAGTATCATGTAGTCTATGTTCACATGACACCACTAGAAGAATAGCACCACAACTTAAATATCAAACCATTGAATATTACTTCAACACAATTCCGCTACTAACAACATGAATTCTCCCATGTCCTCAGGAACTAAATGAAATACTCACAAGAAATCATATGGATCAAGATCAGAGATGGTATAATGATGAATAACAATCTGAACATAAACAATAATTCAATGGTTCCACTCACAAGCATTAACTAGAAAAGTAATCAACACCGGGAAAGTTTCCCCTAAGAACTATGCAAGATTCAAACCAATTGTTACTGCGAGATGGTACTAATTGTGGGGTTGCCGGAGTGACAGAAACCTGAACCCCCGTTAGGAAACCTTTGCACAAGGGAGTGTAGGATCTCAAAGTTCAATGTTGTGGTTAGGTTTTTATCTTAATTACTTTCTTGTAGTTGTAGATGCTTGCAAGGGGTATAATCACAAGTATGTATCAGTCCAAGTAAGGTAGGTACATTAGCATAGGTTCACCCATACAACACTTATCCAACCAAAGAAGATTATCAACTATATGAAGCGAAAGCACTTGACGGTATTCCCATGTGTCCTCGAGAATGTTTGGTCCTCATAAGTAATACAACCGGCTTGTCCTTTGCTGAAGAAAGGATTGGGCCACTTGCTGCAATTATTAATGTCTTTTATTTACTAGCACTTTATTTATCTGCATTATCAAAAAACCCTAAAAATCTGTTTTCTAAGTATTTATAGTGAATTCCTGATCCAAACCACTTGTCAACACCTTCTGCTCCTCGTTTTTGTTCGACACTCTTATTTATCGAAAGTACTATAATACACCCCCTATACTTGTGGGTCATCAACGTCCTCTTTCTGCCATTTGGAAATCGCAGTTGTATAACCGCCGGAGCCGAGATGCTGGGTACCAATGTTCATCTCGTACAACTTCTTGAAGTACATACTCTTGGCCTTGCCTGAGCCAGAGTCACATCTGTCCTTGAACACTTTGAAGTCATCTTCCGTGACCAGAGGCTGCTTCTTGACGACCTCCTCGAAACTTAGATTTTTCTTGTAAATGAGACTCTTCACCCGCGCCTTCCAATTCGACAAGGCCTTGCTGATCATCTTGACAGAGAACTTGTTTGCCGGATTCCCTGTTAGATTGTCATTGTTGTATTTTTTGTCCTGAAGAGCTAATGGCGGTAACGCTCGTTCTCACGGGCCTTTAGGTTCTCGGTGTTTATCATGGCGGTGTTCCAGAGGATTGTAGAGAGCTTCAGTGAGTACGACGCGACAAATTCCTCCAGCTCCAAAGGCACCCCTTTATCGCTCATGCTTGTGAAGATGGACCTTTTGAGGCCGACCGTGATGGGGGTCCGTTCCTTCTGAGGTTTCTTCGGTTGTCTACCGGCTCTGGCTTCACCACCACCACTGCCATAAGTGGTAGTGGCGTACTCGCCATCAGTATCATCACCCATCTCCTCATCGGACGATGTTTCCTAGTCCTCCATCCCCTCTTCCTCCTACGACACGAATTCCGGGTCCACTTGTAATTCCATCTCCTCCAAATGTTCCCAATAAATCCTTCTTTCTAGAAGTGCCCGCCTCGGCATCGTGTTGTCCACTACCTGACATATCTAAACACGAAAATAAATGGAACTAATAAGCACCAAAAAAATTGGGCATGAACTTTGCTAATTTTCTAGACCTAGGAGTGCCAGAAATTCACCAGAATGGAAATGAATCAACATTCCAGCGAAACATTGGCATCTCAAAAAGAAAAAAAACTACACAAAAAATGGCCTAAATAGGCACAAACACAACCATCAACTTGCTACCAGCATACACAACCACATTTATCCACAATAAAAGTCCTACATAGGCACAAATACAACCAGCAAAATCTGGACAGATTTAACATGATTTCTGATTTCTAAGCAGTGGTTAATTAGCAATTGTTAACAACAGTAGCAGCAGCAGATCACCTTAATCATTTGTTAATCAGCAGTGGTTAATTAGCAGTGCAGTGGTTAATTAGTAGTTAATTAGCCTCCTACGTCCGAGCTAATTAAGCTAAGAAAGCTAAGCAGTCATGGAGCAAGGCCGATGCAGGGGAGCATCAGTCAGAGGGCTCCTAGCCTGGGTGCTTCTGCTAGTTCACCTATGTACGAGGAGGGGTACGATGGAGCTCCTAGCTTATGCGGAGGGGGAGGGGATCGACGAAGCTTCTAGCTCCTGTGGATGGCAGCGCTCCTCTCTCGGAGAAGAGGGACGGGGAGGTCGTCGATTAGAAGGGGAAAGGGGAAAGGGGGATGGGAGGGAGAGGGGCGGCTCACCTACGGACAACGGACGACGAGTGGCAACAGTGCGCAGAGGGGATCGACGGGCGGCACAGGAGGGGAACATGCAAAGGGGATCAAATGTCTATGACAAACTAAATGTGGTCGACAACTAACACTTATCCAGAGATTATGCGAGTTGCAGTTTAGAAACATGCTACTCAAGTATAGTCTTATGCGAGTTGCATTTCTGAATGATGTGTCTCGTATAAAGTTTTCCACTACTCAAAAGAAGTGCCGCACGGATGCTAACACAAAATAGTTATTAGCTTAGTGGCTAGTCACCCAGTCCAATTCCCTCCATACTCTCGCCACCCAAGTTCGAATCCTGCGGTGTCCACATTTTTTTGTCTTTTTTAAAAGACATTTTAATTTTTAAGTCATTTTCCCAACATTAATATAAGCTACAAAATATATTTTAGTACTTTAATATAAACTACAACATTAATAGCTAGTTAGCGTTTCTTGTTGACAATTATCTTCTTTCCCATCTTTGTCGCCGGTTGAATAGGTTAGGTCCGAAATGTCTTCACTTTTTTCTCTTGAACGGGAGTCCTTTCTTAGGTAGGCTTGTGGTGTATGGTTCTTGGTCGGCATAGCTATTTTACATCTTTGGGTCGCCATAGTGGTCAAAGTCTTGCTCATTGGCGACTACGTCCATTCTGATGATGTTCCTTTTGCCTCTACTAACGACAACCAGGCTAGGCTTTGATGGGTCAATAATGTAGAAGCATTGGTCAACTTTACTAGCCAAAACCCATGGCTCATTTCTCGCGGGTACGTTCGTGCGGGTGGTCTTTGAATTTGGAGGTATAACTACTATAGTGAAATACCTGCCTTCTTTTTTGATGCCCTTGGCCCACCTGACACAGAACATCTACACCTTCTTCGTAACATACTCGAGATCCCATATCTTCTCGATCCTTCCGTAGTATCTTTCCGGGACATCGTCGGTGTATAATATCCCCATTACCCCTGAGTTCTGGTAATCGCAGTTATTGTCCTTTTCCTTGGTGTAGAACATGTATCCATTGATATCGTATGCCTGATAGGTCATCAGGTAGTGTCCTGTGCCCTGTGACAAGGAGAATATGAGTTTATCGTCCTCCAAAGACTCGCCATGCGGTGGATTATCAAGAACCTTCTTCCTAAACCACTGTGTGAAACCGGAGTTGTGCTCTTTGATTACATCTTCCTCTATCCTCACCAGGCCACGTCAGCATACTTCTTCTTGGTAAATTCTTTGTCCTCATGTATATATGGATCGACCACCTACAGGTGTTATTGCGCGACCAGGTTCGCCCTTTCAAAGTCCTTGGTTCGCCCCTCGAATTCGACATGCTTTGCGCTGACCCTCGTGGTGACCCCATCTAGCGGGCCTCCCAAGGTGCTTGTTGGATGGCAGACTGATAGGGGTCTCGATTTGTAGAATGTTCGAGCATAAAGATATGCGCTCTTCATCCATGAAGCCATTTTCTATGCTTCCATCTGGACGGGACCTATTACGAACGTATCCCTTGATGTGTCCATTCATCCTTTCGAACGACATCATGCTTTGCAGAAACGGAGGCCCGAGTTGGATGATATCCTCCACGACATGGAGCAGCAGATGAAGCATGACGTCAAAGAATGAGGGAGGGAAGTAGATATCGATCTTGCATATTATCACCATGATCTCCTCCTATAGCCTCGTGAGCTGCTTAATTCCTATCGACTTCTGAGAGATGACGTCGAAAACCCGGTAGTAGAGTCAATGACTTGATCGATCCGTGGCAGGGGGAATGGATCTTTTGGACACGCCTTATTGAGGTTCGTGTAGTCAATACACATGCGCCACACCACTTGTAACATCCCAGGATTAGCACCTAGAATTATAGAGGACGCATGTTTGTGCATTGCATTCATGCATAAGAAAATTCAGAGAATTTTCGCACAAAACTAAAGAAACCATAGAGGGATCGATATCTCTCTTGTTCTGACGGAAACATCAGGACAAGTGCGATGGATTTTGACAAGAACACTACCGTAATTTTGTCTTTGAAGGGAAGATCATTCCAATATGAATATTTAATTGATAGCTTATTAATTAGAAATTATATTACAATAAGCAATAAGGGGTGAACTCTTATTTATAAAAATATATCACAATTACAAGTCTCAAGTAATAAACAAAATTGAGTGAATTGATTTATAACATTAAACAAGAATGGAATTCTTATTTATAAGTGAGATATACATATTTTAGATCTAAGGATAGTGGAATCCTTTATTATAGAATACAATGTTTTAAGTGGTTACAATAAAACAAAAACTACTATAAAACACTTGATATAAAAATGAATTACCTAAATAAATAACTAAAAATATTTTTATTACAAGCAGATATAAATATTACATTGTCCTTGCGAATGCATTATAAAAGAAAAAGAAAACAAGTACACTTTATTGAATAAAGTAAATAATATAACATTTCTTTACAAAAGAAGAATGAATTAATAAAAAGAAATTCTTTTATTACAATTATACAATGCTTATTACTTCACAAAAGAAAAAGTTAATTACAAAAGAATAAAGTAAAATTTAAAACTAAAGTCATCTTCATCTTCTTCATATTCTAAATCCACTCTTTATATTCCTGATTCTTGATCCCTGCAAAACAGCATAAAAGATAAAAAAAACAATAAAGAATACAAGAAGGGTTAGTATATTATTTTTACTCTCAGATTGGGCATACAAATGATATGCTTTGGCTCATCATTGAGTATGGGTTAAAAGGGCCGCATAGGATCTGTTCTTATCAAATTTAGGCTTCAGCCTTGAGCATCATTAGCATGGAGTTAATATCCCACTTGGCAAACACCAAAAATAAATATTATCTTAGGATAAGGTCAAGTCAGTCGAGCTGATCAACAAGGAAAAGATCTCAGCACTGAAACTTACACCAGGACAAGGTCCAGCAAGCTAGCAGCTTACACAACACATGCATAGCTCTGTGCTGTCAACACCATAAGTACATGGGCATCACAAGGAGTACAAAATTAATCCCACAGCCGTAGCTAATAAGCTAGAGGAAGATCAGAGTTTCTCCACACACCACATTTAGCCAGAACTACACTTAGATCACTGGTTCATCCTCAGGAATAACACATGTTCTTTCTCATCACCACAAGATCACACGTTCATTTCTTCACACCCTCACCAAACCCACCACCCAATCAGCATCTGGTTGCTTATTTAAGCCATCCAAGAGGAGATCAAGTAGTAGAAGGAGGGGGAAAGTAGGCATATCACAGGAGAATAAGTAATCACAAGAATCCAGTTCTATAGGATCCAGAAGGACAAGGTCCAGGAGAACAAGATTCACATGTGTAGGCTGATTAAGAGCAAGACAGTAGTATTAGAAAGAGCAAGCCAAGTAAGCAGTAAGGAGGAGCAGATCCAGAAGCATCCAGGAACAAGATCCACTAGGAACCACAAATCACATCATAGAAGCAGCAACAACAGAAAGTTGCTATACCACTCATCATACATAGTATCTGTTTTTGTTCTCTTTCACCATCATAAACAAGGGGATAAAGGGGGTTATTGCAAACCAATATCTAATCAACTACTCTGCAACTAGCACCTTTCTAGGAGAGTAGGAGAATAGTTTATCTCTCAGAATTGCATAGGAGTGCTATGCAAATTCATCATAGAGGGTCAAAGGCAACCAAGTAAGTATCTGTTCTTATCAAGACTTAGTGTCTCAGCCTTTGCATCATAGACTGGAACATATTGCACACAAACAAACTTCAAGGGCTAGTGACCCTCAACCATGTAAAACTCATTTCAGAGTTAATTAGCCTCAGACCATGCATCATGGGCATTCAAGTCATAAATTCTCATCCAATCAATTCACACCAGTCACAATACCCACACATTTACCCTCACTGCTAGCAGCAGATTAACCAACAGATCCATATTGGTATTGGTTCTTATCATTTTAAGCAAGCAAATCATTTGAAAAGCAAGCTCTCAGTGAGCATAGTGTTGCTATGCTAATTACATCCTAGAGCTAGAATAAGGCAACCACAGTATTTTCTCTAAAAGGAATCCAAGCCTCAGTCTTCTGCATCCTTGGCATTGGACTAGAAATTTAGCCAGAAAAGAAGCTAGAGAATATCTAATCATTTTCCTAAGTATAAACACTAGAAATCATTTGTAGATAGTTATCAACATATCACAATCTTACCAATTATAACAAGTCCAGGGCAAGACATATCTTTTTGAGAAGCAGATTTCTTGGATAAGAAAAAAGAAACCAAGGATAAAATATATAACTTCACTAGCACATGTGTCAAATATTAATATATTCACTAGCAGCTGATAAGGAGAGTATCCATTTTCTACCATGAAATTCCAATCAGCATCCAGTTCAGCAGAATAAATCACTAACTCATCCTAGAATACTATTAGTAAACTAAGCTCACAACCAGAGAACCACTAATCCAAGATTACTACTATCAGAGCACTTGCCCATCCAAGTTCAGGAAAGAACTTTGTATCAAATCAATTTAAGCAAACACCTATAAATCATCCCATGCCAAGAATAAATAAACAACAACATAGTACTTAGTAATATCCCTTATATTCCAGGAAAAATCCTAGGTATGTTAAGAACAGCATCACTGAACCATAGTTTAGGTCTCACCAACACTAGCAGCACAATCATTAACCAGATTAGCACTTGCTCATCCAAATCTAGGAATTCTAGCTAGTAATCAATCAGCCATAAACAAACATAGCAGAATCATAGATTAGGGCCATCAGCACTAAAGCTGGTCACATGGAATCAAAACTCACCGAGGGTGCCGAGCACCTGTAGCGTTGGCTTGATGAAGACATGGATTATGTCCTGAACAACACCACCACAAAATCTGTGGAAGCCCCCGATGCCTGGGTTGCGCTGACAGCACCGTCCCGCAGGCATCACGAGAAGGAGACGCCAGGGTTGTGCCTGCGCACCTTTCCGCTGGCGTCGAGCTTAGTCCAGGCCGACGAAGAGCTCCACAAGACCACCGGCACACGGTGACCCAACACCGAACCCTAGTACCAGGAGATGATAGGGGGCAAGCTCGGAAGGGCCTCAGGGCCAAATCGAATCGGAGGACCCGATTGTCCAGGCGGCGACGGAACTTCCATGGCCGGCAGCGGCGACCGAAATGGCGGCGTTCGCCGGAATCGAGCCAGAGAGGGAGGGCGACATCCACATCTCCTGAGAGAGGACGACCAGCGAAGAAGGAGATAGGGTCGGGGTCGGGGTCAACCGACCCATAGAACCAGGCCAAGTGGTCTAGCCCAACCTAGTGGGCTAGGCTACCTAATGGGCCCAAATTTATGAAGAAAAATAGATCTTACAAATAAATAATAAAAGATAAAATGGAAATTTACCAAAATATCATCTAAACCTTTTGAGCTCTAGAAAATTATAAAAAAAATCCTAGCAATATATAAATAATATATGTAAATTATCATAAAATAAGATCTACTTAATAAAAATATAATTTTAGTTGTTTTAAATAAATATAAAGTAAATAATTATTAACACCATTAAATCCTAAATGAAATTATGTGAAGTAACAAAAACCCTAAAAATAAATATAAAATTATTTTTGTGTATCAAAATAACTCTACTATTTTATAAAAATACTAACTTAGAGTTTTACAAATAAAACATAAAGCAAATATTTAAAGGCACTTAATTCTTTAATGAATTTTATAAAAATAAAGATAATACTTAAAAATAAATTAAATTCATTTTTAAGGTCTTGAATAAATATATTACACTAGAAAAATATTAAATATATTATTAGGAAAGTCCTTAATATTTTAAATAATAAATCCTTACCTAATACCTATCTTGTGAATTCTTTAAAAACAATTCTTATGTAAGAAATAATCACAATTCTTATAAAACCTTGAGCAACTAATGTCTTAGTACTAATTCCAAAACCATCACTTGAATTCATAATCAAACTTAAGTATAACTTTTAACTTTAAAATATTCTTTTAAAAATCTTATTAAGAATCCTTTTAAATAAACATTGGGTATCACCCATTTATATAATATGGTGAATAATCATTATATTTAACCACTATTAACATAACTTTAAATTCTAACAAATTACTAAGACCGTCTAATTATGATTCCATTAAATAAATACATATTCCTTTCATAATAGCAAAACAAATTTAATCTAATCATTCACTTAAATAGAAAGTGAATAATTCCACACCTTAGTTATACCTATCATAAATCTAAAACTTGGGAAGAATTAAAATATATTACATTTTAAGTTTACTTAACCTTTTAAAGTTAACTTTAGTCTCAAATGCTTATAAACATTATGTCTAATAAACTTCTTATGTTTTTATAGTTAACTTTGGTCTATTTCAATCAAGACATAATGCATCTCAAGTCCAGACTATTCAAGCAAGCATAAACAACATCAATCACATTCTATCCAACATATATTCTAAAATCTATCAGGGTTTTTTAAACCTTAGGAAGGAAATCTTTTCTTCAAATGTTATTCTTTTTGACACTTCAAACAATAAGCTCATAATAAGTTCTTCAATTCTTAACAACTCAATCCCAAAGATGTTTATCAATAGTCACCAGATAACAATTAACCATAATCACATAAATTTATACTTTACTTGTATATTTTTAATTGTTAACACTTAAGTTCCTTATAAAGGTCATTACTTATAAAGTAAAATTGGAAGATTAACCAACTCTTAAAAGAATCACTTGAATTCACTTCACTCAAAGTATTAGGGATTCACTTTGGGAGTTTTACAAAAATGCATAGCATTACTTATGCATAACTGCATATTGCTTCTTTAAACATTAGTCCTTACCAGACCAATGATGCAGATTCAGATATCGGATCTTATGTCATCTCGAAGACTGTGAGTGCATAGTCTTGCAATCACAAAAGGCAAGTTCACACTTGCTCATGTCCTTTGATTATTTTATGTAAAGTATTTTACAAATCTAGTGTTGTCATCACCTGCATTTGAAAAAGGTTAGAAAACACTATTTTCATAATAATGTGATTATAGGTTATTTACCATGAGGTAATAACCTACTATAAGAGTTCCGGTGGTAAAGGAACATATTACCTAGGACTTAAGAACCAATGTCGCCAGTGATTCTTGCGCCGTATATTACGCGTTGACCATGAGATTTGGAATGGGATGGAGAAGTCAGCTGTATCTTTTCCCTCTCGCATGGAGCTGGATGTGCGGGTCGTGGCTGTTATCCCTCATAGCGTGCATATTATTTATGGTAATTCGTAGAGGATATGCAGCATATTGGTGGGAGCCCTCAACGTCCCACGATAGTTCCGGCATATGAACGGTCTGTACAAACCATTGCCATAATTCAAAAGGTGGGCATGGTGTACACCAAGGAGACATGCGGGGTCACGGAGAAGGCAGTGATTGGATTGGATCTTAGGTTGGGCCTCAAACCAAGGAAGTTTGAACAGGGACATACTCCCGGCCGTGCAACAAAACCTAAGGTCTCTCATGGGAAAAGTGACGCACCTCTGCAGAGTGTAAGAACTGTAACTTGGCGAGAAAGGAATCCCATGAAGGTTCTGGTAAACCCGTGAAGGCTGACGGACATAGCTTTTCAGAATAAAAGCAACTTTTGAAGAAATGTTAATGAAAACTTGCATTGCCTACGACCTATGGTCGGTGGCTGTAGATATAGTGCATCAAACACTCCTTTTCTAGTGGACTTGCTGAGTACGCTCGTACTAAAAGTATCTTCTTAACCCTTGCTAGGTTCTAAAGACAGTACAGACGATGTCCACATCAAGATATGCTCCAGGAATCATCATCAACAGCTAAATCTCTTCAATGAAGTCAAGAAAGTCAACATGTACATTAGCTCAAATGAAGACGAAGTTGCTGATTAGATAAAAATAGAATCTCTAGCCATAGAACCTATTTCTGTAGTGTATTGCAATAGCAGCAATGCCAAACCATTAGTTAATATATTAGTCTTAATAGTATTATAGCTTTGGAGTTGTTTATTCCTGATTTTTCTTTGTAAGAAGTTTCTTTTTCTCTCTCTTTAACCTAGAGTGTTCTCTGGATCTTGTGTGAAGAGTTGAGTTGTAACCTATAGTCATGTCTTGGACCTTCTATGTTTCTGTTGTACTAGTCTGAGGGATGTAATACTATTGAACGGTGTTTCATTGGTGTTATGTCAACGACTATAGTGTACTACATCATGAAGTGGTATGCTGGGTCACCGCACCACTGCCACATTCGGGTCATCCTTTTTATTTTCTACCAAGACTGGATTTGACAACCAATCCGGGTGCAGTACTTCCATGATAAACCTGGCAGCCAAGAGCCTGGCTATCTCGGTAGCTATCACTTTCCTCTTATCTTCGGCAAAGCGGCGGAGGGGTTGCTTCACCGGCTTGGCATCTGGCCTTACATGAAGAGAGTGCTCAGCCAGCTCCCTCGGAACTCCTTGCAGGTCTTGTGTGGACCATGCAAAGATATCCCGATTCTCATGGAGGAAGCTGGTGAGCTCGCTTTCCTATTTGTCAGTCAGCCCAACACCAATGGTAACTGTGCGCTCTTGGAAGGCCTCATCAACTTGTATCTTCTTTGTTTCCTTGGTATCTTGGAAAGATACACTGCCATGCGGGTTAGTGAGTGCCGACATAGACATTTGTGCCGCCTTGGCTAGTGTTGCCACTTCCATCATTTGATGCTTTTCCTGCGCTATGACCAGTGACTCGGACAACGAAGATCGGGCCGAGGCGCATGGAATAGATCTCTTGTAATCTCCCTCAACTATGATAACTCTGCACGGACCTGGAAGCTTCATCTTTAAGTAAGCAATATGAGTAGTAGGCATAAATTTTGCCATAGCCGGCCTACCGAGTAAGGCATGGTATGAGCTGACTAGGTCAACCACCTCGAACTCTATGGCTTCAGTGCGACTGTTTTCTCTGTTGCCGAATAAGACGTCAACCCATATTTTGCCAATTGGCTCACAGGACAGTCCCGACACAATACCATGGAAAGTTATCTTAGTCAGCTCCAACATGTTCATAGTGATGCCTAACTTGAGAATGGTATCCTTGTACATGATATTGATGCTACTACCATTGTCTATCAGTACCTTGGAGAACTTCACATTGATATCTGGGCCCATGAACGTTGGATCCAAGACAAGAGCATAACCTCCTGGCGTTGGCATGATCTTGGGGTGATCCTTTTTGCTCCAAGTTATCTCTTGTTCAGACCAATGCATGTATTTTGCTATCGCTGGCATTGTGGCATTCACTTCCATCATCCATCTCTGTTGACTTTTCTTGTCATTCGGCTATGTGACAAATATGACATAGCTCTGGTGATGCTCTCTGTACTCATTTCTGGTTCCATGGCCGACATGAGCGTCATCACCTCTTGGGTTATGCACCTGATGCACAACCTCCCTTCTTTATTGGTAATGATATCTCGGCTGCCTATTCTCATATCTATGCTCGGCTCCAACATCTTGAGCATTTCCTCCCGCGAGCGATGGTGGGGGAGGTGGTGGTACCTGCTGAGTCGGCGAATCCACTCTGTCTCCCTTCTGAAACAAAGTGCATTGTCTTGTTGTGTGATTCGCCGGCTTACTCAGACTTGGCATGTGAAACTTACACGGTTGGTCCAACATCATTTCATAAGTATACTTCTGCCTATCTTGATATGGCTTTATTTGTTCATATGGCTTTTATCTCTCCTCTTGCTTCTATACTCGGCCCTTTCTTGGTGCCTTTGCGACCCGGCTGCGCCATAGATCTGAGTCTCAGTCATACCGTCTGCCGACATGAGCAGTGGCTGTGTTGGGGATATGCTATATGGGTATCCTCATAGCATGTCTCTTATCCGGATAACCCGGGTGGCCCACAGTTGGTAGCATGGCCCATGGCCTGCTGGGCGGACCAGTTAGATGGATCTAGAAGGGAGGCCCATGCCGGATAAAGGAAGGCTACGGTGCAGTCACCAGCGTACCTGGAGCCTTGGAGTATAAGACAAGCTAGACTAGTTATAGTCAGTGTAGGACTCTGTAACCTGTCCGGCTAGGACTTTTCCCTGTAACCCTAGGACCTGGCGACTATATAAGTCGGGCCTATGGGAGCCTTTAGGGCGCAATCTCAGACGATAACTTAGACTTTCTAGTCACCCCTCGCACAGCGAACCTATCTCTGTAACTCGGCGTATTGCCATTATAGTGATTTATAGCAGGAGTAGGATTCCGCCACCGTTGTGGGATCTGAACCTGGGTAAGCTGTGTTACCTCGTACCCGTCAACTGTCCACCTTCCCCCATGTCTCTAAACTCGCCGTTGGGATACCCCTATGGCGTACATGTCGACAATACCACGACAGTTGGCGCCCACCGTGGGGCAAGAGGCGCTTCAGGCTCTTCATCGGGCGAGGACCAAGGTCTTCGCGGGAATCGGCAAAATCGTAGCCATCGGTCGAGTTCTCTTCTCCGGCAACGTCCCGATCGTCCCTCTCGACGAGTTATGGATCCCAGAGAAGACAAACCCTACACGATGCTCGGTCGTCCCCATCGGAGACATCCACCTCTTCATCGGTGAATCCGACTCGGGCACTAGTTCCCTGGGAGTTGGAGGAGCACCAAGAACCGCGCGAACCGCCTACGGGCAGGATACGTTCGCAGAAGGATCGATGTCGGATCTCTCCTCGGAGTTTGCCGGCAAAGATCGGAAAAATTCAAGGCCCACCCAAACCGCCCTTGTGTAGGATATAACGGTGGAAGATCACTTCAAGTCCGCCGGATTCGTCCGTGCGTCTGGACAGCAGAGATCCAAGTTCGCCGGTGTGGTTACCATCTTCGATCTGGCGCGTTGCATTCAGAGAGAGGGCGAAAATGTAACATCCCAGCATTTAGGAACTAACGAAGGGTAGATTTAGGAATATGGAATGTTGCATGCATCTATTTGTGAAAATGTGGGTAAAATTTTCGCCAAATAAAAACCTTAAGTGATCAATGTTTCTTTCATACTTTGAGATTAGGTTTAGTCTTAAAGGGTGATTGTTATAAACTTTGATATGATCTTTTAGGAATTATGTGTTTTAAAATGAATTTGAATTTTAAACTTAAGTGTTTGAATTATAATTCAAATGAATTAGAAAAAAAGGTTTGAATCTTGATTTAATTATAAGTTAATTATTTTAACTCCAAACATTATTTAAGAAAAACAATAATGAATATGAAACTTATTTCATATTATCAATATATAAACAAGTTACAAAGAATGTAACTTACTGAAACTATTTTCAAACTTCACAATTCACAAAAGCAAATATATAAAGAATAAGAATATTCTTTATTAATAATAATATAATCTTTATTACAATTGAATTAAATAAAGATTACAAAAATAATAAAAGAAAATTACAAAAGTATGAAGAAGATTACATTGGACTATATACTAACTATTCTAGAACTAAACCTAAACTAAATCTTCATCCATATACCTGTACCTGCAAGACAAAGACTAAATAAAAACAAAAGAAGGTTAGTGTTAGTATTATTTCTCTCAGACATGTAAGTGAAGTGCACTTGACAAATTCATCATTGAGAAATTTATAAAAAGGGGCAAGTTTCACCAATATGAAAGAATCCATCTTTCATAAGTTCAAAGCCAGAAGTCAAATGACAGCCAAGAGGGACAAATCCACCAGCCAGGTAAAAGTAACCAGTTAAAAGTAAGTTTCAAAATTTTGAACATATCCACAAGTGCACAGCAAGCACACAGGCAGGACACACACCAACATGCATGTGGTGTGTTGTCGACCTCACAGAAAAACCCAATCTCACAAAACCACAAGCACAGCCGTGGAGGGGCACCAGTGCATTACTCCACTGCACAACACACAAGAACAACCAACATAGACAACAGCTTATCAAGCACATCAGCCAAACCAAACCACCAAGGATCAACCAAACATCACCAGGATGGTGACACAAGGAGGGGGTGGATCAAGTGGACTGCAAGATCAAGCCCAGGAGCTAGGAGGAGCAGATTAGCTCAAGATCAAGCACAAGAGTCCAGCAAAACCAGATCAAGATCATCACCAACTTACTCCACAAACATCAGAGTCTGTGGTGAGTTTCATAAAACCTTCACATGATCTAATCATCTTATTTAGAGAAAATCATGTGTTGTTTTATAAAACAAACCCTCAGAAAGCACCCAAGTGGGGTGAATCCATCATAGGGATTTCTGAAACTCTAAAGACAAACAACAAAGTACCAAGATCCAACCAGAGCTCAGAGCAACATCCTTGCTCTGGTTGTCAAACTATATTTTACAATTCAACCATACATATACCTATGATCTATTCTAGGCACATCCCTAAAGGAAGGGTAGGACCTTAGAAACAAATCTTTGGGATCCATAGATTGATCAAGCTCACTATCATTTTTTCCAAGCTTTGATTCAATAAAGAATAGCTGGTACCACTAACAGGACTATCTAGATGAACCAATTAGCTAAGATTTGAATCCCTAAGCCTCAGACCAACATCATTGGTCTTAGGGAATTCAGAAAAGAACATCTATGTTTATCCCTCAAAGCCAAGTTTGCCATTAAGCATAAAACAACCCAATTCATGGGTTGGAATCAAACTTGTGTGCCATACCATGATGGTGTCACAAGAACAATCCATTATGAATCAGGATAGACATTTAATCATCACAAATTCAAACAATCAACTTAACTAATCATTTTCCTGTTAACACAGGAATCATAACTAGGATATTCCTATGATACACTTCACTGTCTGAGATCATGATGATCTCAAACCATACACTAGTTCTAAGCCAACAGCACGAAGACAATGATTTCCTCATGTCATAATCATGATCATAAACCCAGAGATGACAGTGAAAACTTATCAAGTCACTGACTTAATTAAGCATGATTCCCAAGCAACTATATCATTTGAATCTGATGCAATCCAAGCATCAAATCATCTAGTAAGCCACCAGAAACATCATAGATCATTTTAAGCAACAAGCCTCAGGACAATAATCATTTAGCATGTGTACAGACCATCCAAACATGATTCAATTCATCTAGTACATGATCAATCACATAGCAGGAAACCTAAATGGATAATCATCCTAATCCGAATCAGACAATAGCAAGAGAGGACACTGCCAACATCTAGCATCGAATCAGCCAGCACAGAGAGCACCAGGGGAGAGGAATCAAACTTATTGTAGGTCCTCGCTGAAGAATAGAAGAGGAAGCGGAGAATTGACGACCATGGCGACGGGAGCACCCGGAGGTGTCAGTAGCCTGGCGCCACGACAGCGACCCTGATCACGCCTGGAGGTCCAGAGCATCACCTCGACGGACGACGACCACGACAGCACCAGAATCCATGCCAATCCCCAAACCCTAGGGTTCGGGACGACATCGATTCATGACAAGAGAGCCCCAGGCTCGAATCCAATTGGATAGAATGAACGGGCGTCGCCGACAATGTAGGGTTCGCAACATAGAAAAAAAAAATTTCCTACGATGTGAACTATGTACCAAGATCTATCTATTAGATACAAACAACGGGCGGATGTATATCCGTAGAGAACATACCCTTGAAGACCGACAAAGCTTAACGAGTTCAACTCGTGGTTGATGTAGACGATCTCTTGCCGATCTCAAGATCGAGAGGAAGTCCTAGCGCCGCAAATCAGCAGCGCATCCGTGCTCGCACACACGTTCGAGGCACCGAGCAACCTCCGCCTCCTCGCTCCAGCGATGCAGTGGAAGCACAACTCTTTCTTGCCGAATAGCCACCGGGAACATGTATCTCGCTAGTCCGAGACCATGGGGGATAAATTCTAGAGGGGGAGAGAGATCCTTCACGAGGAGGTGTGAGTGAGAAGTGAGGAGAGGGGTGCCTTTTATAGGAGGAGGGGGGAACCCCAAGGCGGTGGCCGGCGCATGGGGGCTGCCCCCTTGCCCTCCCCTCTTCATGTGGGTGGACACTCCACTCACAAAATTCCTTTAAATTCCCTCCACTCAAAATCCCACTCAAAAATGCCATTAAATTTCCACCAAATTTAATGCAAACTCTCATTAAATAAAACTCTTTTATTTTATTCAGAATTTTGTCAATTACTTTAATGACAAACATTCACAAATAACCCCTTGCTAGAATTCTATTTCACATGCATAACCACTTGATGCAATTTCACCCGAAAACCTGTTTCGGTATCTAGTGAAATAAATTCTTGCGCTTGTTCATTCTTTCGGCATGAAACTTTTGCTCCAATTGGATGTCGGTGTCTCTTAAGTGTGTCACCCTAGGGTTCGTGAATAATGAGGACATGATCGAGACCCCTCTCGGATCAATAATCAGAAGCGGATCCTGAGACCCATACCGACTCCACACATTCAACGATGACTTTCTTGTGATCGTCGGAACCTTTTATGCTAGTATCTTAATCCCTTTGTTTCATGATATATTACATGTCCGAGATTCGATCATCGGTATCTCCATACCTAGTTTGATCTCGTTACTGACATGCACTCTTTTCTCGTTCCCGTGATATAACATTCTAGTGATCAAATCACTTGCTTGCAAGCTAATCAATGTGATATCACCGAGAGGGCCTAGAGTATATCTATCCGTCATCGGGATGAACAAATTCCACTCTCGATCCATGAGCCTCAACATAACACTTTATTAGTTCTGAATCCATCTTTATAATCACCCTGTTACGGTGTGACGTTTGATGTTATCAAGAAACTCTTCCGGTGTGAGTGATTGACATGATCTCATGGTCTAAGGATTAGGATCACTTAGTAAGTTGTTATATCAATATAAACTCAATGACTTTGATCGTAATGCTATACTTCGGATGAATGTTCATCACACCATTACACTAATGTTGTGATCCCGTTATTAACAACATCCAATGTCCATGATCAGGAAACCTTGATCATCTTGTTAATCAACGAGCTAGTTTATGAGAGAGGCATAACTAGGAACTTTCTGTTTGTTTATTAAACACACATGTATTAATGTTTCCGTATTAATACAATTATAGCATGCAAAATAAACATCTATCCTATACTTGGAATACACATAATAAACACTTTATTATTGCCTCTCAGGGCATATTCCCTTCAGTCTCCCACTTGCACTAGAGACAATAATCTAGTTACATAGTGATAAATCTAACACCCATTGAGTTCTGGTGTTGATCATGTTTTGCTCTAGGGAGAGTTTTAGTCAACGGATCTGCTACATTGAGATCCGTATGTACTTTACAAATCTTTATATCTCCATCCTTGACATGCTCGAGGATGGAGTGAAACCGGCGCTTAATATGGTTGGAATGCTTGTGAGACCTTGGTTCTTTGACATTGGCAATGGCACCATTGTTGTCACAATAGATCACCATTGGGTCCAACACATTTGCAACCACTCCTAGTTCGGATATGAACTCCTTCATCCAAACTGCTTCCTGAGCCGCTTCTGAAGCAGCATCATATTCGGCCTCCGTTGTTGATCCCGCTACCACAGGTTATTTGGAGCTCCTCCAACTAACCGCTCCGCCATTCATGAGAAATACATATCCGGATTGAGACTTAGAGTCATCCGGATCGGTGTCAAAGCTAGCGTCAACATAACACTTAGCAACGAGCTCTTCTTCACCTCAGATATACAAAACATATCCTTAGTTCTTCGTAAGTACTTAAGGATATTCTTGTCCGCTATCGATGTTCAACTGGATCCGAGTGGTACCTACTAGTCAAACTAATAGCATGTGCCACATCCGGTCTTGTACATAGCATGGCGTACATTATAGAGCCTATGGCTGAACCATAGGGGACTTTGTCCATTATCTCTCTTTCTTTCGCCGAAGCCGTACTTTGAGTCTTACTCAATGTCTTGCCTTGAAACATAGGTAAGAACCCCTTCTTACTTTCGTCCATTTTAAACTTCTTTAAAATCTTATCAAGGTATGTACTTTGCGATAGCCCTATTAGGCGCCTAGATCTATCTCTATAGATCTTTATGCCTAATATGTATGACGCTTCACCTAGGTCCTTCATTGAAAATTTGCTGTTTAGATAACTTTTAACACTGTTTAAAAGATCTATATCATTTCCGATCAATAATATGTCATCCACATATAATATCAGAAATGCCACATTGCTCCCACTCACTTTCTTGTAAATACAAGCTTCTCCATAAGTTTGGACAAATCCAAACTCTTTGATCACCTCATCAAAGCGGAGATTCCAACTTCGTGATGCTTGCTTCAATCCATAGATGGATCGCTGAAGCTTGCACACCTTGTTAGCATCCTTAGGATCGACAAAACCCTTTGGTTGTATCATATACAACTCTTCTTCAATATTACCATTGAGAAACGCGGTTTTGACATCCATCTGCCATATCTCATAATCGAAATATGTAGCAATTGCTAACATAATCCTAACTGACTTTAGCATCGCTTCAGGAGAGAATGTCTCATCGTAGTCAACTCCTTGAATTTGTCGAAACCCCTTTGCGATAAGTTGAGCTTTATAGACGGTCACATTACCATCAGCATCAGTTTTTCTTTTGAAAATCCATTTGTTCTCCACGGCCTTTCGGTCGTGAGGTAATTCCACCAAGTTCCAAACTTGATTTTCATACATGGATTCCATCTCGGATTTCATGGCTTCTAACCATTTGTTGGAATCCGGGATCATCATCGCTTCTTCATACGTCGCAGGGTCATCATTTTCATCAACCATGAAATTCATGACAGGATTTCCGTACAGCTTGGGAGCTGCACGCGTCCTGCTTGACCTGCGAGGTTCGGTAGTACTCTCTTTCGGAGTTTCATGATCATTATCATTAGTTCCCTCTTCAACAGGTGGAGCCAACTCCGGAACAACTTCCGGCGCTGCGCTACTCGCCATACTTTGAAGAGAAGGTTCAATAACCTCTTCGAGTTCTACCTTCCGACTACTCACACCTTTCGCGAGAAACTCTTTCTCTAGAAAGGATCCATTCTTGGCAACAAAAACCTTGCCCTCGGATCTATGATAGAAGGAATACCCAATAGTTTCCTTAGGGTATCCTATGAATACGCATTTTTCCGCTTTGGGTTCGAGTTTATCCGGTTGAAGTTTCTTCACATAAACATCGCATCCCCAAACTTTAAGAAAAGACAGCTTAGGTTTGTTTCCAAACCACAATTCATACGGTGTCTTTTCAACGGATTTAGATGGTGCCCGATTTAAAGTGAATGCAGCAGTTTCTAGTGCATAACCCCAAAATGGCAACGGCAAGTCCGTCAGAGACATCATAGATCGAACCATATCTAATAAAGTATGATTACGACGTTCCGACACACCATTTCGCTGTGGTGTTCCGGCAGGCGTGAGTTGTGAAACAATTCCACACTCTTTCATGTGAGTGCTAAACTCGTAACTTAGATACTCACCTCCACGGTCGGACCATAGAAATTTGATCTTTCTATTACGATGATTTTCCACTTCATTCTGAAATTCCTTGAACTTTTCAAAGGTTTCAGACTTGTGTTTCATCAAGTAGATATAACCGTATCTACTCAAATCATCCGTGAAAGTAACAAAATAACGATATCCACCTCACACGACACTCATTGGACCACATACATCAGAATGTATGATTTCCAATAAATCTGTCGCCCGTTCCATTGAACCAGAAAACGGCGTTCTAGTCATCTTGCCCATAAGGCATGGCTCACATGTATCAAATGATTCAAAATCAAGTGATTCCAAAAGTCCATCCGAATGGAGCTTCTTCATGCGTTTAACGCCAATATGACCTAGACGCAGCGATTACCACATATATGCGGATATATCATCATTAAGTTTAATCCTTTTAGCATCAACATTATGAATATGTGTAACATTATCGTCGAGATCTAATAGAAATAAACCATTCATCATCGGTGCATGACCATAAAAGATTTCATTCATATAAATGGAACAACCATTGTTCTCGGATTTAAATGAATAACCACTTCGCATCAAACACGATCCAGATACAATGTTCATGCTCAGTGCAGGCACCAGATAACAATTATTCAAGTTTATAACTAATCCCGACGGCAAGTGGAGAGGCAGCGTTCCGACGGCAATCACATTAACGCTTGATCCATTGCCGACACGCATCTTGACCTCACCCCTTGCTAGCGGTCACTTGTTCCGCAGCCCCTGATTCGAGTTACAAATATTAGCAACTGAACCGGTATCAAATACCCAGGTGCTACTGCGAGCACTAGTCAAGTACACATCAATAACATGTATATCATATATACCTTTGTTTGCCTTGCCGGCCTTCTTGTTCCGCCAAATACTTGGGGCGCTTATGCCCGATGGCGACCCCTTACAATAGTAGCACTCGGTATCAGACTTAGGTCCAACTCGGGGTTTGTTTTCAGGCACGGCAACAGGCTTGCCGCCCTTACTACCCTTCCGTTTTCCCTTCTTGTCTTTCTTGAAACCAGTGTTCCTATTGATCATCAACACTTGATGTTCCTTTTTGATCTCCACTTCTGCAGTTTTAAGCATTGACAGAAGCTCGGGGAGAGACTTCTTCATGCCTTGCATATTATAGTTCATCACAAAGCTCTTATAGCTAGGTGGCGTAGACCGAACACGATGGATGCCTAAGTCAATGGGAATCGTTATTCCCAAGGACACAAGCTTATCGGCGTAACCTGACATCTTGAGTACATGCTCACTAACGGAGCTGTGCTCTTCCATCATGCAGCTAAAGAACTTTTCTGAAGCGTTGTAGCTCTCTATAGCAGCATGTGTGTCCAAAAACATTTTCAACTCACCCATTGTATCAAATGCATTGCCGTTTCAAAACGCTTTCGAAGTTCCGGCTCTAGCCCATACAATATGCCGCAATGAACTAAGTTGTGGTCCTCCTGACGAGTCTGATAGACATTATTTTCCTCGTCAGGGGCATCATCAAGAGGTGGGGGGCCTAGTGGTGCTTCTAGCACGTATTGCTTTTGTGCAGCAGAGAGGAGAATCCTCAAATTCATGGCCCATTCGGTAAAGTTGCTACCGTTCGTTGGTAGTTTCTCTTTCTCCATGAACACATTGAAATTAAAAGCAGGTGGTGCCATCTACAACAGAATTTGTAAAGTTTAGACTAAGTGTATGATAGATTGAGTTCAACTAATCCATATTACGAATGAACTCCCACTCAAAAACGACATCCCTCGTGCCTTTTTGGTGATTACATGAACCAAATCCACTATACCAAGTCCGATCATCACGTGAGTCGGTATAGCTTCAAAGGCGAGCATCAAATGGGCATCATATCAACTATATGACTCATGCTTAACCTTTCGGTCCGTGTTCCGAGGCCATGTCTGTACATGCTAGGCTCACCAAGTTAGAACCTTAGTATTCAAGGTGTAATGCTTTTACACCCGAAATATGGTCGTGGATCCAAGAACACCCGATCATCACGTTATGTCTTGGAGCGACGAAACATAATCGGTGCATACTAAAGGAAGAACACATTCTTATCTTGATATTTAAATGAGGGATCATCTTATTATGCTAACAAAGAGCTAAACAAGCAATATAAGAGGCTATCAAACATCACATGTTTATTAGTGAAATGATATGGTTCCCGCATATGATCTCTATCATGTGCACCGTGGTATGATCACTATCATACCTATATGTCTAAATCAAAGGTCTATGGAGTTTACACACTATGTGTGTTGTAAGAGTATCATCTCATACTTCTACTTACAACATTACCATATCATAACACTAGCCCAGCAACAATCTAAACTAGACGCCTCTAATTTATCCATTGCAAGTTTTACGTGGCTTAGGGCTTTCGAGATAGAACCGTTCTTACCTACGAACATGAACCACAACGAGGATAACCAAATTGTTGACAACTCGTTTGCAAAATAGATATTGACTATAGTAGGAGAGATGTACACCGCTAGCCACTTATGCAAACTAGTTGCATGTCAAGCGTGGAACAGGTCTCATGTGCGAGGACATGTAAAGTTTGTCCGGGCCGCTTCATCCCACTATGCCACCAATATCCAAAATTACAACAAAGGAGAAACAACATGATCATCATCGCCCACATACTCATATGTGTACTACCCGTGTAAAGCATCTACGCATAGATCCGGCTCGGATACCACTGTAGGGTTCTTAGCATAGAAAACAAAAATTTTCCTACGATGTGAACTATGTACCAAGATCTATCTATTAGATACAAACAACGGGCGGATGTATATCCGTAGAGTACATACCCTTGAAGATCGACAAATCTTAACGAGTTCAACTCGTGGTTGATGTAGACGATCTCTTGCCGATCTCAAGATCGAGAGGAAGTCCTAGCGCCAAAATCAGCAAGATCCGTGCTCGCACACACGCTCGAGGCACCGAGCAACCTCTGCCTCCTCGCTCCAGCGATGCAGGAAGCACAACTCTTTCTTGCCGAATAGCCACCGGAACATGTATCTCGCTAGTCCGAGACCATGGGGATAAATTCTAGAGGGGAGAGAGATCCTTCACGAGGAGGTGTGAGTGAGAAGTGAGGAGGGGTTCCTTTATAGGAGGAGGGGGAACCCCAAGGGGTGGCTGCATGGGGGCTGCCCCTTGCCCTCCCTCTTCATGTGGGTGGACACTCCACTCACAAAATTCCTTTAAATTCCCTCCACTCAAAATCCCACTCAAACATGCCATTAAATTTCCACCAAATTTAATGCAAACTCTCATTAAATAAAACTCTTTTATTTTATTCAGAATTTTGTCAATTACTTTAATGACAAACATTCACAAATAACCCCTTGCTAGAATTCTATTTCACATGCATAATCACTTTATGCAATTTCACCCGAAAACCTGTTTCGGTATCTAGTGAAATAAATTCCCGCGCTTGTTCATTCTTTCGGCATGAAACTTTTGCTCCAATTGGATGTCGGTGTCTCTTAAGTGTGTCACCCTACGGTTCATGAATAATACGGACATGATCGAGACCCCTCTCGGATCAATAATCAGAAGCGGGATCTGGAGACCCATACTGACTCCCACACATTCAGCGATGACTTTCTTATGATCGTCGGAACCTTTTATGCTAGTATATTAATCCCTTTGTTTCACGATATATTACATGTCCGAGATTCGATCATCGGTATCTCCATACCTAGTTTGATCTCGTTACCGACATGCACTCTTTTCTCGTTCCCGTGATATAACATTCTAGTGATCAAATCACTTGCTTGCAAGCTAATCAATGTGATATCACCGAGAGGGCCCAGAGTATATCTATCCGTCATCGGGATGAACAAATTCCACTCTCGATCCATGAGCCTCAACATAACACTTTATTAGTTCTGAATCCATCTTTATAATCACCCTGTTATGGTGTGACGTTTGATGTTATCAAGAAACTCTTCCGGTGTTAGTGATTGACATGATCTCATGGTCTAAGGATTAGGATCACTTCGTAAGTTGTTATAGCAATATAAACTCAATGACTTTGATCGTAATGCTATACTTCGGATGAATGTTCATCACACCATTACACTAATGTTGTGATCCCGTTATTAACAACATCCAATGTCCATGATCAGGTAACCTTGATCATCTTGTTAATCAACGAGCTAGTTTATGAGAGAGGCATAACTAGGAACTTTCGGTTTGTTTATTAAACACACATGTATTAATGTTTCCGTATTAATACAATTATAGCATGCAAAATAAACATCTATCATATACTTGGAATACACATAATAAACACTTTATTATTGCCTCTCAGGGCATATTCCCTTCAGACAAGCCCCTGTTGCACCATGGCGGCGATTGACCGGCAAGTGGAATCTCCGGTATGCATGATCACCGGCCATGTGGTCGTGGTCGAGGAGGAGAGGATGAACTCGAGGGAGAGAGAGAGGCAGTGAGGAGTGGGCCGAGCTGGGCCAGACCCTTCGAGGTGGTCCTTTTGTCTAGAACTAATGGGCCACTAGGGCCCAATAAGAATAACCAGCCCAGAAATCCTTCCAGGCCTGTTTTAATAAAAAGAAAAAGACCAAAATACCCCTGGACTTAAATAAATCTTAGAAAATAAAATAAAAGTCCAAAAATTACAAATAAAATATTTTTGGATTCACAATAATCAATACTATTCAAATAAAATAAAATATAAAATTTTAGACATTTAAAATTTTATAAGAATTTTGTAATTTATATATTCTTATGGAATTTTACAAAATTATTGAAAGATGATAAAAATAAATAAAAATCACTTTCACTATATATTAATATTATAGTATTTTTGAAAAATACTAATTAAATATTTAATAACAATTTTTAATGTATAATTGATAATTCCTAAAAAGAATTATTAAATGCTTTATTAATATTAAAAGGCACCTTATATAGGGAAAATGCATATAGAGTTAAAATAATGCATTACATTACTTGCATAATCATTTTGCTTCTTTAAATATTGTCCTTGCCGGGCAATAATGATGTTTTTGTAGACATAGAAGCTCAAGGTCCAGTGCAAGCATCAGACTTCACTACCTTGCTATCACAAGGCAAGTTCATCACTTGCTCATGTCCTTTGAAGAGTATTTATCAAAGTGTTTGCAAATTGTGTGTTATCATATATTATAAAAGAAAGAAAATATTATTTTCACAAATAAATAAATCATAGATATCATCCTAAGTGATGATATAATGGAGCAATATAACTTAGGGTTCTAGTTGAAAACAATTATGATCAAGTAGGGACTTAATAACCCCTGACATCAGTGATTCTAGCGCCGTATATTACGCGTTAGCCATGAGATTTGGAATGGGACAGAGAAGTCAGCCGTATCTTCTTCCTCTCGCATGAAGCCGGATGTGCAGGTCATGGCTGTTATCCTCGAAGCGTGCATATTAATTGGTAATTCGTAGAGGATATGCAGCATATGGGTGGGAACCCTCATCGTCCCACGATAGTTCTGGCATCTAACAGTTTGTACAAACCATTGCCGTAATTCATTATGTGGGCATGGTGTACACCAAGAAGGCATGCGGGGTCGCGAAGGGGGCAATGATTGGCTTGGACCAACTACTGGGCCCCACATCATGGAATTGTGGACGGGAAAGTACGGCCGATTGTGCAACAAGGAGTTGATCCTCATGGGTAAAGTAACACACCTCTGCAGAGTGTAAGAACTGTAACTTGTTACTCCCTGTTCCGGGAAGGAGCTACGAACGCAGCAGGAAAGGAACTCCATGAAAGTTCTGGTCAACCTGTGAAGGCTGATTGTCATAGATTTTCATAATAAAATCAATCTTTGAAGAAAGATTTACAAAAATTGCATAGTGCCAAGGATTTATAATCCGAGGTGCTAGTTAGAGCATCAAACTTCCCACCTTGCATATAATGAACTTCTTGGGTAACGCTATTACTCATTCTTTCCTTTGATCCCTTGCTTAGACTCTGAGGATTCCGAAGACGTGCAAATGTATGCAGCCGAATGTCAAGAAGATGTGTTCTATGAGGAACCTGATCTATCCGGAGGTGTTGAAGGAGTGGATTACGAGATCCGCTACGGTGTCGATGATAACGAGTCCAACTAAGTACTCCTAGTTAGTAGTGACCAATGGAGCCGAGCAACATGAACTCTATAAAATAAGCTGTTGAGCTCAACTCCTAGTCGGATTTTTTGGTTTGTAAGTTGGATTTTTTGGAAGTCTTGAACTTCTGGTATTGTAATAATAATAATGTGTGTACTTTTGTAATATGGAACCGCAATGTTTCTGTTGTACCACTCTGAGGGATGTGATATTTACGGAACGGTGTTCTGTGGATGTCATGTCAACGACTATAGTGTACTACACATGCAGTGGTATGCTGGGTCACCGCAGAAAACCCCCGCGATTACCTTGCCAGGTGGCTCCGTATACGAGCCGATCTGGCACATTACCCCAATGATGATGCTATGTATCACTTTGTGGAAGGACTAGACCAGGGAACGCTCCTCCGGCATTCTCTAGGGCGACAACTGGCTTCAGGGCGCCTCATCTTCGAAAGCATTATGAACACCGTCAACAGCTACGCGAAGGCTGAGGGAATGGCTCAGGTGCTCATTGACGGAGCGCCACCGGCTCAGCCACCACCTCCTCCGTCCACCATCGCCGCAGCAGCGCCACCACCTCCAGTCATCGTTGCACCCGTTGCACCTCCACACCCCGTCATTGAGGAAGCCCCAACACCCTTCGACTCTGTGATTCACGCGCTTTACACCGACTTCGGTGCAGATTCAGAGGAGATAGATTTCAGCCCGAAGGAGCTAGACTCTGCCATGCAAGAGATGGAGGAGGATTACCAGCGCGACGAGCAGGCCAACAACGCTGTCACGTCCCGAGAAGTGTTCATCACCATTGGTACGGCGATGGATGAAGATCAACCCGAAAGAGCTCCGCTTATAGCACTGGACAAGGGGAAGGGACCACCTCTTGCTGCCGACAATGATCGCGCAAAGGACATGCCGCCTCCGCCTAACCCAGTGCAACAGCCGCAGGAACTCGACACCGGCCCGAGCAACAACAACACCGCAAACTTGCCGCCTCCAAAGATTCACGCTCATCGCTGCCTTCCAGCTGATAGAGTGATGTATGGCAATCTCCTCGTCGAGCCATTAACCGTTGCTCATATCCGGAACGTGACACAGCTTGACGAGAAGAGACAACAGCTGCTGGAGGAGGCGCAGGCCATAGCGGAGCAAGGCGCTAAACTAGATCGAGATCTGGTCAACGCACAGAAGTCCATAGAGAAAGCTAGAGCAATGGAGGCCAAGTACAAGACTCTGCTACAACAGCAGAAGGCCAAGAAAGCTCCGGCTCGCGTCATCAACGATCCCGGTGTACGGAGAAACCTAGGATGGGCTCCCCCAAAGCCGGCACAAGCCAAGCCATACATTGACAGTGAAGTCAGGCAGGTGATGCCCACTCCTCTCCTCAACCTCGCCGTCGCCAAGACCTTTCTGCAGCAGGATCGATCGCCTAAGGCGATGGAACAGGTCTATGACCTAGTGGCCAAGGCAGTGAAACAACAGGAAAATGCCACCTCTTAGAAGCTTGAGTCTGACCCAGCGTTTTGCCAGTCTAGCCAGCATAAGCCGCCAAGGGACAGATCTCCTGTTGATGTCGGGTCTCAAACGGGTTCATCAGAACAAAGACGGAGGGATGCACGCAACAGGAAGGATGTTATCCCCATATCCTCCGACAATGGAGGCAAAGCCCAACCTCGTCGCCCATCGCCACCTCCCCGCTCCCTCGACATCGCGAAGACCCCAAGGCTCACCGTCGTACGGATATGCCCCCGCCAAGGCAGAGCGGAATTGTCATCCGCGACAATGCGGAGTAGATCCGTCATGACGGAGAGCGCAACCAAGGACATAAAAGCAGGTCACGCCATGACCCTCTGCGTCCGACAAGCAACCACGACAAGCGTGAGGCATCGCAGGAGGTTAACAGCAAGAAGGCTAACCCACCGCCACCTCCGCCTCCGTGGCCACCTAGCAGTCACCATGGCGGAGGAGGCCCGTGTCGTTCACGCAGCCCATCCCCTATTGACAAGAAGAAATGAAACCCGGAGCCATATGACACACGTTCGCGGATAGACAAGATCCACGAGGCCCGGGAAGGATCATACCTGGGACCACGTTGCTTTGGACCTGTGATACGGTAAGCAACGTACCCCAAAGCTTTCCGGATTGACAAGACCATCAAGACCTATGATGGCACTGCCAAGCCAGCTACGGCAACGCGGTGGAAATCACCGGGGGTAGCCCCAACGTTGCCGTCAAGTACCTCCCATAAATGTTGGCGGGCACAGCCCATCAATGGATTGATGACTTGCCGGAGAAATCCATCTGCAATTGGTTGGACATGCAAGAAGCATTCACCAAGAACTTCGAGGGTACGTATAAGCGTCCTTGCACTGTTGGCGATTTACAGCGGTGCGTGCAAGAGAAATATGAGACATATCGTGCCTACCTCTCCCGTTGGCTGGATATGAAAAATTCCTGCGCAGGAGTGCACGCTCAGACCGTCATGGCCGCCTTCATCGATGGGTTGGAAAGGGGCACATTGCTCCGACATAAGCTGAAGCGCTTGCAGGACAATCACCAGCTTGACTTGAACCAGATGATTCAGTTGGCTAGTGAGTTCGCAGCTGTCGATGATGATGCTCATGGCTCTCTGCCAGCAATGGCCGTTCCAACTCAAGCTCGGAGGAACAGCAGCACCAAGCGGAAAACTGCGCCAGAAGAAAAGCTAACTCCCGACATGGTCTCCATGACCTTTGCAGGACGAGGTGATGGCGAACAACGTGGCCGAGGGCGGGGAGCTGGTCGTGGGCAGCAGCGAGGAAGCGAAACTACCTCGGCAGCGCTCCGCGTTTCCCAAACCTACGAAGAGTACCGCGATATACCGTGCCTCGTACACCTCGATGCCAACGGCAAGGAGACCCACACCAATCGCCACGGCAAGTTCGTCAACGACCTCAAGGAGGACCCGGAGTCCGGCAAAAGCAAAGTCGGAAGAATAAACCGCGAGGCAAGGGCAAGGGGAAGAAGAAGGAGGATGAGTCCAAGGATTCAAGTGACATGGACGAAGATGTTGACCACAACCACGCCGCCAAGAGCGTCGGCAAAGGCAAGAACCCCTTTGAGAAGAAGGCGATAGTTTTCCACACTTTCCTTGGCACCCCCACCGTCCGAAAACAGAAGACCTCTATGAGGATCCGGATGGCCACTTTACCACCAGTTCCCTAGTACCCGCGCTAGTCGGAGATTCCAATTACTTGGGACAGGAAGGATCACCCAGACCTCATCCCTACGGAGAACCAATACACCATGGTCATCAACCCCCTGATTGACGGCAATGAGTTCACCAAGTGTATGGTGGATAGTGGAAGCTGCATCAACATCAAGTACCTGGATACACTGCAGAAGATGAACTTGACGGAGGCAAATCTAAGGCGGACCAACACCATCTTCCACGACGTAGTTCCTGGTCGGGAGGCTCGGTCCCTTGGATGCATCACACTTCAGGTCGCCTTTGGTGATGTTAATAATTACGGCCAAGAGCACATGACCTTTGAGGTGGTCCCCTTCAAGAGCGTGTACCACGTCATATTCGGCCGCGACATATTCTACACCTTCATGGCAAAGCCATGTTTCGTCTACAACAAACTCAAGATACCCGGACCAAATGGTGTCATCACCATATCCGGAAGCTTTGCAAAGGCTAGGGACTGCGAGATTGGAGAAGCAGCCTACGCGGAAGCTGTCCTCTACAGCGACGAATTCAAGGAGATCCAGAGCAAGGTCGATGCCTCAGAGATGCCCGCGTCGAAGAAACAAATTTCTAACTTCGCCCCAGCATTCAAGGCTGCCATCGAAACCAAGTCGGTGGAACTTGTGGTAGGCGATTCCTCCAAGACCACAACCATTGGGACGAACCTGGATCCCAAATAGGAAAGCGCGCCCATTGAGTTCCTCCGTGAGAATAGGGACATCTTTGCCTGGCAACCTGCTGACATGAAGGGTGTACCTAGGGAACTTGCCGAGCACAGCTTGAACATTGATCCAAAATGAAAACCAGTGAAGCAACCTCTATGAAGCTTTGGAGATGAGAAGCGAAGCGCCATAGGCAAGGAGATAGCTAGGTTACTTAAGGCTAGTTTTATCCGAGAAGTCCTTCACACCCAATGGGTGGCCAATCCTGTACTTGTCCCCAAAAAGGGAACCAAAGAATTAAGAATGTGCGTTGATTACACCGGCTTGAACAAAGCATGTCCCAAAGATCATTTTGCTTTGCCTCGCATTGACCAAGTCATTGACTCAACGGCTGGCTCGGAACTTTTGTGTTTTCTCGATGCATACTCAGGATACCACCAGATCAAGATGAGGAAGTCAGACCAATTGGCCACTTCGTTCACTACACCCTATGGCACGTTTTGCTATGTCACGATGCCCTTTGGGCTAAAAACACAGGTGCTATGTACCAGCGGACAATGCAGCGTTGCCTACACGATCAAATTGGTCGGAACGTTCACGCCTATGTGGGCGATATAGCAGTGATGTCTAAAAAGTCAAATGACTTAATCTCCGACTTAAAAGAAACCTTTGATAATCTCCGGAAATACAACATGACGCTTAACCCTAAGAAGTGCGTCTTCGGGGTTCCAGCTGGCAAATTGTTGGGCTTCATCGTTTCCCAGCATGGAATCGAGGTCAACCCGGAGAAAATCAAGGCCATCTTAAACATAAACCGTCCGACATGCCTAAAGGACATACAACGACTAACAGGTTGTGTTGCAGCAGTTAGTCGGTTCGTCAGCCGACTTGGAGAGAAGGCTCTGCCGCTGTACAAGTTGCTGAAGAAGGCGGACAAATTCACGTGGACGGACGAAGCAGATGCAGCATTGAAGCAGCTCAAGGAGACACTTTCCTCAGCGCCTATCCTTGAAGCACCGAGCCTTGAGAACCCATGTTAATTTACATGGCGGCCACCAACCGGGTAATCAGCGTTGTCGTCGTGGTAGAGCAGAAGGAACCAGGCTATGAGCACGGAGTTCAACGACCAGTTTACTATGTAAGCGAGGTCTTGACGGAGTCCAAGCAGCGTTACCCGCACTACCAAAAGATAGCTTATGGAGTATTCCTTGCTTCCCAGAAGCTGAGGCACTACTTTCAGGAGCACCCAATAACAGTGGTGAGCAAGACTCCACTATCTGACATCATCAACAACAGCGATGCTATAGGAAGGGTCATGAAGTGGGGCACTGAACTTGCCGCCTTCGATATCACCTACAAGAGACGCGACGCTATCAAGTCACAAGCCTTGGCGGATTTTATCGCAGATTGGACGGACATGCCAGATGCTACCCCATTATCGCAGATTGGACGGTGATGCACTTTGACGGATCAAAGCTGCTCAACGGCTCAAGGGCTGGTGTACTGATAGAGTCACCAACTGGGGACAAGCTACACTATGTTCTGCAGATCCACTTCGAGGCTACGAACAACATGGCGGAGTATGAAGCACTCATTCACGGATTACGCGTAGCCAAGGATATTGGCATCAAGTGCATAGTTTGCTGTAGAGATTCCAACTTGGTTGCCCAGCAGGTGGCCACCTGGAATGCGCGGAACCCTATGATGGCGGCATATCGAGACGAAGTGGACGAGATAGCCAAGTGCTTCTTGGGCTATGAAGTCAAGTATGTACCTAGGGAACAAAACGAGGATGCTGATCTGCTGTCTAAGCTTGGATCAGGGCGCAAACGAATTCCACCTGGAGTTTTCCTGGAGCATCTACGGGCACCATCCGCGAAAGGAGCAGATATAGACAACCGGACAGAGTAGACTCTTTCGTCCACATGGTGGCAAAGGTCCCTATGGCTTGGACAAAACCGTTCATGGAATTTCTCGAACATGGAACTTTGCCCGACGACGAAATCGAAAGACGGCAAATAGTACGTCGAGCAAAGGGCTATACCATAATCAATGGACAGTTCTACAAAAGAAGCACTACTGGTGTATACCTTAAGTGTGTTTCCCAGCAAGAAGGTATTGAAATCCTAAGCGAAATCCATCTCGGAGATTGCGGGCATCACGCCGCTCCCTGATATTTGGTCGTGAAAGCCTTCCAGCAAGGATTCTACTGTCTGACCGCGAAGGCGGACGCCGACAAGCTTGTTGACACATGCATGGGATGCCAGTATTATGCCCGACAACCACATGTTCCTGCTGAAGAATTGCGAACAATACCAATAACTTGGCCGTTTGCAGTCTGGGGGAAGACATGGTGGGAACGTTACAAACGACACCATGTGGATTTACGCATCTGCTAGTAGAAGTTGATAAATTTACTAAATGGATAGAAGCTACATAGAGCGAGCCAATGGATTAATTCTGCAGGGAATCAAGCCACGTCTTGAGGCACCGCTACATAGAGCGGCTGGAGCATGGGCGGAAGAATTGCCATCTATGCTATGGAGTTTACGAACTACACCCAAAAGATCCACCGGCTACACCCCTTACTTCATGGTATATGGAGCAGAAGCCATCCTACATTCCGACATACTTCACGATGCACCAAGGGTTGCCGCCTACGACAAAGATGACGCTGAATAATCCAGAAGCCTAGATGTGGACCTTCTCGAGGAGGAGCGCGTTCTGGCATGCCAAAGATCCGCCATCTACCAGTAGAAGCTACGCAGCTACCATAGTCGCCGTGTTCGGCATCGCTCGTTTAAAGAGGGGGATCTGGTGCTCCGACTTAAGCAGAAGAAGTCACAAAAATTATCCTCGCCATGGGAAGGACCGTTCATCATAAGCAAGGCACTGCTTAATGGGTCTTACTACCTTGTTGACAATCGTGAACTTAAGGATAGATGTAGCAAAGATCATAAGCATAAGCGACGTGACCCGGATGATGACTACCCGGAGCTTGATCGGCCATGGAACATAGCACAACTACGTCCTTTTTACACTTAGCATATTTTTTATCTACTATGTACCTCTTATATGATCAATGAAATAAATCTCTCTGGTTTACTCAGTCTTTTACCTCCTTTAGTGTTCATTTTTGGATCGTATAAAGCCTTTATGCGCAAGTTTTCTGGTCTACAATTTCTTTGTTGTTTTTATGTGGATTCTGGAGTAGTGACTTTTGGCACTTGTTGTCGGCGATTTTGTGCTTAGTTTTTTGATGGTGCCATTGGGCATCATCACCTGAGCGCATGATTCTGACTAGGAGTCTTCCGACTGATGAAAGGTCAAGCATAAAAACCAAAGTAATGGATAAGCCAACACTTGCTTAAAAATATATACATGCTGGTACCAGTACTTAAGTAGCAAGAAATTACAACTATTGTTTTTCCGCCTTAAGATAACTTAGTAGTTTTTTAGCATACATCAAACCAGAGGAAACAAATATTACGAAGTGTTTTTCATTCCTCTGGCACAGGAGACTTGGATGCAGCATCGTCAGCAGCAAGAGAGCCATCATCTTCGAAGTCGGCGGTCTTGAGGGACTCGGAGGAGCTTTGCTGGTCGCCGTCAATGGTCTCTAAAGGCACGAAGACGGTGGGATCAACCAACTCGGCAACTCTGCTATCAAGCCCCGCGAGCGATGCCCAGATGGCCTTATGATCGATCTTCTAGCCTTCATCTTCTACGTCGGGAAGACCGGAGGTTACCTCATTGATGTCGGCATCTTCATAGTGCTCCTTGACCATCGATAGTGCCATCCTTGCACCAGCCCGTGTACATGAAGATTTCCAGCTTAGAATATGCTTGGGGGCTTGGCACAGGATCTCCGAAAACTTCATCACGGAATCCACCGCTTTGATGTTAATCTAGAGGGGCTTGGCTATCTCCTTGGCTTGCCTGATGGCGGTGCTGATAAAGTTGTCAGCGAGGACCATGCATTCCTTAGGCGGAGGAGGCGATTGGGTTTATCCAATAGGAGCTGCAATTCCGACAAGGGAGCGCATGAGTTCATATAACACATAAATTCAAAGTACCTGACCTACAGAAGCATAAGACAGAGAATTACTTACCAAAGATGCTCGCCTCGGCCTGCTGGAGAGTCTTCGCCATGGACTCCCGCTCTTGTCGGAGGATCTTGTATGCTTCAACATTGTGCTGATTTTGCTCATCGGCAGCTTTTTTCTACTCTTTAAGCATCACAATCTCCTCCTTCAAGCGGTTCATCTCCGTGTTGGCGGACTCCTATGACAAAGATGACGCTGAAGAATCTCGACGCCTAGATGTGGACCTTCTCAAGGAGGAGCGCATTTTGGCATGCCAAAGATCCGCCATCTACCAGCAGAAGCTACATAGCTACCATAGTCGCCACGTTCGGCATCACTCGTTTAAAGAGGGGGTGCTCCGACTTAAGCAGAAGAAGTCACACAAATTATCCCCGCCATGGGAAGGACCATTCATCATAAGCAAGGCGCTACTCATTGGGTCTTACTACCTCGTTGACAATTGTGAACTGAAGGATAGACCCAACTAGGATCATAAGCGTAAGCAACGTGATCCGGATGATGACTACCCGGAGCTTGATCGGCCATGGAACATAGCACAACTACGTCCTTTCTACACTTAGCATATTTTTTTATCTATTGTGTACCTCTTATATGATCAATGAAATAAAGCTCTTTGGTTCACTCATATTTCTGAGTCTTTTACCTCCTTTAGTGTTCATTTTTGGATCGTATAAAACCTTTATGCACAAGCTTTGCGATTGCACTTGTGAAAATTCCTCCTACGTGAGTTAGCTTAAGTTTTCTGGTCTACACGTTCTTTGTTGTTTTTATGTGGATTCTGGAGTAGTGACTTTTGGCACTTATTGTCAGCGATTTTGTGCTTAGGTTATTGATGGTGCCATTGGGCATCATCACCTGAGCGCATGGTTCCGACAGCGAGTTTTTCGACTCACGAAAGGTCAAGCATAAAAACCAAAGTAATGGATAGGACAACACTTGCTTAAAAATATATACATGCAGGAACTAGTTCTTAAGTAGCAGGACATACATCATTGTTTTTCGCCTTCGTTAACACATAGTTCTTTTTGCATAACACATTCCAGAGGAAACAAATATTACAAGTTGTTTTTATTGCTCTGGCGCAGACGACTTGGAAGCAACATCATCGGCAGCGGCAGAGTCACGGCCCTCGAAGTCGGCAGTGTTGAGGGACTCGGAGGAGCTTTGGATTTTGTCTTCAATGGTTTTCACGGCCACAAAGACGTTAACGTTGACCAACTCGGCGACTCTGGTGTCATAACCCGCGAGCGACGCCAAGATAGATTCGTGGTTTATCTTTTGGCATTCGTCGTCTACGTCGGGGATACCGGAGGTTACCGTGTCGATGTCGGCATTCTCGTAGTGTGCCTTCACCATTAACAATGCCATCCTGGCAACGGCCCGTGCACAAGAAGCTTTCTAGCTTGAGATACACTCGGGGGCTCGACACAGGATCTCCGCGAACTTCGTCACAGAGTCCACTGCCTTGATGTTAATCTGGAGGGGCTTGGCAATCTCTTTGGTCTGCATGATGGCGGTGTTGATAAAGTTACCGGCAAGGACCATGCATTCCCTTGGCGGAGGAGGCGATCGGGTTAAACCCATAGGAGCTGAAAATTTCCGAAAAAGGAGCGCATGAGTTCAATACTGCAATAAATTCAGAGTATCTAGACTATAGAAATCCAAGACAGAGAATCACTTACTGAAGATGGTGATCTCAGCTTGCCAAAAAGTCTCTGCCATGGAGTCCCGTTCTTGTTGGAGGAGCTTGTACGCTTCACGATAGCGTTAATTTTGCTCATCAGTAGCTTTCTTTTGCTCATTCAATATAGCGATTTCCTCCTTCAAGCGGTTCATCTCCTCATTGGCGAACTCCTCCAGGAATTTCATTGAGTCTTCATGCATCTTCAGCATGTCCTTCCTCTCCTGCTTGAGGATCTTGTTTTCGCTATCCAGTTGTTGAATATGCTTGGACTGCTCAACAATATCCTTCGCCTTGGAAATGGTTTCTGCAAGTCGGAGAAAGACCAGTACACAGTGAGTACTCGGAGAATGTTGGCGAAAAACCAAGTCGGAATGCAAAAAATAAAGGAAAAACAGACGCTTGCTCTTGGTGACCTGTTCCTTCAAAAAGGCAGTTTTACCCTTTTCAGCTTGCAAGTCCGTGCACATCTTCTGGTACTTGTCGTTGGCCATGCCCCTCCGAGCATTCTCATTCTGTGGAAAGAAGAAAGTTAAAACGTTGTTTGGTCTACTTGGAGCATATAGCCGGAAAATTTCCACCTAGAAGCTCGGGGGCTACAACGAGAGTTTTTAACTTAGCAATATGCTTAGTATTTCTTTAAGCATCTAGTCAGAACTAATTCAGTTTTAGATTAGAAGCTTGAGGGCTACAGTGTAAGGTTTTTTAACTCAGTCATATGCTTAGCTTCTCTTTAAAGCATCTAGTCGGAACTAATTCAGTTACAACTAGAAGCTTGGGGGCTACAGTATCGAAATTTATAAACACTGCGTATGCTACTCTTAAAGCATCTAGTCAGAATAATTCATTCAAACTATATGCTTGGGGGCTACAGTGAGAAGTTTTCTAGCTTAGTCACTCTTAGAGCATTTAGTCGCAAAGACCTTTGGTTTTCCGACTAAATCCTCGGGGGCTACAGTGGGATATTCATATGAAATGCAAAAGGCAAATAAAACTTACAAGTGCAATGATCTTAAGGTTGGTAGCACTCTCAGCCAGCAGCTTGCCGAAGGATACACTGTTTCCTTGCAAGATCTCTACATGCCGGAGAAGCTCCTCGAGACCGCATGTTGGAGATGTCGGCGCCGCACCAGGAACCAGAGAGGTGCTACCCAGTGTAAGTGCCGGATAGATTATCTTCGGGAACTCTATGGCTTTCTTAGGGGCGAGGACGCCGCCTTCGGCAGATGTACCACCTTCCACCACTGCATTACCGCTACCCATGGCATCCTTAGCCAAAGCTTCAGCCATTTGGTTTGCGGCACTCTCCTGCGTCGCCTGTTCGCCGATAATAGGAGTTCTATGGAGGTGCCTGAGTCCACTTCCATGGCGGAAGGGCCAGATGCTTCTCTAGCTTGAGATCTTGTCGGAGCAGACGAGGGCTGTACAATGGGAGTGACAGGGGCAATGGCGGGAGATGCGTCGCGATGCAGCATATCCTTTATGGTTCTAGAAGCCCCCAAAGTTTTGGAGGTCTTCTTCAAGCTGGTTGTGGCTTTCTTCCTGAAACGTGCAAAATGCATAAGTACGGAAATAAGACAGACAATGGACAATGTCGGAGAGGAAGAAGCTTACACAAGAGGGGGTGCTTTGGCAAAGGGGATCCCGGTAACCTTTCTTTTCTCCGCCTCCAGGGCGGCGGTAGTCTTCTTGGAGGCTCCACCCTCCGGCTTCTTCTTCTTGCCTCCGTCGCCAGCGTCAGAGGTGGAGCTCTTCCGCTTTCGCGATAATGGAACATCATCTTCAGACATGACCGTGACTTCCTTCATCTTTGGATCATAGATTTGGACATCCATGCTATCCTCCTCTAGATTGCTGAGCTGTTAAGAGAAAGGCCGCCGTGTTAGATGAGATGGAAATGGCTAGATGGAAGAACTGGAGTATATGTCATACACGGAAAATAAACAGGTACCTTTGGGCACTTGCTCTCTACAAACATGTCGTAGGTGATGGTGAAGCCACACTTCCTATCTTTCACCTTGACGATGTACTTGAGGCGAAGCTTGACGGAGTCGCTCGAAAAGTTGTCCTCGGAGATGCAGAGGCTATCCCTTCTATCGTTGGAATACTCGTGCATCAGCTTCAAGCGGTGCTGCAGAGGCTGGATCCGCCTGATGAACCAGCACATGGCTAGGTCCAATCTAGTCAAACCCGTATCTACGAACCACTCTACCCGCCTTATAGTGCGGGAAGCGTCGATGTCGGAAGGAAGGGAGGCCTGGGATATCCATGTCGGGGCTTCAGCGGCAGCTCCATCGACGAAGTCCGGGTACATTACTTCTTGGTTGGCCAGAGGGATATCTAGGCCGTAGAAGTAAGACGCTGCCAGTTCTTGCAGGACTCGTGGCCGACGATGTCGGGGAACCGCCGGCCAGGCCGGATCTTAAAGCTAATGGTGCCACAATTTCTAAGTTTGTCATTGCTGGATCCCGGTTCGTGCTTGACGGTGAAGAAATATATGAAGAGATCTAGCCTAGGCCTAATCCCTAGATAACCCTCGCAAAGCGCCACGTAGTTGCTAAGCGCTAAGATGCTATTGGGGGAGATGTTATGTGGCTGTACTCAGTAATGATTCAGGACAACAAGGAAGAAGTTGGAGATAGGCAGGGAAACACCACGTACCAGTTGTGCTTTGAGGTACACTTTTTCTCTGGCTTGGGGAGAAGGTGTAACCTCGCCGACCGGCGCCGCCCGCCAGGCGAGCCCCTCCGTCGCGGGGAGGTAGCCTTCATTGATCAGTTCCTTGATATCACGGTCCGTGATATCCGAACCGCGCCAATCGCCTTTGTGGGAGTCGTATTCCTCCTCCAACAGCTCCAGCACCACTGAGTTATGGTCGCCGCCGGTGGTTTCCACCACCGCGAACTTGGGAATGACAAGCCCCTCTAGAGGCATGATGACGGCGCTCGCTGGCTTCGTCGCGGCGTCGCCTGACGTCGCCATGGAACGGGAGGAGCTGCTACTAGCCATTGGGTGTGTTCGGTGGTGACTGGTGAGATTGGGAGCTAGGGTTTTTCGTGCAAGGCGCAGAGAGTTCGAGGAGACGCTCGCCTGAGGAAGAAGAAGATGCAGAGGAGAATGAGGTGAAAAAGTAAATTTTCCACCGAAGTTCCTATTTATGGTTTCCGGCATCAAGATTTGTGCAGCATAATCGAACGGGTGCCGCGTAAGCGACGTGTGTGGGGGCGTGCGTGGAAATTTCGCCACGTACCAACCATCGCTGCCAACGATTCGTATCGCTCGCATGGGAAAAGTGGACATGATTGCATTCTATGCATGTGTGAGTTACGAGGCATCGCTGACCTATGTCTACGTCGCCCTAGCTGTCATTGGCAGATGAACCATCACATCGGAAGATTCCAGCATGGACGGATCCAGTCCGTCTACGAAAGAGTACGATAGAAGATTCAACAATTCTCCGACTTACAAGTTGAAGACGGAGAAAACCTTGCAGGGTTCTTTGGGAGGACTACAAGATATTGCTTGGCGATTTGCCGACATCCATCTAGACGGAGCATTCAACGTAAAGAGGCAATACGGCGCAAGATCTCGGAGTTCTCCGGGGGCTACTATTGGGGATATGCTATATGGGTATCCTCATAGCATGTCTCTTATCCGGATAACCTGGGTGGCCCACAGTTGGTAGCATGGCCCATGGCCTGCTGGGCGGCCCAGTTAGATGGATCCAGAAGGGAGGCCCATGCCGGATAAATGAAGGATACGGTTGAGTCACCAGCGTACCCGGAGCCTTGGAGTATAAGACAAGCTAGACTAGTTATAGTCAGTGTAGGACTCTATAACCCGTCCGACTAGGACTTTTCCCTTTAACCCTATGGCGTACATGTCGACAATACCACGGCAGGCTAAGTCGGATCCCCTAATGCGTATGAGTCAGCAATCCTTATCATTTTTGCCAAGATTTCTAGCATATCTCTCTATAGCCTCTGCCATAGTACACTTCCATGCTTGCATCCTTGTGCAAACCGCGCAATGGCCTGAGATTCGATTACCCCTTCACAAGAGTTGCGCATTGTGCACCACCTTGTGAGGAATTCCCTGTCTGTTTCATTCGGCCTCTGCTTGCACATAGCTAGCTGTTGTGGGAGATTCGGCCTCTTGTACGTGCTTGTGAAGTTGGTCACGAAAGCTTCCTGGAAATCAATCCAGCTGTTGATGCTTCTGGGTGGCAAATTATTCAACCACACCCTTGCTGGTCCTTCTAGCATTTGCGGCACATACCGCACTGCCCATCTCAAATTTCCTTGCACGATTTTTACCGTAGCTCCATAATCTATGAGCCAGTCTTCTGGATTTGTGCTTCCACCATAGGTCTTTGTCCCTCTGGCCAGCTGAAAGTTTGGCACTGGAGGCTCTTTCATGATCCTTGGGCCGAAACATGGTGGACCCTGTGGACCTTGCGATATGATCAGCTCTGCCATTTTTATTCGGTTGAGCTTTAGTCTTGCATCATCTGGCTGGAGATTTCTGCCTCCAAGTCTCGATCCCATTGCTTGGTACACATGATCTGGCAATTCATACCCATCGTTTACCATTGCCGAGTAACCATCATTGTATTTGTTTAGCGTTCGGGTCTGCAGGTTGCTACACTGCCTTTCCCACGCTTTTCTATCTCCTTTCGGGTTGTGCTGGCGGGGTATTCAGAGCTAGGTTTCCCCTCCTGCCGAGTGAGTTCCACGCCTAGGTTGAGGTGCAAAGTTCTGCCCCCCGTTGTCATTTCTTTGTCCTGCTTGCCTTTCTCGGCCCGCATTTTCTTGGTTCTCATTTCCCTGAGCGACATTTCTTCTCGCTCCCTACGCACGGGCTGGGTTTCCTTGAACCACTGTCTGGTCATAAGAAACCATCTGCTTGTTCCTTCCTGAATCCACACTCTTTTCTTTTCTCTGTCTTGGCGCCACTCCTCGTGAGGAGGCTGTATGGCCTGCTGATCTCGCCGGGATGGGAGTCGCCGAGTGAACCAACTGCGACCTTCTAGCTATACCTGGATTCACCCTATAGTACGCTTCATTCAACATGCCTGCTACTCTCACTAATTCATTGACTCGTTCCTGTTGTTTTCTCTTTGCTTCACCCGTCAGATGGGGAAACTCAGCCATTGTTGCCTCTGCGGCTCTCAAATTTTCTGCCGACATGTTGTATGTTGGCCGCATGGCTGTTTCGTTGCTGTTTTTTGGTGTTATCTTTGACTTCGCGTCCGCCAATTCTTCATTGAGGTTTCTCCCTCTCAATCTTGTTACATCAAGCGAGGTCTTAGAGCCCTTGACTCGATTTGCCGAGTTGATCTCTCGAATTGTGATATCCACATCTTGCTGTAACTATGCTAATTCCTTTGACTTCTCCAAGACTTCTATTCTGGCCTCCTCTAACTCGACCTGCACACGTGTCGGATCAGCTGTTGGTGCTACCGGCCCTGTTAACTTCTCTATCGCTTCTTGCAATTCTTTGGCTCTCTTACTCCTAGCTATGTTCTCTGGTGTTTCTAGCGGCGCTTTTGCAGTTCTTGCCGCCCTTAGCGTTTCTTCTGGATTTCCTCCTTCAACATCCTCATTCACCACAGGGACTACTGAAGGTGTTGGGGGATTCGGAGCTATCATCATTACCTCGACGAAGACGAGCCGATGAAGCTTTCCCGTGGCAGGAACCACAGGTGGATCCGGCGCCAAGATGACGCACTCCGGGTACTCGCGTTCCACGTGAACCGCGGCGTAGACCTTTTGCTCGCCGAACTTGATGAAGCGTCCGCCCCTTGGTAACAGCTTGGTCCTGAAGCAGCTTGCATTGTTGCTAACGAAGTTGAGTGTCCCGAACCTCTGGATGAGGCCGAAATAGACGTGCTCGCCTGTATTGCCGATGATGTTGCCCGTCCGGATGAAAACTCCAGAAAGTGCCTGCTTCTGCCCCACGGTTGTAATGCTATTCCCTGGATCAATTCCTAGCATCCACAGTTTAAGATGAAGTACACAGAAACAAAGGTCATTATTACATCATCATTCCAGAGATAACATAGTCTTTTACAACTCCATGGCCATAGGCCTAATACAAGAGTGCATTCATAACAATATAAATAAAGTCTTCATCTTCATGTGCCACAGGCAAGCATGTTGAGTGTAGACTCATAACCCCTAATCATCATCAGAATAACCTGCAACATCACAAGTTATAGCCACAGTGGGTCAATACATTGGAATAGTATTGGAAGGTGATACCTTAGTAAAATACTAGCATCTAGTTACTACATGAATTTGGCTAAGTGTAGCTTAGGCTTGCTTTGCTCAAAATAGGTTTTACCTATTAGTTGAAAACACTAAGTTTTTCTTTGACAAAACTTTCCCAAGGGTGAACCTTCACCCTTGTTCAGACTCAAGTTTTAACTTAGAAAATTGGGATGAGGAGATTCTTGATAGCTTCCATGTCTTGATGCTCAAATTGTCCAATACCAGGGACATGGCTAAGTACTTAGATTCTTCCATCTGCAGAGGTTGTGCACTTTCCCCACAAGACTTGATTTTCACCTAGACAGGACCTTTCAGAAGCCTTCCCTTAGACCAAATGGACACGTTCCAACCTATCACCCCACTACCACCAACTGTCCAAATGGCTAAGTTATTGCAACCTATATGATCCAGGCAGAGCCCATAATGCCATGTGGCTGCACTAGAAGCTTCTTAACATTTGGCATCTCAAATCCCTTTGTTCCTGGGTGTCTTTCCACAAGTGAGATACACAAGGTAAACCATAGAAATGGGCCTTGTGTAACCACTCAACACAAACCATTCTTTCCATTCCACCCAAGTGTTTCATTCACTTAGTTGTTTTATTAAGAAAACATAAGTCAAGGACTTAGAAATAATTCTCATAGCATGAATATATAATCCACCCTTGGTTGCTACTAGCTAGGCTAAGCATGGAAATATCAAGTATCTTAACTTAGAGGAAATTCTAACATTACTACAACTACTAGGATTTCCAGGCATAATATATAGATACTTAGCAAAATAATCATGCAAGTCCTATACAAAAATATTTCTAATGCATAGGTAAAAATATTGGGATATAAACATGAAGCACCAATTGCCTTGGTAGTTTGGGGAGTAGAAACAATCTTCACAACCACAATCACTATTAGCACCAAAATCTACACATAAAATATTGGCACCAAAATCACATATCAAGATATACAATAAAAAATATATGAATGCATGCAAATGCTTATGTGATGATTTTCTACACCCAACAAGACAAGTATATAGTACTGAATCATAAACAAGACCAAGACACACTAAATAAACTTTATTTGATCTTTAAATCATTTTTCAAATAATTTCTATACTCAAAATAAGCCTACAAATGTCTCTATAAAAACAATCAATTTTACAGAATAAAAACATTAAACACATTGCATAAATGGATAGAATTATTTCTCCTGATTCCAATGGTATAAAATTTGCAAAATTTGAACGTGTGGATCAAAAGTTATGAATTTTGCAAGTTTGAATCACTAATAGATCTAATTTCAGATTTTAAATCAAACCTACAGACACGCGGCGCTTTCTGATTCGTCGATACCGCTTCGTGTGGATCGATCAACGAGAGCCGTTAGATTTAAGTGGTAGTGCACGATCAGATCTGCGCGTAACGGTTTGAATAAGTGATCTAATCCTGAGCCTCAAATCTAGATCTAACTTGAAGCTTACACCAAAAAATGCCTGGTGGCCCAAGTGGCAGGCGGTGCATCTTGGCGGTGATGGTTCGGCGAATACAGGAGGGGCTGGGGTGTGTGGTGTGGCTTACCAGACTCGCAAGATCACGAGGAAGCTCAACGTGGCAGTAGATTGTCGAGGGGTGCACGGACACAGAGGCAGGACCTTGTCGGAGTTTGCTGGCGGCGTCGGGTGCTTGCAGATGAAGACGTTGCCGAGGCTCTGGATTTCCCTAGCACGAATCAGATGGGTCAGGAGGTGCGTAAGGCCTTGGCGAACATGATAGCATCGGAGGGAAGGCAAGGGGCGGACGTGTTTTACCTGGATTACTGTCTCGTCGGGATACCGCGGATTGCACGCCGCGTCGAGTGGTTCTGCTTATGATGCTAACGGAGTCGACGCCCTGGGTCACGAGAAGGCAAAAGAAAGGCATCCGAGGATGCACAAGGTTGCAGTGACTGTACTGGCGAAGCTAGGAGTCAAGGGGCGCGGGGAGCTCACCGGAATTCACTACCGGAGTTCGTCGGTACCGCGGCAGAGTTCGGCAAAATTTGGGCAGCCTGGTGGCGGAGCGAGCAAGTGGTGTGAGGGGAAAGGTGCGGGGTGAGGAGAGGGTTTTGTAACCGGAGCAGGGGCGAGGATCACGCGAGGAAACACCGACAATAACACGGGTTTTTAAACGCGGCAGTGATGGCGGAAGAAACAGCGGGCGACGTGGTCGTGGGCGTGATTTGGGGAGACGGTGGTGAGCTGGCGAGGGTCCACTAGTCAGCGACTCATTGGGTAGCACGGGTGCGGTGAGAAAAACAGGAAGAGAGGGGAAATCCCGGGTGGGCTGGTTAGTGGGTCGCTTCGCTGTGGGCTCAAATGCCAGCGCCAGCCCTTTTCCATTTCTTTATCCTTTTTCTTTTTCTGTTTGAATTTCCAGGAAACAATTTCAAATGATTTCAAAAGTGTTTGAATTCAAACTCTTTCTGGATTTTTATAAAGTGAAAACTGTACATATTTAGGTATAAAACCATACTGTTTCACCAAACTTGCTTTGGTCCTTTGGGGTTTAAAATAAAACAGTGCCTTTAACAAAGTTTTAATATAGATATAAAAATGGTTTTGAAGTCATATTTTGTTTTGAAATTTTTGTCAAGCTTTGGAATACATTAATCAACCTTAGGATCAAATACATTTGGTTTAAAACAAACAATCTCATATTAGAGAGTAGCATTGGATAATTGATTTTCTTACATAAAATAATAGGCATTCAAATGCTCCTATTTTTGTAATGACTTTGAAATGATCCTAAAATGATTATGAATGCATGGATGATATGCAAACTTGAAATCATGATTTTACGGATGTTACAAATCTAACCCCCTTAAGGTGAATCTCGCCCTCGAGATTCGGATTGGCTAGCAAATAGGTGAGGGTGGTCTTTCCGAAGATCATCTTCTCTTTCCCATGTTGCTTCTTCTTCGGAATGATGGTTCCATTGAACTTTGCAGAATTTGATAGTCTTAGTCTGATTAACTCTTTCTGCGGTCTCAAGAATCTTGATGGGTTTTTCCTCATAAGTGAGATCACTTTCCAGTTGGACCTCCTCCAAAGGTATAGTATCCTTGAAAGAAGTCTCTTCCATCTCTGGATGGCATTTCTTTAGCTGACTCACATGAAACACATTGTGAACTGCAGACAATGATTCTGGCAATTCGATTTCATAAGCTACTTCTCCTTTACGACTCAGAATCTTGAATGGTCCAACATATGTTGGGGCCAATTTTCCTTTGACTTCAAATCTCTTCACTCCACGAAGTGGTGACACTCTAAGATAAGCTCTATCACCCACCTCACAGGTGACTTCTCTATGCTTAGGATCTGCGTAGCTCTTTTGTCGGGACTGTGCTATCTTCAATCTGTCCTTTACTAGCTTGACTTTATCTTCGGCCTCTTTGATCAGTTCTGGTCCAAACAAATTTCTTTCTCCCACACCATTCCATAGCAATGGGGTAGTACACTTTCTACCATAGAGAAACTCAAATGGTGCCATCTCCATACTGGCTTGATAGCTGTTATTGTAAGAGAATTCTGCGTAAGGCAGTCTTTCATCCCAACTAGCTCCATAGTCCAGGGCACATTCCCTCAACATATCTTCTAGAATCTGGTTGGTCCTTTCTGTTTGTCCATTAGTCTGAGGATGAAAAGCAGTGTTGAATTCCAATCTCGTTCCCAATGAATAATGTATTTGCCTCCAAAAATGAGAAGTGAATTGAGTTCCCCTATCAGACACAATAGTCTTGGGGTACTCCATGCAGACACACCATCCTATTCATACAGATCTTGGCCAACTTAGCACTTGTGTAGGTTGTCTTCACGGGTATGAAATGAGCCACTTTAGTGAGGCGATCCACTACTACCCAAATGGAATCATATCCTGACCTGGTCCTTGGCAATCCTGTGATGAAATCCATGCCAATCTTGTCCCACTTCCAATCAGGAATAGGTAGTGGTTGTAGAAATCCTGCTGGTTTCATATTCCGCTTTTACTCTACTACATACATCACACAGAGCAATGTGTTCGGCGATGTCCTTCTTGAGATTATTCCACCAAAATCTTTCCTTCATATCCATGTACATTTTGGTGTTCCCCGGATGAATGGAATATGGTGAGTTGTGTGCTTCTTGTAAAATCAGTTTCCTAAGTTCCGGATCTTGCGGAACGCAAATACGTTTCCCATACCATAAGGTACCTTATTCGTCTTCATGGAATCCTTTGGCTTTTCCCTTGCCAATCTTTTCCTTAATCTCTTCTATTTCCTTGTCCGTCTTTTGGGCTTCCTTGATATTGTCCAACAATGTGGGTTGAACATCCAATGACATGAGATGTCCCTCAGGCACAATCTCCAATCTAAGGTCTCTAAATTGGGCACACAGATCATCTAGCAACTCTCCCTTAGTAAGGCCATTCACAAATACCTTACGGCTTAGAGCATCAGCTACAACATTTGCTTTACCGGGATGGTATTGCAAACTCAAGTCATAGTCCTTGATGAGTTCTAGCCATCTTCTTTGTCTCATGTTGATTTCCTTCTGAGTGAAGATATACTTCAAACTTTTGTGATCTGTGAACACTTCACATCGCTTACCCAAAAGATAATGTCTCCATGTTTTAAGTGCATGGAAAACAGAGGCTAACTCCAAATCATGAGTAGGGTAATTTACCTCATGAGTTTTGAGTTGTCTCGAGGCATAGGCCACAACTTTTCCTTCCTGCATTAGAACTGCACCTAATCCATGATGATATGCATCACAATACACTTGGAAATCTTTCTCCAAATCTGGCAGACATAGGACTGGTGCTGTCACTAGTCTCTTCTTCAACTCTTGGAAACTGAGTTCACATCCTTCAGTCCAAGAAAATTTCTTGTCTTTCTTTAGTAACTCCGTCATTGGCTTAGCTACCTTGGAGAAATTCTCAATGAATCTTCTGTAGTATCCTGCCAAGACAAGGAAACTACAAACTTCCTTTACTGACTTAGGAGATTCCCATTCAGTTACAGCTGACACTTTTGCGGGATCAACTGCTACACCATCTCCTGACACAACGTGTCCAAGAAATCCAACTTAATTCAACCAGAATTCACATTTGCTGAATTTGGCATACATCTTATGCTCTCTAAGCTTCTCAAGTATCAAACGCAAATGTCCTTCATGCTCCTCTTTGCTCTTGGAGTAGATCAAAATGTCATCGATGAAAACGACAACAAACTTGTCAAGGAACTCCATGAACACCTTGTTCATCATATTCATGAAGTAAGCTGGTGCATTGGTCAAACCAAATGGCATCACGGTGTACTCATACAATCCATACCTAGTGGTGAAAGCTGTCTTAGGTATATCTTGTTCTCTTACCATAAGCTGAAAATAACCTGACCGGAGATCAATGTTTGAGAACACACAGGCTCCTTCTAGCTGATCAAACAAGTCATTGATTCTAGGCAAAGGATATTTGTTCTTGATAGTCACCTCATTGAGTGAACGATAATCTATGCATAACCTTTGACTTCTATCTTTCTTTTCCACAAACAAGACTGGTGCTCCCTAAGATGAAGAACCTGGTTGAATAAATCCTTTCTACAACTGTTCTCCAAGTTGTTTCTTAAGTTCTTTCAGCTCATCAACTGACATCTTGTAAGGTCTCTTTGCTATAGGTCCTGATCCTGGCAGCAAGTCAATCAGAAATTCCACATCTCTATCTGGTGGCATTCCCGGCAATTCTTCCGGAAACACATCCGGATATTCTCTCACAATTGGCACACTGTCTATGCTAACCCCCTTAAGATAATTTCGCTTACTCCCTTTTGATTCAAAGTTAGTCTTGAATCTAATCCTTTTATTATCCGGGGTTGTGAGTGTGACAGTATGATTGGCACAATCTAGCACTCCTTTGTGCTTAGTCATACAGTCCATTCCCAAAATGACATCCAATCCTTGGGAATTTAGGATTATCAGATTAACGGGAAACTTATACTTCCCAAACTCTATGACTAGATCATGACATCCCGAGTTCACTATCATTTCTCCGCCTGGAGAACTTACTTTTATAGGACACCCAATAGTTTCAACTGGAAGTTCATTTCTTTGAACAAATGCTCTTGATATGAATGAATGTGATGCGCCAGTATCAAAAAGAACAAGTACTGGAACAGAATTGAGTTTGAACTTACCAGCCACATCATTAGGTTCCTCATAGACCTCTTCCACATTGATGTGGTTCACCTGTCTTTTCTGGAAAGGGTTGGGCTTGTTGGGTCCTTCAACTTTCTTTTCTGGGCATTCATTTGCATAATGCCCCATCTTCTTACACTTGAAGCATTCAACCTGACTGAGATTCTTCTTGATAGGCTGGCTTCCACTACCACTTCCACTTCCATTGTGGTGGCTCTTGTATCCACCTTTGTGGTTCTTGTACTTGTCATTGTCATGACTACGGTGATGCTTGTTGTCATGATGGCGGTTGTGGTTCTGGTGGCTATTGTACTTTCCATGCTTGTGGGATCCAGAACTCCCACTATCATCATAATGGGAACGCTTGTGAGACGATCCCGAGTTGTGCTTGTCAGAGCTGTGCTTCCTCTTTCTGCTTTCAACCTGTTTCATCTTGTTCTCCAAGATGGTAGCCTTGTCACAAAGGGATTGGTAGGTGGGGACATAGGCCACAGATAACTGCAGGTTCAGTTCATCGTTCAGTCCTTCAAGGAACTTCTCCTTCCTCTTGGCATCAGTATCAACTTCATCCGGTGCATAACGCGCCAGATTGTTGAACTCCTCAATATATCCAGCCACGCTGCGGTGGCGCTGCTTCAGGTTATGGAACTCCTTCTTCAAACTCATCATTCCGGATGAGATGTGAGCTGTACGAAAACCATCTTCAAAGATAGCCCATGTCACATCCTCAATGGGAGTGGTGATCTGGAAGTTATCCCACCAAGTAGCTGCTGGTCCTTCCAACAAGTGTGCTGCAAACCTGACTTTATCCTCGTCGGTACAGCCGATAGTCACCAAATCCTTGTTCACCGAACATAGCCAATCATTGGCCATCATGGGATCAGTGGTTCCTGAGAACTTTGTAGGCCTCAGCCTTAGGAATCTGGTGAGCATGTCAAATCCTGGTGGATTGTTCTGATTGTTGTTGTTGTTGTTATTCTGATTCTGCATGAAAGTGGTCATCATATGCATCAGCTGTGCCTGGGCTGTCATCAGCTGCTGCATCTCGGGGGTGACATTGTTGTTGTTCGGGTTGGGGTTGGCACGTCGAGGAGGCATCTGTGGTTTTCAATAAGGATAAGAATGAGATACCCATAGATGCTTAACATGCACAATACATCACATAGACAATCACCAAAACAAGCATCAAAATAACATAAGTTCAACGACATAAACAACAAGTTTGAAAAGCAAACACACCAATAGCAAGCCATCCACATGTTGGATGGTCATTGCGACTCAACAATCATAAGCATGGTAAATGATAGATAAATGAGTAGTCATCACTACTCCTCTGCATCAACCTCATCGTCAACAAGTGTAAGACCTGCATTCTCCATAGCGGTCTTGTATTCCTCGACATTGGTAGTCAAGGCCTCTACCTTGGCTTTGAGAGCCCTATTCTGTGAACGAAGTCTCTCAATCACACCCTGCTGATGCTCGAGCTCGAAGTCCTTGGCCTCTAGTTCTGCATTCATCTCTCAAATCCTCTTGTTCCTATCTTGGACTCTTTTCTCTTGGCTCTAGAACTTCCTGTCCTGGCTCTCAAACTTAGTCTCCATTTCCTTGACTATCTCGTCTTGCTCCGCGAAGAGCTTGTCCTTCTCACGAAGCTGCAGCTGGAGCTCGTCATTACTAAGCATGACGTTGGTCCTATCAGTATCTAGGTGCCTAAGTAGAACCTCTAGGTCCTGAAGGTACAGACAAATCGGCTCTGCCGTCTCTCTAGCATCATCCTCGAACTTAATAGCCTCACCATCCTCGTTGTGTCTTCCGAAGGCGTGAAATTGAGTACCTCTAAGCTCCTGAGAGTGCCTCCCTAACAGACGCCCAAGTAAATCCTGCATGACTACCTCTAGTCCTCTCTCCCTGTCGTCATGCATAAGCTTAAAGGTGATAGCCTCCATGGCTGGCTTAGTCTAACATCCTGGATGAGTAACCTTGAAGCTCCAAAGGTCCTTCCTCTCAAACTTGGTGAGGGGAAGCATCATGATGCTAGGGAGCGGAAGATTGAGCACACTAGTGAGCTCAATAAGACGAGTGCCAAAACGAGTTCCCTTGAACTCTTCAGCCATGCTGATAGTAACATTAGGCATCTATTTTATAAGATAGAGAAAAGTTAGAATCAACATCAATAGAGAAAATCGCAAGACAGAGCATCACAAGCATATCATTGGAAATCAAACACACAAGTCATGGCATACATAAATCCATTACAAGCATCCAAGGTTCAACATAACTTAGACAACATTTTTGGAAATAAAAATGATAAGTGTGGTGGTCCAACTAACGAAGTACGTTACAACTCTCACTCACTAGACAAAATGGCTATGAAAGCATCATTAGTAGCCATCTGTCTATCTTGTTCACAAGATTCCCAAATCAAGTCTATGATGTCTTCCCTTAGTTATTGGTTGGTAGCCTCCAACTCTTGGGTATGCTTCTTTTCTTCCCTAAGGTTATTTTGGGTGTTAAGCATTCTGCACTTGAGTCTATCACCAAGTTCTTTGATGGCCTTCCAAGCTGCATCCCTTGCAGAGTCAAAGAATGTGGTGTGCATCACTGAGTTGGTGACCATGCAGAATCCTGATTCCTTGTGGTTGTCTTCCTTGTTTTTCTACAAGTGAAGTTGCACCCACCAATACTCCTCTCCTTCATCCATCACAGGGAAACCTTTGTACACAGCTGCACCATGTATCCCCATGGTAACCATAAGGTTCTTGAGAGCTTTTGGAAATTCAGTCTCACACTCCAAAGTCATGGTCATGAGTGGTCCCTTCCTTACGGCTTTGTTGATGGAGTTCATCTACAAATAGAGATGATAAAGAAGATTAGAAAAGTTTAAAAGAAGAAAAGACAAGTGTAGAAAATTTTCAAAGTGTTGAAATTTTTCCTTAGTGGTTTCTAATCCATTCCTAGGGGTTATAATCCTATAGGCAACACAGTGCTCTGATACCATCTGTAAGATCCCTCCCTTATAAAGGTAAGGATCCCTGTAATTGCAATGCTAGTCCCTAGATCAATTGCTAGCATCCACAATTTAAGATGAAGTACACAGAAACAAAGGTCATTATTACATCGTCATTCCAGAGATAACATAGTGTTTTGCAACTCCATGGCCATAGGCCTAATACAAGAGTTCATTCATAACAATATAAATAAATTCTTCATCTTCATGTGCCACAGGCAAGCATGTTGAGTGTAGACTCATAACCCCTAATCATCATCAGAATAACCTGCAACATCACAAGTTACAGCCACAGTGGGTCAATAGATTGGAATAGTATTGGCAAGTGATACCTTAGTAAAATACTAGCATCTAGTTACTACATGAATTTGGCTAAGTGTAGCTTAGGCTTGCTTTGCTCAAAATAGGTTTTACCTATTAGTTGAAAACACTAAGTTTTTCTTTGACAAAACTTTCCCAAGGAACCACCAATAGAAATTGGTGAACCTTCACCCTTGTTCAACCTCAAGTTTTAACTTAGAAAATTGGGATGAGGAGCTTCTTGATAGCTTCCATGTCTTGATGCTCAAATTGCCTAATACCAAGGACATGACTAAGTACTTAGATTCTTCCATCTGCAGAGGTTGTGCACTTTCCCCACAAGACTTGATTTTCACCAAGACAGGACATTTCAGAAGCATTCCCTTAGACCAAATGGACGTGTTCCAACCTATCATCCCACTACCACCAACTGTCCAAATGGCTAAGTTATTGCAACCTATATGATCCAGGCAGAGCCCATAATGCCATGTGGCTGCACTAGAAGCTTCTTAACATTTGGCATCTCAAATCCCTTTGTTCCTGGGTGGCTTTCCACAAGTGAGATACACAAGGTAAACCATAGAAATGGGCCTTGTGTAACCACTCAACACAAACCATTCTTTCCATTCCACCCAGGCGTTTCATTCACTTAGTTGTTTTATTAAGCAAAACATAAGTCAAGGACTTAGAAATAATTCTCATAGCATGAATATATAATCAACCCTTGGTTGCTACTAGCTAGGCTAAGCATGGCAATAGCAAGTATCTTAACTTAGAGGAAATTCTAACATTACTATAAATACTAGGATTTCCAGGCATAGTATATAGATACTTAGCAAAATAATCATGCAAGTCCTATACAAAAATATTTCTAATGCATAGGTAAAAATATTGGGATATAAACATGAAGCACCACTTGCCTTGGTAGTTTGGGGAGTAGCAACAATCTTCACAACCACAATCACTATTAGCACCATTATCTACACATAAAATATTGGCACCAAAATCACATATCAAGATATACAATCAAAAATATATGAATGCATGCAAATGCTTATGTGATGATTTTCTACACCCAACAAGACAAGTATACAGTACTAAATCATAAACAAGACCAAGACACACTAAATAAACTTTATTTGATCTTTAAGTCATTTTTCAAATAATGTCTATACTCAAAATAAGACTACAATTGTCTCTGTAAAAATATTTAATTTTACAGAAGCGAAACATTAAACACATTGCATAAATGGATAGAATTATTTCTCCTGATTCCAATGATATAAAATTTGCAAAATTTGAACGTGTGGATCAAAAGTTATGAATTTTGCAAGTTTGAATCACTAATAGATCTAATTTCAGATTTTAAATCAAACCTACAGACACCCGGCGCTTTCTGATTCGTCGATACCGCTTCATGTGGATCGATCAACAAGAGCCGTTAGATTTAAGTGGCAGCGCACGGTCAGATCTTCGCGTAACGGTTCGAATAAGTGATCTAATCCTGAGCCTCAAATCTAGATCTAACGATCAGCTAAGCTATGAAAGTCCGCGGCATACCGGCGTCATCGCGCATGAGGGGCTGGTGTGTGCTTACCGCATCGCAAGATCACGAGGAAGCTCAACGTGGCAGTAGCTTGTCGAGGGGCGCACGGACACAGCGGCAGGACCTCGTCGGAGATTGCTGGCAGCGTCGGGTGCTTGCAGATGAAGACGTTGCTGAGGCTCTGGATCGCCCTAGCACGAATCACATGGGTCGGGAGGTGCGTAAGGCCATGGCGAACATGATAGCATCAGAGGGAAGGCAAGGGGCGGTCACGTTTTACCTGGATTACACGTCGGAGTCGAGCGGTGGTTCTGTCACTTGCGGATGCTAACGGAGTCGACGCCCTGGGTCACGAGAAGGCAAAATAAAGGCACCATGGGATGCACAAGGTTGCAGGATCAGATCTTGGCTTAGAGTCAAGGGCGGGAGCTCACCGAATTCACTACCGAGTTCGCGGTACCAGCAGTTCGCAAAATTTGGGTAGCCTGGTGGCGGAGCGAGCAAGTGGTGTGAGGGGAAAGGTGCGGGGTGAGGAGAGGGTTTTGTAACCAGAGCAGGGGCGAGGATCACGCGAGGTAACACCGACAATAACACGGGTTTTTAAACGCGGCAGTGATGGCGGAGGAAACAGCGGGCGACGTGATTGTGGGCGTGATTTGGGGAAGACGGTGGTGAGCTGGCGAGGGTCCACTAGTCAGCGACTCATTGGGTAGCACGGGTGCGGTGAGAAAAACAGGAAGAGAGGGGAAATCCCGGGTGGGCTGGTTAGTGGGCTGCTTCTGTTTGTGGGCTCAAATGCCAGCGCCAGCCCTTTTCCATTTCTTTATCCTTTTTCTTTTTCTGTTTGAATTTCCAGGAAACAATTTCAAATGATTTCAAAAGTGTTTGAATTCAAACTCTTTCTGGATTTTTATAAAGTGAACACTGTACATATTTAGGTATAAAACCATACTGTTTCACCAAACTTGCTTTGGTCCTTTAGGGTTTAAAATAAAACAGTGCCTTTAACAAAGTTTTAATATAGATATAAAAATGGTTTTGAAGTCATATTTTGTTTTGAAATTTTTGTCAAGCTTTGGAATACATTAATCAACCTTAGGATCAAATACATTTGGTTTAAAACAAACAATCTCATATTAGAGAGTAGCATTGGATAATTGCTTTTCTTACATAAAATAATAGGCATTCAAATGCTCCTGTTTTTGTAATGACTTTGAAAATGATCCTAAAATGATTATGAATGCATGGATGATATGCAAACTTGAAATCATGATTTTACGGATGTTACAAATCTAACCCCCTTAAGGTGAATCTCGCCCTCGAGATTCGGATTGGCTAGCAAATAGGTGAGGGTGGTCTTTCCGAAGATCATCTTCTCTTTCCCATGTTGCTTCTTCTTCGGAATGATGGTTCCATTGAACTTTGCAGAATTTGATAGTTTTAGTCCGATTAACTCTTTCTGCGGTCTCAAGAATCTTGATGGGTTTTTCCTCATAAGTGAGATCACTTTCCAATTGGACATCCTCCAAAGGTATAGTATCCTTCAAAGAAGTCTCTTCCATCTCTGGATGGCATTTCTTTAGCTGACTCACATGAAACACATTGTGAACTGCAGACAATGATTCTGGCAATTCGATTTCATAAGCTACTTCTCCTTTACAACTCAAAATCTTGAATGGTCCAACATATCTTGGGGCCAATTTTCCTTTGACTCCAAATCTCTTCACTCCACGAAGTGGTGACACTCTAAGATAAGCTCTATCACCCACCTCATAGGTGACTTCTCTATGCTTAGGATATGCGTAGCTCTTTTGTCGGGACTGTGCTATCTTCAATCTGTCCTTTACTAGCTTGACTTTCTCTTCGGCCTCTTTGATCAGTTCTGGTCCGAACAAATTTCTTTCTCCCACACCATTCCATAGCAATGGGGTAGTACACTTTCTACCATAGAGAAACTCAAATGGTGCCATCTCAATACTGGCTTGATAGCTGTTATTGTAAGAGAATTCTGCATACGGCAGACTTTCATCCCAACTAGCTCCATAGTCCAGGGCACATTCCCTCAACATATCTTCTAGAATCTAGTTGGTCCTTTCTGTCTGTCCATCAGTCTGAGGATGAAAAGCAGTGCTGAATTCCAATCTCGTTCTCAATGAATCATGTAGTTGCCTCCAAAAATGAGAAGTGAATTGAGTTCCCCTATCAGACACAATAGTCTTGGGTACTCCATGCAGACACTAAGTCGGGTTTTAAAACGCGGCAGTGATGGCGGAGGAAACAGCCAGCGATGTGGTCATGGGCGTGATTTGGGGAAGACGGTGGTGAGCTGGCGAGGGTCCACTAGTCAGCGACTCATTGGGTAGCACGGGTGTGGTGAGAAAAACAGGAAGAGAGGGGAAATCCCAGGTGGGCTGGTTAGTGGCCTGCTTCTTTTTGTGGGCTCAAATGCCAGCGCCAGCCCTTTTCCATTTCTTTATCCTTTTTCTTTTTCTGCTTGAATTTCCAGGAAACAATTTCAAATGATTTCAAAAGTGTTTGAATTCAAACTCTTTCTGGATTTTTATAAAGTGAAAACTTTACATATTTAGGTATAAAACCATACTGTTTCACCAAACTTGCTTTGTTCCTTTGGGGTTTAAAATAAAACAGTGCCTTTAACAAAGTTTTAATATAGATATAAAAATGGTTTTGAAGTCATATTTTGTTTTGAAATTTTTGTCCAAGCTTTGGAATACATTAATCAACCTTAGGATCAAATACATTTGGTTTAAAACAAACAATCTCATATTAGAGAGTAGCATTGGATCAATGCTTTTCTTACATAAAATAATAGGCATTCAAATGCTCCTATTTTTGTAATGACTTTGAAAATGATCCTAAAATGAGTATGAATGCATGGATGATATGCAAACTTGAAATCATGATTTTAGGGATATTGCAACGGTGGGCTCCAACTGTCGTGGTGGTGTCACGACAGATGCCATGAGTAGGCTTGAGTTGGGGGCCGAATGGACGCTTATGGTAACCGAGGAGGGAGTGCACGGTCTAGTAGCACACGAAGAACAAGACGAACACTCCACACTTAGAATTTTATTGATCCAGGTAGTTTACAAGTGCTCCTGGAGCTATTTCAGCTTGACCTCAGGGCACTAGTTTCCTACTTGGTCCAACCTCCCTAAACCCTAGCTATGCCCCTCCTTATATAGGCGATTGCAGCTAGGTTACATCCCTTTGGGTCCTAGGGTTGCTATTTGGATCCTAGTCCTTACTATGCGGGCCGGATCATGGGCTAGCCCTGAGCCCTTGACCCAGTCCACAAAGCCATCCAGCTAACGATCTTCTCATACATAGACTCCAGCTCTTTTGGCGTCATACGGTAACTTTGTACGTCAACCCTTGCTTTGGGCGTCACCCGGCTCCTTTTGTGTCACCCGGCGTCGCCCTTCTCTTTTGACCATGCTTTACCATGGTCCCTCCTGAATCTTACTCGAAAAGCTACCACGCGTCCTTTCTGACTCGGCCTTCCCTCATGAGACTCGGCTCATTGCTTCCTGCAAGGTAAACAAACTTGTCTCATACGGGCCGACATAATTCCTATGTCGGCCGTACACGACCTTCATACCCGGCCGTTGTTACCCGACCTGAGTCATCTTTGACTTGGCATAAGCCAAGCTGGGCAATGTTTTACCCCTTATGACCCTACCGAGGGTTATCCCCTGACAGTGGATTTGGGACTTGTATGGTTTATGTTGATTGGTTACCCAGGGCCCATTTCTATGGTTTACCCTATGTATAACACTTGTGGATGGCCACCCAAGAACAAAGAGATTTGAGATATTTTGTGTTGAGAAGCTTCCAGTGCAACCACATGGAATATGGGCTCTGCCTTGACCAACTAAGTTGCAAGAACTCAGCCAGATGGACAGATGGTGGTAGTGTTGATAGGATGGAATGCGTCCATGGTGGTCTGAGGGATTGCTTCTGAAAAGTCTCGTCTCGATGCATGTCGAGTCTTGTGGGTAAAGTGCACCACCTCTCGAGAGGGTAAAGCTAAGTACTTAGCCGTGTCCCTGGTTATGGACAATTTTGAGCATCAAAGACATGGAAACGGTTCGAGAATCTCCTCATCCCAATTTCTCTAAGTTAAAATTTGTGGGTGAACAAGGGTAGAGGTTCACCAATGTCTATTGGTGGTTCCTTGGTGTTTTGTAAAACAAAACTTAGTATTTTCAAACTAGTAGGATAAAACTTACTTTGTGCAAAGCCAGCCTAAACCACACTTAGCCATGTTCATGTAGATGTTAGTCTCTACTATACAACTGTGGTATCACTTGCCAATACAATTCCAACTGTATTGACCCTCTGTGGCTGTAACTTATTATGTTGCAGGTTACTCTGATGGTGAGTAGGGTTATGAGTCTACACTCAACATGTTTGCCTGTGTCACATGAAGATGAAGACTTTATTTTTATGCTATGTAATGAGAACTCTTTATATGTTAGCCTTGGGCTAGTGAGTTGTAAGAACTATTGTACTCCTATAATTTCGATGTAATAATGACCTTTGTATCTGTGTACTTCATCTTAAACTGTGGGTGCTAGCAATTTGATCCAGGGACTAGCACTGCAAACACAGGGATCTTTACCTTAAAGGGTGAGGTCTGACATCGGCGTTCCCGACGGAGTAAGTTGTGGAACTATTCTGCAACCTTTCAGATGGTCACAAAACTCATGGCTCATGTACTCGCCCCCACAGTCCGACAAAAGAAACTTTATTTTCTTGCCGATTTGATTCTGTACTTCATTCTCAAATTCTTTGAATGTTTCAAAGGCTTCCGACTTATGTTTCATCAAGTAGATATATCCATACCTACTCAAATCATCAGTGAAGGTAATGAAGTACTCATAACCACCTTTGGCTGTCGTGCTCATTGGTCCACATACATCACTATGTACTAGTCCCAACAAGTCGGGCGCCCTTTCACAACTCTTTGCAAAAGGTGTCTTAGTCATTTTGCCGAGTAGGCAAGATTCACATGTCTCGAACGACTCCAAGATGAACGAAGTTAGGAGTCCATCATCATGGAGCTTCTTCATGCGTTTCCAACTTATATGACCAAGCCGACAGTGCCAAAAGTAAGTCATATTCAGATCATTTGGTTTCGACCTTTTAACATTTATGTTATAAACCGACTCACCATCAAGATTCAAAATAAATAACCCGTCCTGGACGGGTGCAAAGCCGTGAAACATATCATTCACATATAAAGAAGAACCATTATTCTTAATATTCGAATCATAGCCTTGCCTCATCCAACATGAAGCAGAAATAATGTTTTGACTGAGCACTAGAACATAATAACAATTATTGAGTTCCATAATGAATCTAGAAGGTAAATGAAGTTGCAACGTGCCGACTTCCAATGCAGCGACTCTCACTTTGTTGCCGACTCGAATATCAACCTCGCCTCTTGCTATGCTCCTAGTTCTTACCAGTCCCTGCAACGAGTTGCAGATATGCATAACTGATCTGGTATAATATACCCAAGAACTATTAGGTGCATCAGCAAGATAAATGCCTATAACATTGCAAACAAGTGTACCTGAGTCGGAAGTCATACCTCCACTCTTGGCTTTGTCGGCCAAATACTTGCTGCAGTTCCTCTTCTAGTGGCCATCCGCCTTGCAGTAGAAGCAAGTGGATCCGGCTGAAGGAGATGGCTTAGTCCCTAAGGAAGCGCTTGGGACCGGGTCCTGAGCCTTGCCTCCCGACTTAGACTTCTTCTTAGTCCAAGAACTCTTCTTGAACTTAGCCTTATTCTGCACCATCAACACTTGAATGGCGCCCTTCTTGAGATTTGCATCTGCCTGCTTGAGCATCCCATGCAATTTAGTGAGCTTCTTATCCATACCATGCATGTGGTAGTTCAATATGAACTGACCATACGAACTAGGAAGAGAGTTCAGAATTATGTCCATAGCGAACTGTTTGCTAATGGGGTAGCCAAGCCTCTCCAAAGACTGCACGTAACCAACCATTTTGATCACATGCGGACTCCATGGATCACCATCCTTAAGCTTGCAACTCAGCAAAGCCTGAGATACTTGATACCTCTCAGTCTTAGCCTGAGCCTGGAACATACTTTTGAGGCTTTCGATCATATCATAGGCCTCAACATTCTCAAACTGCTTGTCCGGTTCCATGTGAGCAATTATAAGACAACTAATATCCGTGGACTCATTCTTAGCCTGACGTTAGGCATTGGTGTCAGCGATAGTCGCATTCTCATCCGGCTCATCTGGAAGTGGGTTATCTAGGACATGGTCCTTCTTTTCTTGTTTGAGAACAATTCTCAGATTTCAATACCAGTTGGTAAAATTAGTGTCGTTCAGTTTATGTTTCTCAAGAATGGTTCTCAAAGAAAAACCAAATATCTGATGGTGACTATTACTTGGTGCCATGCTCTACAATAGAAAATATGCAAAACACTTAAGACATGTATTCATAAAAGAGCAAGCATATTAAACACTTAAATATTTTATGCTCCCACTAGAACCAACAACCCATCCGATGGTTACTTAGTGATTCCGGATATTAGATAAGAAAGTCGGCTAGTAAGCTTTAGCATCACCGCTAGCCGCCAAGTGATCTAGGTAGACAACTCCTTGTCAATCACATCCCATACGTCTCCTGTTGGTTGGGTGGCATCACATGCCCCAGCTCCTGTCCGACTTTTCCTGGGGTACGGCGAAACCTAGGATGGGCTCCCTCGAAGCCGGCACAGGCCAATCCATACATTGACAGTTAAGGCAGGCAGGTGATGCCCACTCCTCTTCTCAACCTCGCCATCGCCAAGACCCTTCTAGAGCAGGATAGATCACCCGAAGCTGTGGACCAGGTCTATGACCTAGTGGCCAAGGCGGTGAAACAGCAGGAAAAGGCCACCTCTCAGAGGCTTGAGTCTGACCCAACATTTTGCAAGTCTAGCCAGCATAAGCCGCCAAGGGACAGATCTCCTCATGATGTCGGGTCCTAGACGGGTTCGTCACAATGTAGACGGAGGGATGCGCGCAATAGGAAGGATGCTATCCCCATATCCGCCGACCATGGAGGCAAGGCCCAACCTCATCGCCCATCTCCATCGCCCCGCTCTCCCCAACATCGCGAAGATACCAAGGCTCACCATCGTACGGATATGCCTCCGCCAAGGCAGAGCGGCATCGTCATCCGCGACAACACGGAGCAGACCCATCTTGACAGAGAGTGCAACCAAGGGCACAAGAGTAGGTCGCGCCATGACCCTCCGCGTTCGACAAGCAACCGCGACAAGCGCGAGGCATCGCTAGAGGGTAACAGCAAGAAGGCTAACCCACAGGCACCTCCGCCTCTGTCGCCACCTAGCAGCCACCATGGCGGAGGAGGCCCGTGTCGTTCACGCAGCCCATCCCCTGATGGCAAGAAGAAGAAAAGAAGCCCGGAGCCATACGATGCACATTCACGTCTGGACAAGATCCACGAGGCCCGGGAAGGACCATACCTAGGGCCACCTTGCTTTGGACCTGTGATACGGTCCACAACTTACCCCAAAGGTTTTCGGATTGACAAGACCATCAAGCCCTATGACGGAACCACCAAGCCAGCAACATGGTTGCAGGATTATGGTAATGCGGTGGATATCGCTGGGGGTAACCCCAACGTCGTCGTCAAGTACCTCCCATTGATGTTGGCGGGCACGGACCGACAATGGATTGATGACTTATAGGAGAGATCTATCTGCAATTGGTTGTACATGCAAGAAGCATTCACCAAGAACTTCGAGGGTACGTACAAACGTCCCTGCACTGTTGGCGATCTACATCGGTGCGTGCAGGAGAAAGACGAGACATATTGCTCCTACCTCTCTCACTGGCTGAATATGAAGAATTCCTGCGCAGGAGTGCATGTTCGGACCGCCATGGCCGCCTTCATTGATGGGTTAGAAAGGGGCATGTTGCTCCGACATAAGTTGAAGTGCCTGCAGGACAATCACCAGCTAGATCTCAACCAGATGATTTAGTTGGCCAGTGAGTTCACGACTGCCGCCGACGACGCTCGCGGCTCCCTGCCGGCAACGGCCGTTCCAACTCAAGCGTGGAGGAATAGCAGCACCAAGAGGAAGACCTCGCCAGAAGAAAAGCAAACCTCCAACATGGTCGCTATGACCTTTTGCAGGGCGAGGTGATAGCGGACAGCGTGGTCGAGTACGGGGAGCTGGTCGTGGGCAGCAGCGAGGCAGTGAAACTACCTCGGCAGCGCTTCACGTTCCCCAAACCTACGAAGAGTACCGTAATATGCCGTGCCTCGTACACCTCGACGACAATGGAACGGACACCCACACCAATCGCCATTGCAAGTTCGTCAACGATCTTAAGGAGGACCAGAAGTCCGGCTACAAACAAAGTTGGAAGAACAGACTGCGAGGTAAGGGCAAGGGGAAGAAGAAGGAAGAGGAGTCCAAGGATTCAAGTGACATGGATGAGGATGTTGACCCCAAGCACGCCGCCAAGAGTGATGGAAAGGGCAAGAACCCCTTCGAGAAGAAGGCGGCCGTTTTCCACACTTTCCTTGGCACCCCCACCGTCCGACAACAGAAGACCTCTATGAGGATACTGATGGCCGCTCTGCCCCCATTTCCCTAGTACCTGCACTGGTCTGAGATTCCAATTAATTGGGACAGGAAGGATCACCCAGACCTCATCGCTACGGAGAACCAGTATGCCATGGTCATCAACCCCTTGATTGACGGCAATGAGTTCACCAAATGTATGGTGGATAGTGGAAGCAACATCAACATCATGTACCTGGATACACTGCACAAGATGAACTTGACAGAGGCTAACCTAAGGAGGACCAGCACCATCTTCCACGGCGTAGTTCTTGGTCAGGAGGCTCGGTCCCTTGGGTGCATCACACTTCAGGTCGCTTTTGGCGATGCTAATAATTACCGCCAAGAAAGCATGACCTTTGAGGTGGTCCCCTTCAAGAGCGTGTACCACTTCATATTCGGCCGCGACATCTTCCACGCCTTCATGGCCAAGCCATGCTTCGTCTACAACAAGCTCAAGATACCCGGACCAAACGGTATCATCACCGTATCCGGAAGCTTTACCAAGTCAAGGGACTGTGAGATTGGAGAAGCAGCCTTTGCGGAAGCTGTCCTCTACAGCGAAGAATTCAAGGAGATCCAGAGCAAGGTCGATGCCTCGGAGATGCCGGCGTCGAAGAAGCAGATTTCTAACTCTGCCCCAGCTTTCAAGGCCGCCATCGAAACCAAGCCGGTGGAACTTGTGGTAGGCAATGCCTCCAAGACCACAACCATTGGGACGAACCTGGATCCCAAATAGGAAAGCGCGCTCGTCGAGTTCCTCCGTGAGAATAGGGACATCTTTGCCTGGCAACCTGCCGACAAGAAAGGTGTAACTAGGGAACTTGCCGAGAACATCTTGAATATTGATCCAAAATGCAAACTGGTGAAACAACCTCTATGATGCTTCGGAGATGAGAAGAGATGCGCCATAGGCAAAGAGATAGCTAGGTTACTTAAGGCTAGTTTTATCCGAGAAGTAATTCACACCTGATGGGTGGCCAATCTTGTACTTGTCCCCAAAAAGGGAACAAAAGAATTAAGAACGTGCGTTGATTACACCGTCTTGAACAAAGCGTGTCCCAAAGATCCGTTTGCTTTGTCTCGCATTGACCAAGTCATTGACTCGATGGCTTGATCGGAGCTTTTGTGTTTTCTCGATGAATACTCAGGATACCACCAAATCAAGATGACGAAGTCAGACCAATTGGCCACTTCGTTCACCACACCCTACAACACGTTTTGCTATGTCACGATGCCCTTTGGGCTAAAAAATGCAGGTGCTACATACCAGCAAACAATGTAGCATTGCCTACACGATCAAATTGGTCAGAATGTTCACGCCTATGTGTACGATATAGCTGTAGGGTTCGCAACATAGAAAACAAAAAAGTTCCTACGATGGGAACTATGTACCAAGATCTATCTACTAGATACAAACAACGGGAGGATGTATATCCGTAGAGAACATACCCTTGAAGACCGACAAAGCTTAACAAGTTAAACTCGTGGTTGATGTAGACAATCTCTTGCCGATCTCAAGATCGAGAGGAAGCCCTAGCGCCGCAAAACAGCAGTGCATCCGTGCTCGCACACACGTACAAGACACCGAGCAACCTCCGAATCCTCGCTCCAGCGATGCAGCGGAAGAACAAACCTTTCTTGCCAAATATCCACTGGGAACATGTATTTCGCTAGTCCGAGACCATGGGGGATAAATTCTAGAGGGGGAGAGAGATCCTTCACGAGGAGGTGTGAGTGAGAAGTGAGGAGAGGGGTGCCTTTTATAGGAGAAGGGGGGCCCCAAGGGGGTGGCCGGCACATGGGGCTGCCCCCTTTCCCTCCCCTCATTCATGTGGGTGGACACTCCACTCACAAAAATCCTTTCAATTCCCTCCACTCAAAATCCCACTCAAAATTGCTATTAAATTTCCACCAAATTTAATGCAAACTCTCATTAAATAAAACTCCTTTTATTTATTCAGAATTTTGTCAATTACTTTAATGACAAACATTCACATATAACCCCTTGCTAGTACTTCATTTCACATGCAAAAAAACTTTCTGCAATTTCACCCGAAAACCTGTTTTGGTATCTATTGAAATAAATTCCTGCGCTATTTATTCTTTCCGGCATGAAACTTTTGCTCCAATTGGATGTCAGTGTCCCTTAAGTGTGCCACCCTACGGTTCGCGAATAATGCGGACATGATCGAGACCCTTCTCCGATCAATAATCAGAAGCGGGACCTAGAGATCCATACTAACTACCACACATTCAACGATGACTTTCCTGTAATCGTCGGAACCTTTTACGCTAGTACCTTAATCCCTTTGTTTCACGATATATTACATGTCCGAGATTTGATCATCGATATCTCCATACCTAGTTTGATCTCGTTACCGACATGCACTTTTTTCTCGTTCCCGTGATATAACATTCTAGTGATCAAATCACTTGCTTGCAAGCTAACCAATGTGATATCACCGAGAGGGCCCAGAGTATATCTATCTGTCATCAGGATGAACAAATTCCAATCTCGATCCATGAGCCTGAACATAACACTTTAGTAGTTCTAAAGCCATCTTTATAATCACCCAGTTACGGTGTGACATTTGATGTCCTCAAGAAACTCTTTCGGTGTTAGTGATTGACATGATCTCATGGTCTAAGGATTAGGATTACTTCGTAATTTGTTATAGCAATATAAAATCAATGACTTTCATCGTAATGTTATACTTAGGATGAATGTTCATCACATCATTACACTAATGTTGTGACCTCGTTATTAACAACATCCAATGTCTATAATCAGGAAACTTTGATCATCTTGTTAATCAACGAGCTAGTTTATGAGAGAGGCATAACTAGGAACTTTATGTTTTTTTATTAAAAACACATGTATTTACATTTCCGTATTAATATAATTATAGCATGCAAAATAAACATCTATCATATACTTGGAATACACATAATAAACACTTTATTATTGCCTCTCAGGGCATATTCCCTTCAGTCTCTCACTTGCACTAGAGACAATAATGTAGTTACATAGTGATGTATCTAACACCCATGGAGTTCTAGTGTTGATCATGTTTTGCTCTAGGGAGAGTTTTAGTCAACGGATCTGCTACATTGAGATCCGTATGTACTTTACAAATCTTTATATCTCCATCCTTGACATGTTCACGGATGGAGTGAAACCGGCGCTTAATATGCTTGGAATACTTGTGAGACCTTGGTTCTTTGGCATTGGAAATGGCACCATTGTTGTCACAATAGATCACCATTGGGTCCAACGCGCTTGTAACCACACCTAGTTCGGATATGAACTCCTTCATCCAAACTGCTTCCTGAGCCGCTTTTGAAGCAACAACATATTCGGCCTCTGGTGTTGATCCCGCCACCACAGGTTGTTTGGAGCTCCTCCAACTAACCGCTCCGCCATTCATGAGAAATACGTATCCGGATTGAGACTTAGAGTCATCCGGATCGGTCTCAAAGCTAGCGTCGACATAACACTTAGCGACGAGCTCTTCTTCACCTCCGTATACAAGAAGCATATCCTTAGTTCTTCGCAAGTACTTAAGGATATTCTTGACCGCTTTCTAGTGTTCCGAACCTGGATCCGATTGGTACCTACTAGTCAAACTAATAGCATGTGCCACATCCGGTCTTGTACATAGCATGGCGTACATTATAGAGCCTATGGCTGAAGCATATGGGACTTTGTCCATTATCTCTCTTTCTTCCGCCGTAGCCGGACTTTGAGTCTTACTCAATGTCGTGCCTTGCAACATAGGTAAGAACCCCTTCTTACTTTCGTCCATTTTAAACTTCTTTAAAATCTTATCAAGCTATGTACTTTGCGATAGCCCTATTAGGCGCCTAGATCTATCTCTATAGATCTTTATGCCTAATATGTATGACGCTTCACCTAGGTCCTTCATTGAAAATTTGCTGTTTACATAACTTTTAACACTGTTTAAAAGATCTATATCATTTTCGATCAATAATATGTCATCCACATATAATATCAAAAATGTCACATTGCTCCCACTCACTTTCTTGTAAATACAAGCTTCTCCATAAGTTTGGACAAATCCAAACTCTTTGATCACCTCATCAAAGTGGAGATTCCAACTTCGTGATGCTTGATTCAATCCATAGATGGATCGCTGAAGCTTGCACACCTTGTTAGCATCCTAAGGATAGACAAAACCCTTTGGTTGTATCATATACAACTCTTCTTCAATATTACAATTGAGAAACGCGGTTTTAACATCCATCTGCCATATCTCATAATCAAAATATGCAGCAATTGCTAACATTGAAGGGAATATGCCCTGAGAGGCAATAATAAAGTGTTTATTATGTGTATTCCAAGTATATGATAGATGTTTATTTTGCAAGCTATAATTGTATTAATACGGAAACGTTAATACATGTGTGTTTAATAAACAAATAGAAAGTTCCTAGTTATGCCTCTCTCATAAACTAGCTCGTTGATTAACAAGATGATCACAGTTTCCTGATCATAGACATTGGATGTTGTTAATAACGGGATCACCACATTAGTGTAATGATGTGATGAACATTCATCCAAAGTATTGCATTACAATCAAATTCATTGAGTTTATATTGCTATAACAACTTACGAAGTGGTCCTAATCGTTAGACCATGAGATCATGTCAATCACTAACACCGAAAGAGTTTCTTGATGACATCAAACGTCACACCGTAACTGGGTGATTATAAAGATGACTTCAGAACTACTAAAGTGTTATGTTGAGACTCATGGATCAAGAGTGGAATTTGTTCATCCCGATGACGGATAGATATACTCTGGGCCCTCTCGGTGATATCACATTGGTTAGCTTGCAAGCAAGTGATTTGATCACTAGAATGTTATATCACGGGAATGAGAAAAGAGTGCATGTCAGTAACAAGATCAAACTAAGTATGGAGATATCGATGATAGAATCTCGGACATGTAATATATCGTGAAACAAAGGGATTAAGATACTAGCATAAAAGGTTTCGACGATCACAGGAAAGTCATCGTTGAATGTGTGGGAGTCAGTATGGATCTCCAGGTCCCGCTTCTGATTATTGATCGGAGAAGGGTCTCGATCATGTCCGCATTATTTGCGAACCGTAGGGTGACACACTTAAGGGACACTGACATCCAATTGGATCAAAAGTTTCATGCCGGAAAGAATAACAAGCGCAGGAATTTATTTCACTAGATACCGAAACAGGTTTTCGGGTGAAATTGCAGAAAGTGTTTTTGCATGTGAAATGGAATTCTAGCAAGGGGTTATATGTGAATGTTTGTCATTAAAGTAATTGACAAAATTCTGAATAAATAAAAGGAGTTTTATTTAATGAGAGTTTGCATTAAATTTGGTGGAAATTTAATAGCAATTTTGAGTGGGATTTTGTGTGGAGGGAATTTAAAGGAATTTTGTGAGTGGAGTGTCCACCCACATGAATGAGGGGAGGGCAAGGTGGCAGCCCCCATGCGCCGGCCACCCCCTTGGGGTTCCCCCTCTCCTATAAAAGGCACCCCCTCCTCACTTCTCACTCACACCTCCTCGTGAAGGATCTCTCCCCCTCTAGAATTTATCCCCCATGGTCTCGGACTAGCGAGATACATGTTCCCGGTGGCTATTCGATAAGAAAGAGTTGTGCTTCCGCTGCATCGCTAGAGCGAGGAGGCGGAGGTTGCTCGGTGTCTTATACGTGTGTGCGAGCACGGATGCGCTGCTGCTTTGCGGCGCTAGGACTTTGTCTCGATCTTGAGATGGACAAGATATCGTCTACATCAACCACGAGTTTAACTCGTTAAGCTTTGTCGGTATTCAAGGGTATGTTCTCTACGGATATACATCCCCCCGTTGTTTGTATCTAGTAGATAGATCTTGGTACTAGTTCCCATCGTAGGAATTTTTTGTTTTCTATGATGCGAACCCTTCAGTGGTATCAGAGCCGGTTCTATGCGTAGATGCTTTACACGGGTAGTATACTTATGAGTATGTGGGAGATGATGATCATGTTTTTGCTTCTTAGTTGTAATTTTGGATATTGGTGGCATAGTGGGATGAAGCGTCCCGGACAAACTTTACATGTCCTCGCACATGAGACCTGTCCACGCTTGACATGCAACTAGTTTGCATAAGTGGCTAGCGGGTGTCTGTCTCTCCTACTATAGTCAATATCTATTTTGCAAGGAGTTGTCAACAATTTGGTTATCCTCGTTGTGTTTCATGTTCGTAGGTAAGAACGGTTCTATCTTCGAAAGCCCTAAGCCACGTAAAACTTGCAATGGATAAATTAGAGGCGTCTAGTTTAGATTGTTGTTGGGCTAGTATTATGATATGGTGTTGTTGTAAGTAGAATTATGAGATGATACTCTTACAACACACATAACGTGTAAGTTCCATAGACCTTGGCCTTACACATAAATATATGATAGTGATCATATCACGGTGCACATGATAGAGATCATATGCGGGAACCATATCATTTCACTAATAAACATGTGATGTTTGATAGCATCTTATATTTCTTGTTTAGTACTTTATTATCATAATAAGATGATCCGTCATTTAAATATCAAGATAAGAATGTGTTCTTCCTTTAGTATGCACCGATTATGTTTTTGTCGCTCCAAGACATCACGTGATGATCGGGTGTTTGGAAGATCCCTCCTTTGTAAAGGAAAAGGATCCTTGTGATTGCAATGCTAGTCCCTGGATCATTGCTAGCACCCATAGTTTAAGATGAAGTACATAGAAACAAAGGTCATTTATTACATCCATTCCAGAGTTTAAACATAGTCTTTACAACTCAAGGCCACAGGCCTAATACAAGAGTTTGGAATAAATAAATAAACATAAGTCTTCATCTTCATGTGCCACAGTCAAACATGTTGAGTGTAGACTCATGACACCTAATCCTCATCAGAGTAACCTACAACATCACAAGTTACAGCCACAGTGGGTCAATACTTTGGAATAGTATTGGCAAGTGATACCTTACTAAATTTTTAAGTGGACTATATTACTATATGCATTTTGGCTAAGTGTAGTTTGGCTTGCTTTGCTCAAAATAGATTTTTCCTATTAGTTGAAAACACTAAGTTTTTCTTTTGTCAAAACCTTTCCCAAGAAACCATCAATAGACATTGAGGTCCTTCACCCTTGTTCACCCACAAGTTTACTTAGAAGTTGGAGTGATGAGATTCTTGATAGCTTCCATGTCTTGATGCTCAGGTTGTCCATTGCCATGGACTTGGCTAAGTACTTAGATTTTTCCATCTGCAGAGGTTGTGCACTTTCCCCACCAGACTTGGTTTCCCAAGACAGGACCTTTCAGAAGCCTTCCCTTAATCAAATGGACGCGTTCCAACCTATCATCCCACTACCACCAACTGTCCAAATGACTAAGTTCTAGCAACCTATGTGGTCCAGGCAGAGCCCATATTGCCAAGTGGCTACACTATAAGCTTCTCAACACTTGGCCTCTAAAATCCCTTTGTTCCTGGGTGGCATACCACAAGTGAGATACACAAGGTAAACCATATCCATGGGCCTTGTGTAACCACTCAACCAAAAACCACCAATCAAGTCCCTTTCCACCCAGGTGATTCATTGACTTAGTTGTTTTATTAAGAAAACATAAGTCCAAAGACTTAGAAATATTTTCATCATAGCATGTATATTTCACCAACCCTTGTTTGCTACTAGCTAGGCTAAGCATGGCATAGATAGTACTTAACTTAGAGAATTTCCTAGCACTTCTACAACTACTTAGGATTTCCCAACATGGCATTTGGCAAAAATAGTAACATGCAAGACTTAGCAAAAATATTTCTAATGCTTGTATAAAAGTATATAGGGATGGAAATATTCATGAAGTACCACTTGCCTTGGTAGTTGGGAGAGTAGCACTCTTCACAATCACAATCACTAGCACCAAAGTCTACACAAAGAATGGTAGCACAAAATTACACACAATTCATATACAAACAAAAATATATATGCATGCATGCAATAATGCTAAGTGATGATTTTTAAAACTCAACCAAGCAAGTGCATGATACTGAATCAAAACAAGTCAAAAAATTGCTAAACCAAGTTTATTTAGCACTAAAACAAATTCCTAAACAATTTCTATACTCAAAATAGTCCTAAACAAGTTTCTACAAATAAAATCATTTTAACAGAAACTAAACATTAAACACATTGCATAAATGGAAAGGGCTTGTTCTCCTGATTCCAACGGTATAAAATTTGTCAAATTCTAACGTGTGGATCAAAAGTTATAGCTATTTCAAAATTGGATCTAAATCTGATTCAAAACTGTTTTTTAAACTCAAACCCTAGCCACGCGTCTGTTTCCTATTGGCCCGTACCGGTTCAGAAGGATCGAGCTCTGCGAGCTGTAGGATTTAAGTCAGATCTGGTGGCTCAGATGCGCGCATAACTCTTCGCTTAAGTTCTAATTTCAGCCATAGGATCTACATCTAACGTTCCTGAACGCCTTGACCAAAGATGAGCGACGCTAGCGGCGGCGACTGGCGGCGGCGCGTCTGTCAGCGGCGGCGCTGGCGTTCTAGGTCGCGCGGGAGTGGGGGAAGAGGCTTACCAGAACCGCGGTGGTGTGCTGAAGCTCAACGTGGCGGTGGCTTGGAAAGGGGCGCACGGGGTCGTCGGAGATTCCTCGCCGGAGTTCGCGAATGCATCGGGTGCGGCTGCTGTCGACATTGGCGAGGTTCTGCGTCACGCTAAGTCAAAAGGAGGGCACCGTTAGATGCACAAGACGATGGGGGTCCTAGGCGTATCAGGCAGAGGGCAAGGGGCGACTGGTACTTACGGGGAGAGGTCGCCGGAGTTCGTGCAGAGAGCGGCGGCGCTCGGTCGAAGTCGTTGTCGAAGCTACAGACCATGCGAGAACAAACAGGGTGTGTCAGTAGATGCGCAAGGAGTTGCTGAGCTTGATAGCATGAGTCAGGGACAGAGGGGGACACGGTGCTCACCGGAATTCGTCGGCGCGGTCGTCGGAACAGCGGCGGCGTCGAGCGAGTTGCGAGCAGCCTGGGGGCGTGAAGGGGGAATTGGTTGAGGGGAAATGGTCGCGAGAGAGAGGGGATTAAGTAGCCAGAGGCTCGACAAGAAACGCCCAGTGATTCAATGCCATTTACCTCGCGGAATCAAAGCAGCAACGGGCAGCGGCGGAGTTCGTGCGCGGGATTTTGGGGAAGACGACGATGACGTGGACGGGGCCCGCTTGTCAGCGAAATAAGCAGAGAGGGAGTGGGGTCCGAGCGTCAGTGACCGCGTGGGTGCGTCTGCGCGTGCGAGAGAGAGAGAGGAGCCGGGTGGGCTAGTTGGGCTGCGTCTGTTGCTGGGCCAAATTCCTGGCGCCGGCCCTTTTCCAATTCTTTTCTCTTTTCTTTTTCTAAATTGATTTTCAGGAATGGTTTTCAAATGAATTCAAACTCCATTTGAATTCAAATCTATTTGGGATTTTTGCAGTGTGCAACAGTCTCAAATCTAGGTATAAAACCATGTGGTTACTTTGAAAAGGCTTGGTCTTTTTTGGAAAAACAAAATAACAGGGACATTACACTTATTTTGCAAATGTTTGGAAATGGTTTTTGAAACCATTTCTATTTTGTAAAATTTTGTTCAAACTCTACACTCAAGCCAAACAATATAGAAGCAACCAAACTTGGTTTTTAAAACACTAAGCTCTCAAGTGAGGATGGGCATCTGATTTAAGTTTGCTCACATAAAATGATAGCACTATGTGCTTCAGTTTTCTTGAAATGAGTTTGAAATTGATCTCAAATCTATATGCATGAATGAATGATATGCAATCTTTGAAATCATGATTTTAGGGATGTTAAAAATCTAACCCCCTTAAGGTGAATCTCGCCCTCGAGATTCGGATTGGCTAGCAAATTGGTGAGGGTGGTCTTTCCGAAGATCGTCTTCTCTTTCCCATGTTGCTTCCTCTTCGGAGTGATGATTCCACTGCACTTTGAAAAACTTGATAGTCTTAGTCCTTGTGACTCTTTCTGCAGTCTCAAGAATCTTGATGAGTTTCTGTTCATAGGTGAGATCACTTTCTAGTTGAACCTCCTCCAAAGGTATAGTATCCTTCAAAGAAGTTTCTTCCATTTCTGGGTGACATTTCTTAAGCTGACTCACATGAAACACATTATGGACAGCTGATAGAGATTCTGGCAATTCAATTTCATAGGCAACTTCTCCTTTGCGACTCAAAATCTTGAATGGCCCAACATATCTTGGTGCCAATTTTCCTTTGACTCCGAATCTGTTCACTCCACAAAGTGGTGACACTCTAAGATAGGCTCTATCACCCACTTCGTAGGTGACTTCTCTACGCTTAGGATGTGCGTAGCTTTTCTGTCGGGACTGTGCTATCTTCAACCTGTCCTTAACCAATTTGACCTTCTCTTCGGCTTCTTTGATCGGATGTGGTCCGAATAAACTTCTTTCTCCCACACCATTCCATAACAATGGGGTGGTACACTTTCTTCCGTAGAGAAACTCAAACGGTGCCATCTCAATGCTGGCTTGATAGCTGTTGTTATAAGAAAATTCTGTAAAGGGACTTTCATCCCAACTTGCTCCATAGTCTAGGGCACATGCCCTCAACATGTCTTCAAGAATTTGATTAGTTCTTTCTGTTTGTCCATCGGTTTGAGGATGAAAAGCAGTAATGAATTCCAACCTCATTCCCAATGACTCATGTAGCTGTCTCCAAAAATGGGAAGTGAATTGAGTTCCCCTATCAGACACAATACTTTTGGGCACTCCATGTAGACATACAATTCTACTCATGTAGATTTTGGCTAACTTAGCACTCGTATAGGTTGTCTGTACGGGTATGAAATGAGCCACTTTAGTTAGGCGATCCACTACTACCCATATGGAATCATATCCTGACCTAGTCCTTGGTAATCCGGTAATGAAATCCATACCAATTTTGTCCCACTTCCAATCAGGAATAGGTAGTGGTTGAAGCAAACCTGCTGGTTTCTGATGCTCCGCTTTCACTCTACTACACACATCACACAAGGCAATATGTTCGGCGATGTCTCTCTTGAGATTATTCCACCAAAATCTTTCTTTCATGTCTATGTACATTTTGGTGTTACCCGGGTGAATAGAATACGGAGAGTTGTGTGCTTCTTGCAAAATTAGTTTCCGCAATTTCGGGTCTTGTGGAACGCAAATACGTTTCTCATGCCATAAAGTACCCTGTTCATCTTCATGGAACCCTTTGGCTTTTCCTTGGCCAATCTTTTCCTTAATATCTTCGATTTCTTTATCAATCTTCTGGGCTTCTTTGATCTTGTCCAACAAAGTGGGTTGAACATCCAAAGACATGAGATGTCCTTCAGGCACAATCTCCAATCTGAGTTTTCTGAATTGGGTACACAAATCATCTGGCAATTCTCCTTTGGTAAGGCCATTCACAAATACCTTATGACTTAGAGCATCTGCTACAACATTTGCTTTACCGGGGTGGTATTGCAAACTTAAGTCATAGTCCTTGATAAGCTCTAACCATCTTCTTTGCCTCATATTGATTTCCTTCTAGGTGAAGATATACTTCAAACTCTTGTGATCAGTGAACACTTCACAACGCTTTCCCAAAAGGTAGTGTCTCCATGTTTTGAGTGCATGGACGACAGAGGCTAACTCTAAATCATGAGTAGGATAGTTCACTTCATGAGTTTTGAGTTGTCTCGAGGTATAAGCTACAACTTTACCGTCTTGCATAAGTACTGCACCCAACCCTTGATGAGATGCATCACAATATACTTGGAAATCCTTTTCCAAATCTGGCAGACATAAAACTGGTGCTGTCACAAGTCTCTTCTTCAACTCCTGAAAGCTGAGTTCACAACCTTCAGACCAAGCAAATTTCTTGTCTTTCTTTAAAAATTCAGTCATGGGCTTAGCTACCTTAGAGAAATTCTCAATGAACCTTCTGTAGTAACCTGCTAAGCCAAGGAAACTACGAACTTCTTTCACGGACTTGGGAGATTCCCATTCAGTCACAGCTGAAACCTTAGCAGGATCAACTGCTACACCATCCTTTGTCATAACATGGCCAAGAAAACCAACTTCCTCCAACCAGAACTCACATTTGCTGAATTTGGCATAAAGTTTATGCTCTCTTAACTTCTCAAGTATCAAACGCAAATGTCCTTCATGCTCTTCTTTGCTCTTGGAGTAGACTAAGATGTCATCGATGAAAACGACAACGAACTTGTCGAGGAATTCCATGAACACTTTGTTCATCATGTTCATGAAGTATGCTGGAGCATTAGTCAAACCAAAAGGCATTACGGTATACTCATAAAATCCATACCTTGTGGTGAATGCTGTTTTAGGTATGTCTTGTTCTCTTATCTTGAGTTGAAAATAGCCTGACCGGAGATCAATCTTTGAGAACACACATGCTCCTTCTAGCTGATCAAACAAGTCATTGATTCTAGGCAAATGATATTTGTTCTTGATAGTTACCTCGTTGAGTGAACGGTAATCTATGCATAACCTTTGACTTCTATCTTTCTTCTCTACGAACAAAACTGGGGCTCCCCAAGATGAAGAACTTGGTTGAATAAATCCTTTCTGCAACTGTTCTCCAAGTTGCTTCTTGAGCTCTTTCAGTTCATCGACTGACATTTTATACGGTCTCTTTGCTATTGGTCCAGACCCTGGTACCAAATCTATCAGAAATTCTACATCTCTATCTGGTGGCATTCCCTGCAGTTCTTCCGGAAACACATCCGGATATTCACTCACAATTGGCACACTGTCCATGCTAACCCCCTTAAGAGAATTAAGCATACTCCTTTTTGCTTCAAAGCTGGTCTTGAATCTGATCCTTTTATTTTCTGGAGTTGTGAGTGAGACGGTATGGCTGGCACAATCTATCACTCCTTTGTACTTGGTCATCTAGTCCATTCCCAGAATGACATCCAATCCTTGGGAGTTTAGTATTATCAAGTTAACAGGAAACTTATACTTCCCAAATTCTATGACTAGATCATGACATCCTGAATTCACTATCATTTCTCCACCAGGAGAACTTACTTTTATAGGACACCCAATAGTTTCTACCGGTAGTTCATTTCTTTCAACAAATGCTCTTGATATGAATGAATGAGATGCACCAGTATCAAAGAGTACAAATGCTGGAATAGAATTGAGTCTGAACTTACCAAAGCAAGATCGTGCTCCTCATAGACCTCCTCCACATTGATGTGGTTCACCTGTCCTTTCTGGAAAGGATTGGGCTTGACAGGTCCTTCAACTTTCTTTTCAGGGCACTCATTTGCATAATGCCCCATCTTCTTGCATTTGAAGCATTCAACCTGACTGATGTCTCTCTTAACAGGCTGACTTCCACTTCCATTACCACCATGGTGGCTCTTATTTCCACTCTTGTGGTTCTTGTACTTGTCATTGTCATGACTGCGATGATGCTTGTTGTCATGACGGTTGTGGTTGTGGTGCTTGTTGAATTTCCCATCCTTGTGGGATCCTGAGCTTCCGCTGTCATCATAGTGAGATCGTTTGTGAGACGATCCCGAGCTGTGCTTGTCGGAGTGCTTTCTCTTTCTACTCTCCACTTGCTTTATTTTGTTCTCCAAAATAGCAGCCTTGTCACAGAGCGACTGATAAGTGGGAACATATGCCACAGCCAATTGCAGATTCAGCTCATCATTCAAGCCTTCCAGAAATTTTTCCTTTCTCTTGGCATCGGTGTCCACTTCATCCGGTGCATAACGCGCCAGATTATTGAACTCCTCAATGTACCCAGCCACGCTGTGGTGGCGCTGCTTCAGATTGTGGAACTCTTTCTTTTTCAGGCTCATTATTCCTGATGAGATATGAGCAGTGCGAAAGCCATCCTCAAAGATAGCCCATGTCACTTCCTCTATAGGAGTGGTGATCTGGAAGTTGTCCCACCAAGTGGCGGCTGGCCCTTCCAGCAGATGTCTTTGCAAATCGACCTTTTCAAAGATCCGCAAAATTTACGGTTACTAAGTCCTTATTTATAGAACGTAGCCAATCATTGGCCACCATGGGATCAGTCGTCCCTGAGAACTTAGCTGGCCTCAATCTCAGAAATCTGGTAAGCATATCAAAGCCCGGAGGGTTGTTGTTGTTGTTATTGTTGTTGTTGTTGTTGGGGTTGGGGTTTGCACGACGGGGAGGCATCTGTGGTTTGTTCAAATAGAGATAAGAATGAGATACCCATAGATGCTTTCATGCACATTACATCACATAAGCAATCACAAGCATGCAACAAAGAGATAAAAGTTCAACAACAAGATAACAAGTTCACAAAGTAAAACACACAAGTAGCAAGCCATCCACATGTCGGATGGTCCAATAACAAGTTCTCAAATAACAAGTACGATAATAAAAGATAAACGAGTAGTCAAGTCTACTCATCAGCATCAATCTCCTCCTCGACAAAGGTAAGACCTGCGTTCTCCATCGCGGTCTTGTTCTCCTCAATGGTAGTGGTCAAGGACTCTATCTTGGCCTTGAGAGCCCTCTTCTGGGAATGAAGCCACTCTATCACCGTCTGCTGCTGCTCTAGCTCGAAGTCCTTGGATGCAGTTCTTCAGTCATGTCCCGGATCTTCTTGTTCCTATCCTGGACACGCTTCTCCTGACTCTTGAACTTCCTGTCCTGGGTCTCGAACTTCGCCTCCATTTCCTTGACTATCTCGTCCTGCTGTGAAGAGCTTGTCCTTCTCGCTAGCTGCACACTGAGCTTCGTCATTACTGAGCATGACATTGGTCTTGTCCGTGTCCACGTGCCTAATGAGAGACTCTAAGTCCTGGAGATACAGACATATCGGCTCTGCTGCGTCCCTCGAGTCGTCCTCGAAGTCGATGGACTCTCCATCCTCATCACGTCTTCCGAAGACGTGGAAGTGGGTGCCTCTAACCTGTCGGGAGTGTCGACCTAGCAGACGTCCTATCAGGTCCTGCATAACTACCTCCATGCCTCTCTCCCTGTCATCGTGCATAAGCTTGAAGACGATGGCCTCCGTAGTAGGCTCTGGCGTCAGGGCTGGTTCACCTTGAAGCCCTGCAGGTCCTTCCTCTCGAACTTGGTGAGTGGATGCACCATGATGGTGGGAAGAGGGAGATTGAGCAAAGTGGTAAGCTCAACGATACGAGGACCAAAGCGGGTAACCTGGAACTCCTCAACAGTGCTGATGGTAATAGGCATCTATTTATAAGATAGAAAAGTTAGAACAACACAATTCAAGATAAAACAAAAGACAAAACACACATACATATCCTTGGGAAGCAAAACACACAAGTCATGCATACATGAAACCATTACAATAACCAAGGTTCAATCTTATTTTAAGGCATCATTTTGGAAAATAGGGTGATAGGTGGTGGTCCAACTAACGAAGTACGTTTACAATCCTATCTCATTGGATCTGTTGGCTAACACAATGTTCCTAGAAGCAATCACCTTATCTTGCTCACATGATTCCATCACTAAGTCTATAATATCTCCTCTTAAGGTTTGGTTGGTAGCTTCCAACTCTTGGGTATGTTCCTTCTCTTTCATCAAGTCTTTTTGGAGGTTGAGCATTCTGCACTTGACTCTAGCACTAAGTTCTTTAATAGTCCTCCAAGCTGCTTCTCTTGCTGACTCAAAGAATGTGGTGTGCACCACAGTGTTGGTGTACATGCAGAATCCTGTTTCTTTGTGGTTGTCTTCCTTGTTTTTGTACAAGTGAAGTTGCACCCACCAGTACTCAACTCCTTCATCCATCACTGGAAAGCCTTTGTACATAGCTGCACCATGTATTTCCATTGCCACCATGAGGTCCTTGAGAATTTTGGGGAACTCTGTCTCACACTCCAAGGTCATGGTCATGAGTGGTCCTTTCCTTACGGCTTCGTTGATGGAGTTCATCTACAAATAGAGATGAGAAAGAGAAGATTAGAAAAGTTTACGAGAAGAATAGACAAGTGTAGAAGTAGTTGAAATTTTTTCCTTAGTGGTTTCCAATCCTAGGGTCATAATCCTACAGGCAACACAGTGCTCTGATACCATCTGTAAGATCCCTCCTTTGTAAAGGAAAAGGATCCCTGTGATTGCAATGCTAGTCCCTGGATCATTGCTAGCATCCACAGTTTAAGATGAAGTACACAGAAACAAAGGTCATTTATTACATCCATTCCAGAGTTTAAACATAGTCTTTACAACTCAAGGCCACAGGCCTAATACAAGAGTTTGGAATAAATAAATAAACATAAGTCTTCATCTTCATGTGCCACAGGCAAACATGTTGAGTGTAGACTCATGACACCTAATCCTCATCAGAGTAACCTACAACATCACAAGTTACAGCCACAGTGGGTCAATACTTTGGAATAGTATTGGCAAGTGATACCTTACTAAATTTTTAAGTGGACTATATTACTATATGCATTTTGGCTAAGTGTAGTTTGGCTTGCTTTGCTCAAAATAGATTTTCCCTATTAGTTGAAAACACTAAGTTTTTCTTTTGTCAAAACCTTTTCCCAAGAAACCATCAATAGACATTGAGGTCCTTCACCCTTGTTCACCCACAAGTTTACTTAGAAGTTGGAGTGATGAGATTCTTGATAGCTTCCATGTCTTGATGCTCAGGTTGTCCATTGCCATGGACTTGGCTAAGTACTTAGATTTTTCCATCTGCAGAGGTTGTGCACTTTCCCCACCAGACTTGGTTTCCCAAGACAGGACCTTTCAGAAGCCTTCCCTTAATCAAATGGACGCGTTCCAACCTATCATCCCACTACCACCAACTGTCCAAATGACTAAGTTCTAGCAACCTATGTGGTCCAGGCAGAGCCCATATTGCCAAGTGGCTACACTATAAGCTTCTCAACACTTGGCCTCTAAAATCCCTTTGTTCCTGGGTGGCATACCACAAGTGAGATACACAAGGTAAACCATATCCATGGGCCTTGTGTAACCACTCAACCAAAAACCACCAATCAAGTCCCTTTCCACCCAGGTGATTCATTGACTTAGTTGTTTTATTAAGAAAACATAAGTCCAAAGACTTAGAAATATTTTCATCATAGCATGTATATTTCACCAACCCTTGTTTGCTACTAGCTAGGCTAAGCATGGAATAGATAGTACTTAACTTAGAGAATTTCCTAGCACTTCTACAACTACTTAGGATTTCCCAACATGGCATTTGGCAAAAATAGTAACATGCAAGACTTAGCAAAAATATTTATAATGCTTGTATAAAAGTATATAGGGATGGAAATATTCATGAAGTACCACTTGCCTTGGTAGTTGGGAGAGTAGCACTCTTCACAATCACAATCACTAGCACCAAAGTCTACACAAAGAATGGTAGCACAAAATTACACACAATTCATATACAAACAAACAAAAATATATATGCATGCATGCAATAATGCTAAGTGATGATTTTTAAAACTCAACCAAGCAAGTGCATGATACTGAATCAAAACAAGTCAAAAACTTGCTAAACCAAGTTTATTTAGCACTAAAACAAATTCCTAAACAATTTCTATACTCAAAATAGTCCTAAACAAGTTTCTACAGATAAAATCATTTTAACAGAAACTAAACATTAAACACATTGCATAAATGGAAAGGGCTTGTTCTCCTGATTCCAACGGTATAAAATTTGTCAAATTATAACGTGTGGATCAAAAGTTATAGCTATTTCAAAATTGGATCTAAATCTGATTCAAATCTGTTTTTTAAACTCAAACCCTAGCCACGCGTCTGTTTCCTATTGGCCCGTACCGGTTCAGACGGATTGAGCTCTGCGAGCCATAGGATTTAAGTCAGATCTGGTGGCTCAGATGCGCGCATACCTCTTCGCTTAAGTTCTAATTTCAGCCGTAGGATCTACATCTAACGTTCCTGAACGCCTTGACCAAAGATGAGCGGCGCTAAGCGGGCGGCGGCCAGCGTCTGTCGTGAGGCGCGGTGTTAGGGTCATGTGGAGTGGGGAAGAGGCTTAAGAACGGTGGTGTGCTGAAGCTCAACGTGGCGGTGGCTTGGAAAGGCACACGGGTCGTCGAGATTCCTCACCGGAGTTCGCGAATGCGTCGCGGTGCGGCTAGCAACGCGTTAGGTGTTCGCGCTAAGTCAAAAGGAGGGCACCGTTAGATGCGCAAGACGATGGGGTCCTAGGCGATCAAAGAGGGCAAGGCGGCTGGTACTTACGGGAGAGGTCGCCGGAGTTCGTGCAGAGCGGCGGCCTTTCAAGTCGTTCGTTGCGAATGCACTATGCGAGAACAAACAGGGTGTGTCAGTAGATGCGCAAGGAGTTGTTGAGCTTGATAGCATGAGTCAGGGACAGAGGGGGACACGGTGCTCACCGGAATTCGTCGGCGCGGTCGTCGGAACAGCGGCGGCGTCGAGCGAGTTGCGAGCAGCCTGGGGGCGTGAAGGGGGAATTGGTTGAGGGGAAATGGTCGCGAGAGAGAGGGGATTAAGTAGCCAGAGGCTCGACAAGAAACGCCCAGTGATTCAATGCCATTTACCTCGCGGAATCAAAGCAGCAACAGGCAGCGGCGGAGTTCGTGCGCGGGATTTTGGGGAAGACGACGATGAAGTGGACGGGGCCCGCTTGTCAGCGAAATAAGCAGAGAGGGAGTGGGGTCCGAGCGTCAGTGACCGCGTGGGTGCGTCTGCGCGTGCGAGAGAGAGAGAGGAGCCGGGTGAGCTAGTTGGGTTGCGTCTGTTGCTGGGCCAAATTCCTGGCGCCGGCCCTTTTCCAATTCTTTTCTCTTTTCTTTTTCTAAATTGATTTTCAGGAATGGTTTTCAAATGAATTGAATCTCCATTTGAATTCAAATCTATTTGGGATTTTTGCAGTGTGCAACAGTCTCTAGGTATAAAACCATGTGGTTACTTTGAAAAGGCTTGGTCATTTTTGGAAAAACAAAATAACAGGGACATTACACTTATTTTGCAAATGTTTGGAAATGGTTTTTGAAACCATTTCTATTTTGTAAAATTTTGTTCAAACTCTACACTCAAGCCAAACATTATAGAAGCAACCAAACTTGGTTTTTAAAACACTAAGCTCTCAAGTGAGGATGGGCATCTGATTTAAGTTTGCTCACATAAAATGATAGCACTATGTGCTTCAGTTTTCTTGAAATGAGTTTGAAATTGATCTCAAATCTATATGCATGAATGAATGATATGAAATCTTTGAAATCATGATTTTAGGGATGTTACAGTGTTCTTGGATCCACGGCCATATTTCAGGTGTAAGACAGTTACACACGCGGATACTAAGGTTCTAACTTGGAGAGCCTAGCATGTACAGACATGGCCTCGGAACACGGACTGAAAGGTTAAGCATGAGTCATATAGTATATATGATGCCCATTGATGCTCGCCTTTGAAGCTACACCGACTCACGTGATGATCGGACTTGGTGTAGTGGATTTGGTTCATGTAATCACCAAAAAGGCACGAGGGATGTCGTTTTTGAGTGGGAGTTCATTCGTAATGTGGATTAGTTGAACTCAATCTATCATAAACTTAGTCTAAACTTTACAAATTCTGTTGTAGATGGCACCACCTGCTTTTAATTTCAATGTGTTCATGGAGAAAGAGAAACTTGCAACGAACGGTAGCAACTTTACCGAATGGGCCATGAATTTGAGTATTCTCCTCTCTGCTGCACAAAAGAAATATGTGCTAGAAGCGCCTCTAGACCCCCCACCTTTTGATGATGCCCCTGACGAGGAGAAGAATGTCTATCAGACTCGTCAGGAGGACCACAACTTAGTTCATTGCGGCATATTGTATGGGCTAGAGCCAGAACTTTGAAAGCGTTTCGAAAACGGCAATGCATTTGATACAATGGGTGAGTTGAAAATGATTTTTGACACACATGCTGTTGTAGAGAGCTACAATGCTTCAGAAAAGTTCTTTAGCTGCATGATGGAAGAGCACAACTCCATAAGTGAGCATGTGCTCAAGATGTTGGGTTACGCCGATAAGCTTGTGTCCTTGGGAATAACGATTCCCATTTACTTAGGCATCCATCATGTTCTACAGTCTCTGCCACCTAGATATAAGATCTTCGTGATGAACTATAATATGCAAGGCATGAAGAAGTCCCTCCCCGAGCTTCTGTCAATGCTTAAAACTTCATAAGTGGAGATCAAAAAGGAACATCAAGTGTTGATGATCAATAAGAACACTGGTTTCAAGAAAGATAAGAAGGAAAAACGGAAGGGAAGTAAGGGCGGCAAGCCGGTTGCCGTGCCTGAAAAGAAACCCCGAGTTGGACCTAAGTCTGATACCGAGTGCTACTATTGTAAGGGGACTGGCCACTGGAAGTGCAACTGCCCCAAGTATTTGGCAGAAGAAAGCCGGCAAGGCAAACAAAGTTATATATGATATACATGTTATTGATGTGTACTTGACTAGTGCTCGCAGTAGAACCTGGGTATTTGATACCGGTTCAGTTGCTAATATTTGTAACTCGAATCAGGGGCTGCGGAACAAGCGACCTCTAGCAAGGGGTGAGGTCAAGATGTGTGTTGGCAATGGATCAAGCGTTGATGTGATCGCCGTCAGAACGCTACCTCTCCACTTTCCCTCGGGATTAGTAACAAACTTGAATAATTGTTATCTAGTGCCAGCACTGAGCATGAACATTGTATCTGGATCGTGTTTGATGTGAAGTGGTTATTTATTTAAATATGAGAACAATGGTTGTTCTATTTATATGAATGAAATCTTTTATGGTCATGCACCGATGATGAATGGTTTATTTCTATTGGATCTCGACAATAATGTTACACATATTCATAATTTTGATGCTAAAAGGATTAAACTAAATGATGATATATCTGCATATATGTGGCACTGCCGTCTAGGTCATATTGGCGTTAAACGCATGAAGAAGCTCCATTCGGGTGGACTTTTGGAATCACTTGATTTTGAATCATTTGATACATGTGATCCATGCCTTATGGGCAAGATGACTAGAATGCCGTGTTCCGGTTCAATGGAACGGGCGACAGATTTATTGGTAATCATACATTCTGATGTATGTGGTCCAATGATGTGTCGGCGCGAGGTGGATATCGTTATTTTGTTACTTTCACGGATGATTTGAGTAGATACGGGTATATCTACTTGATGATACACAAGTCTGAAACCTTTGAAAAGTTCAAGGAATTTTAGAATGAAGTGGAAAATCATCGTAATAGAAAGATCAAATTTCTACGGTCCGACCGTGGAGGTGAGTATTTAAGTTACGAGTTTAGCACTCACATGAAAGAGTGTGGAATTGTTTCACAACTCACACCTGCCAGAACACCACAGCGAAATGGTGTGTCGGAACGTCGTAATCGTACTTTATTGGATATGGTTCGGTCTATGATGTCTCTGACGGACTTGCCGTTGTCATTTTGGGGTTATGCACTAGAAACTGCTGCATTCACTTTAAATCGGGAACCATCTAAATCCATTGAAAAGACACCGTATGAATTATGGTTTGGAAACAGACCTAAGCTATCATTTCTTAAAGTTTGGGGATGCGATGTTTATGTGAAGAAACTTCAACCGGATAAACTCGAACCCAAAGCAGAAAAATGTGTCTTCATAGGATACCCTAAGGAAACTATTGGGTATTCCTTCTATCATAGATTCGAGGGCAAGGTTTTTGTTGCCAAGAATGGATCCTTTCTAGAGAAAGAGTTTCTCACGAAAGGTGTGAGTAGTCGGAAGGTAGAACTCGAAGAGGTTATTGAACCATCTCTTCAAAGTATGGCGAGTAGCGCAGCTCCAGAAGTCGTTCCGGAGTTGGCTTCACCGGTTGAAGAAGGAACTAATGATAATGATCATGAAACTCCAAAAGAGAATACTACCGAACCTCGTAGGTCTAGTAGGACGCGTGCAGCTCCCGAGCTGTACGGAAATCCTGTCATGAATTTCATGGTTGATGAAAATTATGACCCTGCGATGTATGAAGAAGCGATGATGAGCCCGGATTCCAACAAATGGTTAGAAGCCATGAAATCCGAGATGGAATCCATGTATGAAAATCAAGTTTGGAACTTGGTGGACTTACCTCACGACCGAAAGGCCGTGGAGAATAAATGGATTTTCAAAAAGAAAACTGATGCTGATGGTAATGTGACCGTCTATAAAGCTCGACTTGTCGCAAAGGGGTTTTGACAAATTCAAGGAGTTGAATACGATGAGACATTCTCTCTCGTAGCGATGCTAAAATCAGTTAGGATTATGTTAGCAATTGCTGCATATTTCGATTATGAGATATGGCAGATGGATGTCAAAACCGCGTTTCTCAATGGTAATATTGAAGAAGAGTTTATATGATACAACCAAAGGGTTTTGTCGATCCTAAGGATGCTAACAAGGTGTGCAAGCTTCAGCGATCCATCTATGGATTGAAGCAAGCATCACGAAGTTGGAATCTCCGCTTTGATGATGTGATCAAAGAGTTTGGATTTGTCCAAACTTATGGAGAAGCTTGTATTTACAAGAAAGTGAGTGGTAGAAATGTGGCATTTCTGATACTATATGTGGATGACATATTATTGATTGGAAATGATATAGATCTTTTAAACAGTGTTAAAAGTTATCTAAACAACAAATTTTCAATGAAGGACCTAGGTGAAGCGTCATACATATTAGGCATAAAGATCTATAGAGATAGATCTAGGCACCTAATAGGGCTATCTCAAAGTACATACCTTGATAAGATTTTAAAGAAGTTTAAAATGGACGAAAGTAAGAAGGGGTTCTTACCTATGTCACAAGGCACGACATTGAGTAAGACTCAAAGTCCGGCTATGGCAGAAGAAAGAGAGAAAATGGGCAAAGTCCCCTATGCTTCAGCCATAGGCTCTATAATGTACACCATGCTATGTACAAGACCGGATGTGGCACATGCTATTAGTTTGACTACTAGGTACCAATCAGATCCAGGTTCGGAACACTGGAAAGTGGTCAAGAATATCCTTAAGTAAATGCGAAGAACTAAGGATATGTTTCTTGTATACGGAGGTGAAGAAGAGCTCGTCGCTAAGTGTTATGTGTACGCTAGCTTTGACACCGATCCGGATGACTCTAAGTATCAATCCGGATACGTGTTTATCATGAATGGCGGAGCGGTTAGTTGGAGGAGATCCAAACAACATGTGGTGGTGGGATCAACAACGGAGGCCGAATTTGTTGCTGCTTCGGAAGCGGCTCAGGAAGCAGTTTGGATGAAGGAGTTCATATCCGAACTAGGTGTGGTTGCAAACGCGCTGGACCCAATGGTGATCTATTGTGACAACAATGGTGTCATTGCCAATGCCAAAGAACCAAGGTCTCACAAGCATTCCAAGCATTTCACTCCATCTGTGAACATGTCAAGGATGGAGATATAAAGATTTGTAAAGTACATATGGATCTCAATGTAGCAGATCCGTTGACTAAAAATCTCCCTAGATGACATGGATATGCCCTACGGGTACCCGATGTTAGCATACTTGGTCCAGCCCGACGGAAGGCCCACTGACACTGCCAGGTCCAGATTTACCAAGACGCTTTGCCGCACGAAGCACATATGGACACGGACTCCAAAGCGCACAAGACAAGGATACCTCAAGACTAGAGTTTGAATACAACTTGTAACCTACTCGTATTGGCACCCGAGACCTAGCCTCCCCATATATAAAGGCTAGGAGGGTCCAACGAGGAAGACAGATTATGACCCCCCGATAGACTAGACCACAATAGATCTTCAGATCTAACTCGACTCATACTTTCGCACACGCATCCACGCCAGATCGAATCACAAGACTCAGAACCTTCGGTTCCGCCGTAATCAAAGAGCAAACAAGCAGGAGTAGGATTTTCCCTCTGGGGGCCTGAACCTGGGTAAATCTCGTGTCCCCTGGTTGCTTGTCTGTTAACCGTGCCACGATCTCCAGCATCCCCATCTTCTCCAAAACCCAAGTCCATAACAATGGGCATTGACGAGATTAAACCTCGTCAATTGGCGCCGTCCATGGGAACTGGGAGATTAAACCTCGTCAATTGGCGCCGTCTGTGGGAAGAGATTAAACCTCGTCAATTGGCGCCATCTGTGGGGATTGGGGGCTCCATCCGCTCTGGTGACCCACTATGGCCTTCGGCTGCGGTGACCTTTGCATCTTCGGATCGTCGAATTCGACGCGATCTTTGATTGCGGCAATTGGCCTTCGGCTTCAGCGACCACGACTCGGGGGCTCCCTCGACATCGGCGACCCAATGCGGTTTTGGCTGTGGTGACCCGCTGCATCCTTCGGATGTGGCGACCTGATACGGTCTTCGACCGCGACAATCTTCGGATGCGGAATTCGCTGCCGCCATCGACCCCAGGAACCCGTCGCTGCCATGACAGTGGTCCGCCGCGTCGACTACGTCCGCCGTGTGTGACTCTACGCTGTCGACCATTCACGACAACTACCAATAAAGCTAAGTTTCCCTCTACTCAGAGCTGATTTCCTTTTTTAACTCGCACTCGAAACACTCGGGGGCTACGCCCTCTTCGAGTAACCTAATGTGCCATCGGCTCCACGCACTCGAGCACCTCAAACGCGACAGCCTGAGTAGCTGATTCTGCCTGACCGTTGAATCCTTGAACTCCGAGTGCCTCGGCAAGATACTGAGACTAAGGGTAATCAGGCTAACGAAAAGGCCTAGCATACAGTGCAAAAGTGTCGACTCGATCGGCACCAGAATCTTACTATACAAGCCGACAGGAAAATATTCTTTACAAGATACAAGTACTTCACAATTCTTTATGTTTTCTGCAGCTTACAAGGACATCGACCGCGTCGAGCTATTCTATTAGGTCCTCCAACAGGAGTCGACAAAAGAGCTGGCTACGCCATACAATCAAGACCCGAGTCGAGTCCCTCCTTGGATGGTTGCATCGCTTGATGCTACGAAGACACGACATTGGTCGCTCACCCGACAGAAGCAACGGTGTTGACTTCATCCGCAACGTCGAGTCCTTCCGGCTAAACGCCGCACGACTCCGCCACGTCAACTCCGACTGCATCATCGATTCTTGGCTCCTTATGCATGAGACGCTGACTCGATGCACTTCCGGGTCAGTGATTTGTCCTCGCATGAGTCTCCACTCGAGTCTGCGACTCGACTAGACACTCGGGGGCTACTCCTATCAGGAGCGCTGGTCGCGCACCCGATGTACTTCCGGGTCAGCGGTACGCCCGCGAGATTGTCCACTACGTCTACAAGATACAAGACTCGAGTCTCGCCTCAGCCCACGACTCCGCCAGACACTCGGAGGCTACTCCAAACTAGAGCGATGGTCGGCACACACAAGATCTTGAGTCCCACCGAGTCTCACGACTCCACTACGGACTCGGGGCTACTCCATAGGGAGGATTGATTCAAGCATCCGAAAAAAAATTGTGTCCTACGGACTGAAGCAAACAACGGCTGAATTAAAGTCTCTCACGACTCGAGCAGGACACTGGGCTACTCCATAGGGAGCGCTGTCGCGCACCCTATAGTCCATTGTGTTGACTACGTCCATGATGTCGATTCCTTTACAACAGCCGAACAAATTCAGTGACCGATGAACTTCGGGTGAAGTGCTTCACTTTTCGACACAACTTTCGACTCCGACATCCAAATACAAGGTTCAAGACAACTAAGTCTCCACCCGAATCTATGTTTCGGATGGACACTTGGGGGCTACTGACATGGATATGCCCTACGGGTACCCGATGTTAGCATACTTGGTCCATCCCGACGGAAGGCCCACTCGATGACCTGCCAGGGTCCAGGACGACCAAGACGTTTCGGCTGCACGAAGCACATATGGACACGAACTCCAAAGCGCACAAGACAAGGATACCTCAAGACTAGAGTTTGAATACAACTTGTAACCTACTCAGTATGGCTTTGAGACCTAGCCTCCCCATATATAAAGGCTAGGAGGGTCCAACGAGGAAGACAGATTATGACCCCCCGATAGACTAGACCACAATAGATCTTCAGATCTAACTCGACTCATACTTTCGCACACGCATCCACGCCAGATCGAATCAAGACCTCAGAACCTTCGGTTCACCGTAATCAAAGAGCGGACAAGCAGAGTAGGGTTTTCCCTCCGGGGCTGAACCTAGGTAAATCGTGTCCCAGTTGCTTGTCTGTTAACCGTGCCACGATCTCCAGCATCCCCATCTTCTCCAAAACCCAAGTCCATAACAATGGGCATTGACGAGATTAAACCTCGTCACTAGAGCAAAACATGATCTACACCAGAACTCCATGGGTGTTAGATACATCACTATGTAACTAGATTATTGTCTCTAGTGCAAGTGGGAGACTGAAAGGAATATGCCCTGAGAGGCAATAATAAAGTGTTTATTATGTGTATTCCAAGTATATGATAGATGTTTATTTTGCATGCTATAATTGTATTAATAATGAAACGTTAATACATGTGTGTTTAATAAAAAAACAGAAAGTTCCTAGTTATGTGTAGCATCCCCCGGGGTTAGGGTTAAACTAACCTCAGATCATCGTCTAAGATAGGTCCAACTCGCAAACACGGAGGATCACAGTACGATTCGGTATCATTACAGAACACGGGGATTCAACAACATAAGTTTAAACTCTTAACAGATAAGATATTAGAGTTATTACAAACCAGAGGGCATAGACCCAACATTACACCACACAGCGAAAGCAAATTATGTTGTTCTACACAACAACTTAGCAAAGGTCCTAAAAGGCCATAAGCAAAAGCGACGTCCATCCCATAGTCCTCAGGCTGCTACCTAGGACCCCCAACTACTTGTCGATATCAACGTAGAAGCCACCTTCAGTTGCAACCAGATCCTCTGTAGAAAAACATCAATGGTGCAAGGCTGAGTACGAGAATGTACTCCGCAAGACTTAGATAACCTAGTATGTACATGCTCTGGCTAGAAAGGCTTTCTCTGGATTTTCTTTTGCGGAAAGCAATCTTTATTTGTAAACAAGAGAGACAAGAGGCCCGTCTACTCAGAATCTTTTAAAAGGGATAAGATAGCGACTTCCTCATCTTGTTCATCACATCTCGGTAACCACCAGCTTCAGCAGAACCTCCTATCTAGGATCACCCCCTCGTCCCAGAGGAAGCATCCTTAAGCACACGTGGATCAACAAGTTTTATAGTGATTAAAGTTATCTATGATCTTAGAATCTGGTCACCAAGCGTTCATAACCGTGAACATGGCTTTTCTAAAAGATCAATACCCTGCAGGGGTGTACAACTTTACCCACACATACCAACCGACTCTTAATGCCAAATATTATTAGCCCTCTTCCTTGGAGGGCCGGCAGAGGGTGGTTGACCACGACATTTACCTTGCTTTCGCCGAGACCATGAGTCACGCAATAAGTATGGTTCCGCCATAACGGGTCAAATCCCGAAGACGGTACTTAAAGATGTGAGGAGAGGTTGGCTTACCAGGGGCGCTATCTACCCCAAGCAACCTGGTCCATGCTTCCTACCTGTTATGATGCACCTCAATCACCTCCTCTTTCGAAAACGTTTTCAATGCGTATGCCAAATGGAAATCCCGAACTATGTGACTCATGGAATCTACTAGGCAAGTTAGTCAATAGAGGGGTTCCCAAGCCCCGTGTGGTTGTACGCTCATCTCGGTTCCAAAGGCAAGAACTCAGTTCCTAGTTGTGGCGAGTATGGAACTACAAATACCACACCCAACGTGGCCTCCCATACAAGCCTTAGCATATTTAGTTAACTCCTTTGATGGTGTCACCATCTCCTACCTCACTACCTTCCTTGGTACCTCTGACTCATACTTTGGATAGATCAGACGTTGTTACTATGCATGGCTAAGCTGTCGGTCTCAGAAGCTCTAGCAACGCTCAGATGCCAGACCTAGGTATGCTAGGAGTAATGGATCAGGAGTATAAGGCTACAAAGGGAAACCGTGCAGCAGATAGGTAACACTAGCTACTGACAAAAGACCACATTGGAATCGTGTGCATCATAGCGAGAAAGTAATATACTTTATAAAACATAGGTTCAGAATGAGAGGCTACGCTTGCCTTGTCCATCAGTAGACAGGTATGGATCTTCGGTGTCGTTGACTTTAGCTTCGGGTTCGGATCCTATCGTGAAGAACCAATACCGGAAAGAAAGGCAACAATCAAGACATGGCATCGATGCAATGCTCAAACAAGGATGATGATATGACAAGTTAAATTGCATTGAAACGAAACCCTAAGTCATGCTTGACAACTTAAACGGGGTTCCGAGGGTTGGAAACCCTAACTCGGGAAACTCCGGAGACACATGAGAGGGGTTGATTTGGTTCTCTAATTAAACTTATCACTAAATTTGTTGATCAATGTATGACTATAGCTTAAATAGTTAGAACTCATTTTTCTAAACATTTTGATATATTATTTGTATTTTTCTGACTTATAATGAATTAGTTATTGAATTTACAAATTTATATCATTTTCTGAAATTATTAAAATCTTTATTACATAAGGCTGACGTCATAACCCAACCCAGAACTTTTGTTACCACCTCTTATTCTACCTACAGTGACTAACTGGTGGGGCCGAAGCCACATCAAGAGTACACGCATAAATTGGGGTCAGGGATTTTCTCACCGGAGCTGGCTCTAGACACTACGGCTGCCTGGTGGGGCCTGGTCTAGGTAGGCTACCACCATGGCGCCACGTCAGGTTCGCCGGAGAACGGCCAGATGGCGGAGACTAACGGTGCTAGGGGGCGATTTGGGAAGCGCGGTTGGGAGGGTTTGAATCAGTGCATCATGTTGAGCCAGGAACGGGCGGCGCCGCTGCGGAATGGTCGCCGGAGCGGGCTACACGGCGACGTACGGCGGCAAAGCTCACTGGCTGCAATGCTAGCACGAACTAGAGCGAGAGGAAGTGCAAGAAGGGGTCCAGAGGGACCGGTAGCTCACCCTGAGCGTGATGGAGTGATCATGGTGGCATGGGGAGGCCGGAGGCGATTGAATCCACGATGGCGGTGGTCGTCGGTGACGAAGAAAACGGAGTCGAGGGCGACAATTGGGGGATCCCCTCCTCAATTCCTCTGGTGGGGAGGAAGAGGGAAGCGAGGCGGAGCTCGCGGCGTGATCGGCTTACCTTAGGGCGGTGCAGAACGACGGCGAGGGGCGGAGCCCGAGGCTAGGGTTTCGGGGCCTCGCGCGACAGAGAAGAGGGAGGTCGCTGGAGAAGGGAGAAGTGGATGAGGGCGACGGGACGTGGCCGCGTCGTTCTTATCCATGATTGGGGCTCGACGGATGTAACATCCCTAAAATCATGTTTTCAAAGCTTTGCATATCATCCATGCATTCATGATCATTTAGGGTTCATTTTCAAAGACATTACAAAAACAGAAGCATTTGAATGCTCATTATTTTATGTAAGCAAGGCAATGACCATATTGCTACCTTATAATAAGAAAAATGGTTATTTTAATTAGTAAGGTTTTGAGCTTGAGCTTGAGTGTTGTTTCTAAGGTTTGGTCAAGGTTTTCAAAAACAAATTATGAATTATAAACCATTCCTATACTAATTATAAACATTTAACTAAGGCTTGGTTTAAATTTCATTTTCAAAACCCATTTTGAATTTGAGTGTGAACAGATGTGTTAACACCCCAGGATGCAAGAATCAATAAACAAATGTTTGGAGAAAGTTTCATTTAAAATAGATTTGATTTGAGCATTTGAATTCAAACCAGAAATTCAATCAGAAAAAGAAAAAGAGAAAGGGAGAAAAAAATAAAGCAAACTAACTAATCTAGCCCAACCCAGCCCACTCAGCCCATTTAGCCCAGCAGCTTCTCCCCGCAGAAAAATGTTTCGCACCAAAGGGTTAACCTGCATAGTCGCTGACAACTGCCCCCCACTCCGTAACTCTCTCTCACTGAACGCCAGGCCCCACACGCCAGTCGTCTTCTCCACCCCGCGACCCCTTCTCCCCCCCAAATCACGCCGGCTGTTTCCGGTGATTAAACCTCGCATCAATTCGATTGATTGCGCGAGTAATTCTCTCCCCCGACCTTACGTACTTAATCGTCTGTGTCCTCCCTCCTTTCCCGCCGCCTCTCTCGCTTCCTAGGCTGCTCGAATCGACCCGAACCACCCATCGCCCGACGAGCTTCAGCTCAAATTCGCCAACCACCATCGCCTTGCCTTCCCGACACCGCGAGTGAGTTCCCCATCTCCTCTGCACCGCCAAGATCACCCACTCGCCGCAGCCCCATTCGTCGGCAACCTCAACGTCAAGCAAGCACCACCGTCGGTCTCAACTCCAGTGACGACTCCTGGTAGTTCCCGACCACCCCCGTCTCTCTTTTTGTTGCTCACGTATTCGCCAGACTAGTACGCACCTAACACCCCGCTTGTTTCACTTTGGCATGATCTACAACGCCGACAACGACGACGAACATCCGTGCCCGACGACAGACTCCACTCCGACGAGGAATTTCCACCGTGTCCGTGCGCCCCTTGACAAGCCACTGCTACGTTGAGCTCCAGCACGCCTCTACGAGTCTGGTAAGCCCCTCCACTGACCCCAGCCCCCTCTGTAGCCGCCGTGACGCTGTAGACCGAGCGCGTCGCCGCTCACCGTCGCCGCGCACCGCCAGTTAGTGGTCGTTTGATCAGCGGCCGTTAGATCTGGATCCGTCGGCTACGATAGAATCACTTACGCAAAGGGGTACACCAGATCTGTGCCGCACGATCTTCTTTAAATCCAATGGCCCTCGTTGGTCGATCCACCCAAACCGGTACGGGCCAATCAGAACACGCCGCGTGGCCTGAGTTTAGATATAAAACAGAAATTTGATCTATTAGTGATTCAAACTTGTAAAATTCATAACTTTTGATCCACACGTTCAAATTTTACAAATTTTATATCATTAGATTCAGGAGAAAGAATTCTATCTATTTATGCAATGTGTTTAATGTTTTGCTTCTGTAAAATTGATTATTTTTGCAGAGACTTTTGTAGGCTTATTTTGAGTATAGAAATAATTTGAAAAATGATTTAAAGACCAAATAAAGTTTATTTAGTGTGTCTTGGTCTTGTTTATGATTCAGTATTGTATACTTGTCTGGTTTGGTGTAGAAAATCATCACATGGCATTTGCATGCATTCATATATTTTTGTTTGTATATTTTTGATATGTGAATTTGGTGCCATTATTTTATGTGTAGATTTGGTGCTAATAGTGATTGTGGTTGTGAAGATTGTTGCTACTCCCAGACTACCAAGGAAAGTGGTGCTTCATGTTTCTATCCCAATATTTTTACCTATGCATTAGAAATCTTTTGTATAGGACTTGCATGATTATTTTACTAAGTATCTATATACTATGCTTGGGAAATCCTAGTAGTTGTAGCAATGTTAGAATTTCCTCTAAGTTAAGATACTTGCTATTGCCATGCTTAGCCTAGGTAGTAGTAACCAAGGGTGGATTATATAATCATGCTATGAGAAATATTTCTAAGTCTTTGGACTTATGTTTTGCTTAATAAAACAACTAAGTGAATGAAACACCTGGGTGGAATGGAAAGATTGGTTTGTGTTGAGTGGTTACACAAGGCCCATTTCTATGGTTTACCTTGTGTATCTCACTTGTGGAAAGCCACCCAGGAACAAAGGGATTTGAGATGCCAAATGTTAAGAAGCTTCTAGTGCAGCCACATGGCATTATGGGCTCTGCCTGGATCATATAGGTTGCAATAACTTATCCATTTGGACAGTTGGTGTTAGTGGGATGATAGGTTTGGAACGCGTCCATTTGGTCTAAGGGAAGGCTTCTGAAAGGTCCTGTCTTGGTGAAAATCACGTCTTGTAGGGAAAGTGCACAACCTCTGTAGATGGAAGAATCTACGTACTTAGCCATGTCCCTGGTATTGGACAACTTGAGCTTCAAGACATGGAAGCTATCAAAAATATCCTCATCCCAATTTTCTAAGTTAAAACTTGTGGTTGAACAAGGGTGAAGGTTCACCAATTTCTATTGGTGGTTCCTTGGGAAAGTTTTCTCAAAGAAAAACTTAGTGTTTTCAACTAATAGGTAAAACCTATTTTAAGCAAAGCAAGCCTAAGCTACACTTAGCCAAATTCATATAGTATCTAGATGTTAATATTCTACTAAGGTATCACTTGCCAATACGATTCCAATGTATTGACCCAATGTGGCTGTAACTTGTGATATTCCAGGTTATTCTGATGATGATTAGGGGTTATGAGTATACACTCAACATGCTTGCCAGTGGCACATGAAGATGAAGACTTATTTATAATGTTATGGTTAAACTCTTGTATTAGGCGTATGGCCATGGAGTTGTAAAAGACTATGTTTGTCTCTGGAATGATATGTAATAATGACCTTTGTTTATGTGTACTTCATCTTAAACTGTGGATGCTAGCATTGATCCAGGGACTAGCATTGCAATCACAGGGATCCTTACCTTTAAAAGGGAGGGATCTTACAACGGACGGCCGGGAGGAGGCGGTGGGGATCGACAGTGCCGGCGACGACAGGCAACTCCCTGCCTGTCTGGAGGAAGACGACGACAGGCAGCGGCGAAGGGCTACAGGCTGCACTTGGGCCGGCGTGGGCCGGTGTGGGCCGTGGGAGAGGGAGAGGGGAGAAGGTCCGACCTGCTTTGCTCTCTGGCTCTTTTTTTTCTGCCAAAACAGTTTTCTTTTTCTGTTTTTAATTCATGTTTTAAGTCTTGAATTCCAAATCTGTTTTGAATCATTCAAAATTACCAGAGAGGTTTTGTGAAATATATAAAATACCATGGAGACATTTTAGTCCATTTGGGCTTCACTATTTTGGTAATTTTTCAAATTCAAATCCTTTTTGAATTGCTTTTCAAATAGAAGGGAAAAATAGGGTTTTGAATTTGCATTTATTTCAACACATGCTCACATGCAAATATTGTATTGATTTAAACAGATGCATGCCATGCTTAAGTACTGAGTACATAAATTACAAAGTTGGGCTGTTACAGCTCTACCCCCTTACAAGAATCTCGACCCGAGATTCCTAAGTTTTAGAAAAGGAGGCAGGGTACTCAGATCTAAGACGATCTTCTCGTTTCCAGGTTGCTTCATCCTCAGAGTGATGATACCACTAAACTTTTAGGAACTTGATGTTTTGACGGTGAGTTTTGCACTTGATTTCATCAAGGATACGAATAGGATACTCACGATAAGTCAGATCCTTTTGGAGATCAAGAGTTTTGTGATCAACACCACAGACAGGATCTTTGAAGCAACGCTTGAGTTGAGACACATGGAAGATGTCATGCACCTCAGGGAAGTTTGCGGGCAACTCCAGTTTGTATGCGAGGTTACCTTGCTTGGAAAGAGCACGAAAAGGACCAACATAGCGAGGGGCTAGTTTGCCTTTGATGCCAAAACGATGGACACCCTTCAGAGGAGTGACCCAGAGATAAGATTGATCACCAACTTCATATTCAACATGTTGATGGTGACGATCATGATAGCTTTTCTGGCGGGACTGAGCAGCTTTCAAACGATCTCGAATGATACGAACTTGATCTTCTGCTTCCTGGATCATATCCAGACCAAAGAACTTTCTTTCGCCTGTTTCTGACCAGTTCAAAGGAGTGCGGCAGGTTCTTACATATAAGAACTGGAAAGGTGCCATTTCTATACTGGATTGATAACTGTTGTTGTAGGAGAATTCAGCAAAAGGAAGGCATTTCTCCTAGTCCTTGCCAAAAGATATGACACACGCTCTTAACATGTCTTCAAGAATTTGGTTCACTCTTTCGGTTTGACCACCGGTGCTAGGATGATAAGCTGTACTGAAGGACAAACGAGTTCCCATAGCTTTTTGGAAACTTGCCCAGAACCTTGAGGTGAACAAACTCCCTCGATTAGAGACGATTTTCTTTGGTACCCCATGAAGGACAACTATTAGAGAGATATACAAATCAGCCAATTGATTAGCAGTAATGCTCTCGCGAACAGGTAGAAAGTGGGCCACTTTGGACAAGTAGATGGCATCATTTCTCTTTTGAGTCTTAGGAAGACTAGTAATGAAATCCATACCAACCTCATCCCATTTCCACTCCGGGACTTTATGTGGTTGCCGGAGACCAGCAGGTCTTTGGTGCTCAGCTTTGACGCGACGGCAAACGTCACATTCAGCAACAAAACGAGCGATATCCTTCTTCATACCAGACCACCAGAATCTTTGACGAAGATCCCGATACATCTTGGTACCTCCAGGGTGGATAGAAAGAGGGGATTCATGAGCTTCAGTAAGAATTATCTGCTTCAAGTCCTTTCCATTTGGTACTACCAAACGTGTACCAAAATATAGTACACCTTCCTCGTTAACAGAGAAACATTTATCAACTCCGCTAGCAATGTTCTCTTTAATTGAGTCCATCTCAGGATCTTGCCTTTGAGCATCTTTGATATGATCCTCTAGAGAAGACTTCACTTCAAGAGTATAAAGGAATCCACGAGGAACTACTTCAAGATTCAATCGAGCAAATTCCTCATGAAGAGAAGGTTGTGCTTGTTTGATCATCAGATTGTTGCAATAAGACTTACGAATTAGCGCATCAGCAACGACATTGGCTTTTCCAAGTTGATAGTTGAGACCCAAATCATAGTCCTTGATGAGTTCCAACCATCTTCTTTGCCTGATATTCAAATCAGGTTGTGTGAAGAGATACTTCGGACTCTGATGATCTGAGTATAACTCGCAACGACTACCAAGAAGGTAATGTCGCCATTGCTTAAGAGCATGAACAACAACTGAAAGCTCGAGATCATGAGTTGGGTAGTTGTTCTCATGTGGTTTCAGCTGACGGGAAGCATAAGCCACCACATGCCCATCTTGCATCAACACACATCCGAGACCTTGGCGGGAAGCATCGCAGAAGACAACACAGTCTTTACTGGTGTCTGGGAGAACTAACACCGGTGCAGTGGTTAACTTGGTTTTCAACATCTGGAAGCTTTCTTCAGCCTTATCAGACCATTCAAACTTCTTATCCTTCTTAAGAAGATTAGTCATCGGCTTTGCAATCCTGGAGAAGTTCTCGATGAATCGATGGTAATAACCAGCCATCCCAAGAAAACTTCGGACATCCTTTACGGATTTAGGAGACTCCCAGTCAAGGATAGTTTGAACCTTATCGGGGATAACAGCAACCCCTTTGGCGGAAACAACATGACCAAGGAATATGAGCTCTTGTAACCAGAACTCACATTTGGAAAACTTGGCGTAGAGACGATGTTCTCAGAGTTTTGTTAACACCAAACGAAGATGCTCAGCATGCTCTTCTTCAGTCTTGGAATAGACCAGAATATCATCGATGTAAACCACGACGAACTTCAAGGTACTCCATGAAGACAGAGTTTATAAGCCGCATAAAAGTGGCTGGAGCATTGGTAAGACCAAAGGACATGACTGTATACTCGTAAAGACCGTAACGAGTGGTGAAAGCAGTCTTTGGAATATCTTCCTTACGAATATTTATCTGGTGATACCCTGACCTCAAATCCATTTTGGAAAAGACAATGGCACCACTTAACTGATCAAATAGATCATTGATCCTAGGGAGAGGATACTTGTTCTTGATAGTCACAGCATTGAGTGGGCGATAATCCACAACCAAATGCGGTATATTGGTATCCCGCTTCTTGACAAAGATGGTAGGACATCCCCAAGATGATGTGCTGGGCTGAATATATTCTTTTCCTTCTAACTCCTCTAATTGCTTCTTCAACTCCACAAGCTCATGAGGAGGCACACGATAAGGTCTTTTAGAAACAGGAGCAGTTCCAGGAACTAATTCTATGACAAACTCCACACTTCGATCGGGTGGCAAGAAAGACATCCGGAAACTCACAGACCACGGAAACATCTTGGATCTCTAATGGAGGTAAAACTTCAAGAGCATATAACTCTGCTTCAGGAATAGAAACAACTGAAGGAGATAGTAGCCCTACGGTCCAATACTTGACTGTTATGCCAGCAGGACTAGTCAGAGTCACAGACTTGGTTGTACCATCGAGAATGGCTTGATAAAGAGTCAAACAGTCTATACCCAGAATGATGTCGATGTCGGTTGACTTGAGGGCGATAAGGGAGGTGGGGAAAAGTTGAAATGCAACTTCAATTAGATTCCCATGGCTAACCATGGTGGAACACCACCTAGAACCAGGAGACTGAACTAGCAGAGGAACAGATAACCCCTCAAAACTTATCCCATGCATTTGAGCAAAAGCTTGTGACAGGAATGAATGCGATTCTCCAGAATCAAACACAACTTTAGCTGCAATTTGATTGATACGAAGCATACCCATGATGACGCTTGGATCTTCCTGAGCCTCCTCAGTAGAGATATGGTTCAGGCGTCCTTTTCCAACACCTGGATACTTATCATTCTTCTTTGGTGGTTGTGCTCTTTCAGCAGCACCTTTTTGAGGACAATCTCTTGCATAGTGGCCAGGCTGGCGACAGTTGAAACAGATAAGGCCTGATCTAGTACCAGCAGCAGGATAATTTGATCCACCAGCATTGTTTGGAGTAGCATTCGGACGAGGTGCATATCCAGACGTCCTTGGAGTGTAAGGAGCACGTGGCACAACACTGTAAGGCACAAAGTCACGACGCTTCTTATTACCAGAACCAGCCTTGTTGTACCCCTCCTAAGGACGCTTACGAGTTTCTTCATACTCCACCTTTCCACTCTCGGCTTTCATAGCCTTGTTGACAAGACCTTGCAAGTTACCAAAGTCCATGAGGTGGATATCACGGCGAACCTCAGGATCCAGTCCCTTGCGGAACAGAGCTTGATTCTTAGCATCAGTGGAGACCTCTTCAGTAGCATAGCAGGCAAGACGATTGAAGTTGCGCTGGTAATCACACACGGAACCAGTGCCCTGCTTAAGCTTGAGGAACTCCTCCCTGTTCTGATCCATCAGACCCTCCGGAATATGATAAGCTCGGAAGGCTTCAGTGAACTCTTGCCATGTAACAACATGTTGAGCTTCTTGCATAGCCAAGAAATTTTCCCACCAGGAATTAGCTGCTCCCTCCAGATGATAGGCAGCAAAAGTCACCCAATCAGCTTGAGCAACATGACCAACCTGAAGTTTGCGCTCCATGGTGCAAAGCCAGTAGTCTGCATCAAGTGGCTCAGTGGAATAACTGAAAACTGGCGAAGTGAGACGTGTGAAGTCCTTGATAGCAACTTGATTGTTCTGGCGTTGAGCAGTGTTGCGCTCAATCCTTTCAAGGAGCCTCATATTGTTAGCGCGGTTGGTTTCGTACATGGCCATGAGTTGAACCATGGATGGTGGTGGAGGAAGGTTGGAAGATTCACCCTCATTTGCAGCACCACGTGCGTGAGCACGAGTACGGGCACGAGAGGTATCACCCATCCTAAAAGAACAAAGAAAAGGTTAGACAAGGGATTCAAAGAAACAAGATGGAAATATGAACAAAGAGTACTTGATATAAATGTATCATCTTATCAAGCATGGTAGTATCAAAGCATACTAATGTGTACACTAACCAGCTGACTTACAAACCATGACAATAGAATGCTAAGATGTTACACACCAAGAAAAACTGAGATATCTTGGAACTCTGAGAGTAGCAACCAAGTAAGGAGTACTTTTAGAGAAACAACCCCAAAACCACGATCCTAAAAGTTTTGAGATATGAGCTAAGGAATGAAAACCTTTTCAAACCCAATAGGGTAATAAGAACTCCAGCATCAGAAACACACCAGAGAAGGAATAAAAAGAATCCTAGTCAGAGTTTCTGCAAATAATTTTTAATTTCCAAATAGTTTTATCAACTTCTAGACTCAATATCGACCAATAAAAGGGTTTCCTATAGGCAGTCCTGCTCTGATACCAAAACCTGTAGCACCCCCCAGGGTTAGGGTTAAACTAACCTCAGATCATCATCTCAGATAGGTCCAACTCCCAAACACGGAGGATCACAGTACGATTCGGTATCATTACAGAACACAGGGATTCAACAGCATAAGTTTAAACTCTTAACAGAGTAAGATATTAGAGTTATTACAAACCATAGGTCATAGACCCAACATTACACCACACAGCAAAAGCAAATTATGTTGTTCTACACAACTTAGAAAAGGTCCTAAGAGGCCATAAGCAAAAGCAACGTTCATCCCGTAGTCCTCAGGCTGCTACCTGGGACCCCCAACTACTCGTCGATGTCACCGTAGAAGCCACCTTCAGTTGCAACCAGATCCTCTGTAGAAAAACAACAATGGTGCAAGGCTGAGTACGAGAATGTACTCCGCAAGACTTAGATAACCTAGTATGTACATGCTCTGGCTAGAAAGGCTTTCTCTGGATTTTCTTTTGCGGAAAGCAATATTTATTTATAAACAAGAGGGACAAGAGGCTCGTCTACTCAGAATCTTTTAAAAGGGATAAGATAGCGACTTCCTCATCTTGTTCATCACATCTCGGTAACCACCAGCTTCAGCAGAACCTCCTATCTAGGATCACCCCCTTCGTCCCAGAGGAAGCATCCTTAAGCACACGTGGCTCAACAAGTTTTATAGTGGTTAAAGTTATCTATGATCTTAGAATCTGGTCACCAAGCGTTCATAACCGTGAACATGGCTTTTCGAAAAGATCAATACCCTACAGGGGTGTACAACTTTACCCACACGTACCAACCGACTCTTAATGCCAAATATTATTAGCCCTCGTCCTTGGAGGGCCGGTAGAGGGTGGTTGACCACGACATTTACCTTGCTTTCGCCGAGACCATGAGTCACGCAATAAGTATGGTTCCGCCGTAACGGGTCAAATCCCGAAGCCGGTACTTAAAGATGTGAGGCGAGGTTGGTTTACCAGGGGCGCTATCTACCCCAAGCAACCTGGTCCACGCTTCCTACCTGTTATGATGCACCTCAATCACCTCCTCTTTCGAAAACGTTTTCAATGCGTATGCCAAATGGAAAACCCGAACTATGTGACTCATGGAATCTACTAGGCAAGTTAGTCAGTAGAGGGGTTCCCAAGCCCCGTGTGGATGTACGCTCATCTCGGTTCCAAAGGCAAGAACTCAGTTCCTAGTTGTGGCGAGTATGGAACTACAAATACCACACCCAACGTGGCCTCCCATACAAGCCTTAGCATATTTAGTTAACTCCTTTGATGGTGTCACCATCTCCTACCTCACTACCTTCCTTGGTACCTCTGACTCATCCTTTGGATAGATCAGACATTGTTACTATGCATGGCTAAGCTGTCGGTCTCAGAAGCTCTAGCAACGCTCAGATGCCAGACCTAGGTATGCTAGGAGTAGTGGATCAGGAGTATAAGGCTACAAAGGGAAACATTGCAGCAGATAGGTAACACTAGCTACTGACAAAAGACCACATTGGAATCGTGTGCATCATAGCGAGAAAGTAATATACTTTATAAAACATAGGTTCAGAATGAGAGGCTACGCTTGCCTTGTCCATCAGTAGACAGGTATGGATCTTCGGTGTCGTTGACTTTAGCTTCGGGTTCGGATCCTATCGTGAAGAACCAATACCGGAAAGAAAGGCAACAATCAAGACATGGCATCGATGCAATGCTCAAACAAGGATGATGATATGACAAGTTAAATTGCATTGAAACGAAACCCTAAGTCATGCTTGACAACTTAAACGGGGTTCCGAGGGTTGGAAACCCTAACTCGGGAAACTCCGGAGACACATGAGAGGGGTTGATTTGGTTCTCTAATTAAACTTATCACTAAATTTGTTGATCAATGTATGACTATAGCTTAAATAGGTAGAACTCATTTTTCTAAACATTTTGATATATTATTTGTATTTTTCTGACTTATAATGAATTAGTTATTGAATTTACAAATTTATATCATTTTCTGAAATTATTAAAATCTTTATTACATAAGGCTGACGTCATAACCCAACCCAGAACTTTTGTTACCACCTCTTATTCTACCTACAGTGACTAACTGGTGGGGCCGAAGCCACATCAGTAGCCACACGCGCAAAATGGGGTCAGGGATTTTCTCACCGGAGCTGGCTCTAGACACTACGGCTGCCTGGTGGGGCCTGGTCTAGGTAGGCTACCACCATGGCGCCACGTCAGGTTCGCCGGAGAACGGCCAGATGGCGGAGACTAACGGTGCTAGGGGCGATTTGGGAAGCGCGGTTGGGAGGGTTTGAATCAGTGCATCATGTTGAGCCAGGAACGGGCGGCGCCGCTGCGGAATGGTCGCCGGAGCGGGCTACACGGCGACGTACGGCGGCAAAGCTCACTGGCTGCAATGCTAGCACGAACTAGAGCGAGAGGAAGTGCAAGAAGGGGTCCAGAGGGACCGGTAGCTCACCCTGAGCGTGATGGAGTGATCATGGTGGCATGGGGAGGCCGGAGGCGATTGAATCCACGATGGCGGTGGTCGTCGGTGACGAAGAAAACGGAGTCGAGGGCGACAATTGGGGGATCCCCTCATCAATTCCTCTGGTGGGGAGGAAGAGGGAAGCGAGGCGGAGCTCGCGGCGTGATCAGCTTACCTTAGGGCGGTGCAGAACGACGGCGAGGGGCGGAGCCCGAGGCTAGGGTTTCGGGGCCTCGCGCGACAGAGAAGAGGGAGGTCGCTGGAGAAGGGAAAAGTGGATGAGGGCGACGGGACGTGGCCGCGTCGTTCTTATCCACGCTCGGGGCTCGTCGGACGGCCGAGAGGAGGCGGTGGCCCGAAGGGGCCTGCAGGGGCGCACTTGGTCAAGACTGGCGTGGGCCGATGCTGGGCCACGGGAGAGGGAGAGGGAGAGGGGAGAAGGGTCGTCCTGCTTTGCTCTCTGGCTCTTTTTTTCTGCCAAAACAGTTTTCTTTTTTTGTTTTTAATTTTATTTTAAGTCTTGAATTCCAAATCTATTTTGATTCATTCAAAATTACCAGAGAGGTTTTGTGAAATATATAAAATACCATGGATCCCTTTTAGTCCATTTGGGCTTCACTATTTTGGTAATTTTTCAAATCCAAATCCTTTTTGAATTGGTTTTCAAAGAGAAGGTAAAAATAGGGTTTTGAATTTGCATTTATTTCAACACATGCTCACATGCAAATATTGTATTGATTTAAACAGATGCATGCCATGATTAAGTACTGAGTACATAAATTACAAACTTGGGCTGTTACATTATGCCTCTCTCATAAACTAGCTCGTTGATTAACAAGATGATCACAATTTCCTGATCATAGACATTGGATGTTGTTAATAACAGGATCGCAACATTAGTGTAATGATGTGATGAACATTCATCTGAAGTATAGCATTACGATCAAAGTCATTGATTTTATATTGCTATAACAACTTACGAAGTGGTCCTAATCCTTAGACCATGACATCATGTCAATCACTAACACCGGAAGAGTTTCTTGATGACATCAAACGTCACACCGTAACTAGGTGATTATAAAGATGACTTCAGAACTACTAAAGTGTTATGTTGAGACTCATGGATCAAGAGTGGAATTTGTTCATCCCGATGACGGATAGATATACGTTGGGCCCTCTCGGTGATATCACATTGGTTAGCTTGCAAGCAAGATATTTGATAACTAGAATGTTATATCACGGGAACGAGAAAAGAGTGCATGTCGGTAACGAGATCAAACTAAGTATGGAGATACCGATGATCGAATCTCGGACATGTAATATATCATGAAACAAAGGGATTAAGATTCTAGCGTAAAAGGTTTCGACGATCACAGGAAAGTCATCATTGAATGTGTGGGAGTCAGTATGGATCTCTAGGTCCCGCTTCTGATTATTGATCGGAGAAGGGTGTCGATCATGTCCGCATTATTCGCAAACCGTAGGGTGACACACTTAAGGGACACTGACATCCAATTGGAGCAAAAGTTTCATGCCGGAAAGAATAACAAGCGCAGGAATTTATTTCACTAGATACCGAAACAGGTTTTCGGGTGAAATTGCAGAAAGTGTTTTTGCATGTGAAATGGAATTGTAGAAAGGGGTTATATGTGAATGTTTGTCATTAAAGTAATTGACAAAATTCTGAATAAATAAAAGGAGTTTTATTTAATGAGCGTTTGCATTAAATTTGGTGGAAATTTAATAGCAATTTTGAGTGGGATTTTGAGTGGAGGGAATTTAAAGGAATTTTGTGACTGGAGTGTCCACCCACATGAATGAGCGGAGGGCAAGGGGGCATCCCCCATGCTCCGGCCACCCCCTTGGGGTCCCCCCTCTCCTATAAAAGGCACCCCCTCCTCACTTCTCACTCACACCTCCTCGTGAAGGATCTCTCTCCCCCTCTAGAATTTATCCCCCATGGTCTCGGACTAGCGAGATACATGTTCCCGGTGGCTATTCGGCAAGAAATAGTTGTTCTTCCGCTGCATCGCTAGAGCGAGGAGGCGGAGGTTGCTCGGTGTCTTGTACGTGTGTGCGAGCATGGATGCGCTGCTGCTTTGCGGCACTAGGACTTCCTCTCGATCTTGAGATCGGCAAGAGATCGTCTATATCAACCACGAGTTTAACTCGTTAAGCTTTGTCGGTCTTCAAGGGTATGTTCTCTACGGATATACATCCACCCGTTGTTTGTATCTAGTAGATAGATCTTGGTACTAGTTCCCATCGTAGGAAATTTTTTGTTTTCTATGCTGCGAACCCTTCAAACATAATCCTAACTGATTTAGCATCGCTATGGGAGAGAATGTCTCATCGTAGTCAACTCCTTGAATTTTTCGTAACCCCTTTGCGACAAGTCAAGCTCTATACACGGTCACATTACCAGCAGCATCAGTTTTCCTTTTGAAAATCCATTTATTTTCCACGGCCTTTCGGTCGTGAGCTAATTCCACCAAGTTCCAAACTTGATTTTCATAAATGGATTCCATATCAGATTTCATGGCTTCTAACCTTTTTTGGAATCCGGGCTCATCATCGCTTCATCATACATCGCAGGGTCATCATTTTCATCAACCATGAAATTCATGACAGGATTTCCGTACAGCTCGGGAGCTGCACGCGTCCTGCTAGACATGCGAGGTTTGGTAGTACTCTCTTTCGGAGTTTCATGATCATTATCATTAGTTCCTTCTTCATCCGGTGAAGCCAACTCCGGAACAAGTTCCGGCGCTGCGCTACTCGCCATACTTTGAAGAGAAGGTTCAATAACCTCTTCGAGTTCTACCTTCCGACTACTCACACCTTTCGCGAGAAACTCTTTCTCTAGAAAGGATCCATTCTTGGCAACAAAAACCTTGCCCTCGGATCTGTGATAGAAGGAATACCCAATAGTTTCCTTAGGGTATCCTATGAAGACGCATTTTTCTGCTTTGGGTTCGAGTTTATCTGGTTGAAGTTTCTTCACATAAACATCGCATCCCCAAACTTTAAGAAATGATAGATTAGGTTTCTTTCCAAACCACAATTCATACGGTGTCTTTTCAATGGATTTAGATGGTGCCCGATTTAAAGTGAATGCAGCAGTTTCAAGTGCATAACCCCAAAATGACAACGGCAAGTCCGTCAGAGACGTCATAGATCGAACCATATCCAATAAAGTACGATTATGATGTTCCGACACACCATTTCACTGTGGTGTTCCGGAAATTGTGAGTTGTGAAACAATTCCACACTCTTTCATGTGAGTGCTAAACTCGTAACTTAGATACTCACCTCCATGGTCGGACCGTAGAAATTTGATCTTTCTATTACGATGATTTCCCACTTCATTCTGAAATTCCTTGAACTTTTCAAAGGTTTAAGAATTGTGTTTCATCAAGTAGATATAATCGTATCTACTCAAATCATCCATGAAAGTAACAAAATAATGATATCCACCTCACGCCAACACACTCATTGGACCACATACATCAGAATGTATGATTTCCAATAAATCTGTCGCCCGTTAAATTGAACAGGAAAACGGCTTTCTAGTCATCTTGCCCATAAGGCATGGCTCACATGTATCAAATGATTCAAAATCAAGTGATTCCAAAAGTCCATCCGAATGGAGCTTCTTCATGCGTTTAACGCCAATATGACCGACGGCAGTGCCACATATATGCGGATATATCATTATTAAGTTTAATCCTTTTTGCATCAACATTATGAATATGTGTAACACTATTATCGAGATCCAATAGAAATAAACCATTCATCATCGGTGCATGACCATAAAAGATTTCATTCATATAAATAGAACAACCATTGTTCTCAGATTTAAATGAATAACCACTTCGCATTAAACACGATCCAGATAGAATGTTCATGCTCAGTGCTGGCACCAGATAACAATTATTCAAGTTTATTACTAATCCCGACGGTAAGTGGAGAGGCAGCGTTCCGACGGCGATCACATCAATGCTTAATCCATTGCCGACACGCATCTTGACCTCACCCCTTTCTAGCGGTCGCTTGTTCTGCAGCCCCTGATTCGAGTTACAAATATTAGCAACTGAACCGGTATCAAATACCCAGGTGCTACTGTGAGCACTAGTCAAGTACACATCAATAACATGTATATCATATATACCTTTGTTTGCCTTGCCGGCCTTCTTTTCTGCCAAATACTTGGGGCGCTTATGCTTCCAAAGGTCCCCTTACAATAGTAGCACTCGGTATCAGAATTAGGTCCAACTCGGGGTTTCTTTTCAGGCACAGCAACCGACTTGCCGCCCTTACGTCCCTTCCGTTTACCCTTCTTGTCTTTCTTGAAACCAGTGTTCTTATTGATCATCAACACTTGATGTTCCTTTTTGATCTCCACTTCTGCAGTTTTAAGCATTGACAGAAGCTCGGGGAGAGACTTCTTCATGCCTTTCATATTACAGTTTATCACGAAGCTCTTATAGCTAGGTGGTAGAGACTGCAGAACACGATGGATGCCTAAGTCAATGGGAATCATTCTTCCCAAGGACACAAGCTTATCGACGTAACCCGACATCTTGAGTACATGCTCACTTACGGAGTTGTGCTCTTCCATCATGCAGCTAATGAACTTTTCTGAAGCATTATAGCTCTCTACAGCAACATGTGTGTCGAAAATCATTTTCAACTCACCCATTGTATCAAATGCATTGCTGTTTTCGAAACGCTTTCGAAGTTCTAGCTCTAGCCCATACAATATGCCGCAATGAACTAAGTCGTGGTCCTCCTAACGAGTCTGATAGACATTCTTCTCCTTGTCAGGGGCATCATCGAAAGGTGGGGGTCCTAGCAGCTGCTTCTAGCACATATTGCTTTTGTGTAGCAGAGAGGAGAATCCTCAAATTCATGGCCCATTCGGTAAAGTTACTCTTTCTCCATGAACACATTGAAATTAAAAGCAGGTGGTGCCATCTACAACAGAATTTGTAAAGTTTAGACTAAGTTTATGATAGATTGAGTTCAACTAATCCACATTTCGAATGAACTCCCACTCAAAAATGACATCCCTCGTGCCTTTTTGGTGATTACATGAACCAAATCCACTACACCAAGTCTGATCATCACGTGAGTCGGTGTAGCTTCAAAGGCGAGCATCAAATGGGCATCATATCTACTATATGACTCATGCTTAACCTTTCGGTCCGTGTTCCGAGGCCATGTCTGTACATGCTAGGCTCGCCAAGTTAGAACCTTAGTATTCGCGTGTGTAACTGTCTTACACCCGAAATATGGTCCTGGATCTAAGAACACCCGATCATCACGTGATGTCTTGGAGCGACGAACACATAATTGGTGCATACTAAAGGAAGACCACATTATTATCTTGATATTTAAATGAGGGATCATCTTATTATGCTAATAAAACGCCAAACAAGCAATATAAGATGTTATCAAACATCACATGTTTATTAGTGAAATGATATGGTTCCGGCATATGATATCTATCATGTGCACCGTGGTATGATCACTATCATACCTTTATATATAAGGCCAAGTTCTATGGAACTTACACGTTATGTGTGTTGTAAGAGTATCATCTCATACTTCTACTTACAACATCACCATATCATAATACTGGCCCAACAACAATCTAAACTAGACGCCTCTAATTTATCCATTGCAAGTTTTACGTGGCTTAGGGCTTTCGAAGATATAACCGTTCATACCTACGAACATGAACCACAACGAGGATAACCAAATTGTTGACAACTTGTTGTAAAATAGATATTGACTATAGTAGGAGAGACAGACACCCGCTAGCCACTTATGCAAACTAGTTGCATGTCAAGCGTGGAACAGGTCTCATGTGCGAGGACATGTAAAGTTTGTCTGGGCCGCTTCATCCCACTATGCCACCAATGTACAAAATTACAACTAAGAAGCAACAACATGATCATCATCACCCACATACTCATATGTGTACTACCCGTGTAAAGCATCTATGCATAGATCCGGCTCTGATACCACTGTAGGGTTCGCAGCATAGAAAACAAAAAAAATTCTATGATGGGAACTATGTACCAAGATCTATCTACTAGATACAAACAACGAGCGGATGTATATCCGTAGAGAACATACCCTTGAAGACTGACAAAGCTTAACGAGTTAAACTCGTGGTTGGTGTAGACGATCTCTTGCCGATCTCAAGATCGAGAGGAAGTCCTAGCGCCGCAAAACAGCATCGCATCTGTGCTCACACACACGTACAAGACACCGAGCAACCTCTGCCTCCTCGCTCCAGCGATGCAGCAGAAGCACAACCCTTTCTTGCCGAATAGCCACCGGGAACATGTATCTCGCTAGTCCGATACCATGGGGGATAAATTCTAGAGGGGGAGAGAGATCCTTCAAGAGGAGGTGTGAGTGAGAAGTGAGGAGAGGGGTGCCTTTTATAGGAGAAGGGGGGACCCCAAGGGGGTGGCCGGCGCATGGGGCTACCCCCTTTCCCTCCCCTCATTCATGTGGGTGAACACTCCACTCACAAAAATCCTTTCAATTCCCTCCACTCAAAATCCCACTCAAAATTGCTATTAAATTTCCACCAAATTTAATGCAAACTCTCATTATATAAAAATCCTTTAATTTATACAGAATTTTGTCAATTACTTTAATGACAAACATTCACATATAACCCCTTGCTAGTATTTCATTTCACATGCAAAAACACTTTCTGCAATTTCACCCAAAAACCTGTTTCGGTATGTAGTGAAATAAATTTCTACGCTTGTTATTCTTTCCGGCATGAAACTTTTGCTCCAATTGGATGTCAGTTTCCCTTAAGTGTGCCACCCTATGGTTCGTGAATAATGCGGACATGATCGAGACCCTTCTCCGATCAATAATCAGAAGCGGGACCTGGAGATCCATATTGACTCCCACACATTCAACAATGACTTTCCTGTGATCGTCGGAACCTTTTATGCCAGTACCTTAATCCCTTTGTTTCATGATATATTACATGTCCGAGATTCAATCATCGGTATCTCCATACCTAGTTTGATCTCGTTACCGACATGCACTCTTTTCTCGTTCCCGTGATATAACATTCTAGTGATGAAATCACTTGCTTGCATGCTAACCAATGTGATATCACCGAGAGGGCCCAGAGTATATCTATTCGTAATCGGGATGAAAAAATTCTACTCTCGATGCATGAGACTCAACATAACACTTTAGTAGTTCTGAAGCCATCTTTATAATCACCCAGTTATGGTATGACGTTTGATGTCATCAAGAAACTCTTCCGGTGTTAGTGATTGACATGATCTCATGGTCTAAGGATTAGGATCACTTCGTAAGTTGTTATAGCAATATAAACTCAATGACTTTGATCGTAATGCTATACTTCGGATGAATGTTCATCACATCATTACACTAATGTTGTGACATCGTTATTAACAACATCCAATGTCTATGATCAGGAAACTTTGATCATCTTGTTAATCAACGAGCTAGTTTATGAGAGAGGCATAACTAGGAACTTTCTATTTGTTTAACACACATATATTTATGTTTCCGTATTAATATAATTATAGCATGCAAAATAAACAGCTATCATATACTTGGAATACACATAATAAACACTTTATTATTGCCTCTTAGGGCATATTCCCTTCAACATCGGTGATGTATAAAAAGTCAGACGACTTAATCTTCGACTTAAAGAAACCTTTGATAATCTCTGGAAATACAACATGATGCTTAACCCTAAGAAGTGCGTCTTCGGGGTTCCAGCCAGCAAATTTTTGGGCTTCATCATTTTCCAGCATGGAATCGAGGTGAACCCGGAGAAAATCAAGGCCATCTTAAACATAAACCGTCCGACATGCTTGAAGGACATACAACGGTTAACAGGTTGCGTTGTAGCGGTTAGTCGGTTCGTCAGCCGACTTGGAGAGAAGGCTCTGCTGCTATACAAGTTGTTGAAGAAGACAGACAAATTCACATGGACAAACGAGGCAGATGCATCACTGAAGCAGCTAAAGGAGATATTATCCTCGGCGCCTATCCTTGCAGCACCCGAGCCTGGGGAGCCTATGTTAATCTACATGGCGGCCACCAACCGGGTAATCAGCATCATCGTCGTGGTAGAGCGGAAAGAACCAGGCTATGAGTATGGAGTTCAGCGACCAGTTTACTATGTAAGCAAGGTCTTGAAGGAGTCCAAGCGGCGTTACCCGCACTACCAGAAGATAGCTTATGGAGTGTTCCTTGCTTCTCGGAAACTAAGGCACTACTTCTAGGAGCACCCTATCACAGTGGTGAGCAAGACTCCACTGTCCGACATCATCAACAACAACGACGCTACATGAAGGGTCGCGAAGTGGGGCATTGAACTTGCCACCTTCGAGATCACCTACAAGAGACGTGATGCTATCAAGTCACAAGCCTTGGCGGATTTCATCGCAGATTGGATGGAGATGCCAGATGCTACCCCAATGTCGAAGCCAGAATATTGGGTGATGCACTTTGACGGATCAAAGCTACTCAATGGCTCAGGAGCTGGTGTACTGTTACAGTCACCAACCATGGACAAGCTACACTACGTTCTGCAGATCCACTTCGAGGCTATAAACAACATGGCGGAGTATGAAGCACTCATTCACGGACTGCGTGTAGCCAAGGATATTGGCATCAAGCGCATACTTTGCTGTGGAGATTCCGACTTGGTTGCCCAGCAGGTGGCTGGCACCTGGAACACGCGGAACCCTATGATGGCGGCATATCGAGACAAAGTGGGCGAGATAGCCAAGAGCTTCTTGGGCTATGAAGTCAAGTATGTACCTAGGGAGCAAAACGAGTCGGCTGATCTACTGTCTAAACTTGGATCGGTATAAGCGAATTCCACCTGGCGTTTTCCTGGAGCATCTACGGACACCATCCGTGAAGGGAGTAAACATTGACAACCCGGATAGAGTTGACTCTTTCGTTCACACAGTGACAAAGGTCCCTCCAGCTTGGACACAACCGTTCATGGAATATCTCATACACGGAACTTTGCCCGACGACAAAGTCGAAAGACGGCAAATAGTACGTCGAGCAAAGGGCTATACCATAATCAATGGACAACTCTACAAAAGAAGCACCACTGGTGTATACCTTAAGTGTGTTTCCCAGCAAGAAGGTATTGAAATCCTACGTGAGATCGATCTCGGAGATTGCGGGAATCACGCCGCTCCTCGATCTTTGGTCTCCAAAGCCTTCCGGCAAGGATTTCACTGGCTGATCACAAAGGCGGACGCCGACAAGCTGGTTGAGACATGCATGTGTTGGAGATATGCCCTAGAGGCAATAATAAAAGTGGTTATTATTATATCTTTGTGTTTATGATAAATGTTTATGTTCATGCTATAATAGTATTAAACAGAAACATTAATACTTGTGTGATTTGTAAACTAAATAAGAGTCCCTGGTAAAGCCTCTTTATAATACTAGCTTGTTGATTAATAGATGATCATGGTTTCTCGATCATAAACATTGAGATGTTATTAATAACAAGATCATATCATTAGGAGAATGGTGTGATGGGCATAATCCTATAGATAAGTGTAGCATAAAGATCAAGTCATTTTAATAGTTCGTTTTCTATAAGCTTTCTGATACATAGTAACCTAATTCCTTTGACCATGAGATCATGCTAATCACCATCACCAGAAGGATGATTTGATGACATCAAACACCACACCATAACTGGGTGGCTATAAAGGTGGCATTGAGTGTTCGGAAAAGTATGGGTTGAGGCACATGGATCAAGAGTGGGATTTGTCCATCCATATGACGGATAGATATACTCTAGGCCCCCTCGGTGGAATGTCATCCAATTGGCTTGCAAGCATGTGAATGGCTCACAAGGGATCACATATCACGGGAACGAGAAAATAGTACTTATCGGTAACGAGGTTGAACGGGAAGTTTGAAAAGTCAAACTGGAACAATGGTTTCCTAGTGGGATAAGAAACAAGTCCTTCTCTCAATCCAACTTGGGTTCGGGTTTGGATTCAAACCCACCCCTCCCAAGGCTGCCCCTCCCTCTCATAAATAGAGGGGGAGGGCTGTCCCAACACCACAAGAGCCAAGCCCTCCCCACACACTTGCGCCGCCACCGCCGCGCCCAAGCCGCCGTCGCCGGTTCGTCGCCACCGCCGACACCTCCTCCTCCTCCTCCCGGTCATCTAAACCCTAGAACTCCAGGAAACCCTAATCCACCATAACTCGCATCCGGCTTAGGCGAAGCCCTGGGGATCTTCCCTCTACTTCTGACACCACGCCGTCGTGCTGCCGGAATCACGAGGGGAGAACTACAACCTCCGCTGCCTGTTGGAACAAGGGAGAGGAAGGTCTTCATCAAGTACCGAACGTGTGACCGACTACGAAAGCGCTGCCGGAACGCAGCGCCGGAAGGATCGTCTACGCGATCTTGAGATCGGCAAGTGTACAACTACATCACCCACGAGAATCTGCTCTCGTTAACCGCTTTGGAATCTTTGAGGGTGAGTGCTTCTATTGACTCGTTGCTACAATCTAGTAGATAGATCTTGGCTTGTTTGTGTGCATGCGGTAGAATTTTTTGTTTTCCATGCTACGAACCCCTACAGTGGTATCAGAGCCAGGTCTATATGTAGATCTGTTGCACGAGTAGAACACAATGGTCATTGTGGGCGGTGGTGCTTTTATTATCAATTGATTTTTGTGTACTTTGCATCTTGCGGTATGATGGGATGAAGCGGCCCGGTCTAACCTTACATGACATCGTTCATGAGACTTGCTCCACGCTCAACATGCAACTTGTATTGCATAAGTGTCTTTGCGGGTGTCTGTCTCTCCCATCATAGTATAGATTCAATTTACAACGGGCACTTGATAGTTCAAACATCAACGTTGTGGTTCTTGCTCGTAAGTTAGAACGACACTTATTGAAAGCCCCAAACCACGTAAAACATGCAAAGAAAATTAGAGGCGTCTAACTTTGTTTTGCAGGGGTGTGCTGTGATGTGATATGGCCATGATTGTGATTATATATGATGTATGCAATGTTCCTTATTGTAAGTTGGCAACCGACATGAGCCATATGGTTGTCTTTTAAATCCCGTTAAGACCTACGTGTCTATTCAAAGTAGTTGTAATAGTTGAAGCTGGTGGACGACAACCATGAAACGGCGCCATTGACCTTGACGCCATACCGGTGATGATGGAGATCATGTTCGTGCTTGAAGATGGAGATCGGAAGCACAAGAAGAAAGGCCATATCATATCACATATTATGAATTGCATGTGATGTTAATCCTTTATGCATCTTGTATTGCTTAGTTTGCGACGGTAGCATTATAAGATGATCCCTCAAGCACATAATTTCAAGTATTAAAGTGTTCATCCTTAGTACGCACTGTTGCTAAAGCTCGTTGTTTCGAAGCACCATGTGATGATCGGGTGTGTTAGATTCTGCGAGTGTATACAACATGAGCAAGCCAGATTTGCTCATGCGGAAGCTAAGGTTTGATCTTGACGAGCCTAGCATGTACAGACATGGTCTCGGAACACGGATCAGCGAAAGGTAAAGCATGAGTCATATAGTAGATATGATGAACATGTTGATTGTTCACCATTGAAGCTACATTAACTCTCGTGATGATCGGTTTTGATTTGGTGGATTTGGTTCGTGTGATCACTAAAACAATTTGAGGGATATTGTTTTGAGTGGGAGTTCACCTAGATTACTTTAACTATTAATTAGAACTCAATTTTCCATAAACTTAGTCTAAACAATTGCAAATATGTTGTAGATCAATGGCGGCCCCTACCATCAATTTTAATGCGTTCCTAGAGAAAGAAAAGTTCAAAAACAATGGAAGAAACTTCGCGGATTGGTTCCGCAATTTTAGGATTGTCCTCAATGCTGGTAATTTGACCTATGTGCTGGATGCACATTGGGTGACCCGCTTTGCACTGCTACCGATGAGGTAAAGAATGTTTTCCTCGCTCAGAAGAATCAATACTCCACAGTTCAGTGTGCTATCTTGTATGGTTTGGAATCGGAACTTCAGAAAAGGTTTGAGAATCATGACCCACATGATATTGTCCATGAACTCAAAATGAAATTTGAGGCTCACGCGGCAGTTGAGAGTTATGAGGTTTCTGAAAAGTTCTTTAACTACAAGATGGAAGAGGGCAGCTCCGTCAATGTGCACGTGCTTAAGATGTCTGGGCATGCAAGCAAGCTTCAAAGCTTAGGAATAGTGATTCCTAATGCTTTGGGGATTCATCGTGTCCTCCAATCACTACCACCAAGTTACAAGAACTTTGTGATGAACTACAATATGCAAAACATGGACAAGTCGTTGCCAGAACTCTTCTCCATGTTGAAATCTGCAGAAGTGGAGATCAAGAAAGAGAACCAAGTGTTGTTGGTCAATAAGACCACCAAATTCAAGAAGCAAGGCAAGTCTAAGAAAAAGGGAAACTTCAAGAAGGGCGGTAAGAAAGTTACCGCGCCAGCGAAGAAGACCAAGACTAGGCCTAAGCCTGATATTGAGTGCTTTTACTGCAAGGGAGAAGGTCACTGGAAGAGGAATTGCCCAAATTACTTGGCGGATTTGAAGAACGACAACATCAAGAAGAAAGGTATATCTGATATACATGTTATTGATGTGTATCTCACTAGTACTCGTAGTAGTGCACAGGTATTTGATCTTGGTTCGGTTGCTCATATTTGTAACTCAAAGCAGTCTTTGCAGAATAAACGGAAGCTAGCGAAGAACAAGGTGACTATGCGCATTGGAAATGGATCAAAGGTTGATGTGATCGCGGTCGGCACGCTACCTCTTCATCTACCATCGGGATTAGTTTTATACTTAAATAATTGTTATTTGGTGCCTGCGTTGAGCATGAACATTATATCTGGATCATGTTTATTGCGAGACAGTTACTTGTTTAAGTCCGAGAATAATGGTTGTTCCATTTATATGAGTAATATGTTTTATTCACATGCACCTTTGATAGATGGTCTATTCTTATTGAATCTCGATTGTGGTAATACACACATTAATAACATTGAAGCTAAACGTTTGAAATTAAGCGATAACTCAACGTATATGTGGCACTATCATCTTGGTCATATTGGAGTGAAGCATATGAAGAAACTCCATTCCGATGGACTTCTTGAATCACTTGATTTCGAATCACTTGAAAGATGCGAAGCATGTCTGATGGGTAAAATGACTAAGACTCTATTTTCTGGTATGATGGAGCGAGCTACGGACTTGTTGGAAATCATACATACCGATGTGTGTGGCCCAATGAGTGTAGCATCGCGCGGTGGTTATCGTTATGTTTTTACCTTCACGGATGACTTGAGTAGATATGGGTATATCTATTTCATGAAACATAAGTCCGAAACTTTCGAGAAGTTTAAGGAATTTCAAAGTGAGGTAGAGAATCAACGCAATAATAAGATTAAATTTCTACGATATGATCGTGTAGGTGAATATCTAAGTTACGAGTTTGGCGAGCATTTGAAGAAATGAGGAATACTTTCACAATTGACACCGCCAGGAACACCACAGTGTAATGGTGTGTCCGAACATTGTAATCGAACTGTCTTAGATATGGTTCGTTCTATGATGTCACTTACAGATTTACCGCTATCGTTTTGGGGTTATGCATTAGAAACAGCCGCATTCACTTTAAATAGGGCACCATCTAAATCCGTTCAAACGACACCGTATGAATTATGGTTTGGGAAGAAATCTAAATTGTCGTTCCTTAAAATTTGGGGTTGCGAAGCTTATGTAAAGAAGTTACGGCCGGACAAGCTCGAACCCAAAGCAGAAAAATGCGTCTTCATAGGATACCCGAAGGAAACTATTGGGTATACCTTCTATCATAGATCCGAGGGCAAAATCTTCATTGCCAAGAATGGATCCTTTCTAGAGAAGGAGTTTCTCTCGAAAGAAGTGACTGGAAGAAAAGTAGAACTCGACAAGGTTGTTGAACCTTCTCTCGAACTTGCGAGTAGCACAACACCGTAAGTAGTTCCTGTGGCACCTACACCAATAAGAGAGGAAGCTAATGATGTTGATCATGAAACTTCGGTTGAAGTTACTACGGAACCTCGCAGGTCGACGAGAACTTGTACCACTCCTGATTGGTATGATCCCGTTATGAGTGTCATGTTGGTGGACAACACAGATGACCCTGCGACATATGAGGAAGCAATGATGAGCCCAGATTCTAATAAATGGCAAGAAGCCATGAAATCCGAGATTGGATCCATGTACAAAAACCAAGTATGGACTTTTGTGGACTTACCGGATGGCCAGAAGGCTGTCGAGAATAAATGGATTTTCAAGAAGAAAGCAGATGCTGATGGTAATATTACTATCTATAAAGCTCGACTTGTCGCAAAAGGGTTTCGACAAATTCAAGGTGTTGACTACGATGAGACTTCTCACCAGTAGCGAAGCTAAAGTCTGTGAGGATTATGTTAGCAATCGCTGCATATTATGATTATGAGATATGGCAGATGGATGTCAAAACGGCGTTCCTCAATGGAGACATTGATGAAGAGTTGTATATGATGCAATCCAAATGTTTTGTCGATCCTAAAGATGCTAACAAGGTATGCAAACTTCAACGGTCCATATATGGATTGAAGCAAGCATCACGAAGTTGGAATCAACGTTTTGATAAGGTAATCAAAAGCTTTGGTTTTATACAAAATTATGGAGAAGCTTGTATTTACAAGAAAGTGAGTGGGAGCTCTGTAGCATTCTTAATACTATATGTAGATGACATATTGTTGATTGGGAATGATGTAGACCTTCTAAATAGTGTCAAGGATTATTTGAATAATAGTTTTTCAATGAAAGATCTTGGCGAAGCAGCTTATATATTAGGCATAAAGATTTATAGAGATAGATCAAGGCGCCTAATATCATTGTCACAGGGTACATATTTGGAAAAAGTTCTAAAGAGGTTTGGAATGGAAGATAGCAAGAAAGGGTTCTTGCCCATGTTGCCCAATACGACCTTGAGTAAAACTCAAAGTCCAGCAACGACAGAAGATAGAGAAAGGATGAGTAAGACTCCCTATGCCTCAGCCATAGGATCTCTTATGTATTCCATGCTATGTACTAGACCCTACATTGCATATGTTGTTAGTTTGACTAGCAGATGTCAAAGTGATCCAGGAGTGGATCATTGGACAGCGGTCAAAAACATCCTTAAGTACTTGAGAAGAACTAAGAATATGGTTCTTTCTTATGGAGGTTATGAACAACTCGTTGTTAATGGTTACACCGATGCTAGTTGGAACACCGATCCGGATGATTCTAAATCTCAATCCAGATACGTATTTACTTTGAATGGTGCAGCAGTTAGCTGGAGGAGTGCAAAGCAAAGTGTTATGACCAGCACCAAACCGCCATGGGTGTTCGGTATATTACGATGTAATCTAGATTAGTTGACTCTAGTGCAAGTGGGAGACTGTTGGAGATATACCCTAGAGGCAATAATAAAAGTGGTTATTATTATATCTTTTTGTTTATGATAAATGTTTACATTCATGCTATAATAGTATTAAACGGAAACATTAATACTTGTGTGATTTGTAAACTAAATAAGAGTCCCTGGTAAAGCCTCTTTATAATACTAGCTTGTCGATTAATAGATGATCGTGGTTTCTCGATCATAAACATTGAGATGTTATTAATAACAAGATTATATCATTCGGAGAATGGTGTGATGGACATACTCCTATAGATAAGCGTAGCATAAATGTCAACTCATTTTAATAGTTTGTTTGCTATAAGCTTTCTGATACATAGTAACCTAATTCCTTCGACCATGAGAACTTGCCGCCTTCGAGATCACCTACAAGAGATGTGACGCTATCAAGTCACAAGCCTTGGCAGATTTCATCGCAGATTGGACGGAGATGCCAGATGCTAGCCCAATGCCGGAGCCAGAATATTGGGTGATGCACTTTGACGGATCTAAGCTACTCAATGGCTCAGGAGCTGGTGTACTGTTACAGTCACCAACCGGGGACAAGCTACACTACGTTCTGCAGATCCACTTCGAGGCTACAAACAACATGGCGGAGTATGAAGCACTCATTCACGGACTGCGCGTAGCCAAGGATATTGGCATCAAGCGCATACTTTGTTGTGGAGATTCCGACTTGGTTGCCCAGCAGGTGGTTGGCACCTGGAACACGCGGAACCCTATGATGGCGGCATATCGAGACAAAGTGGACGAGATAGCCAAGAGCTTCTTGGGCTATGAAGTCAAGTATGTACCTAGGGAGCAAAACGAGTCGGCTGATCTACTTTCTAAACTTGGATCAGGGCGCAAACGAATTCCACCTGGCGTTTTCCTGGAGCATCTACGGACACCATCCGTGAAGGGAGTAGACATTGACAACCCGGATAGAGTTGACTCTTTCGTTCACACAGTGACAAAGGTCCCTCCAGCTTGGACACAACCGTTCATGGAATATCTCATACACGGAACTTTGCCCGACGACAAAGTACAAAGACGGCATATAGTACGTCGAGCAAAGGGCTATACCATAATCAATGGACAACTCTACAAAAGAAGCACCACTGGTGTATACCTTAAGTGTGTTTCCTAGCAAGAAGGTATTGAAATCCTACGTGAGATCCATCTCGGAGATTGCGGGAATCACGTCGCTCCTTGATCTTTGGTCTCCAAAGCCTTCCGGCAAGGATTTTACTCGCTGACCGCAAAGGCGGACGCCGACAAGCTGGTTGAGACATGCATGTGTTGGAGATATGCCCTAGAGGCAATAATAAAAGTGGTTATTATTATATCTTTGTGTTTATGATAAATGTTTACATTCATGCTATAATAGTATTAAATGAAAACATTAATACTTGTGTGATTTGTAAACTAAATAAGAGTCCCTGGTAAAGCCTCTTTATAATACTAGCTTGTTGATTAATAGATGATCATGGTTTCTCGATCATAAACATTGAGATGTTATTAATAACAAGATCATATCATTAGGAGAATGGTGTGATGGGCATAATCCTATAGATAAGTGTAGCATAAAGATCAAGTCATTTTAATAGTTCGTTTTCTATAAGCTTTCTGATACATAGTAACCTAATTCCTTTGACCATGAGATCATGCTAATCACCATCACCAGAAGGATGATTTGATGACATCAAACACCACACCATAACTGGGTGGCTATAAAGGTGGCATTGAGTGTTCGGAAAAGTATGGGTTGAGGCACATGGATCAAGAGTGGGATTTGTCCATCCATATGACGGATAGATATACTCTAGGCCCCCTCGGTGGAATGTCATCCAATTGGCTTGCAAGCATGTGAATGGCTCACAAGGGATCACATATCACGGGAACGAGAAAATAGTACTTATCGGTAACGAGGTTGAACTAGGTATGCAGAGATACCGACGATCAAAACCTCGTATAAGTAAACTATCGTGAGACAAAGGGAAATTGGTATAGTATGTAAGTGGTTCATTCAATTGCAAAGTAATCGTATAAATATGTGGGAGCCATATGAATTTACAGATTCCTCTATTGGTTATTGATCGGAGAAGTGTCTCGGTCATGTCCGCATAATTCACGAACCGTAGGGAGACACACTTAAGGATTCGATGTTGTTTAGTAGATATGGAATGTTAATAGGGATACCGAATGTTGTTCGGAGTCTCGGATGGGATCCGGGATATCACGAGGAGATCCGGAATGGTCCGGAGAATAAGATTCATATAAGGAAAGTCCTATTTCAGAGTTCGGGAAAGTTTCCGATGTTTTCATCGGAGAGGTTCTAGAAGGGTCTAGAAGGAGATCATCCCGGAGGCCTTCTTCTTCATCATGCCAGCCTCGAGTATGAAGCATGAGTAGTTCCACCTTGGACTACGGGTCCATGTAGTAGCTAGATGGTTGTATCTCCTCCTTTGTGCTTTCATGTCTAGATCTTGTGAGCTCCGTTCATGATCAAGATCTCATCTATTTGTAATCATGCATGTTGTGTTTGCGGGGATCCGATGGATATTGAGATTACTATGTCAGATTGATTAATGGTTTTGTATTATTGATTCTATCATGCCTATGTTGTTTGTGATCTTGCATGCTCTCCGTTGTAAGTAGCTATCTTGGCCAAGTAGTTGCTAGTGACTGATACGTCAGAAATGTATCTATAATTTTCGATGTTCCATGCTTGTTTAGTATCTACTATGCTTTGCTTTGTCCACACTTTGAGATGTTTTCTGGTACTAACCTATTAACAAGATGCCACAGTGCCAGTTGCATGTTTTCTTCTGTTTTTGGTTCCAGAAAGGCAGAAAATCAATATTCTCGGAATTGGACAGGACAAAATCCAAAGTCAATATTTTACCTTGGGGAACATGGAGTCTAGAGGAGAGACGGAGGGGAGACACAGGGAGGCCGCACCCTCCCAGGCGCGAGCCCACCCTAGGCCACGCCTAGGAAGGGTGTGGGCCCCCCTCCTGACTCGCCTCTTCACCTATAAGAAGCCCCCGATGCCTAAACCCTAAGGACCCGATCAATATTCCACAAAATTGTCTATAGCCACCGCCACCATCGTCCCTAGATCGGGGGGGTCTGAAGTTCTTCCCGGCACCATGCCGTAGGGGAGATCATCCCAGAGGCCTTCTTCTTCATCATGCCAGCCTCCGGTATGAAGTGTGAGTATTCCACCTTGGAATACGGGTCCATGTAGTAGCTAGATGGTTGTATCTCCTCCTTTGTGCTTTCATGTCTAGATCTTGTGAGCTCCGTTCATGATAAAGATCTCATCTATTTGTAATCATGCATGTTGTGTTTGCAGGGATCCAATGGATATTGAGATTACTATGTCAGATTGATTAATGGTTTTGTCTTATTGATTCTATCATGTCTGTGTTGTTTGTGATCTTGCATGCTCTCCGTTGTTAGTAACTATCTTGGACAAGTAGTTGCCAGTGACTCCAAGAGGGGTATTTATGCTCGATAGTGGGTTCATGCCTCTATTTAATCAAGGGAAGTGATAGAAATCTCTAAGGTTGTAGATGTGATGTTGCTACAAGGGAGAAAACAACGGTCTCTTGTTCATGGAACAAGTGGATTATTTACCTTACACACTTTGCTTAAAGCAGTTGTTTGTTACTTGCAACTTAATACTGGAGGGGGTTCGGATGATAACCCAAAGGTGGACTTCTAGTCATAGATGCAGTTGGATGGCAGTCTATGTATCTTGTTGTATTGCCCAATCGAATCTCATAGGATCTTTATGTCTAGTATTGCATTGTTATGCCTTGCTCAGTCATGTCAATTTCCCTGTTGTAATTTGTTTACCCAGCATGCCATGTTTTTTATCTAAGGATAACACCTCTAGTGAACTATGGACCCCGGTCCAATCTTTACTATTGATACATCCTCCACTGTTACTATTTACTTGTTGCAAACCATCACCACCTTCCACACCATACAGTTAATCCTTTGTTAGAGCAACCGGTGAGATTGACAACCTCACTGTTAGTTGGGGCAAAGTCTTGAGTTTGTGTTGTGCAGGTTTCCACGTTGCTTGCAACACCTTTGAGACGTTTCCTTCCTCCTACTGGTTCGATAACCTCAGTTTCTTACCGAGGGAAGACTTGCTGCTGTTCTTCTTCACACCTTGCTCTTGGGGTTTCCCGACGAAGCGCTTCCAGGTGCCATCAACAAGTTTTCTGGCGCCGTTACCGGGGAGGCTAAGGACGTCTTCACAAGGGGAGTCCTCCTCAACCTTTCTCTTTACTTTGTTTTTGGTTTGCTTAGTTTATTTTGCTTGGTTTTGTTTGCCTCTTTTTATCAAAAACTCCAAAAAAAGTAGTTCAGTTTGGTTTGCTTTCTCTTATCAAAAACACAAAAAAATTTAGCTCATACTCTAGTTGCCACCTTTCTCTAGCTCACCATGTTGTTCCCCAAGTTCACCCTAAAGGACCTTTCGATAGGTAGTGGCTCCATAATTGGGAAAGAAAATATTGAAGAATTCTTTAATCATGTTAGCAAGCATGAGGATATTGAGGATAGATCTATAGCAGAACTTGCTCCTAATTATGAAATTGTTACAGCTTCTTTAGTTCATATGTTGGAGGCTAGGTTTGTTAGCCTTAACCCCATGATGCAAATTTTGTTCCTAAAACTAAAAGAAGAAAAGAATGCTGAAAAGAGAAATTTATTCTTGAAACTTTGCTAAAAGAGTTCCATGATGTTGCTAAGGAAGCCAAAAAGGTCTTTGAGCGTTTTAATATGCTAGGATCGTGTGTAGATGTTGTGGGTACTTCAGATAAATGCAAACCTATAGAGGAATTTAAGATACCAATACCCTTTAAGCTTGTTGGGATGCATGAAGCCTTTGAAAAGAATTTTGATTGGATTGTTTCTAAAAATCCTTTTGATGAAAGTATTGAACCAAACAGAGATGATAAGGGATCCTCCAAAACTCATTTGGATGAGATACCTTTCATAGTTGAAGACTTTGCAAGTATTGATGTTAATGCTTCTTCATTTGAAAATACTTGATTTCTTGCTTCTTGTGCCTAACTTAAAGGCGTTAAAGAAAAATACTTCTTACGAGATAACCCGAGAGTTTTCTTGAGTCTTGGAAGTTATTTCAGTAATGACCTCTCCTTATCATTTTTGTTTGCTTTTTGTGCCAAGAATGACCTCTAATGAGAGGGAAGTAAGATTCGAGGAGTTGCTGTCCCAAAACAGATTTATGTCCTCCACCATAAAAATTCGTGAGGAGTCTCTGCAAGTCGGATTGATCTAAAAATGTACTAATAAATCCCCCAGTATGTTATATAACTTTTGTTAGTTCAACACTTTTGGATTTGAGCAACAGAAGGTCTTCGAAAAAATCGATTTCTACCTGCTGGCCTGTTTGGACAGATTTCTGGCATTATTTGCATTTGCTTCTTATTGATTCCTTTTTGGGTTCTTTTTGGGAAATTGAGCTTTTTGAAGGAGTTGCTACAGTACATTGTGTTTTTAGTGAAAGTTTTGCTATTCTAAAGCTTTTTTTCCATACAATCCCCTAGGAAGAGGGATCGGGTTCCATTATCATCAGACAACGGAACAACAACCACACACATCAACGTATTACTGACCCACCTAGGGGGTCAAAAAGGAGACGCAAGAGGTTCAGATTACACACCAAACAAACTAAACAAAAATAAAGAAGGAGGCTGGAGACGCAAGAACACGCCCTCAGGCTAGTGGGGAACAGTACATATCAAAACACAACCAAGGAACTAAACACGCAGGATACCAACACCATCTTCTCGCAGCCCAGTCCTTTTTTTAGATTCTCCTTCTTTTCTCCCGCCCCCTTTCCAGTTCTGGAGCTTCATGAGCATGACCTCCAGGGATTGCAGGCAGTCCCAGAAAAGGAACAGGAGCCACATCCATAGCTGCCGCATCAGCCAGCGCATTCTGTTGTAAAGTATCCGCTCCAGCTTGCAGCACCGCCCGGTCATCCTCCCCATGCAGCCCTGCCCAATAACGAATGAACACACAAGCATATATAACCAAATCAACAGGCGAGTTAATGAGTTTTTTTCAAAATAAGCCCTATTCCTGAGCTTCCAAATAGCCCAGCAGATTGCCGCCACCACCGTAATCTGCACATTCCTACTAACCCCCACATACTGAGAAGCCCACCAAAAGTATTGGGAAAAGGATCTAGGTCTATTCGTGGCACCAATAGTTCTGGCAACCACGCCCCAAACGTATTTAGCTGCCACACACGAAAAGAACAAGTGTCCAGTGCTCTCATCCTCATTACAAAACCTGCAAGTAAAATCTCCAACCCAATTCTTCCTCCTCATGTTGTCTTTGGTGAGAATAGCATTGTGCCAGATGAGCCACAGCCAAATTTTAATATTCAGGGGGATTTTAGCTTTCCACAGATGCTTAAAACTTCTATCTATCCCAACATTCGACAGATGCGTGTACATTGACTTAACAGAGAACTTGCCAGATTTATTCCACATCCACACTGGCCTGTCTTTTTCCTGATTCAAACTCACCTCAGACAGCAACTTTCTCATTTGTTCCTGGTGATTCAACCCATCAGTATCCAGCCATCTACTAAAAGAAAGTCTCCACCCTTTCTTTGCCATGTCTGCCACCGTGATCATTTGGTTCTGGCAAATATCAAATAAATCAGGGAACCTATCTTTCAAGGGTGTGTCCAAGCACCAAGCATCATGCCGTAAGTCACCAACTCCCATTACCAATCCTCATTCTCCTACCAGCCAAATAAAAATCCCTAATCTTAATCAAATCATGCCAACATGGAGAATCATTTTGTCTGTGTTTCACATTACTGATCCCACCTTTCTTCAAATATTTCTTTCTCACAAAAACTTGCCATGGACCTTCCTCAGCTTCAAGGCGCCACCACCACTTACACAACAAGCAAATGTTAAAAAGCCTAATGTTTTTAATCCCCAGTCCACCCTTTTTCCTGGGCCTACACACATATTTCCATTTAACCAGATGATATTTCTTCTTCCCCACCTTCCCATACCAAAAGAAAGCTCTAGTCTGTTTCTCAATTTCTTCCACATTTGACTTATGAAGAAGAAACATAGTCATGGGGTAAACAGCCACACTAGAGACACAAGCAGTGATTTTAACATGTCTCCCTCCCAGGGATAAAGCCCCCCCATCCAACCATCTAACTTTTTCTTCAACCTATCACCAATAAAGCTCATCTCAGCCACTGTGCATCTCCTGCTACAAACCGGCAAACCCAAATATTTGATTGGCCAACTACCCTTCTGACAGTTGAACATCTCAGCATAATTGGACAGTTTCTCCTCATCCTCTAACACCATCATCACCTCACTCTTCTCAAAGTTAATCTTGAGACCAGACATGGATTCAAACAAATACAGCAACAATTTCAAGTTTCTAGCCCCCTCAGGATCATCCTTAATAAACAGAATGGTATCATCAGCATATTGTAAAATGGCAATCCCTTTATCAAACATATTATCAACCAATCCTGTAAACAACCCACCAGCCTGTGCATTAAGCACCATCTTAGCCAAACATTCCCCTGCCAAATTGAATAAAAAAGGAGAAAAAGGGTCTCCTTGCCTAACCCCTTTAAAGCTGCCAAAGTAAGGACCAGTTTCCCCATTGACCTTAACACTGAGAGTACCCTGAGTCACAACACTTTTTAACCAAATCATCCAATCTTCACTAAAACCTTTCTGCCTACAACAGTAAAACAAAAAGTCCTAGTTGACCTTGTCATAAGCTTTCTCAAAGTCAATTTTTAAAACCACACCCTGCTACTTCTGACTTTTCGACTCTTTCAAGATCTCATGTAACAAAGTCACCCCATCTGCAATAAACCTCCCCTTAATAAAAGCAGTCTGGCAAGTATCAATTAATTTCCCCATCACAGGCTCAGTTCTAACCGTCAGAGTTTTAGTAAAAATCTTAAACAACACCTGGAGCAGACAAATAGGTCTATACTTCTGTATCCTATCAACATCATCACCTTTTGGCAGCAGAGTAATCACACCATAATTAATGCTCCTCAAATCAATCTTATGAGAAAAAAATCATCAAAAACAGCCATAACATCTGTTTTTATAATTGCCCAACAATGCTGATAGAATTCAATAGGAATCCCATCAGGACTAGCAGCTTTATTTTTCTCCATCTGATCAATAACCTCTTTAACCTCTTTCTCAGTAAAAGGCACCCCCATCTTTTCCCTATCTTCATCATTAAGCTTCTCCCAGTCCTGCCAATTGTCATCTGCAAGCCTAATAGAGAACCCACCAGCAGGACCAAACAAGGATTTATAATAACTAGTAGCATGCTGCAGGAGATCACGAGTCCCCCGAATCTCATTCTCCCCATCTTTCATTGAAAAAATCATTTTCTTTCTCCTCACCCCATTAGCAATCCTATGAAAATATTCAGTATTATTATCACCTCTAAGCAACCAATTATCCCTCGATCTCTGCTGCCAAAATCTTTCCTCATTTTCATACACCTCTAGCAACTCCTTCTGAATAACTGCTTTTCTTTTAAGTTGTTCAGCAGTAAGCAAAATCAACTCCTCAATATTTTCAAGATCCTGCAGCTCCTCCACCAGCCTCTTCTTCCTTTTTTTATCCTCACCCCTTAAATGATCACCCCATCCTTTCAAATCATTTCTGACATTCTTAAGTTTTTTCTGCAACCTATCAAGACTGTTCTTGCCATTCACACGTTTTTTCCAAACTTTTTCCACCCTGGTCAAAAAATCATCACACTGTAACCAACTTTTCTCAAATCTGAATTCCCTGCCACCTGTTTCCTGCCATCCATAGTATCCAGAATCAAAGGACTATGATCAGAAACTTCTCTAGACAACTTGTGCACTGTAGTAAGAGGAAACAACTTCTCCAATTCTTTACAAACTAAGATTCTATCCAACTTCTCCAAAGTCGGATTTTTCTGGCTGTTGGACCAAGTAAACTGCCCTCCAGACATGATGATCTCCCTTAAGCCATAAGCATTAATAATCGAATTAAACATATGCCCCCACTTATTCAAAGAATGACCCTTATTTTTCTCAGAAGCACACCTGATCACATTAAAATCACCACCCACCAACAAAGGAATAGTTTGATCCTGACAAACCTCAGCTAACTCAACCAAAAACTCCTCTTTATTCTCCTCTTGAGCAGCCCCATACACTATCACCAAATGCCACTGAATCTGTTTCAAAACATCAAACACCTTCATCTTAACATGAAATTTGCCCACAGACACACCAATTTGAGTCAATTTAGAGGAACGTAGGCCCCCCAAAATGCCTCCATACCTTCCCACAGAAGGCAGCCAAATCCAAGAGAATTGATTCATAGGATCAATCCTCCTGAAAAAAGCATCAGAATAATCTTTCTTAATAGTTTCCTGTAAACCAATAAAATCCACCCTCTCCTCTCTCAGTAGATTGTTCAGATAAGCACCTGCACCCTTCTTACCCACACCTCTAATATTCAAAATAGCACCTATCATAATACAGATTTTCTCTCTCTTGTTCCAGTCACAATACCACTCATAGGGTGATAGTTGTGAACCTTCACAGCAGCAGCCTTTAAGTTTCTCTCCCTCATAACAGAACCAGTTCTCAACTTTTTCTTTTGTTTCCTAGAAACCACAGGAGTAAATTCCTCCTCATCATTACTAGCATCCTTCCAATCCAGAAACAAAACCTTCTCATTCAGATCAGCATCACAGCCATTCACTACCTGTCTCCTATCCTGTAAACTATGTCTAGCAATTTCTAACTCTTTTAAAGAATTAATATGTTCCAAAGATATAGAAGAAGCATCTATCCCCATTTCCAACGCTCTATGCATAATGATATCATCATCCAGAGCAGCAAAAGAATTATGCAAAGTTAAATTTGTACCTGATAAATCTCTAGGAGGTTGCTGAGCCAAATGCCCTTCAGCCATGTTTCTAGCACCACCTTGATCAGCCACCCTTGAGCTCCTTCTTATACCTTGTTCTTCCACACCAGCCACCTGTTCAGATTGAGAACCCACACTTTCCTGAGTAGAACCATCAGGTTGAGACAAGTCGACAACCACCACTTCTTGATCTTGATTGACAACTTCCATGTCTTGAGCACCCTCCATCACAGACCCCCCAACAGTCCTTTTTTTCCACTATAGGAAGAACCAAAAGAGGTATCAGTAGATGCACTATCATTTTTTGCCTGGGCACCCTCATCTTGCTCATCCTCCTCTTCCAGCAAATGGCCATACTGCTTCATAAGCTCATAATGTTTGTCACTGCTCCTATCTTTCAACAGACCCCTGATAAAATCATCAAACCTCTGAGGACCAGCAACAATCTCAGTACTGGACTCTTTAACCACAGTAGAGGATAAGTTCTGTAAAACTTCCATGTGAACAATACCCAACCCACACCCATCAGACACAATTTCCTGAGCATCAACTTGCATTCCCACATCAGCTGTTCTGGTTTGAGTACCTGTCCCACCACCACCACCAGAACCACCTGCTACATTTTCTCTAATAACAATTCCCCTTGGATGACCATCACCTCCAGAGCTAGCCCAGATGTTAGCCATTTTATTCCCAAAAGAAATCCCCCCAGAATCCTCCTGCTCCACCATAACCTGTTTTTCTTTGTCCAACCCAGCTTCACCAATACCATCACCACCATGTTGACGACCCCCAGCACCCCCACCACTACCTGCACCAGGGACAATTCTTTGCCCATTAGCAGCATCAGGTCTCCTATGCTCAGCTTCACCCTCATTCTCCTTATCCAGCCTATCATCACCATCCTGTCCATCAATCCCCATAGCAGAAGGCAGGGTGGACACAGCATCTGGAGCAAAAATCTCCCTGGTGTATTTGAATTCATAAATTCCACCCTGCATCTCCCCCCTTATGGTATTAGGAACCAGAGAAACATCCAGACAAGCAATCTTCACCCTTACATAGGCCAAGTTCCTCAAACTGTTCCTGTCCAGGGCCACAGGCTTGCCCACCAAAGAAGCAACATAGAAGACAGTTGATTTCTCCCTGTACTTCATAGGGATGCCAACAATTCTAAACCAGGCTTCCTCCAACCAGTCAACAGGTTGCAAGTCCCCATTCCACTTAGATAATTGTATAACAGCATCAGGGATTGTTTTCATGAAAACCTTCCCAAAGTGGAAGTCATCAATGGATCTGGCAGAAGGGAACCTCATCAAAAATTCCACATCATTAATAGACCTAGCATTAAACCTCCATCCAGATCCCAAAGCATCAGCCCACATTTGAAATTCCTTCTCCAAATCCTTTCCAGTAACATCACCCCTAACCACACTTATATGAGCATAATGCAATTGTTCCATAGACTGAACATTTGACTCCACCACAGGAATAGAATGAAAACCCTGCTCAAAATCAGTACTGCCAAAGAAAAGAGGAACATACTCCCAAGGTTTCCTCTCTTGATAGACCAAAATGCTATGATCCTTCCCACAATTATCACACACAACCTCTTCCTGAATCACATCTAGCAACTGCACATCACCAGAACCTCCAGCCACATTACCATCCCTCGACATACTCACTACTGGTGGTGGTACAGAGGACCCCACCATAGTAGTAGCAACAGCATCAGACTGAGTAACTGACAAAATTGGAGACAAATTCACAGGGCGAGCCCCCCCAACAGGCACATTAACAGAGGTAGACACCGAGGTGTTCAAACCAGAAACAGATCGAGTTACAGGTACAGAAGTGTTCATCACAACCCTAGGGACATTAACCTGTTCAACTGTACGCGCAAAGACTGGCTCCCCCTTCTAGGGTTCGAATCAGAGTTACCTGATCTGCCTGGGAATGACGAAGCAGTAGCATCAGACCCAGAACCTTGCTGCATCTCCGGACAGTAACTCCAATGGCCCTGATTACGAGCCTGCTCCGCTTCACGACGGCGAGCCTCCGACAGCTCCCTCTCCCGCGCCAAGGCCTCCCTGTGTTGATCCTCCATCCTGGCCTCAATCTCCGCCTGCCTTAGCTCATCCCCGTGCCTCGCATCCCGACGCCGACATCCTGCTCCTCGCGGCGCCGCTCCTGCTCGCGGATCTAGCCACTTTCCCTATGATCCCCTTCCAAACCCCTACGATCGACAGGGAAACAACCTTGTCCATACCCAGATCCGAATCTGCTCGCATAGGGACCAGATCAGACTGGAGGACGAGATGGGGAACCACGCCCACCACGAAACCGCCGATCCATATCAGATTCCGCAGCCACAACCTGAGCAAACGATCTGCAATCCCCCGAAGCAACTCCGCTCCACTTCACCGGAGAAACAGCACGCGGCGACGATGGGTGGAGAATTGGAGGCTCCCGGACGAACATCACACCACACACACCGTGAGATCTGGAAATGGCGAGAGGGGAAACGGCTCCCGGTCTAGGGTTAGAGAAAACACGATGTGGAGGCGAAACTGACTGGGGATCATGCTCCGCCGTATTAGTACCCCTCGCCCCTCCTGGCAGGTGGCCCTCCTCCAGCGAAGCCCCACCGCCGCCGCAGACTCCCAACCACCGAGTCAGATCACCCAAGACGCACATAGGGCGACGCACCAGCGACACCGCGAGGAACCGCCCCTGCACCACCACCGGTGGACCCACGAGAACGTGCCAACCTTCGTGTACCAGACGCGCCCCGTACGGAAATTCCACCAACGAACACCAACTCGCCAGGATCTGTCCCGAGACATCACGCAACGACACCTGTCCCGAACTCTCCCTCGAGATCAGGCCCCGTCAGCAAGGACTGATCGAAGCCCCAGCCACCTCTCTGATTATGGCCCTCCAACTCCCGAGCAACCCACGTCGATCACCGGAGGAAACCACCGCCGTGGAAGTAGGAAGGAGAAGAGAGGAGGAGAGAGAAGCCATCTTTGCAATTTCTCCTTTCCAAACACTTGATGATTTTAGTGATCTTGCTGTTCTAAAGCTAAACCCCAAGGGTCTATTATCTTTTGAATACACTAATGTTGCTAATGAAGATTGTGTGAAGTTTTGTATGAAGGAAAGATTTCAGGTATAGAGAGAGAATGATGTAATGAGATGAAGAATGGACAAAAGCTCAAGCTTGGGGATGCCACCCCGGTGTCACCCCAAGAAATATCCAAGAGGTACAAGCGTCAAAGCTTGGGGATGCCCAAGGCATCCCCTTCTTCATCAATAAAAAACTCAGGTCTTTTCTAGACACTTCGTTTTTATTGTTTCATGCACTATTGTGTTGTTCTTGGAGAGTCTTAGTTTTCGTTTTCTTTTCTTAGTTTTCTTAGTTTGCTTGAATAAAGTAGTTTGGACCCCCGTTCTCGCTGTGTTGTTTCAAATAAGTTGATTGGTGTTGGAAATGAGTAGAAAGTTCTTGCTTGAAAGTGCAAGAGGAGCTTGCATTGACTGTGACTTAGACTTTAGCATGTCATGCTAGGTGTTTTTTTGACCTTATGCATAGTAATTATTGCTATAGCATAACTTGTTCCAAACAATTGTGGTTACTTAGTGTGCCTTGAAAGAATCATGCGTTGTTTTAGCATACAAAAGCATAGTATTATGGTATTCTCCTTTGATGTTTTGTTTGGGTTGACTTGGCACATGATCACACCATGTTATGACTATAACAAGTCACCATAGCCTCTATGATAATTTATTCCTTGACTTGTAGTACCACTATATGCTTTGATTAGTAATGTTTTGTCGCTCTGCATGATTATGGCCTTTATTGCTCTCTTAGTTGGTTGCTCCCAGTCTTTTGCTAGCTTCCACTTGTATAAGTAAGCTCTACTCATGCTTCCAACTCCCAAGAAACCAAGTTATTCCAAAGTGTCCACTATAAATTCCTATGCATGGTGTGTTACACCATTCCAAGTATATTCTTATTTTCATCTATCTTCCAATTAAAAAGTATTTTGTTATGTGAAAATTTAGTAATTAAAGCTCTCACAAACTTGATGGCACACTTTATATTTCTTGCCCCAAATAAACTTGAACCATTGTGTCATCTATGTTGTATATGCTTGCACTTATACGTTGGAATTAGCAGAACCCTGTTTTCATGGGTAACATTTTCAACATTGCACTTGTACTTTGTACACAGTTGATATCATGCTCTTTTGTCTAGGATGTTGTCGGTGTGAAATAAAAGGGGAGCTTGTAAGTCCATGAAGTTATGTATGTGTGTTAGAGAAACGCCTAAGCCGCTAGCCTAAGCCATGCCTAATCATGGTGGAAACTTGCAGCATCACCATAATGACATCTATGAAGCTTTCTTCTTATAAAGAAAGAGACCTATTGAGAAAAGAGGAAACGGAGAAAAGGCACCATATTCCCATGGTAAATAAGAAGATTGCTGAGATGCTCATTGTCTGCTTGCCTTGTCATTTTGGTTATGGGATAGCTCCTATACCATGTGCAAGGGGTACCCCGTTGGCGGTTCTCTATGATACACATGTACTTACTATGACAAGAACTTACAGGTGACTAAAGTTGAGTAGCATGAGGAGCGGCCCTCGTATTCAAGGGACATGAGATTGCCAACTTATACTTTGTCAAGCATATACTCCATAGTTTGTTCACTTTAACCTTAATCACTTCAAGATGCTTATGATAGGGGCAATGAGAGCTGAAAGGTAACAAGTACCATAATTTTTGGAAGCTCTTTTTGAAATTTGAAATCCCTGCTTCCCTTATGAAGGGCCTTTCTTCCACTATTATATTGAGTCTCCACCTTCTACCTTTAGGCACCATTAAGAGAGCACAGTTGCCATTCTTAGTTCTATGTCCAGTGCCCCAAAACTTATTGATTGATGCATATTGTGATATTACTTGTTCTTGTGCTACTTGTATCTAGTCACTCTTATGAACTTTGAAGGTGTCCTATGCATCTATTTGCTACTCTATGAGGGACAAGCTGATTGCCACTATGCCATGTTTTCTGTATGTGAAACAAACAAACATTTTTCAATGCATGTTATTCATGATCTTTGTTTGTAGCCTTTCATGTTGCATGCATAGTTACTTTGTCTTATTGTTATAACTCCATCTTTCCTGCACATGTTTAGAGTTCTTTGATCCCAGCTTTTAATGCTTGCAAATGGTTTGATCTTGGTTTTGATGGTGCATGTCACCTAAAAAATTATTCTTTTTATCACTTACCTACTTGAGGACGAGCAGGAGTTAAGCTTGGGGATGCTTGATACGTCGGAAACATATCTATAATTATTGATGTTCCATGCTTGTTTAGTATCTACTTTGCTTTGTCTACATTTTGAGGTGTTTTTATATGTTTTCTGGTACTAACCTATTAATAAGATGCCACAGTGCCAGTTGCCTGTTTTCTTCTGTTTTTTGTTCCAGAAAGGTAGAAAATCAATATTCTCGGAATTGGACGGGACAAAATCCAAAGTCAATATTTTACCGTAGGGAACACAGAGTCCAAAGGAGAGACGGAGGGGAGCCACAGGGCGGCCGCACCCCCCCAGGCGCGGGCCCACCCTAGGTCGCGCCTGGGCAGGGTGTGGGCCCCCTGGCCGCCCTCCTGCCTCGCCTCTTCGCCTATAAGAAGCCCCCGATGCCTAAACCCTAAGGACCCGATCAATATTCCATGAAATCATCTGTAGACGCCATCACTATCATCCCTAGATCAGGGGGATCTGAAGCTCTTCTCGGCACCCTGTCGGAGGGGAGATCATCCTGGAGGCCTTCTTCTTCATCATGCCAGCCTCCGGTATGAAGCGTGAGTAGTTCCACCTTGGACTACGGGTCCATGTAGTAGCTAGATGGTTGTATCTACTCCTTTGTGCTTTCATGTCTAGATCTTGTGAGCTCCGTTCATGATCAAGATCTCATATATTTGTAATCATGCATGTTGTGTTTGCGGGGATCCGATGGATATTGAGATTACTATGTCAGATTGATTAATGGTTTTGTCTTATTGATTCTATCATGTCTGTGTTGTTTGTGATCTTGCATACTCTCCGTTGTTAGTAGCTATCTTGGCCAAGTACTCCCTTCGTTTCAAAATATAAGATGTTTTAGCTTTGTGAAGCAAATGTATCTAGACTTCTCTTAGTATATAGATTCACTAAACTTTAGGATGAACCTACATACTAAAAGAAGTCTAGATTCATTTTCTTCACAAACCTAAAACATCTTATATTTTGAAACGGAGGGAGTAGTTGCTAGTGACTCCAAGAGGGGGTATTTATGCTCGATAGTGGGTTCATGCCTCTATTTAATCTAAGGGAAGTGATAGAAATCTCTAAGGTTGTAGATGTGATGTTGCTACTAGGGAGAAAAACAACGGTCTCTTGTTCATGGAACAAGTGGATTATTTACCTTACACACTTTGCTTAAAGTAGTTGTTTGTTGCTTGCAAATTAATACTGGAGGGGGTTCGGATGATAACCCAAAGGTGGACTTCCAGTCATAGATGCAGTTGGATGGCGGTCTATGTATCTTGTTGTATTGCCCAATCGAATCTCATAGGATCATGATGTCTAGTAGTGCATTGTTATGCCTTGCTCAGTCCTGTCAATTGTCCTGCTGTAATTTGTTTACCTAGCATGCCATGTTTGTTTATCTAAGGAGAACACCTCTTATGAACTATGGACCCCTGTCCAATCTTTACCTTTGATACATCTTCCACTGTTACTATTTACTTGTTGCAAACCACCATACCTTCCATACTATATAGTTAATCCTTTGTTACAACAACCGGTGAGATTGACAACCTCACTGTTTGTTAGGGAAAAGTCTTGAGTTTGTGTTGTGCAGGTTTCCAAGTTGCTTGCAACACCTTTGAGACGTTTCCTTCCTCCTACTGGTTCGAAACCTTGGTTTCTTACTGAGGAAAGACTTGCTGCTGTGCTCTTCACACCTTGCTCTTGGGGTTTCCCGACGAAGCACTCTCAGGCGCCATCATTTTCCATTACCTCCTCCTCGTCGATACTTGGAGTCGAGGCCTTTCGAAAGGGTCACTGGAATATCTTGTTCTGATGGACCTTTAGCATGGCCGAGGCTGAGGAGTATCTGCGCCTGATGGCCGTCCTCCCTGTCTCCCTGTCCGAGGAGCATGACTCAATCTCCTGGCATCTGACCCCGACAGTGGTGTTCTCAGTGAGGTTGGCTTATAGGGCCCACTTCCAGAGCCCAATTCCAGAGCCCGAAGCTGTGGTGGACATCTCCCCTTTGGAAGGCTCCTCTTCCCCTTAGTATTCGTATTTTTGTCTGGCAGCTTCTCCATGATCGCTTGCCTTCAGGGGCGGAGGTGGCTAAGCATAATGGCCCGGGTAATGGTCTATCTTCCTATGTGGGACTCCGGAGACATTGTGCCCATATTATGTTTTCTTGCTCGGCGGCTCAGTTTCTTTGGAGTTTTGTTCGGGAAGCGCTGGGGCCGGCTTGTGCGGCCCAGGAGCTCGAAGAGTTCCTGCAAGTTAAGATGAACCATGCCGAAAGGAGACACCGCCTCTTCTGGATAGTGTTCGCGGCCCTAGCCTAGACCATGTGGAACATGAGGAACAAGATGGTGATTGAGCTGATTTATCCATCCCGTGTTTCTGACTCAATGTTTTCTCTTCTCGCCTTTTTACAGTAGTGGTCCCCATTGGTGAGGCAACATGACGGACAGGCTCTCGACGACACAATTCGAGCCTTGAGGACAGCGACGCTCCCCTTCTCGGCCCCGGATCGCTCGTGACGATGGCTACCCCTTGCGTTTGCTAGAGTGTTGTTGTTGTCCCACCTTTTATTTTTCTTTGGGCTTTGCTGTGTTGTGGCCTCATCGGACGTTAGCTTGTTTTTTATTTATTTTTGGCCTCGGCTGGTGGGGTTGTGTGTGAATTCTTGTTTGTATCTGGATATTGCTTTATTTATAAAGCGGGTTGCAGGCCTGTTTTGAGGAACACTCAACGTATAGGAAGGATTAGCGCCGCCAAGTTTAATTTATAATCTCTTTCCTTTGGTGTTCCAATTAATTCCTCAAAGAATTCTAAAGCTAGTTATTCCATATGAACTTGTTCAATTGCCTATTTATCTCCTCTCTTGATCTTGAAGAGGTAGTATTTCCTCTTTAACTCAGATATATTGAAACGAGGTCAAAATTAAGGATGCGCAACAGTGAAAATTTGGTTCATAATCAGATGTTCAGTTCAAATATTACTTTTTTATGCATTTTCTCCATGTCCCATCCAAGCTAAAAATGCATCGTTCATCCCTACCCACCCTTGCACATCTAGCACATGGCTAGCGCTACAGGTCCCACATGGAGGATGCTACTGTGACCGCTTGACGAAGTGTCCTTTCGTAGCAAATATTTTTAAACAATGCACTTGGTGTAGAATTGTAGATTTGAATGGATTTCTACCGGCAATTCAGAAAGTTTTTTTTAGGTCAGGAAGTTATTTGCTTTAGAGATATGGCAACATTCATCTAGGGACAAGTAAAAAAATAGTTTGGTTCTTTTACGAAATCTCTTAATCCTTAACTCTTAAAAAACGAAGCGGTGCCACAGAAACAGTTGCCGCCGTGTGAGAAGAATAGTTGCCGCCTCCCACCTCCACCTTCTTCGTAGATCGGTTCTCCCTCCCCGGCCGGCCTAGCCGGTGTCGGGAGTAGTGAGAAACCCGATCTATAAGTGAAGTTTTTAATAAAAAATAGTGATTTTAATGGATTAGTTGGCTTGCTAGACATCTTCGTCTTGGCTTCCGTCTCAATAGAGACGACATCGTATATAATAAGTGATCTTCGGCCCTTCTTTTTACAACGAGATCTCTTTCCCGATGTTAATGGTGGTGCTAAAAGATTAAAATCCTTTAGGTATGGTATCCAGATCTTGCTTCCCCATATCTATTTTGAATTTTTCTCATGGTTTTATTGAGGTTTGTCCTTGCAATATTTTCCCTGACTGCTACGATCCTTGATAATGGTGATTTCTACTCTCGGCTCCACAACGACAACGACGAGGTTGTTCGTTTATTTTTTTTCTAAAATATTAGTGTTGGTACTCTTGCCGATGTTGGTTGATTGTTTTAATGGCTACGCGCATGCACGCATGCTTGGCATTGTGGCACAAATTAAAATTATGAAAGAACCCTTATTGATATGGTTCGGACTCTATGTTCAGCTGCCTTCACAAAAGTGTAAGTTTGCGTTATGAAAGAAGAAAGAGTGTGAAGACCTCGAAGATTTGTTCATTTCTTTTAGATTTTATTTTGTAATCGCTAGAGTCAGCTTATGTATCTCTAGATGTATTATTTGCTTCTATTAATATAGCATTATATTGATTGTCAGAAAAAGGTCAGTTGGAAAAAAAATTGAGAAAAAGAATAAATGTTCATCTAGGGTTGAGACTTGAGAGGGACCCCTTACTAGCCGTGGCCGTCCATTGGCCCGTTACAGCGTCTGACTTCTCATCCACGGGCTGGGCCTGTTTGGCCCAAATCTAATCTAGGTTGACGGTGTGGATTGTAGCGGATTTCAACCGGACGCGGCGGGGCGCCGCGCACGAATCCCATGATCCCATCAATACCTACTCTTTTCTCCTCGATTCCACCTCCACCGAAAAGCTAAAACTAATCCGACCTCAACCCAATCTCCTCCACCGCCCGTGGGATCGATCCCTCGGCCCGCCCGCCTCCCTCGGATCGACCAGCGCCACCCCGCCGCGAGACCAGGATCTTGGCCAGAGCACATGGCGCTGGCGGCGGCGGCGTGGCCGTGCCTGGTGAGTTCCCACGCTCCTGTCCCCGCCCCCCCCCCTCCCCTTTTAACTACCCCCTCCGTGACGAGCAATAGCAAAGCCACCATGGAGTTTCTTGGGTTCACGCTTATGGTTGCTGTTCTTGTACTGCGGTTCTGTTTTCTTTCTTTTCTTTTTCCGCCGATCTGGGCAACCGAGCGAGCGGGAATGTCTGTTGTTCTGTGGCTGATGGGGTCAGTCTGTCGGTCGGTTGTTTGTGTAGGGTGGGGGCTCGCCGGCGTGGATCGACGTGCCGGAGCGGAGCAAGAGCGCGTTCTTGGAGCTCAAGAGGAGGAAGGTGCACCGGTACGTGATATTCAAGATCGACGACAGGAGTGAGGAGGTCGTCGTCGAGAAGACAGGCGCGCCCGGGGAGAGCTACGACGACTTCACGGCCTCGCTGCCCGCTGATGACTGCCGCTACGCCGTATACGACCTGGATTTCGTCAGCGACGACAACTGCCGCAAGAGCAAGATCTTCTTCATCTCCTGGTTAGTCTTGTCTTTCTTGCCCCTGTTTCTTGTCACTCGTGACTGATACGATTCAGTCTGGTTAAGGACTCTGTTCTGGACTCCTGATAGATTTATTTATTGATAAATGTTCTGATAGATTTATTTATTGATAGATTCTGTCCGGCTAGGTTTATTTATTGATACAATAAATGCATAAATGATTTATTGTTTTGCTGTGATACTTTTTTATAAAAAAAATATTGATGTGGTAAACAGCAAAGAGATGAATGTGAAAACACAGATTCAGTAATACTGGGGCTGACTGACGGTGTTCTCTGTCCTTTCAGTTTTGAGTGGTCAGAGTGTATACATTGCATGATAGCCCTATTAGTAGCAGATTAGCACATTGTTCCAAACTCATCCAGCTACCAACTCAATTCCTCACATCCCACAAAAGTAAAAAAATTACTTTCCTCGTAACATCTTAGAGTTTTTTGTTGGTCCACTACAGCAGTTAGTGCTGACAGCAAAGTCATCACACAAATTATAACCACCTTTGCCTCGAGAAAATTGCGATGGCCCTTAAATTTGACGATAGTCCACGTGGGATACAGTCATACAGATCACTTGCGTTGCATGACATGTCCATATATTTTTCGTTTGTTGTACTGAATATCCAGATTTTCGTTTCAGTGTTTTGTACAGGGTGCGCTCTTCTCACAACTAACTGCTACTAATTCCTAAAAACATAGCCATATTACCGGTGTGCTCTGTCTTTTCAGGTCTCCTGATGATTCCCGCATCCGTGCGAAGACCATATATGCTGTCTCGCGGAACCAATTCCGCCACGAGCTTGACGGGGTGCACTTTGAGATCCAGGCAACAGACCCTGACGACATGGACTTGGAAGTTCTCCGGGGCCGGGCTAATAGAACCTGATAGCTAGGTTAACCCTGCTAGCGTGCTGATACACACCAGTAGCTCAAGAAGCCTAGCGCGCTACTCTAACGCAGCTCAGGTGCACTGATGTGAGGCATGGTGGTGTATAACCCGGCTACTGATGACACCTGAGCATATGGTGCCCCTTTTTTAGGAGATTGCATCTCGGAGATATTAATATAGATAGATAAGTTCCCTTTAATATGATGTGGAAACTGCCCCTTTTAATATCTAATTTCCCATGTACTATCTGTATGCTGCTAAGCAGGAGTTTTGTTGAGCTTAAACTGCTACTGGTTTAGTAATAGTTTCTATTGTTTTGCTACTGAATCCTCCTCGGTCAATCAAAAAGCCTTTATTTGTTACGTCTGGTGCATTCTTGGTCAATGTTTTACTGATGATCTAGTATAGGATGTACTAGCATATTATGTGTACAAGTTTAATTCTGGAAGTCTTCCCTGTTCTTGGCAGGGAAGCAGACCTGACAAATAGTGCCAAAACATGGCGTCTGAATGATACAGAAGCAATTGTCAAAAAGTTCGGTGGTATGATATGGCAAGCAGATTGCATGTATTTTGGTATCCTCCTGGCATACAAATGAAGTCCAGTCTTTCTGCCATGAGATCTGAGGATGACCGCGCGAGGGTGTTTTCATTCCTGGCGATACAAGCAAGATATTTACATCTGCCAATGCATAACAAGATGCAGACAACCCATTACGATATTAAGAAGTTCGACAGAGCTTTTTTTTTGACAGAGCTCTTAAACCTGCGACAAGAAGGAAATAAGCAAACTAAATCGATGGAGGGTCAATAGATAGATTACACCGGCATCTGTGTTGTGTAAACTGTAAAGACCTCCTTAACTGCCCGTTACACTTGGATATATGGCATCATGAAGAGCTCGTTGCGGTTGTAGTCCGATCAATGCAAATGGCTCCAAGTGGGTAGCCAATGTGTGCATGAGTGGATCATCTGCGTTTGAGAATAAGGCCAACTCAAACAAGGCCAACTCAAACGCCCCCGGCAAACGGACCGTGGCCCAAAACAGTATGTTTTGGCATAAACCGGGCCGAAATCTAGAACTGAAATGCGGTGGGACGGATGGCTGCGCATCCGGTAGTGTCCTCCCGAGGCTTCGACGGGGCCCACTTGACGGTGTCTGAGGACAACGTCCTTTTTAATGGGACCGCGTCATCCCCATCCATACCAAAATCCACTCCCCTGGTCCACTTGGGTCAAACCCCCCCAAATCCTAGCTCCCTCACCACCGACAATCCCCTCCGTCGTCGGCCGCGATGACGAAAGGGGGGTGGAAGGGCGGGTTTCGGCCCGGCCGGAATGATGATGGCTGTGAAATATAGCCATCCATACCCACATTTAAACTGGATATTATTCATATTTTTTATGAAATATCTCTCTAAACCCTGCCACTAATGCCTAATGATAAAAGGGGTATGCAATCCTTTCTTTCTATTTTTTTCCTGCGCAGATAATATCGTTTGATGATGGTAATCACTATATTAAAGTCAAAGATACGAGATTTCCAATGATCCAAAGAAACCAGGAGTCGTGAAGTGGAGACAGAAGGTTTAACGACTAACTATACGGCGGGAATAAAATTCTGGGTGTATAGTTCTAGCCGTATAGTTGGCACCGACACTGCTAGGTCAAACCGAACAACTTTCGTGAAGGGACCCCTATATAAAGAGGCCTCGAGCGACAGGAAAACTCTCTCGCTTCACCCCCGACGACACCCAACCATCAGAAACCACAACATCGGAGGGATAGATCTAGATCTAATCTCCAAACCCTTCTCCTCCACCATAGCCATATTCCACCACTTATAATAGTAGATCTCATCTCCAATTAGAGATATTGTAAGACTATTACTATCAATCTCATGATTTTCATTACAATATTTATGATTGTTGATTTCATCTCTATGTGTGAGTAATTCTTCTTGGGCTAAGGGCTTCGGCCTAGCTATGTAGCTTTGTGCATGTTATTTATCATAGATGGGATCATATATTAGTTTGTATGACATGATGATTATTGTACCCTCTCTTGCCTCAATTTAAGGACTTGTCAGGTACCCAAGACCCCAAGGATTAATCTAGGTATATGGAGTGTGAGTAATGACTAATCTGCAGGATGTGAACCCTAGTGTCAGAAAGGGTAGGACAGCTGTATGTGAGGGATTTACTTGGGATCAACGGTGACATCACTATGCATACCATTAGTTCTCTTTCTTCTATGGATGAGACTAGTAGGTTATTGCTATAAGCGATTGCGGAGGCAATAGCAATTATGGATACACTGCCCACATATAATTTTCTTGCTCTAAGAATTGCATGCATACTTTATTATTATCTGTTATTCCCATCAGATGTTTTGCACAGCTACAGGTGAAACGGAAAGCCCTAGGCCCTCTCTCTCCATTATCGACAACAACAAAAGACAGCAAACTCTTGGTCCAGTAAAACACAAAAAGAATTCTAAAACTCCCAAAGGTCCGTTAAAGTAACTTTACTACGCTTTCTGCTTCCCGAGGATTCAATAACCTAGGTCTACTAGGGAAAAAGAGCTATACTACATCCGTAATCCGAATCGAAGGTATCAACCCTTTTCTGGCGCCGTTGTAGGGGAAGCAATAGCTACCCTGGTAAGGTTAGTAGGAACCTTGCTAGTTTTAATTCTTGTTTTTAATTTTGTTAGTTTGCTTTCATTCTTTATTTGAAAAACCAAAAAAATTAGTTAGTCTTAAATTCTTGTTTTTACTATCATAAGTTTTTGGTTAAAAGAAAACCAAAAAACATAGGAAATATGGCTGAAAAGAAGCTTGGAGAGTGTGCAACTCCGAACAATGATTATTTGTGTACTCCTATTACCCAGCTAGTAATTACTGCTGAATATTATGAGATTAAGCCCCATTATTTAAGTTTGGTTCTACAAAATCAATTTGGGGGCTCTGTTGTTGAGGACGCAGGTATGAACTTCAATACTTTCACTAAAATATGTGATATGATGCGCATTAAAGATGTTGACCCCGATGCGGTCAAGTTGCGCTTATTTCCTTTCTCTCTTAGAGGAAGAGCAAAATAATGGTTTCTATCTTTGCCTAAAAATACTATTGCATCATAGGTGGAGTATACTTCTTTATTTATGACTAAAATTTTCCCACCTACAAATATTATGCAACTAAGATCTAATATTACTGGTTTTAGACAGGAAGAGCGTGAGCCACTAGCGCTTGCATGGGAGAGAATGAAAGAATGCATGAGAAACTGTCCCAGCCATGGGATGAAAGCTTGGTTTATTCTCCATTTATTTTAGAATGCTCTTAACCCTATGTCTAAGTCTATGCTTGATGCTGTAGCTAGGGGAACATTTATGGGCAAATAAATTATTGAAGCAAAACAGCTGCTAGACAATATGCAAGACAACCATGCCCAATGGCATGTGGATAGATCAAACACAAAGAAGGTGAACTCCATCACACCTCAGGAAAATGAAGAACTCAATGCTAAGCTGGATGACCTCATATTAGCCGTCAAAGGTAAGGAAACCCAGGTAAGAGCTATCCCAGAATCAAATATTGAAGAAATAGATTTCATAGCTCGTAATGATTATAACCCTGCTTGAAAGAAGAACTATAATCCTAATTTCCAGAAATATTATTCTAGTCCCGCATGTAACTCTAATAATAATATGGAATCAAGTAATGGTAGTCTCCAAGAAACACTTAAGTCCTTTATGGATTCAAAAAATGAGCAAAACAATATCCTAGTTAAAATAACGGAGAACCATGATACTATGCTTGGTAAATTATCTAACCAAGCTGTGAGTTTGAGGAATGATTTGCGGGCCCTCCAAGAAAGAATAAGGATTGTTGAGGCATAACTAGGTAAGATAACCGAGATTCAAACTCTCATTCTAGCTAAATTTGCACGTAAAGCTAAGCCCAATCCGGTTGAAGACCTTAAGATGATAAGAATCCAAAGGGAGGATCCTGAAGAACTTGACTATAGCAATGCCCCTTCACCAAATTACACAGTTGAAGATCTTGTGAAAAGGATCAATATCAAGATTCTAGTAAGTGAAGGAAACGAGGAAGCTATGTATCAACACTTTGTTAATCAGGTGGCAATAAAGGTACGTGAGCCTGAGAAAGAATATAAGAAAATTGCTAAAAAAATTACCTGTTAACCTTGATGATATATTTGAGCCTACTATTAAGATTAAAATTGGGACTAATGAGATAGCTATACTTTGTGATTTAGGTGCAAGTGTTTCAACAATTCTAAGAAGTCTTTTTAATAAGTTAAATCTGGGCTCTTTTGAAATCACTGAGTTAAAATTACATCTAGCAGATTCTACCTACAAACAAGCAATAGGAATTAAGGAGAATGCTTTAGTATACATTAAAGTCTGTCCTGCTCTTAATGATTTTGTTATTGTTGACATGCCTGAAGATACTACTGCTCCTATCATATTGGGCCATCCATTCTTAAGAACTATTAAGGCTTTGATTAATCTACATGAAGAGAACATGAAGCTTCAATTGTCTTTGTGGGATCCTTGTGTTATTCATTTTCCCAGGAAGAAGAAAGCCAAGCATGATGAAAAGGAGGCCATCACTTTGAAGGCCAACTATTTTGGAGTGGGTGTTCCACTCATCTGGCCTAAGTAAGCAATATCAAGGTCAAGCTATTGACCATAAAAGAGCGCTCCATGGGAGGCAACCCATTTGAAATAAAGGTTTGAGTAAAGTTTTTAAGTTTTAGTTTAAGTTTTATGTTGAATAAAGAGTGCTAGAGAACTCCGGTTGAGGAGAAGTTCGGTGGTACTAAAAATTCTGTTTTATACATGCTGATGTTGGTCGACAATTTAGACTATCATTTTTCTGTCAAAAACATGGTGTTTTGCTAAGTTTTAGGTTAAGAAATAATTCTCGAAGAAACGGAATTTTTTTGACGACTACAGTACCTTTAACGACCAACTATACAGCAGGAATAAAAATTCCAGCCGTATAGTTCCGTCTGTATAGATATGTATGCCATTGTCAAATTTTCTTTTCCAGATATAGAAGGTTTAACGACCAACTATATGGCGGGGATAAAAATCCCGGCCGTATAGATATCGCCGCCTGAGAAAAACCTTAAGAAACCCTAAATTTTGCCGTTAGACCAATTATACGCTGGGAACAAAATGTTTCGGCCATATAGTTTGGCTGTATAGTTTCGTCCGACCATAAAAACGCCACGAGAAAGGTACCCCAACACCAAAACTTCAATCCTTTTTCTCTCTTCTACCTCCAAACCCTCTCAAAACCTCAAGGGATCTTCATCTCTACTCAATTTCGTTTGATTTCCTCGCATACAAGTGATCTACGGTATGTTTCTTCTCCGATCCTGCAATTACTTTTTGCAAATTCATCTCCGATCTGTTGTCATTATCAATCTAGGGTGAGACCTACTATGAACCAATTGCCATGTTTCTCTTACCTAGATTATTATTTTGAGCAGATTCACTAGTGTGCTATGATGAGGAATATGTTATGCTTATTACTGTTGGGTCAAAAAGTTTTATTTTTGTCTCTTATTATTTTAGAAGATGAACACAAGGAGCCAAACTTGTGCTCGTGCCACTGCGAGTTCTTCCTAGGCTGCTGCAGCTCAGGATCGCATGGGGATACGATTTAGGAATGAGCTCCAACGTGATCGCTTCAACAAGATCAAGAACCGAGAAGTGAAGACAACCAAGTGGGCTTGTACCATTATATTGAATCAACTCAGTATTTTTGATGACTTAAATTTACTTTGCAATAGAGTTGGCTTGCAAAATTTTGTATTCCATGATGCGACCACTTATCGCTGGTTAACTCTTGAATTTTTAAGTTCTTTGACAAGCACTATTAAAACATGGCATGGAGAGGACATGATTTCTTTCCAACTTATGAACAATAATTATTCATTATCACTTGATGAATGGTGCAATTGTCTTGGTCTACCAAACAATGATGTTAATGCTTTATGCTTTTACTGGCATTAACCCTTCCCCAGACCACTATTAGAATGGAATGAGTCTCACTTGTAAAAAATAAATGAAAATGATAAAAAAAATTAAAAAATAATTCTTTTGAGATGTAGTTATATTTTAGGGTATAGTCATAGGGAAAATTGAAAAACATGAATTTTGATGTATTTTGCAAATAAAGGTCATGACACGGTAAAACAACCATAACTTTTGCATACAATGTTAGAAAAAATGTTTTACCCATTAAAACGATCGTGTCAAAATTCCCCATCCAAATTCAACCACCAAAGGTTGTTCTGGATTTTACAGATTCCCCAAATTCCAAAAGAGTAAAAAGTTATTGCAAAAAGGAAGATTTTTTCCTGCAAAAAATTGAAAAAGAGGAAGACAATTCTATGGCGCATATCTCCAATATGCGCGACAGAATTATTGGGCGAGATTCGAATTTTGAATCCCCGCCAGTGTCCTCCCCCTCTCTCTTTTCTCCTTTTCTCCTCCTCCTCCTCTCCTCCACACTTCTCGTCCCTCCACTTATCCTCCCCTTCTCCTCCTTCTCCACTCTCCTTCTCCTCTCCTCCTCCCTCCTCCCCCTTTCCTCTCCTCCTCCACCACCTTGGGTGACCTCTTCTGCTGACGACCTCCTCCTCCTTCAGTGACCACCTCCGGTGACCTTATCCTCCTCCAGTGACCACCACCCGCAGCCTCCTCCTCCATGATGGCTCAGATATGTAGAGCTCGTTGGGAACCCCAAGAGTAAGGTATGATGAGCACAACAGCAAGTTTCCCTCATTTATGAAACCAAGGTTATCGAACAAGTAGGAGTAAGGAAACAACTCCAAGGTGTTGCTAGCAACTTGGAGCCTGCACAACACAATCCACAATACTTTGCCCCCACTTATAGTGAGGTTGTCAATCTCACCGGTTTGCTAAAAACAAAGGATTAAATGTATAGTGTGGAAGATAGTGATTGCTTGTAGAAAGTAAACAGTAGATGGTATATCAATGGTAAGGAATGGACCGGGGTCCAAGGTTCACTAGAGGTGTTCTCCATAATATAGATAGCATGTTGGGTGAACAAATTATAGCGGGGCAATTGACAGATTGAGAAAGCATAACAATGCATATACTAGACATCTTGATCTCTACGAGATTTGATTGGGCATTACAACATAATACATAGATCGTAATCCAACAACATCTATGACTAATAATCCACCTTCAGTTTATCATCCAAACCCCTTCTAGTATTAAGTTGCAATCAACAGATAATTGCATTAAGCAAAGTGTGTAAAGTAAACAATACAATTGCCCCATGGACAAATGATTGTTGTTTTCTCCCTAGTAGCAACAACACATCTACAACCTTAGAAGTTTTTGTCACTCTCCCAAATTACTAGAGGCATGAACCCACTATCGAGCATAAATAATCTCTCTTGGAGTTACAAGCATCTACTTGGCCAAAGTATCTACTAGCAACGGAGAGCATGTAAGATCACAAATAACATAGACAAGATAGAATAAATAATCAATCTGAAATAGTATCTCAATATCCATCGGATCCCCGCAAACACAACATGTATGATTACAAATAGATGATCTTGATCATGAACAGAGCTCACAAGATCTAAACATGTTAGCACAAAGGACGAGAAACAACAATCTAGCTACTGTATGGACCCATAGTCCAAGGGTGAACTACTCACACATCACTCTGGAGGCTGGCATGGTGATGAAGAAGGCCTCCGGGATGATCTCTCTCCTCCGGCAGGGTGCCGAGAAGAGTTTCAGACCCCCCCCGATCTAGGGACGATGGTGGCGGCGACTACGAACTATTTCGTGGATTTCTGATCGGGTACTTTAGGGTTTCTGCATCAGGGTGTTTAAATAGGCGAAGGGGCAAGGTCGGTGGACGCCCGAGGGGCCCACACCATGGGCTGGCGTGCCCTAAGGTGGGCCCACGCCACCCTATGGTGTGGCCACCTCGTGGCTTCTCTTCGTCTCCCCTTTGGTCTATGTGTCGTGTCTGGTAAAATATTGACTTTGGCTTTTGTTCCGTCCAATTTCGAGAATATTTCTTTACTGCTTTTTTGAAACCCAAAACAACAGAAAACAGGCAACTGGCACTGCGGCATCTTGTTAATAGGTTAGTTCTAGAAAATGTATAAAAATGCCTCAAAGTGTAGACAAAACATAAGAAAGTTGATACAAAACAAGCATGGAGCATAAAAAATTATAGATACGTTTACGACGTATCAAGCATCCCCAAGATTAACTACTGCTCGTCCTCGAGTAGGTAAGTGATAAAAAGAATAATTTTTGAGGTGACATGCACCATCACAATTTTGATCAAACTATTGTAAAGCATTGATAGCTGGGATCATAGTACTCTAAACATGAACATGAAATATGTAGTTCTAACAATAATACATAACGACTATGTTGTAACATGAAAATGTACAAACAAATAATCATGAATAACAATGCATTAAAAGACATTTGTTTGTTTCACATATAGAAAACATATCAAGAGTGGTATTTAGATTGTCCCTCATGGAATAGCAAAACATAAATGCATAGGACACCTTCAAATTTCATAAGGGTGACTAGATACAAATAATTTAAGAACAAGCAATACCATAATTATGAAGCAATCAATAAGTTTTGGGACAATGCACATTGAACTAAGAATGCCAACTATGCTCTCTTAATTGGTGTATAAAGATAGAATATGGAGACTCAACATAAAATTAAAAAAGAAAGGCCCTTCGCAGAGGGAAGCAAGGATTTCAAGTTTCATAAAGAGCTTCCAAAAATTATGGTACTTATTAGCTTTCAGCTCTCATTGCCCCTATTATTGGCATCTTGAAGTGATTAAGGTTAAAGTGACACAAATATGAGTATATTCTTGACAAGTTATAAGTTAAAAAATCTCATGCCCCTTGCGTACTAGTACCAAACCTCATGATACTCAACTTTGGTCACAAGCAAGTTCTTGTCATTGTAAGTATATGTGTATCATAGAAAACCGCAAACGGGGTACCCCTTGCCCCATGACACAGGAGATATCCCATATCAAAATGACAAGTCAACAGACAATGAGCATCTCAGCGATCTTTTTATTTGCTATTTGCATAGGTTTTTATTGAGGATGCTTCACAGAATGCTCATTATGGTTACGATGTAAGTTTCCACCATGATTAGGCATGGCTTAGGCTAGCTGCCCAGGCGTTTATCTAACACATATACAAACTCCATGAGCTTACAAGCTCCCCTTTTATTTCACACCGCTGGAATCCATAAACAAAAGAACATGATATCAACTGAATAGAATAAGTGCAATGTTGAAAGCGTTCCCCCTGACAACATGGTTCTGCTAATTCATAACTTATAATTTGCAAGCATATAAGCAACATAGATGGGCACAATGGTTCAAGTTTATTAAGTGCAAGAAAGTACAGTGTGCCATCAAGTTTGTGAGAGCTTTAATCATTTACTTTCATATAAAAAAGTTTAATTTGGAAGATAGATAAAAACATGAATATACTTGGAATGGTGTAACATACCATGCATAAGAATTTATAGTGGACTCTTTGGAATAACTTGGTTTCTTGGGAGATGGATGCAGGAGTAGAGCTTATACTCAGTACAAGTGGAGTCTAGCAAAAGACTGGGAGCGACCAACTAAGATAGCAATAATGGGGATAATCATGCAAAGCGACAAAACAATATTGATTAAAGCATAAAGTGATATCACAAGTCAAAAACTAAATGATCATAGAGGCTAAGGTGTCTGGTTCATAGTCTTAACATGGTGTAAGCACGTGCCAAGTCAACCCAAATAAAGCATCAAAGGGTAATACCACAATACTATGCTTTTGTATGCAAAAACAACACATGATTCTTTCAAGGAAAATTAAGCAATCTCAATTGTTTGGAAAAAGTCATGCCACAACTATAATTACTAAGCATAAGGTCAAATCAACATCTAACATGACATGATAAAGTCTAAGCCATAGTCAAAACAAGCTTCCTTTTGTACCACTATAAGCATGAAACTTTCTACTCTTTTCCAACACCAATCAACTTATTTGAAACAAAATGAGAATGCGGGTGTCCAACTAATTTATTGCAGAAAACCAAACAAAAGAAAACTAAAAAAACAAAGACGCTCCAAGAACAACATAATAGTGCATGAAGCAATAAAATTAAAGTGTCTGGAAAGAAGACCTGATATTTTTATTGATGAAGAAGGGAATGCCTTGGGCATCCCCAATCTATGACGCTTGTACCTCTTGAATATTTCTTGGGGTGACATGGGTGGAATCCCCAAGCTTGAGATTTTGTCCATTATTCATCTCGTCATATCATTCTTCCCCTACACTTGAAAATTTCCTTCATACAAAACTTCACACAATCTTCATTAGCAACATTATTGTATTTAAGATAATAAGCCTTTGGGTTTAGTTTCAACACAAGTAAAACTTCCATTAAAACACAATCTACTGTAGAAACTTCTTTTAAAAGCTCAGGTGATCAAAGAGAACTCAAAAGAAACCGATTAAGAGGCAAATGCAAATAATGGCAGAAATCTGTCAAAATAGACTAGCAGGTAAAAACCGATTTTTTCGAAGTCCTTATGTTACTCAAATCGAAAAGTGATAAACTAACAAAAGTTGGATATTAACCTGGGGCATATGCTCAGAAAATTACAGCTCAATCCGACATACTGGGATGTTTCACGATTTTTTACAGTGAAGACAAAAATATGTTTCGGGACAGCAACTTCCCCAAATCTTACTTCTCTCTCATTAGAGGTTATTCTTGGCACAAAAACCACACAAAAAGGATAAGGAGAGTTTCTTACAGAAGAAATAACTTCCAAGACACAAGAAAATAAAACTTACTGAAATAAATTTGGGTTATCTCCCAATAGTGCTTTTCTTTAATGCCTTTCATCTAGGCATAGGAAGCAAAAATCAAGTATTTTCGAATGAAGAAGCATTAAGATCAACTTTTGTTTTAATAGGAGAAGCAGAAGGTATCTTCTATCTCTTTCTAGGGAAGTGTTCTATACCTTTCTTGAATGGGAATTGATATTTAATGGTGCCTTCCTTCATATCAATAATGCACCAACCGTTCTAAGAAAAGGTCTTCCCAAAGTAATAGGACAAGAAGCATTGTATTAAACATCCAAAACATAGAAATCAACAGGGAAATAAGCATTGTTAATTATAATAAGAACATCATTAACACTCCCCATAAGTTTATTTTTATCATTATCATTAAGTGGGACATCCAAATAGCAATCTTCCAAAGGTGGCAAATCAAGCATTTCATAAATCTTTCTAGGCATAATAGAGACACTAGAACGAAGGTCACATAAAGCTTTAAGATCAAAATCATTCACTTTCATATTAATGATGGGTTCCTGTAACATTCCAAATTTCATCAATGCAAAATCATGTTGTTGCATTCATAGCATCATGGCATTTTCATCTTGCACAAAATTTTCAAAACAAAAACCCTAATAGAACCATATTTGAACCCCTTCTTAATATATATATGGGGCATGGTTTTACTTAATTTTCAAGACCAAAAATGATTTTGAGTGATTGTATGTGTTTGACATACAATCAGGACGAGCTCCGATGAGGTTTTCGGCCGTGTCCGTGCACCCCTGTCCAAGCCAAGTACACGTTGAGCATCCCCTCGTTCTCGCGAGCTCGGTAAGCACCAGCACAACCCCTACCACTCTAGCATCGCCTGCGCATCGCTGCTAGTGCTGTCGCTGCCGCTAGAGCCATGAGCGCCTCTAGTCTTTGGTCGATCAGATCTGAGCCTTTGGATCTCGATCTAGTGGTCAGGATTAGAATTAGAACGAAGGGGTACGAGTAGATCTGAGCCGTAGGATTTATTTAGATCTAACGGTGTAGAAGCGTGATCCAACGTGAAGCGGTACACGCCAATCAGAACACGCGTGTGTCACTGGTTTAGATTTAAAATCTGAATTTTGATCTATTAGTTCTTCAAACTTGTAAATTCAATAATTTTTGATCTGTTTGTCCAAAAATTACAAATTTTATATCAATGGATTCAGAAAAATAAACTCTTTGCATCTATGGCCTTGGTTTGGCCATTTTCTTCTATAAAATTAGGATTTTATGCAGAAGCATTTGTAGGCCTATTTTGACTATATAAATTGTTTAGAAAATTGTTTTAGACTAAATTTTGGTTTATTTAGAATTTAGAAAGTATGCTTTGTGTTCAGTACTAAAAAGTTTGTTTTGAAAAGTGTGACAAATCAGTCCATTGCATTTGCATGCATTCATATATATATTTGTTTGTATATTGAATGTGAATTTTGTGGTATGATTTTATGTGTAGATTTTGTGGATTGTGGAGAGAGTGATTGTGAGGATTGTGCCTATTCCCCCAACTACCAAGGCAAGTGATGCTTCATATTTTTTCCCATTATTTTATCTATGCACTAGTGATATTTTTAGTAGGGTTTGCATGGTTATTTTCTAAGTATATGCTATGCTTGGGTAAATCCTATAGATTTTGTCTTAGTAGTTTTTCCTAAGTTAAGGAACTTGTTATACTAGTATGATTAGCCTAGATAGTATAAAAAAGGGTGGAATATTCATGTTATGATATTATGCAAAGTCTATGACTATGTTTTTGATTAATAAAACAACATGTTAATGAATCACCTGGGTGGAATGGGAAGAATGGTTTTTGTTGAGTGGTTACACAAGGCCCATGTCTATGGTTTACCTTGTGTATCACACTTGTGGATGGCCACCCAGGAACAAAGAGATTTGAGATGTTTAGTGTTGTGAATCTTCTAGTGCAACCACATGGCATATGGGCTCTTCCTTGACCAACTAGGTTGCAAGAACTTAGCCATAGTGATAGTTGGTGGTAGGGTTGATAGGATGGAACGCGTCCATGGTGGTCTAAGGGAATGCTTCTGAAAAGTCTCGTCTCAATGCATGTCGAGTCTTGTGGGTAAAGTGCACCACCTCTCGAGAGGGTAACACCTAAGTACTTAGCCGTGTCCCCGGTAACGGACATTTTGAGCATCAAAGACATTGAAATGATCACGGATCTCTTCATCCCAATTTCTCTAAGTTAAAACTTGTGGTTGAACAAGGGTAAAGGTTCACCAATGTCTATTGGTGGTTCCTTGGGTGTTTTTGTCAAACAAAAACTTAGTGTTTTCAACTAATAAGAAAATCCTTATTTTGAGCAAAGCCAGCATGAACTACACTTAGCCAAATTCATATAGTTATTAGATGTTACTATACTACTATGGTATCACTTGCCAATATAATTCCAAATGTATTGACCCTCTGTGGCTGTAACTTATTATGTTGCAGGTTACTCTGATGGTGACTAGGGTTATGAGTCTACACTCAACATGTTTGCCTGTGGCACATGAAGGTGAAGACTTTATTTATTTTGTCAAGTATTGTGAACTCTATGTATTAGCCTTGGGCTGATGAGTTGTAAGAACTATTGTATCTCTGGATATTACAATGTAATAATGACCTTTGTATCTGTGTACTTCATCTTAAACTGTGGATGCTAGCAATTCGATCCAGGGACTAGCATTGCAATCACATGGGCCTTTACCTTAAAGGGTGAGGTCTTGCAGATGGTATCAGAGCACTGTGTTGCCTGTAGGATTATGACCGTAAGATGGATTAGACTAAGGAAACCACTAGGAAAAAATGCAACCCTTTGCAAATTCCACACTTGTTTCTTTTCTTCTTGTAAACCTCTCCTAATCTTCTTTCTCATATCTATTTGTAGATGGCCGCCATCAACGAAGCCGTTAAGAAGGGACCACTCATGACCATGACCTTAGAATGTGAGACGGAGTTTCCCAAGGCACTCAAAAACCTCATGGTTAGCTTGGGAATACATGGTGAAGCCGTGTACAAGGGATTTCCCGTGATGGATGAAGGAGAGGAACATTGATGGGTACAACTCCACTTGTATAAAAACAAGGAGGACAACCACAAAGAGTCGAGATTCTGCATGGTCACCAACTCTGAAATGCATATGTCATTCTTTGATTCTACAAGGAATGCGGCATGGAATGCCATCAAGGAGCTTGGTGAAAGACTCAAGTGTAGAATGCTCAACACTCAAAATGACATTAGAGAGGAGAAGTATACCCAAGACTTAGAGACCGCCATAAAACGTCTAATGGAAGATATCATAGACTTAGCATATGAGTGAGAATTGTGACGTATTCCAATAGTTGGACCACCACAGTTGTCGTTTTCTCGCATTAATGATTTGATCATACCAACCTATGAGGTATGACAAAAATTTGTCTAAGATATGTTTGAACCTTAGTGCTTGTGATAGATTATTGTATGCTATGATTTGTGTGTTTTATTGATGAATGTATGCTATTGGCTTTTGTTTCACTACTTTAGGTTTTCTCTTTACTTGTGTTGTTTCTAATTTTCTCTATCCTGTGCAATAGATGACTAGCTTTGTTCTCAGCACCGCCGAGGATTTCAAGGGAACTCGTTTTGGATCTCGTATTGTGGAGCTCACTAGTGTGCTCAATCTCCCCCTCCCTAACATTAAGGGACTTCATCTTACGAAGTTCGAGAGGAAGGATCTATGGGGATTTAGAGTCTTGCAGCCAGGACGCCAGTCGGAGCCACCCACCGAGGAGATTGCTTTCAAGTTACTCCATGACGACAAGGAGAAGGGACTCGACGTTGCCATGCAGGAGCTACTTGGGCGTCTATGTGGACGTCACTCCACCGAGCTCAGGGGTCTCTACTTCCACCCATTTGGGAGACATGACGAGGAGGGAGAGGCTATAGTGTATGACAATGCCACTAGAGAGACTATCGAGCCAATGCATCTCTATCTTCAGGACCTAGAGAGCCTCGTTAGGCACCTTGACACCGATAGGACCAATGTCATGCTTAGCAATGATGAGCTTCGCGTCCAGTTGAGGGAGAAGGACAAGGCCTTCGAGGAGAAGGATGAGTGCATCAAGGAGATGGAGGCTAGGTTCGAGAAGCAAGACAAGAGGTTCAAGAATCAAGAGAAGAGAGTGTAGGATAGGAACAAGAATATCAATGAGATGGATTCCGAGATGGAGCTCAAGTATCTTGAGCTAGAGACATAGCAGGAGGTTATTGAGAGGCTGCATTCGCAGAAGAGGAAGCTTCAGGCGAAGGTCAATGCCCTGACCACCAGCGTGGAGGAGTACAAGTCAGGAATCAACACAGCAGGACTTGGACTAGTGGAGGTGGAAGTCGATATGGAGGAGTAGTGTTGACTACTTGGCTATCTATCTATCATCTTTTTATTTATCGAGTCGCAATGATTATCCAACATGTGGATGACTTTGCTATTGTATTTATGTAACACCCCAGTTTTAGATAAACATTATTTAGGGTTTGCTTGTGCATCCTGAGCATCATCATTTAAATTGTGCATTGAAGGAAATAAGATAAAATCCTTAAACCCTAGTTTTCCCCCTCTCTAGAAATACATTCAAATGGTTTTGATTTTGAAAACTACCAAAATGTTGGAGCCCAAATGGACTAATAGGTCCCCACACTAATTTCCTATGTTTCATAAAGTTGTGGTATTTTTGAATCACTCAAAACAGAATTTGAAATGAAATTACAAAAAGAAAACAGATTTTAGAAAAAGGAAAAAGTTTCTGATAAAAAAAAGAGCAGCCAGGACCATCCCAGGCCGGCCCAATCCACCTTCCTCTCCTCTCTCCCTTTCCCTCGGCCCACCTTGGCCCAACCGAAGCCCACAGCTGGCCCGCATACCCCTTCGCTCATTTCCTATTCTTCTTCCTCGGTGATAGAAGGACGATGGCGATGAAGCTTCTGCGTGTCGACGCCAGCGCCGTTCCTGCCTTGCCGAGATGCCCGCCGCGCCAAGATCCTCGCTACCAACGCCGGTGACGCCTATAAGACCCCCTGTTGCCGCCGAGATGAACCCTATCTTCTTCCTTCTCCCCAATTTCTCCTCCGGCCGAACTCTAGCCCTCGGGATCCGCCGTATCCCACCGTCTTCGGCCTCCTCTCGCTGTTCTGAGGCCACCGCTGAGCTCGCCAAGCTGCACTAATTCGCCCTAGCTAGGTCACGAAGCCCCTAGCGCCTGCAGTCCATCGAATCGGAACCTCGTTCCCGTTGGCCGTTGCAACCATCGTCGTCAATTCCAGCACCGTCCGAGCTCGCCTCACTTCGCCGACCCCTCCAACGCGCTTCTGGTGAGATTCTGGTCCAGATGGACCCCTTTGTTGAAGGGTTTCGCGGCATAGTAAATCAAAATTTTCTACGGATGCGAACAGAGGGAAAGCCAAGATCTAATCTAGGAGATGCAAACAACGAGAGAGATTGGATTAGATCTTCATACCCTTGAAGGTTACGCCAATGAGCGTTAAATCCGGAGCGTGGGTGATGTAGTCGTACTCGCTTCTCCTCCTCGCGATCCGATCCGATCTAGCACCACAAGTGGCGATGCCTCCGTGAGATGCACACGTGCGGCACCTCGAAGTCTCCTCCTTCCTTGGTCCAGCAAGTATGGTGGAGAGATGGGTTGGATCTACAACGGGACGGTGCGGTGCAATTGGTGGAGAATTTCTGTAGCAGGGCTTCGCCTACAAGCAGTCGGGAGGGAGAGAGGAGGGCAGCAGGGCGGCTAGGGTTGGAGGGGAAGGTGTAGGGGGTTGGTGCGCCCCCAGCCCTCTATATATAGAGGGGTGGGTGCAGCCCTAGCCCCTCCCGCAAGCCAAGGCCGTCGGCCCCAAGGAGGAAGAGTGGGGGGCAAGGAAACCCCCCCTTCTAGAAGCTCTATCTAGAGTTTAAACCTCTCTTGACGGCTGGGCCCTATGGGGCCTTGTGACCCTGGCCCAATGCGTCCAGGGCACTCCCTCATAGGCCCATGCCCCCTCCCGGAAGGTGGGGCCACGTTGGTCCCCTTCTGGAAGGTTCTAGAAGCTTCGGTACAATACCGATTAACCGGAACAATTCCGAACTCCAAAAACCTTTGCCTTATATGAATCTTATTCTTGGACCACTCCGGAACCTCTCGTGATGTCCCGGATCCCATCCGAGACTCGAACAAAACTCATAAACCAATTATCCAATCTATCCTAGCGTCGAGACACGTTAAGTGTGTGACCTGCGGTTCGAGAATATCTGACATGATCTTCTATCAATAATCAACAATGAGTGCAGAAACCCATATTGACTCCCACACATTCATCGATGATCATATCGGATGAACCACAATGCCAGGATTCAATCAATCCCATATATATATTCCCTTCGTCTCGCGATATTTTACTTGCCCGAGATTTGATCGTCGGTACCGTCATACCTAGTTCAATCTCGTTCACAGCAAGTACTTTACTTGTTCCATAATCCGATATCACTTTGTGATTAACTCCTTAACCACATGCTTGCAAGCGGTGTTGATATCGATTACCGAGTGGGCCCGAAGTATATCTCTCCGACTTGGGAGGGACAAATCCCATCTCGACACATACAACCCAACAGATACTTTCCGATCACCTGAGAGACACCTTTATGATCACCCTCTCATAGGATGATGTTTGATGACCTCAAAGCTTTCTTCCGATAGCAGGGAGTTGTATTATCTCATGGTCTAAGGAATACAATATTTGACATAAGAAAAGCTTCACAAAGTCGAACACGATGACACGATCTAATTGCTTCGCTTAGTTTGGGTCTGTCCACCATATCATTCTCCCAATGATATGATCTCATTATTAATTGACAACTCATGTCCATGGTTAGGAAACCTTAACCATCATTAATCAATGAGCTAGTCCATAGAGGCATACTAGGGACACGGTGTTGTTCACAATCCACACAAGTATTAAAGTTTCCGCTTAATACCATTCTAGCATGGAATATAAACATTATCATGAACAAGAATTATAATAATAACATCTTTATTATTGCCTCTAGGGCATAATTCCAACAGTCTCCCACTTTCACTAGAGTCAATAATCTAGTTTATATTTGGCAACAATCTCACACCCATGGCACTGATGTGCTAATCATGTTTTACACGTGGAAGAGGTTTAGTCAATGGATCTGCGACATTCAGATCTGTATGTACTTTGCTGATCTTCAGATCTCCATCTGCTATATAATCTTGGATTATATGAAACTTGCGGATGATATGCTTGGTCTTTGGATGATATCTTGGTTCCTTAGCGAGTGCTATGGCGCCAGTGTTGTCACACAATATATCTAGTGGGTCCAATGCACTTGGAACCACGCCAAGCTCAGTGATGAAGTTTCTGATCCAAACTCCTTCACTTGACGCTTCTGTAGCAGCCATGTATTCCGCTTCTACTGTAGATCCATAATCACGCTTTGCTTGCAGCTTCTCCACTCATAGCTCCTCCATTCAAAATATTCACGTATCACAATCGAGATTTAGAATCATCCTGCTCGGTGTCAAAACGAGCGTCGACGTAACCTTTTACGACAAGCTGTTCATCACCCCCATAGACTAAGAACATTTCTTTAGTCCTATTTAGGTACTTTAGGATGTTCTTCACGGCTGTCCAGTGTTCCACTCCTGGATCACTTTGATATCTGCTCGTCAAACTAAGAGCATTGGACACATCCGGTCTAGTACATAGCATGGCATACATGATAGAACCTATGGCCGAGGCATAAGGAACTTTGCTCATAGCTTCCCTATCATTTACCGTAGCTAGACACTAAGCCTTGCTCAATATCTTACCTGACAACATAGGCACTGAACCTTTGTTTGCCTTATCCATTCTGAACCTTTTCAGAACTTTGTCTAGGTATGTACTCTGGCTTAAAGCTATCAGGCGTCTTTGTCTATGTCTATAGATTTTGATGCCCAATATATAAGCAGCTTCACTTAGGTCTTTCATTGAAAAACACTTGTTCAAATAACTCTTCACATCGTTAAGCATGTTGATGTCATTTCCGATAATCAATATGTCATCCACATATAGTACCAGAAACGTCACCGAGCTCCCACTCACTTTCTTGTAGATACAAGCTTCATAGCAATTTGGAACAAATCCAAAGCTCTTGATCACTTGATCAAAACGAAGGTTCCAACTCCGAGATGCTTGCTTCAGTCCATAAATGGAACGCTGAAGTTTGCATACTTTATCGCATCCTTAGGATCGACAAAACCTTCGGGTTGCATCATATACAACTCTTCATAAATGTTGCCATTGAGGAAAGCAGTCTTGACATCCATCTGCCATATTTCATAATCATGAAACGCAGCAATTGCTAATAAAATCCGAATGGACTTAAACATCGCTATGAGAGAGAAAGTCTCATCGTAGTCAACACCTTGAACTTGTCGAAAACCTTTCGCAACAAGCCGTGCTTTATAGACGGTGACATTACCATCCGCGTCCGTTTTCTTCTTGAAGATCCATTTGCACTCAACGGCCTTTCGGTCGCTAGGAGGGTCCACCAAAGTCCATAGTTGGTTTTCGCTCATGGATCCCAATTCGGATTTCATGGCTTCTAGCCATTTCTCGATGCAGGCTCATCATCGCTTCCTCATAGTTCGTAGGTTCACTGTCTTCTACTAACAAGGCGGTCGAGCAGGGTTGCCGTACCACTCTCGGGGAGGGCACATGACCTTGTCGACCTCTGACGTTCGATGGCAACATCGTCCAAGCTTCATGATCCTTATCATTAGCTTCCTCTATTGTTAGTGCGGCGACCTTTGGAACAATTTCAGGTGCGCTACTCTCCAACTCAAGAGAAGGTTCAACAACCTCGTCTAGCTCTACTTTCCTCCCACTCACTTCTTTTGAGAGAAACTCCTTCTCAAGAAAGGAACCGTTCTTCTGACAAACACTTTGCCTTGGTTACGTGATAGAAGGTATACCCAATAGTTTCCTTAGGGTATCCTATGAAGACGCATTTCTCCTCTTTGGGTTCGAGCTTGTCCGGCATCAACTTCTTGACGTAAGCTTCGCATCCCCAAACTTTAAGAAACGACAACTTAGGTTTAGCACCAAACCACAGTTCATACGGTGTCATCTCAACGGATTTAGACGGTGCCCTATTTAAAGTGAATGCAGCGGTTTCTAATGCGTAACCCCAAAATGATAATGGCAAATCAGTAAGAGACATCATTGATCAGACCATATCTAATAAGGTTCGATTCCGGCGTTCAGACACACCATTGCGCTGTGGTGTTCCGGGTGGCGTGAGTTGCAAAACAATTCCGCTTGCTTTAAGATGCGTGAGAAAATCATAACTCAAATATTCACCTCCACGATCGGATCGTATAAACTTAATCTTTCTGTTACGATGGTTCTCCACTTCATTCTGAAATTCTTTGAACTTTTCAAACGTTTCAGATTTATGTTTCATTAAATAGATATACCCATATCTACTTAAGTCATCGGTAAAAGTGAGAAAATAGCGATATCCACCGCGCGTCGAAACACTCATCGGTCCGCATACATCGGTATGTATGATTTCCAACAAGTCCGTTGCTCGCTCCATCATACCGGAGAACGGGGTTTTGATCATCTTGCCCATGAGGCATGGTTCGCATGTGTCAAATGATTCAAAATCAAGAGACTCCAAAAGTCCATCAGAATGGAGTTTCTTCATGCGCTTTACACCAATATGACCTAGAGCAATTTGCCACAAATAAGTAGTATTATCACTATCTACTTTGCATCTCTTAGCCTCAATGTTATGGATGTGTGTTTCATCCCTTTCGAGATTTAGAAGAAATAAACCATTCACAATAGGTGCATGACCATAAAAGATGTTACTCATATAAATAGAACAACCATTATTCTCCGATTTAAATGAATAACCATCTTGCAATAAACAAGATCCAGAAATAATGTTCATTCTCAACGCAGGCACATAATAACACTTATTAAGGTTTAAAACTAATCCCGAAGGTAAATCTAAGGAGGCGTCTTGACGGCCATCACATCAACTCTTGATCCGTTGCCAGCAACGCATCGTCACCTCATCCCTCGCAAGCCGCCGTCTATTCCGTAGCTCTGTTTGAGTTACAAATATTAGCAAGCAACCGTATCAAATACCTAGGCACTACAACGAGGGCTAGTAAGGAAAACATCAATAACATGTATATCAAATATACCTTTGATGGTGCCAGCCTTCTTGTCCGCTAAGTACTTGGACGATTCGCTTCGAGGACCCTTGTCCTTGCAATAGAAGCACTCGAGGTCCGGTTTAGGACCAGACTTGAGCTTCTTCTCGGCGAGAACAGCGCGCTTGCCGCCGCCTTTCTTGAAGGGCTTCCTTGCACCCTTACCTTTCTTGAAGGTGGGGGGCTTGTTGACCATCAACACATGATTATTATTTTTGATGTTCACCTCCGCTACTTTCATCTTAGCAAAGAGCTCAGTGATCATATCAGTGGAACCAATCTGATTGTGATCAACTACAAAACTTTTGTAGCTAGGAGTGTCAATCTTGAGATCCTCTGGAATCTTGCAGTCTAGTTGCTCAAGGCGTTGAGTGTAGCCCGTCATCTCAATGGTGTGCTCACTAATGGAACTCCCTTCCTCCATCTTGTAGTTAAAGAATTTCTTAGAGATCTCATATCTCTCAGAACGGGCTTAAGTCTGAAACATGTTTTTCAGCTCCTCGAGAATCTCAAAGGGCCCGGCGAACTCCTCAAAACGATTTTGAAGATCCGATTCCATAGCATACAACATGGCGATCTTAATCAAATCATAATCATCCTTGCGCGACTGATAAATAGCTTTTTCATCAGCCGGCGCATCTATAGCAGGGGCGTCACCTAGCGCTTTCTCAAGGACATAGTCCTTTTGTCTGCCAGCGAGAATGATTCTCAGAATGCGGAACCATTTGGTGAAGTTAGACCCATTGTTTCTAAGCTTTTCTGTCTCAGCAAAAACGTTGAAGTTGAAGTTGGACTTGGCCATGTGATCTACAGTATTTGCAAGTACAGTTTAGACTATGTTCATGATAAATAGTTCAACTTAATCAAACTACTAGATGAACTCCCACTAAATTCAACATCCCTCAAGTTGTTTAGTGAACACGATCCAAATTCACCACACCTAATCCTATCATCACGAGAAGAGATGTGGTTTCAATGGTGGACAACGAAGTGTCGATCATATCATTCATATGACTCATGCTTAACCTTTCGGTTCTTGTGTTCCGAGGCCATGTCTGTACATGCTAGGCTCGTCAAGTTAGACCAAGTATTTCGCGTGTGCAAAACTGGCTTACACCGTTGTATGTGAGCGTAGAGTCTATAGCACCCGATCATCACGTGATGCTTGGACACGACGAACTTTAACGTTGCATACTTGGGAGAACACAGTTTTTATCTTGATCTTTAAGTGAGGAATCATCTTATAATGCTACCGTCGCGATCTAAGCATAATAAGATACATAAAAGGATGAACATCACATGCATATAACTTTATGTGACATGGTATAGCCAATCTTCGCGCAATGATCTCCATCTTGTGCGTTCCGGCATGATCTCCATCACTCCACCATGATTTCCTCCACCACGAATAGCAACTACAACTATTGCTAACTACTTAGCGATAAAGTAAAGCTATTACATGGCGTATAAGAAGTTGACTCGCAGGTCATACACAATTATAAAGACAACCATATGGCTCCTGCCGGTTGTGTACTCATCGACATGCAAGTCGTGAAACATTACAAAACATGACCATCGCATACAATATACACATCACATCTTGGGCCATACCATATCACAGAAAACACTCCCGCAAAAAAGAAGTTAGGCGCCTCTACTTTGTTGTTGCATGTTTTACGTGGCTTATGGGAGTAGATGCTAAGAACGATTCTTACCTACGGAAAGCCACAACGGTGATATTATGGTTGCCAAACTCTGTGTTAATCCCATGACAACTATAGTGAGAAAGCGACATCCACCAGCCGCATGTGTGGAACAAGCCACGTCAAGTGCGGAGCGGTCATGACGGCGTCGCTAAGGTTGGCCTGGACGCTTCAATCTCACTATCCCACGTCATAAGAAGAACACAAACAAGAGGCTTGCAGCAGAAAACATCAGCGCGCAACAACCATGTTGCGTTCTACTCGTGAAACACATCTACGCATAAACGGCTCGATACCCTTTGAAGGGTTTGGCGGCATAGTAAATCAAAATTTTCTACGGATGCGAACAGAGGAAAGCCAAGATCTAATCTAGGAGATGCAAACAACGAGAGATTGGATTAGATCTTCATACCCTTGAAGATTCAAGCTGGCGGAGCGTTAAATCGGGCGTGGGTGATGTAGTCGTACTCGCTTCTCCTCCTCGCGATCCGATCCGATCTAGCACCACAAGTGGCGATGCCTCCGTGAGATGCACACGTGCGTCACCTCGACGTATCCTCCTTCCTTGGTCCAGCAAGTATGGTGGAGAGATGGGTTGGATCTACAACGTGACGACGCGGTGCAATTGGTGGAGAATTTCTGCAGCAGGGCTTCGCCTACAAGCAGTCGGGAGGGAGAGAGGAGGGCAGCAGGGCGGCTAGGGTTGGAGGGGAAGGTGTAGGGGGTTGGTGCGCCCCCAGCCCTCTATATATAGAGGGGTGGGCGCAGCCTAACCCCTCCCAAGCCAAGGCCGGCGGCCCCAAGGAGGAAGAGTGGGGGGCAAGGAAACCCCCCCTTCTAGAAGCTCTATCTAGAGTTTAAACCTCTCTTGGACGGCTGGGCCCTATGGGGCCTTGTGCCCCTGGCCCAATGCGGCCAGGGCACTCCCTCATAGGCCCATTCCCCCTCCCAGAAGGTGGGGCCACGTTGGTCCCCTTTCGGAAGGTTCTAGAAGCTTCCGGTACAATACCGATTAACCAGGAACAATTCCGAACTCCAAAAACTGCACTGCCTTATATGAATCTTATTCTCCGGACCACTCCGGAACCTCTCGTGATGTCCTGGATCCCATCCGAGACTCCGAACAAAAACTCATAAACCAATTATCCAATCTATCCTAGCGTCAAGACACGTTAAGTGTGTGACCCTGCGGGTTCGAGAATATGCAGACATGATCTTCTATCAATAATCAACAGCGGGTGCAAACCCATATTGACTCCACACATTCATCAATGATCATATCGGATGAACCACGATGCCAGGATTCAATCAATCCCATATATATATTCCCTTCTCGCGATATTTTACTTGCGAGATTTGATCGTCGGTACCGTCATACCTAGTTCAATCTCGTTCACAGCAAGTACTTTACTCGTTCCGTAATCCGATATCACTTTGTGATTAACTCCTTAACCACATGCTTGCAAGCGGTGTTGATATCGATTACCGAGTGGGCCCGAAGTATATCTCTCCAACTTGGGAGGGACAAATCCCATCTCGACACATACAACCCAACAGATACTTTCCGATCACCTGAGAGACACCTTTATGATCACCCTCTCATAGGATGACGTTTGGTGACCTCAAAGCTTTCTTCCGATACCAGGGAGTTGTATTATCTCATGGTCTAAGGAATACAATATTTGACATAAGAAAAGCTTCGCAAAGACGAACACGATGACATGATCTAATTGCTTCGCTTAGTTTGTCATCCACCATATCATTCTCCCAATGATATGATCTCATTATTAATTGACAACTCATGTCCATGGTTAGGAAACCTTAACCATCATTAATCAATGAGCTAGTCCATAGAGTCATACTAGGGACACGGTGTTGTTCACAATCCACACAAGTATTAAAGTTTCCGCTTAATACAATTCTAGCATGGAATATAAACATTATCATGAACAAGAATTATAATAATAACATCTTTATTATTGCCTCTAGGGCATAATTCCAACATTTGTTTCATTGATTGCTAGCCGTAGCACCCTCCCCACGAGCACCTGTAGCCACCGCCGTCGGCCGCCGCCGTGTTTCCTGTTCCGGTGACCAAACCCAAGCGGCTCCGCCACCTTTGTGTTGTTCACCTCGCTTCACTGATTCCATTAGGCCTAGTCGCGCATCCCCGCAAGCCCCGAATCGCCGTTGCCGTCGCCGATCTGCAGCTCACCGGCGTGCTTACGTCACGCTGGCGTAAGCAAGGCGCGGTCAAGCCCAGTCAAACTCCCTCTCGTGTCCCACCTGTCCACGTGGAGGCCAATGTGGCTCCCAGGCCCACCCGTCAGCCTCTCTGGCTAGAGCCAGCCTTAGTGAAAAATGCCCCTGACCTCACTTTGTTTGCGTGGCTGCCGATGTGGCCTCGGCCCCACCGGTCAGTCACTGTGGGTAGATTATGTCTGGGTGTAAAAAGTTTAACAAGCTTTTAATAATTGTTTTAATAATTTCATAAAAAGGATAAATCTTGTAAATTCAATATCTAATGATTCATAAGTCAGAAAAATATGAATAATATATCAAAATGTTCAGAAAAATGAAACCTAGATATCTAAGCTATAATCATGCATTGTTCAACAACTTTCATAGCAAGTTTAATTAGAACAACCTAGTAACCCTAATAGGTGATTCCGGAGTTTCCCCGAGTTAGGGTTTTCACCCCTCGGAACCCCGATTAAACTGCCGAGCATGTCTTAGGGTTACATTTCAATGCAATTTAACTTGTCATATCATCATCATCATTGCTTGAGCATTGCATTGATGCTATGTGTTGATTGCTTCCCCTCTCTTTCCGGTGTTTGGTTCTTCGCGGTAGGATACGATATCGAGATCGAGATCGAAGACCGAGGACCACACCATCGAAGATTGAAGATTGACGAACAATACTTGACCAACTGTAATCAAGTCAAGTACAAGGCTTTCGAAGATCTGCTTATCTGTTATCAACTAGAAAAGGCAAGCATGGCCCCACCATGATACAATCCTATGATTTCGAAAGCATTTCTATTCCTGCCATGTTGCATTCGATTCTACTATGGTCTTTTATCAATAAATAGAGTATCCTATCTATTGCATTACTCCCTTTGAGCCTATATTACCTGATCCACTGCTCCTAGCATAACTAGGTTTGGCTTGTGTGCACTGCTAGAGCTATTATCTGTGTCCTGCTTAGCCATGCATAGCTATTGAGTCTGGTCCATCCAGATGATGTATCAAATGCAGAGAATCTAGTATGATATGAGAACGTGATGAGATGATATCTGAGGTGATATGAGATTAAACATGCTAAGGCTTGTATGGGAGGCCACGGTGGGATGTGGTTTTTCTAGTCCCATGATCGCCACCACTAGGACCTGAGTTCTTGCCTTTGGAACCGAGATGAGCGTACAGCCACACGGGGCTTGGGAACCCCTCGCCTGATTAACTTGCCTAGTAGATTCCATGAGTCACATAGTTCAGGTGTTCCATTCGACATACGCATTGAAAACATTTTCGAAAGAAGGAGGTGAAGGAGGTGCATTCATAACAGGTAGGGAGCATGGACCGGGTTGCTTGGGGTCGATGGAGCCCCTGGTGAACCAACCTCGCCTCACATCTTTAAGTACCGGCTTCTGGATTTGACCCGTACGGCGGAGCCATACTTATTGCATGACTCATGGTCTCAGCGAAAGCAAGGTAAAGGTCGTGGCCAACCACCCTCTGTCGGCCTTCCAAGGAAGAGGGATAATGTACTGGCATTAAGAGTCGGTTGGTACGTGTGGGTAAAGTTGTACACCCCTGCAGGGTTAAATCTTTTTAAAGTGTTCACGGTTATGAACGCTTGGTGACCAGATTCTAAGATCATAGAGAACTATAACCTAATCGTAAAACTTGGCAGATCAACGTGTGCTTAAGGATGCTTCCTCAAGGGTACGAGGGGGTGATCCTAGTTGGTAGATGATGATGACTTGGTGGATATCAAAAGATGATGATCAATATTTCGGATACATCGCTCTCTTATCCCCTTTTAAAATACTCTGATTAGACGAGATTCTTCTCTCTCTCTTGTTTTACAAATAAAGATGGCTTTATGCAAAATAACTCCACTAGCCATAAGTCTTGTGGAGTACACCCTATACTCACCCTTGCTTTGTTGATACTTTTGGCAGAGTAAGTGTTCACCTGAAGACAAGTTCCGTACTACATCGACATCGACGAGTAGCTTGGGGTTCCCGGCCGGCAACCTGGAATCTATGGGCTGGGACGTCATCGTTATGCTTCAGGCCTCTTAGGCCATTTGTTAAGTTTGATATACTTAATAGAATGATTTGCCTTCCGTTGTTTTATGTTTGTGGTCAGTGACCTCTGCTTGTAATAATTTGGTTCTCTGCTCAGTAATGAGCTTGCTGTAATAATTTTTGTGTCATAGGGTCACTGCCGTGTTACCGATTCTTCACTGGATATTCTTGAGCTCAAGGTTAAGCTTATTTCATACGGAGGTCCGGGATTTGTTTAGCAATGATCCCGGGGGTGTCACAGTTTACTTTGCAAACTTGTTGTTCGTGTTGTTTTAAACTCTAAGTTTATCTGGTGCTTGCTTATTGTGATTCTTGCTATGTATTGTATTGTATTGTTTTGTGCATATTAGCATCTATGGGGTATTTATCCTTTCTTATCCTTATTTAAACCATAGATGCCTCCCCGTCGTGCCAATCCCAACAATAACAACAACAACAATGGCAATGAGATGTAGCAGCTGATGATAACCCAGACTCAGTTGATGCAAATGATGACCCATTTCATGGCGAATCAGAATCAGAACCAAAACAACAACAACAATAACAATAACAACAATCAAAACAACCCACCAGCTTTTGATATGCTCACAAGGTTTCTAAGGTTGAGGCCTACAAAGTTTTCTGGAACTACTGATCCTGTGGTAGCCAATGATTGGTTACATTCGGTGAACAAGGACTTGGTCACTGTTGGTTGCACTGATGAGGAAAAAGTCAGATTTGCAGCCCATCTACTAGAAGGACCAGCAGCTACTTGGTGGGACAACTTCCAATCACTACTCCTACTGAGGAAGTGACTTGGGCAATGTTTGAGGATGGATTCCGCACTGCTCATATCTCTTCAGGAGTGATGAGTTTGAAGAAGAAGGAATTTCACAACGGAAAGGGCATGTATGCCCCCATGTGTGGTTTTCATAATTAATGACAATATCTATGGAATAATGTGTAAATTGAGTTTCACTTATAGGTTTGTCCATTGGCATCGCTTGGTCCATGTGTTGGTCTCAAGGTTGAAAGTTGAAGAAATGTCCAAGGGCTTTGTGCCATTGGATTCATGAAGAAAGAAGGAACTTGAAGTTGATCAAGACAAGTGCAAAGAGTTGCATCAAGATGGATCAACCTCAAGAAGGGATGAAGAAGGGCAAGCTCAAGATGCGCCATCTCTAGTAGATCTCATGCTTGAATCTTGCCATCCTCGTGATCATGGAGTGATGAAGACAAGTTCAAGAAGAGGTATCCCCATGGAGTATGGGGGAGCAATTTGCAAGTCTTCATCAAGCAAGACCGAGCAAGAGCAAACAAGAAAGGTGTTCCCACTTGAGAAGAACAAGACGGTCTACATCAAGTTCAAGTGGAATGCTCAAGGCAAAGGTATGATCTTGATAGGGCTTCTCTTTTGCCAGTCTCGTGTTGTTAGTTGGGAGACCAGGTTTAGGATAGATAGCCGTTCTATCAAAAGGGGCTCTCAAGCGGGTGTCTCGATCGCATCGTTCGGAGAGAGCTCAAACCTTTGCATTCATAGCATCATCTTTCTTGGTTGTTATTTGGTTCTTGTCCATGAGAGTATCTAGAGCTTGTGGTCATCATCATAACAAGCTCTAGTTCATCAAATAAGGATTTCACTTGCATAGCTTATTGCGGTTTTTGATCTTGCGAGTTTTCTGGCTCCACACCTTGGGAGATACATCACATATATATACTTGATATTTTCTCCCTTGGTGGTATCCAATATTTCACATTTTGTTGTGTTCTACTTGGTTTTATCTTTCCAACAAAATTGGTTTCATCCCAATCGGAGTTTCCAAGCTCAACTTCTTGTGTTTTGGGTTTTGGAGGTTTTACCGGTTTATCGCTTCTAGAGAGGTCATACCTTTATCAATTTGGTTTTATCCTTCCATGCTGTACTATGATGTTTATTTGCATAATATTTTAGAGCTTTTCTTACTCTTCAAAATGAGCCCAAGATCATCAAAAACGGAGTCCGGAATCAAAAGTTATTGAAGTTTTCGTGCAATGCTATCCTGCGTTTTTGCTTGAGCGGAAGTTCCGGACCAAGTACTGACCCAAGTTCCGTTCAAGTTCAGTAACATGTGTTTCTATTTGTCGGAACTTCCGGTGGGGGGCCGGAAGTTCTGGTGGTGCGTGAATCTGACCCAAACGGTCAGTTTTTCCTTGTCCTATTGGGGGGCTTCTTCCCCAATGGTTCCCCATCTTTTGAGCTTGTTTTTTCCCACCATTGTTGACCTATTTGAGCTTTCTTACTCCCTCTCCCTCCCATGATTCTTACATCTTTTTGAGGGAAAAGTGAGAGGAGATCTAGATCTACAATCCCCCCAAGTTAAATCCCTTCTTTGTGAAGGAATGATTGGGATCTAGATCTTGGATAGTTTTGTGTTATCCTCTTGTGTTGTTCCTCCCTTATTCCCCCAATAGATTTTGTAGCTTTGTTGGAATTTGGGAGAGAAGGATTTGCCCTTGCATTTGGTGCATAGGTTCGAGTTCTCCTCGGAGATTCGGTGAGTTCAAGCTTTTGGGCTTGTTTCTCTTGGGTTCTTGGAACCCTAGACGGTTGTGTGTTTGGGTTGTTGACCTTTTATGGTCTTGTTGACCTTTTGTGGTCTTGTAGCTTTTTGTGGCTTTGTTGGACTTTTGTGGCGTTGTAGCCTTTTGTGGGTTTGTTGTTGGGATCCTCCAATTGAGTTATGGAGATAACCCCAATCTTGTACGGGTTCGGTGACCGCCCTCAAGCGTCCCATAGTGGAGCGAGTGCCCGCCTTTTGTGGTGCGCACTCGGGAGAATAGGGTGAGCCTTTTGTGGCGTCGGTGAGTTGCGTGCTTCCGCATCCGGGGTGAGGCCTTGTGTGGCGTTGGGTGAGAATCAAGCCACCACACCTTGAGGTGAGCCATTTGTGGCGTTTGGAGAGCATTGCGCCATCGCACCTCTCCAATGGAGACGTAGCTTCTTTGGAAGTGAACTTAGGGAAAAAAAATCTTCGTCTCCACGTCCATCGGTTATCTCTCAACTGAGCCATTTACTTATGCACTTTATATTGTGATAGCCATCATGCTTGAAGTATTTATATGTTGCTATCACCTTGTTTCTTATATTGCTTAGCATAGGTTGTTGGTGCACTTAGGTGAACCTAGTGGCTAGGTTTTGTGCTCAATAAATTAAATGTTAGTTTTATTCCGCATTTACTTGAGCCTAAACCGTAATAATTTTAAAAGCCTATTCACCCCCCTCTAGGCGACGTCCATTGCACTTTCAATTGGTATCAGAGCAAGGTCTCTCGCTTTTAGGCTTCACCGCCTCGAGAGTAAAGATGTCTCCTAGGGGTTTAGTGCACTCTCACACATTTACATTTGTTGGCAGTCATTATTATGTTTGGCGTACTCGCATGCTTAGTCATTTCCGGGCCATTGACCCAAATATTGAGCGAATTCTAGATATGGGCTTGTCTCCTCCTAAGGATCCCAAAAATTGATATTTGGAGGAGGAGACAAACTCTTATCTCGAAGCTCAAGCATCTAATGTGCTTGTTAATGTTGTGAGCTTTGTAGTTCTTTCCTTAATCATGCCTTTCCGGAACACTCATGATATATGGACCAAGCTTCAAGCAAAATATGATGTGTCCAAGCTTAATGAGGATGATTGTGTTCCCTCCACCTCCGGCCATGATGAGTTCTCATCTTCTTCCACTACACCAACATGTGAGTTTTCACAAGGTAATGATACAATGAGTGGTGATAGAACTTGCAATGTATATAGTGAGATTTCAAATCATGATCCTTTGTCTCTATCTCATTGCAATGTTGTATCTTTGGGCATGAACACGTGTAGGACCATATGTGATTTACATCCTAGTGTTGATTGCCCTTGCATATCATGTAGAAATGCCTTAAATATGTCTCATGATGATATGCTTGCTTTGCCTTGTTGCCATGATAAATGTGCTTCTATTTCCTCTAGTACTTGTGTTGCTAACCATGTAGAGGAAATTGAAGAATGTGTGGGCCAAAGCAAGGTTGCTATTGGAGCTTCATGTGTTCCCTCATAATCACCTTCTCCCAATGTTCACTTGTGCCTCATGGCTAAGTGTTCAAAGGTAACCTCTCCTTTGGATCCCAATATATCTCATGATGATGTTAATGTTGATCATGTAGAAGTAGATGATGATTTTGCTTCTTTAAAAGAGAAGGGGGGCAGTCCTTCGTGCTCTCCATCCTAATAAAAATGCTTGCTCTACTTTCATTGAAATCTTGACCTATGCTATAGAAAGTAGGCAACTTATTGATGAGCATGAGGACACAATAGATAAATTAAGTAGTCTTGAGCGTGAGTATGCTAATGACATTGCCAACCAAAATGAAGCTCTTGAATAGGAACAAACCACTAAGGAATATATTGAGGAGACCTTTGCTCTAGAGCTATCTAGAGTGAAGAAATCTCATGATAGAGATCTTGAGGTGGCACATTCCCTTCAAATTAAAAATGATGAACTTGAAGTTGCTTATGCTAAACTCCTTGAGGATTTTGAGCACCTCAACAATGGCTCTAGGGTCATCAAGGGTGAGCTCATCAAACTCATCGAGTCACATGAGAAACTTAAAGCCTCATATTCAAAAGATCTTTCCAAGTTGCCCTCACCTCTTGCATTAAATGATGATGCTTGTTCTACTAACTCTATTTCTTGTGAAGCATCTATCTTGAAGGAGAATGTTGAGCTAAAGGCTCAACTTGCTTTGCTAACTAGCAACTATGGGAAATTAGAAGAAAGTCATGCCAAACTCTCAAGCTCGCATGAGGATCTTCTAGTCTCCCGTGGTAGGCTAAGATTATCTCATGAGGCCATTGTGTCAAAGGTAACATCTAATGGGCCTCATGTGGACATTAAAATATATCTACTCCAAATGTTATAGTGCCATGTGCTAGTACTTGTAATTCATCCTCTCACAACCATGCTATATCTTGTGATGAATTGCATTCCTTTCCTTGTTGCTCTAACAATGAAGCTTCTACTTCCTCTAGTATTATTATTGATACTAACCATGTAGAGGAAGTCAAAGAGCTCAAGGCTCAAGTCACTTCTTTGAAGAATGACTTGAAAAGGTGTCATGAAGGGAATACCACACTCAAGAAGATGTTGAGTGTGCGACAACCCCCAAGTGACAATAGTGGGCTTGGATTCAACTCCAACACCAAGAGCAAGCCCACTAACTCGTTGAAGCACAAGGGCAACAAGAAGAAGGGCCAAGTTCAAGTGAAGAATCCGGCCAACATTGTGTGCTTAAAGTGCAAGGAAGAAGGGCATCATGTGAAGGATTTCCCATTCAATAAGAAGCCTCTTAGTGAGAAGCAACGAGGGAAGCTGCCTCAAGCTCCTCCATAAGCTCAAGATGGTCCTCTTCCCAAGAAGCCTCAAGCTCTTCTTCATGGTGCCACTCCTCCCAAGAAGAAAGATGGCAAGAGAAGAACTTACTACATATGCCATGAGAAGGGGCACCTTTCTTCCTCATGCACCATGGGTATCTCCTCATCTCATCCTATCTTGATTGATGATTCTTATTTTCTTCGTAAGGATGAGATGGGCAATGTGTTTGCCAAATTTGTTGGTGACCAAAGTGGTGTCAAGATAAGAACCATTTGGGTGGCCAAACCTATTGTGACTAACTTCTTAGGACCTAACTTGGTTGGGGACCAACAAGCTAAAACTTGATCAATAGGTGTTCTTGGAGGGCGACTTGGCTACCTTATGAAGATTTAAGGGATCTTCATCAATTCTTTTTTATGAAAGTCAAGTCATTTGGGTTATCATGCTTCTATTCTATATCCAATGTTACTCGTTCCGGTAACTTGTGCTTAACTCCTTTACATTAATTGTTACTTGATCCCTTGTGCATGTGTTGGTTTTGTGCCTTGCATGTGTTTGTACATGTTGTGCTTCCCACTTACTTATATTGACCTATGTATTATATTTGTGTATGTTGGTTGGCACACCATGTATTTGTGTTTCTTGGTTTGGAGCCTTTATAGATTCTAGTTGGTATCTTATTTGACTCTTATGAGGGATTAATGGGATATTCCGTTATGGGGGAGTGTCATGCTTGGGCATTCCACAATATTAAAATGTGTGTACATGAGGAAAACCACTTAGTAGTTTCTATGTGGTATGTTTTTCTCATGATAAACTTAAGTTCTATAATGTCCATTAATCCTCTCTAGTATGATCTTTTGCCTCTTGTTGAAATTTCTTCGTTTATCACATTATGGGGGGGTCATATGCTTTGTGCATATTACAAACCTAGAAAATGTGGGCTTTTGAGGTAGTGCCACTTAGAATTGATATTGAGAATTATCTATCTCCTATGTGGCACATTTGCTCATACAAGTTCCAATTTGCTTGGATGTTATATTGCTCATTTCTTGGATCTTGTGTGTGAGAGTGATTCTTGGTATGTGTTTCCTCATATTTTGATCTATATCCTCATGGGAACTACTTGCTTCTATTTAATCCAATCACTAGTGATTGTGTGACTATTTGAAGCAATCAAGAATCTCTTTTGAAGCATCAAGCTCATTTCTCATGCTTTGTTATATGCTTCTTGTTGTGAATATGATCATGATATCCTTGCAAACTACCTAGGGAAAATTTCCCTTATATTTATTGTATTTGGACAATTGGTACTCTATATATCGTAGATTTTATTGATTATATTCACTTTGGCCTTTGCTTATTTGCCTTATCTTTGGCCAAGAAAATGTTTTCTATTTGCTCCCAAGCTTTCCTTGCCTCTTGTGGATCTTCTTATTTTATTTGTATCCCCTTGTGTTTTATTTAGTGTAGGTAGTAGTGATGATCTCATTTGTGGGCATTTTGCATTTAAATGAAAAAATATATATAATGCTCTACTTATGGGAGAGCTCTCCTATACTATCTAGAACATTGTTTTATGCTTCTTGATTTGATCCATTTTTTTGCTTGGAAGCTCGATCCTTTTTGTGTTGGTACTTTGTGTGCCATCATGAAAAGTGTGAAGAGTTTGTTTTGGTTGTGGGAACCTTGCTCTCTTTGGGAGTATGTTTTATCTCATTATTTTTTCTTGTTTTGATCCTTTAGGATGAGATAAATCCTTGAGCATTGGTGTTTGTGTCTATTTTGTTTGCTCTTTGGCTTTTTCCTAATTCATTTGTTGATATTGTGTTCATTCATGTGTTGATTTGGTTCTTTGATACAATTTGGACACCTTGTGTCAAGTCACACCGTTGTGTTGCCTTGTTGGTTTCTTTTTTTGTTCAAATTGTATCTCCTTTTGGTTCTTGAAAGTCTTATGCATGCATATTTACTACATGTATATATTATGGCATGCTTGCTTTCTTTGATCCAATATATAGGGGAAACTCCACCAAATCCTATGGGCTAAGATGTGTATGAAATTCAATTTCATATCAACATGCACATATTTTGTGGAGGCTCTCCTATGTATTGTAGTTGCACTAACTACTTTGGACCCAATTTGTTTGGGTACCATAGTGTACTTAATTGTGTTTAGGTACATTGAGATATATATTGGGTGCTTGTATCTTGAACAAGGAAGAAGTGGCGTCTACATGTCAATTGGATGCAATCTAGGATGATCAACGAATTCATATCTTCTTCATCCAACCAATTATTTATCGGTAACAAGTATCTCTCTCTCATGCATACATATCTTGTTCCCAACCTTGTGTAGGTTGCTTGTTGGCATGAATTTGTGTACTTGCATATGTTGGATTTCTTGCTTTGGCTTTGAAGAGTTCTCTCTATTGCAAATGTGTGTATGTTGAGATGAGTGCATATAATGGGGACTATACAAAATCATGCTCATGATCCACCAATCCCAAATATGTCAATCTAGCAGTTTTGTTGCATATTGTTTCCTCAATATCTCTCATGTGCAATAGTGAGTATTTTTACAAAGTTGATTTCTATTTTGTGATACTTGTTGCCTTTCTCCATATATTCCTTCTATCCCCTTCCTCCCTTGGTAATAGTTGTATTGTATGGAGTATGTTGGTGTTTGAAGCTCATTGATGTACAATAAGATATATTTGAGCCCTTGGGCATGCTTTCAAGAAAAACATCTTATTGGTATATTCTATGACTTCCTTTTGTTTTTCATGTGCTTTCTTGAGTATATATCATGTTTGTGCATATTTCTTTGTGGGAATTTGTCTTTTGACATTTTCCACCTAGAAATTTATACACACAAGAGAAGATCATTCTTTGGTTGTTTTTGCATTTCTTGGGAACCACCTCTTATTTATTTTTGATTCTTCGGTGGCTTCCATTTTTATTGTCTTTTGTGTGCATTGTTAAATGAGTTTGGAGGAGTGAGGATTCCATGGTTGTGCATGTTGTTTCCAAATACAATTACTATAATTGGTGCATAATCGTTGGGGGAGTTTCTCTAATTCATTTAAGAATGAACACTTGCCTTATTTCTCATATTCTTGTTGTTTAAATGTTTATGTGGGAGCTAGGATTCCACTTTTGTGCATCTTGTATTCAAATGCAATTATTCTAAGTTGTGCACAAATCTTGGGGAGCATCCCTATTTTCATTCAAACATTTTTTTGGTATCATTTGTTGATTTTTCATTTGGTTCTTTTGGACCTTTTTGGTTGCTTGCTTCACTTGTTGAAGATTATTCTCTTTCTTTTCTTTTTGCAAACTTAGGTCCCCAATATAGTTTTACTTCCTCCCATGTATTGGAGGAATTCTGACTATATTGGTCGTATAGAACTTTTCGCCCTTTTTGGAAATCGATGCCAATGCGTGAGAAGTTTTGGAGGGTTTAAGGGAAGTTGGCCTTTGCTTTGAGTGTGTTCTTGAGCATTTGCCTCTCATGCTCTTGCTTCTTTGTGGTTGCTTTGCATGTTCAATATATAGAGGACACTCAACCAATGGTAACGGTTGACAATCTATGCAATGAAATACAAGTTCATCACACATGCATAGATTGTGGGGGAGTTTGCTCTATATATTGTGGTTGTACCAACATCACATACTTGTGTAGTATTTGATGTTGGGGCAACCTCTTTAGTCGTTAATTGTCATATTTAAACCCTCGCTAAGGGATTGTCATCAATTACCAAAGCAGGAGAGGTTGAAAGGGCATGTATGCCCCCATGTGTGGTTTTGGTAATTAATGACAATATCTATGGACTAATGTGTAAATTGAGTTTCACTTGTAGGTTTGTCCATTGGCATCGCTTGGTCCATGTGTTGGTCTCAAGGTTGAAAGTTGAAGAAATGTCCAAGGGCTTTGTCCTATTGGATTCATGAAGAAAGAAGGAGCTTGAAGGTTGATCAAGACAAGTGCAAAGAGTTGCATCAAGATGGATCAACCTCAAGAAGGGATAAAGAAGGGCAAGCTCAAGATGCGCCATCTCTAGTAGATCTCATGCTTGAAGCTTGCCATCCTCGTGATCATGGAGTGATGAAGACAAGTTCAAGAAGTGGTTTCCCCATGGAGTATGGGAGAGCAATTTGCAAGTCTTCATCAAGCAAGAGCGAGCAAGAGCAAACAAGAAAGGTGTTCCCACTTGAGAAGAACAAGATGGTCTACATCAAGTTCAAGTGGAATGCTCAAGGCAAAGGTATGATCTTGATAGGGCTTCTCTTTTGCCGGTCTCGTGTTGTTAGTTGGGAGACCGGGTTTAGGATAGATAGTCGTTCTATCAAGAGGGGCTCTCAAGCGGGTGTCTCGATCGCATCATTCGGAGAGAGCTCAAACCTTTGCATTCATAGCATCATCTTTCTTGGTTGTTATTTGGTTCTTTTCCATTAGAGGATCTAGAGCTTGTGGTCATCATCATAACAAGCTCTAGTTCATCAAATAAGGATTTCACTTGCATATCTTATTGCGGTTTTTGATCTTGCGAGTTTTCCGGCTCCACACCTTGGGAGATACAACACATATATATACTTGATATTTTCTCCCTTGGTGGTATCCAATATTTCACATTTTGTTGGGTTCTACTTGGTTTTATCTTTCCAACAAAATTGGTTTCATCCCAATCGGAGTTTTCAAGCTCAACTTCTTGTGTTTTGGGTTTTGGAGGTTTTACCGGTACATTGCTTCTAGAGAAGTCATACCTTTCTCAATTTGGTTTTATACTTACATGCCGTACTATGATGTTTCTTTGCATAATCTTTTAGAGCTTTTCGTTTTCTTCAAAACGAGTCCAAGATCATCAAAAACGGAGTCCGAAATCAAAAGTTATTGAAGTTTTCGTGCAATGCTATCCTGCGTTTTTGCTTGAGCGGAAGTTCCGGCCCAAGTTCCGACCCAAGTTCCGGTCAGGTTCAGTAACTTGTGTTTCTATTTTCCGGAACTTCCGGTGGGGGGCCGGAAGTTCCGGTGGTGCGCGAATCTGGCCCAAACGGTCAGTTTTTCCTTGTCCTATTTAAGGGGGGCTTCTTCCCCAATGGTTCCCCCTCTTTTGAGCTTGTTTTTGCGCACCATTGTTGACCTATTTGAGCTTTATTACTCCCTCTCCCTCCCATTATTCTTACATCTTTTTGAGGGAAAAGTGAGAGGAGATCTAGATCTACAATCCCCCCAAGTCAAATCCCTTCTTTGTGAAGGAATGATTGGGATCTAGATCTTGGAGAGTTTTGTGTTCTCCTCTTGTGTTCTTCCTCCCTTATTCCCCCATTAGCTTTTGTAGCTTTGTTGGAATTTGGGAGAGAAGGACTTGCCCTTGCATTTGGTGCATAGTTTTGAGTTCTCCTCGGAGATTCGGTGAGTTCAAGCTTGTGGTCTTGTTTCTCTTGTGTTCTTGGAACCCTAGACGGTTGTGTGTTTGGGTTGTTGACCTTTTGTGGTCTTGTAGCCTTTTGTGACTTTGTTGGCCTTTTGTGGCATTGTAGCCTTTTGTGGGTTTGTTGTTGGGATCCTCCAATTGAGTTGTGGAGATAGCCCCAATCTTGTACGGGTTCGGTGACCGCCCTCAAGCGTCCCATAGTGAAGCGAGTGCCCGCCTTTGTGGTGCGCACTCGGGAGAATAGGGTGAGCCTTTTGTGGCGTCGGTGAGTTGCGTGCTTCCGCATCCGGGGTGAGGCCTTGTGTGGCGTTGGGTGAGCATAAAGCCACCACACCTCTAGTTGAGCCATTTGTGGCGTTCGGAGAGCATTGCGCCATCGCACCTCTCCAACGGAGACATAGCTTCTTTGGAAGTGAACTTGGGGAAACAAATCTTCGTCTCTGCGTCCATCGGTTATCTCTCAACCGAGCCCTTCACTTATGCACTTTACATTGTGATAGCCATCGTGCTTGAAGTATTTATATCTTGCTATCCCCTTGTTGCTTGTATTGCTTAGCATAGGTTCTTGGTGCACTTAGGTGAACCTAGTGTCTAGGTTTTGTGATCAATAAATTAAACGTTAGTTTTATTCCGCATTTACTTGAGCCTAAACCGTAATAATTTTAAAATCCTATTCACCCCCTCTATACGTCATTCATTGCACTTTAAACAACCTTAAGCAACGCCACCGCAGTGTTGCAGAATATATTGAGGAGTTCAACAATCTAGCACGCTATGCACTGGATGAAGTTGACACTGATGCAAAAAGGAAGGAGAAGTTCCTTGAGGGACTGAATGATGAGATGTGCATGCAGCTATCTGTTGCATATGTTCCAACTTATCAATCCTCGTGTGACAAAGTGTAGAGGTCCCAACCTGATAAGGTAGAGATCCCTGTGTTTACAATGCTAGTCCTTGGATCAATAGCTAGCATCCATAGTTTAAGATGTAATATCAAGAAACAAGGGTCATAATACAACTTTATAACCAGGAATAAAATAATTCATTACATCTTACATAGCTCATTTGGCTATCTCATTATAATGAAACAGAAATAACTATATAGCATGGAGTCCTTCATCTTCAAAGTGCCACAGGCAATCATATTGGTTGTAGACTTGTAATCCTATTCAACACACTTCACTAATATCAAACAAACCTGCAACATAATAAGTTACAGCCACGAGGGTCAATACATTTGAATTGTATTGGCAAGTGATACGATGGTAGAGTAGTGGTATCTATCATCTATATGCATTTGGCTAAGTGGAGCTTAGGCTTGCTTTGCTCAAAATAAGGTTTTCCTTATAAGTCAAAAACACTAAGTTTTTGTTTGTCAAAATCACCCAAGGAACAACCAATGAATATTGGTTAAACTTTACCCTTGTTCAACAACAAGCTTTTAACTTAGAAATTGGGATGAGGAGATCCTTGATAGCTTCCATGTCTTGATGCTCAAATTGTCCATTGCCGGGGACACGCTAAGTACTTAGATTTTACTCTCTCGAGAGGTGGTGCACTTTCCCCACAAGACTCGACATGCATCGAGACAAGATCTTTCAGAAGCCTTCCCTTAGACCAAAATGGACGCGCTTCAAACCTATCACCCCTACCACCAACTGTCCATCCGGCTAAGTTATTGCAACCTATGTGATCCAGGCAGAGCCCATAATGCCATGTGGCTACACTTGAAGCTTCTCAACATTTGACATCTCAAATCTCTTTGTTCCTGGGTGGCTTTCCACAAGTGAGATACACTAGGGTAGGCCATAAATATGGGGCCCTGTGTAACCACTCAACATAACCCATTCACACCATTCCACCCAGGTGATTCATTCATATAGTTGTTTTATTAAACACAACACAAGTCATAGACTTAGAAATATTTCATAGCATGAATATAATCCACCCTTGTTTTCTACTAGCTAGGCTAAGCATGATAGTAGTAAGGATCTTAACTTAGGGAAAATTCTACTAAGGCATCATCTACTAGGATTTCCCAAGGTTTAGCATACTTAGTAAAAATTCCATGCAAGTCCTACTCAAAATATCACTAATGCATGGTCAAAAATAATAGGACAAAATGTATGAAGCACCACTTGCCTTTTTAGTAGATAATATAGGTTCACTCCTTGATCTTCAAATGGTCACACTCTTCAAAGTTCACTACAATTCAATCAAGGCACAAATTCAAATTAACATTCAAACAATTCACCACATAAAATAAAGAAAACAAAACAATGCATGCAAGCATGCAAAAGATTGTTTTATTGAAAAAGTGGTTTCTGCTAAGGCTATAAACATTTTAAAACACCTATCGGTCATCTATAAAAGTGGCAAAACCATTTTAAATCAAGTTAGTGAAAATGGGCCATTTAAATCATTTTTGTTTTGTTAGAAATGATTTAAATCAAAGTAATAATTTCTAGTGTTTGCCAAATATATTTTTGAACAGAAATGTTAGTGTTTTAAGGTCAAAGTGTTTAAGACAAATCCATTTGCAAAAGGTTTCACCCAAAAACCATTTTTAAATCAAAGAAACATTTTTATTTTGCTAGAAATGCCTTTAAACAAAGTAATAATTTTCTAGGGTTCATCAAAATATTTTTTAAATCCAAAACTTAGTGTTTAGGGTCAGAGAGTTTAAATCAAACCATTTGCAAAAGGTTTTACTCCAAACATTATTTTTAAAACATAATCAACAATTTTTGTTTTACTAGAAATGCTTTTATTCAAGGAATAATTCCTAAGTGTCACACAATTTACTTTTAAATCCAAAAGTTGTTTTTTATGGCCAGTACGTTCAAAACAAATCATTTACAAAATATTTTACTCTAAAAACATTTTTAGAATAAATTTTATAACCAAAATAGGCCTAAACATGTTTCTGCAAAAACATTCAATTTTCTAGAAGAAAAATGCTAAACTAAGGGCATGGTTGCAAAGGTTTCATTTTTATGAATCCATTGGTATAAAATTTGCAAAATTTGGACGTGTGGATCTAAAGTTATAGATTTTACAAAATCTAGCATCTAATAGATCAAATCTGTTTTTAAAACAACAGACATGGCCACGTGTCTCGTTTTTATTCACTGGTACCGGTTCGCACGGATCAAGCAATGCTGGCCGTAGGATTTTATTAGATCTGTGCGGTTCAGATTGGCTCATACCATTTCAGTTAAGTTGTTCTATCCTGTCCACCAGATCAAGATCTAACGACCCTAATCAAATTAACCATGAATTGGCGGCACTGCGACGGTGGACGGCGGCGGTGCGCTCGGGCAGTGGCGTTGCCGATGAACTAGGAAGCGAGAGAGAGGATGAGGTGGCTCACCGAGTTTGCAGTGAAGTGGGGATGCTCGAGGTGGTCGTCATCGACGAAGGGGCACATGGCGTTGACCTGAATCGCTTGCCGGAGTTCTTGCTGTCATCAGGTGCGCACGGTCTTCGGCGGAGACGAAGCTACAAGCCACGGGAAAGCCAAATAAGGGCGGCGTTAGACGCGCAAGAGAGATACGAAGGCGCCAGCGTCAAAGAGAGGGGGAGGCGCGGTCAGGAATTACCAGGGGAGCTCGAAGGAGTTGAAGCCGAAGATGGTGGCGCTCAGTAGATGTCGCTGCCGACGCTCTGGGTCACGAGAAGACATGTGGCTGGGGTCAATGGATGCGCATAACGATGGTGAATATGTGAGCGTGAACTGGATAGGATGGGGCGACGTGTACTCACCGGAATTACCGTCGGAGTGCGTCGGAGCAGTGAGTGTTCGGACGAGCAATTTGCTCAGCCTGGTGGCATTCAGGGTATGGAGTCTAAGGGGAAATGAAGAGGGAAGAGGGGTTCTTAAATGGGTGTGATCACTGGGCGGTTTAATCGTGGCATTCACTCGAATTTTACTCCATGGAATCAAAGCAGAAACAGCGAGGAGAGGAGGGGGCGGGGTCAGCGCGAGGTTGGGGATGATGACCTAGCTGTGGGGCAGCGTTGTCAGCGAGTGAGTGGGGGGGTTCGGTGGGGTCGGGTCGTCAGTGACTAAGGGGGTTGATCTGTGGGTGAGAAAAACGGTTCGCGGGGAGGGGGAGAGAGAGGTCGGCTGGCTGCTGGGCCTGGTTAGTTGGGCTGGACTGCTTCTTTTTATTTTTTTCTCCTTCTGTTTTCTTTTCTTTTTCTGTTTCTATTTTTTGTTTTGAATTTATTCAAATGATTCAAACACTTGTTTGAATTCAAATAACTACCAAAACTTTTCAGTAGGTTTTATTTATTCATTAGTGTAAATAATTCACTTTGAATTATTTAAATATTTTAATATGATTTAATGTTTATTTCAATTGGGCATTTTTCTTTATTCAAATAAAAATCAAATATGGTTTTAAACCCATATTAATTTTTATTCAAATAATTCTTTTATTCTTTTTAAGTTGATTAGATAACTTCTAAACCACTTTGTCTATTTCAATTATTTATTTCCCCATGATTTAATTAATCATTTATATTAGGGATTTTGTCTTCATTTAAATAATTTGAATATGGTTTAATCTCATATACTTTTATTTGAATATTCTTTATCCCTTTATTTTATTTGTATTATCTTTATTCCATTTGCTTATGGATTTTAACTCAAGTTTTAAATTGTCTTCTAAATAATTTTATTGGGATTTATTATTTAGTTTAGGCAATTTGTCTTTATTTCAATAAAATTTGAATATGGTTTAATCCATATGATTTTATTACATAATCTTTTACTCCTTTTGAGTATTCAATAATATTTGATTTGTTTATGGATTGGGACAAGATTTAGTTTGGCTTTTTAAATATTCCTTATTTATTTATTTTCTTACTTTGCCTTATAAAATCCATATCTTTTTATTTATAGATCCAAAATTGGTTAATCCAATTTGTATAATTTTATTTAATATTTGTTTATCCTTTTTAAATCCTTTTAGGATTATTTTTCTCATAAATTGGTATGGATTTTAGATAGGAGCTTTATTAGCCTTGGAAATTATTTCCTTTTAACTTATTAAATTCATAAGTTTTTATCCATGGATCGAAATTGAATGAAACCAATTTCTATGATTTTATGATATTTTTGTTTATCATTTTTGACCATTTATAAATGTTTGTTGCTGAATTTTTATATGGATAAAATCCATAGTCTTAGAGGGAGATCTTGGAAATGATTTTCTTCCAGTAAGATTTGGAGTTTTGGTTTAACTTTTCCAAGTGTTTAAATTCCAAGATACATTCATTGATGAATGCATTTCACTTAATTGAAATTTTGTTGGATTCCCTTTTTATTCAAAGTTTGTTCAAGAAGGGTTTTGATGTTTCCATTTAGAAACAAAAAGTTTCTTTTCACCCTAAATTTCAACATTTGATTCTTTTGTATATTTATTTTTCACATTTCAAAATTTGGAAAATTTTGGGATGTAACACAAAGCTACCATCTTGGAAAGTAAGATGAAGCAGGTTGAGAACAGGAAGAGGAAGCATCACTTTGATAAGCATAGTTCTGGATCGTCACACAAGCATTCCCATGGTGAAGATAGTGGAGGTTCTGGATCCCACAAACACGGGAAATATAACAACCACCACCATGATAGCAAGAATCAATGTAGTCATGACAATGGTGGATATAAGAACCACAAGAGTGGACACAAGAGTCACCACAGTGGAAATGGCAATGGGAGTCAGCCTGCTAAGAGAGACATCAGTCAGGTTGAATGCTTCAAGTGCAAGAAAACTGGGCACTGTGCAAGTGAATGCCCAGAAAAGAAGACTGGTGGAGCCAACAAGCCAAACCCTTTTCATAACGGTCATGTGAACCACATCAATGTGGAGGAAATCTATGAGGAGTCTGATGCTGTGGCTGTTCAAGATTAATTCCTTTTTAGCACTTGTTCTTTTTTATACCGGCGCATCGCATTCATTCATATCAAGAGCATTTGTTGAGAAAAATAGACTCCCAATTGAAACTATTGGATGTCCTATTAAAGTAAGCTCTCCAGGTGGAGAGATGATAATAAATTTTGGATGTCATGATCTAGTGATAGAGTTTGGAAAGTATAAGTTTCCAGTTAGTCTGATAATCCTAGATTCCCAAGGATTGGATGTAATTTTGGGCATGGATTGGATGACTAAGTATGAGGGAGTAATTGATTGTGCCAATCGTACTGTTACACTCACAACCCCGGATAAGAAACGGATTAGGTTCAAGTCTAACTTTGAATCCAAAGGGAGTAAGCTAAATTCTCTTAAGGGGGTTAGCATAGATAGTGTACCAGTAGTAAAAGAGTACCCGAATGTGTTTCCAAAAGAATTACTAGGAATGACAGATAGAGATGTGGAGTTTTTGATTGACTTACTGCCAGGATCTGGACCCATAGCAAAGAGACCCTACAAGATGTAATTTTATGAGTTTAAAGAACTCAAGAAACGGCTTGGAGAACAGTTGCAGAAAGGATTTATTCAACCAAGTTCTTCATCTTGGGGTGCACCAGTTCTGTTTGTTGAGAAGAAGGATAGAAGTCAAAGGCTATGCATAGATTATAGATCACTCAATGAGGTGACTATAAAGAACAAGTATCCCTTACCTAGAATCAATGATCTATTTGATCAGCTAGAAGGAGCCCGTGTGTTCTCAAAAATTGATCTTCGATCAGGCTATTTTCAGCTAAAGATTAGAGAGCAAGACATACCTAAGACTGCTTTTACCACTAGGTATGGATTATATGAGTATAATGTGATGCCATTTGGATTAACAAATGCACCAGCTTATTTCATGAACATGATGAACAAGGTGTTCATGGAGTTTCTTGACAAGTTTGTTGTCGTATTCATCGATGATATATTGATCTATTCCAAGAGAAAATAAGAGCATGAAGAACATTTGCGTTTGATACTTGAGAAACTCATGGAACACAAGTTGTATGCCAAGTTCAGTAAGTGTGAATTTTGGTTGAATGAAGTTGGATTTCTTGGACATATTGTGTCTGGAGATGGTATAGATATCGATCCTGCAAAGGTGTCAGCTGTAACTGAGTGGGAATCTCCAAGTCGGTTAAAGAAGTTTGTAGTTTCCCAGGCTTGGCAGGATACTATAGAAGGTTCATCGAGAATTTCTCGAAAGTGGCTAAGCCAATGAATGAGTTGCTTAAGAAAGAGAAGAAGGTTGATTGGACTGAAGGATGTGAAATCAGTTTCCAAGAGTTGAAGACAAGACTAGTGTCAGCACTAGTTTTGTGTCTGCCAGATCTAGAGAAAGACTTCTAAGTTTATTGTGATGCATCTCACCAAGGATTGGGTGGAGTATTGATGCAAGAAGGAAAAGTTGTGGCTTATGCCTCGAGACAACTCAAGACTCATGAAGTAAACTATCCTACTCATGACTTAGAGTTAGCCTCTGTTGTCCATGCACTCAAAACATGGAGAGATTATATTTTGGGAAAGCGTTGTGAAGTGTTCACAGATCATAAGAGTTTGAAATATATTTTCACCCAGAAGGAACTCAATATGAGACAAAGAAGGTGGCTAGAGATCATCAAGGACTATGACTTGAGTTTGCAATACCATCCCGGTAAAGCAAATGTTGTAGCAGATGCTTTAAGCCATAAAGTTTGTGTGAATGGTCTCACAAAAGGAGAATTGCCAGATGATTTGTGTGCCCAATTTAAAGAACTAAGATTGGAGATAGTGCCTAAAGTTTATCTCATGTCTTTGGAAGTTCAACCAACACTGTTAGATAAGATCAAAGAAGCCCAAAAGTTGGACAAGGAAATAGAGGAGATTAAGAGTAAAATTAGTAAAGGAAAGGCGAAAGGATTCCATGAAGATGAACAAGGAACTTTATGGTATGGAAAGCGTATCTGCATTCCACAAGATCCAAAACTTCAGAAATTGATTCTGCAAGAAGCACACAATTCACCCTATTCCATTCATCCAGGTAACACCAAAATGTACATGGATGTGAAGGAAAGATTTTAGTGGAACAATTTAAGAAAGATATCGCGGAGCACATTGCCTTGTGTGATGTGTGCAGTCGAGTGAAGGAGGAACATCAGAAACCGGCAGTGTTATTACAACCACTACCTATACCTGATTGGAAATGGGATAAGATTGGTATGTATTTTATTACCGGACTACCAAGGACCAGATCTGGATACGATTCTATATGGGTTGTTGTGGATCGCCTAACTAAATTGGCTCATTTCATACCCGTGAAGACTACCTATACAAGTGCTAAATTGGCCAAGATCTATATGAATAGAATTGTATGCCTACATGGAGTACCTAAGAGTATTGTGTCTGATAGAGGAACTCAGTTCACTTCGCATTTTTGGTGACAACTACATGAATCATTGGGGACTAGACTGGAATTCAGCACAATATTTCATCCTCAGACTGATGGACAGACAGAAAGGACCAATCAGATTTTGGAAGATATGTTGAGAGCATGTGCACTAGACTATGGATCTAGTTGGGATGAAAGTCTGCCATATGCAGAATTGTCTTACAATAACAACTATCAAGCAAGCATAGAGATGGCTCCGTTTGAATTCCTTTATGGAAGGAAGAGTACTACGCCATTACTATGTAATGGGGTAGGAGAAAGAAATTTATTCGGACCAAAAATGTTCAAGGAAGCTGAAGAGAAAGTCAAAATGGTAAAGGACAGATTGAAGATAACCCAATCCCGACAAAAGAGCTATGCATATCCAAAGCATAGGGAAGTCACATATGAGGCAGGTGATAGAGCTTATCTTAGAGTCTCGCCACTTCGTGGTGTGAAGAGATTTGGAGTCAAAGGGAAATTGGCACCTAGATATATAGGACCATTCAATATTTTGAGCCACAAAGAAGAAGTGGCTTATGAGATAGAATTGCCTAAATCACTATCTGTAGTTCACAATGTGTTTCATGTGAGTCAGTTGAAGAAGTGTCATCCGGAGATGGAAGAAACTTCATTGAAGGACACTATACCATTGGAAGAGGTACAGTTGGAGAGTGATCTCACTTATGAAGAGAAACCTATCAAGATTCTTGAGACAGCAGAAAGAGTCACTCGCACTAAGACTATCAAATTCTGTAAAGTACAGTGGAATCATCATACCAAGGAAGAAGCAACTTGGGAAAGAGAAGATGACCTTCGGAAAGATCACCCTCACCTATTTGCTATCCAATCCGAATCTCGAGGACGAGATTCATCTTAACGGGGGGTAGATTTGTAACATTCCAAATTTCATCAAATGCAAAATCATGTTGTTGCATTCATATCATCATGGCATTTTCATCTGATGTTCAAAACAAAAACCCTAATAGAAGCATATTTGAACCCCTTCTTAATATACATATGGGGCATGGTTTAACTTTATTTTCAAGACCAAAAATGATTTTGAGTCATTGTATGTGTTTGACACACTTTTGGACACTAGGATCACAGTACAAAAGTCTAGTGAAAATTTGAATTCAAATGGATTTGAAATGGCCATTCAAATCTATCCTAGAAAATCAAAACAGAAAAGGAAAAGAGCAAAAGATAAAAAATAAATAGGCGCAGCTATTCTGTCCCATTTCCCCTAACAGCCCAGGAAGCCCACTCGGGTTTCCCCTCTCTCCCCGCAGTTCTCACCCGCGCGCGCACCCTCCCCCTCGCTGATAGTGGCCCCGCTGCCACGTCGACTTCGTCGTCCCCAAATCCCGCCCACGACCAGCTCGCCGCCTGTTTCTTCCGCGCAGTCAATAATTCGCGCATTTATTGCCTCTGATTTGCCGAGTAACTCCCCCTTGCAACCATTTCCCCCAACACTGCCAGCACCAAGCGCTGCCAGGCTCCACGAATTTCACCTCGCACTGCCGCAGTACTGAGCGACTCTAGCAAGCTATTCTAGTAAGAACAGCGCGCCCCTCTTCGCCTGGTTCACACAATCGTGATCCTCTTGCTCTCGTGCATGTTCTCGTACCATTTGCTTGTCCAATCTTTCCCCAGGTCGCCATCCCCGTCAACCTCTTCAAGCACCCGAGGCGCCGTCCAACTCCGGCGAGTAATTCCGGTAAAACCCGCATGCCCCTTGACCTCTACTTCATGCGAATGTGTTTGCCGTGACTCTGCATAACTTCTAATGCCCACTGTTTTCCTTATCTCACCCTAGGTTGTCGCCTTCATCTCCGGCAGTGAGCATCCGACGTCAGGACGAGCTCCGACGAGGTTTTCCGGCCGTGGCCGTGCGCCCCTGTCCAAACCAAGTACACGTTGAGCATCCCCTCATTCCCGCGAGCTCGGTAAGCACCAGCACAACCCCTACCCTCTAGCCTCGTTGGCGCGTCGCTACCAGTGCTATCGCCGCCGCCAGAGCCATGAGCGCCGCTAGTCTTTGGTCGATCAGATCTGAGCCTTTGGATGTCGATCTAGTGGTCAAGATTAGAATTAGAACAAAGGGGTACAAGTAGGTCTGAGCCACATGATTTATTTAGATCTAATGGCTAAGAAGCGTGATCCAGCACGAAGCGGTACACGCCAATCAGAACACGCCGCGTGTCACTAGTTTAGATTTAAAATCTGAATTTTAATCTATTAGTTATTCAAACTTGTAAATTCAATAACTTTTGATCTGTTTGTTCAAAAATTACTAATTTATATCAATGGATTCAGAAAAATAAAATCTTTGCATCTATGTCCTTGGTTTGAACATTTGCTTCTGTAAAATTAGGATTTTATGCAGAAACATTTGTAGGCCTATTTTGACTATATAAATTGTTTAGAAAATTGTTTTAGAGTAAATTTTGGTTTATTTAGACTTTAGAAAGTATGCTTTGTGTTCAGTACTGAAAAGTTTGTTTTGAAAAGTGTGACAAATCATTCCATTGAATTTGCATGCATTCATATATATTTTTGTTTGTATATTGAATGTGAATTTTGTGGTATGATTTTATGTGTAGATTTTGTGGATTATGGAGAGTGTGATTGTGAGGATTGTGTCTATTCCCCAAACTACCAAGGCAAGTGATGCTTCATCTTTTTGTCCCATTATTTTATCTATGCACTAGTGATATTTTGAGTAGGGTCTGCATGGTTATTTTCTAAGTATATGCTATGCTTGGGTAAATCCTATAGATTTTGTCTTAGTAGTTTTCCCTAAGTTAAGGAACTTGTTATACTAGTATGCTTAGCCTAGATAGTAGAAAACAAGGGTGGAATATTCATGTAATGATATTATGCAAAGTCTATGACTATGTTTTTGATTAATAAAACAACATGTTAATGAATCACCTGTGTGGAATGGGAAGAATGGTTTGTGTTGAGTGGTTACACAAGGCCCATGTCTATGGTTTACCTTGTGTATCACACTTGTGGATGGCCACCTAGGAACAAAGAGATTTGAGATGTTTAGTGTTGATAAGCTTCTAGTGCAACCACATGGCATATGGGCTCTACCTTGACCAACTAGGTTGCAAGAACTTAGCCAGATGGACAGTTGGCGGTAGGGTTTATAGGATGGAACGCGTCCATGGTGGTCTAAGGGAATGCTTCTGAAAAGTCTCATCTTGATGCATGTCGAGTCTTGTGGTTAAAGTGCACCACATCTCGAGAGGGTAAAACCTAAGTACTTAGCCGTGTCCCCGATAACGGACATTTTGAGCATCAAAGACATTGAAATGATCAAGGATCTCCTCATCCCAATTTCTCTAAGTTAAAACTTGTGGTTGAACAAGGGTAAAGGTTCAGCAATTTCTATTGGTTGTTCCTTGGGTGTTTTTGTCAAACAAAAACTTAGTGTTTTCAACTAATAAGAAAATCCTTATTTTGAGCAAAGCCAGCCTGAACTACACTTAGCCAAATTCATATAGTTCTTAGATGTTACTATACTACTATGGTATCACTCACCAATACAATTCCAAATGTATTGACCCTCTGTGGCTATAACTTGTTATGTTGCAGGTTACTCTGATGGTGACTAGGGTTATGAGTCTACACTCAACATCTTTGCCTGTGGCACGTGAAGATGAAGACTTTATTTATTTTGTGAAGTATTGTGAACTCTATGTATTAGCCTTGGGCTGATGAGTTGTAAGAACTATTGTATCTCTGGATATTATGATGTAATAATGACCTTTATATCTGTGTACTTCATCTTAAACTATGGATGCTAGCAATTCTATCCAGGTACTAGCATTGCAATCACAGGAGCCTTTACCTTAAAGGGTGAGGTCTTACAGTTCCCAGCCATCTTCTAATTTCCCAGGAATAGAGGCTTTATGTTTCAATTTTTCTTCTTTAATTTTCATAAGAGCATCTGTAATGTGTTTTGTAAAAGCCATGTTCATAGCACTAGCATTAGGACTTATAGCTAGCTTTTGTAAGAACATAATTATTTCAGAAATATCGCAACCATCAAGATCAAAATCAAAATTAGCATCCAAGGTAGTAGAATCATTGTTTCCCATATTTTGAAAAATTTCAGCATTTTATTGGGAAAAGGAATGGGGACTTTAGGTGGTTTGCTAGCATCAACATTGGTGGTGGTAATAGTAGAAATACTACTATGTCTAGCAATTTCATCTTCTCTTTCCCACCTAGCATGCAATTCATCTAACATCCTAAAATTTTCATCAATTCTAACTTGTATGGCATTAGTAGCAGCAAAGGGATTTTCCATGGTTTCAGGTTTAGCAGCCATTTTATTGATCAAAGAAGATTGTGCTTCAAACAAAGATGAAATATTTTTTTAGCATTCAAAAGCTTTTCCTCAACAGTTTTATTGAAGGCAGTTTGTTTAATAACAAAATCCTTAAGCATGACTTCAAGTTCAGAGGGTGCACTTCTATTGTTGTTGTAGGAATTTCCATAAGCATTACCATAATTGGCAGGATATGTACTATAATTATTATTACTAACATTATTCATATATGCACTGTTGCTAAAATTGTTATTTCTAATGAAGTTCACATCAACTTGCTCTTCTTGAGCAACCAAAGAGGCTAAAGGAACACTATTTTGATCAATATGAGCTTTTACATTAACAAGCATAGACATAATAACATCAATTTTATCACTCAAGGAGGAGGTTTCTTCAACAAAATTTACCTTCTTACCTTGTGGGGCTCTCTTAGTGTGCCATTCAGAATAGTTAAACCATCATATTATCAAGGAGCTTTGTTGCAGCATAGAAAGTAATGGTCATAAAGGTACCTCCAGCAGCAGAATCCAATAGCTTTCTTGAAGAAAAATTTAGTCCTGCATAAAAGGTTTGGATAACCATCCAAGCAGTCAGTCCATGAGTGGGGCAATTCTTTACCAAAGATTTCATTCTTTCCCAAGCTTGGGCAACATGTTCATTATCAAATTGTTTAAATTTCATTATTTCACTTCTCATAGATATAATCTTAGCAGAAGGATAATATTTTCCAATAAAAGCATCTTTGCATTGAATCTAAGAATCAATACTATTTCTAGGAAAAGATAGCAACCATTCTTTAGCTTTTCCTCTTAAAGAGAAAGGAAATAATTTAAGCTTAATAATATCTCCATCTACATCCTTGTATTTTGGCATATCACAAAGTTCAACAAAATTATTAAGGTGTGAGCAGCAACATCATTAGAACTAGCACCAAAAAATTGCTCTTTCGTAACAAGATTCAGCAAAGCAGGTTTAATTTCAAAGAAAGTAGCTTCAGGAACTGGTGGAGCAATAGGTGTACACATAAAATCATTGTTGTTTGTGCTAGTGAAGTCACACAACTTGGTGTTTTCAGGAGTATTCATTTTTGCAGGAGTAAAGCAAGCCAACATAAGTAGTAACTAAAGTAGGAACTAATTTTTTAGTGTTTTTGATAAACAGAAATAAACCAGTACAACTAATTTTTTGTGTTTTTGATAAAAAGAAACAAGCGAAACAAAGCAAAATAAATACAAAGTAAAGATATTGGTTGTGAGAGACTCCCCTTGCTAGAATCTTCTTTCTCCCTAAAAATTTATTGACGAGGAGGAAGAGATTCAAGTTGTCCTTATATCCCTGGCAACGACATCAGAAAAGTGCTTGATGGCTCAGATATGTAGAGCTCGTTGGGAACCCCAAGAGGAAGGTATGATGAGCACAACAGCAAGTTTCCCTCAATTATTAAACCAAGGTTATCAAACCAGTAGGAGTAAGGAAACAACTCCAAGGTGTTGCTAGCAACTTGGAACCTGCACAACACAATCCACAATACTTTGCCCTAACTTATGGTGAGGTTGTCAATCTCACCGGTTTGCTGGAAACAAAGGATTAAATGTATACTGTGGAAGATAGTGATTGCTTGTAGAAAGTAAACAGTAACGGTAAAAAGTAGATGGTATATTAATGGTAAGAAATGGACCTTGTCCACAGTTCACTAGAGGTACTCTACATAAGATATATAGCATGTTGGGTGAACAAATTACAACGGGGCAATTGACAGATTGAGAAAGCATAACAATGCATATACTAGACATCTTGATCTCTACGAGATTTGATTGGGCATTACAATATAATACATAGACCGTAATCCAACTGCAACTAGGACTAATAATCCACCTTTAGGTTATAATCCGAACCCCTACCAATATTAAGTTACAAGCAACAGATAAATGCAGTAAGAAAAGTGTGTAAAGTAAACAATACAATTTCCCCATGGAAAAATGATTGTTGTTTTCTCCCTAGTAGCAATAACACATCTACAACCTTAGAAGTTTCTGTCACTCTCCCAGATTACTAGAGGCATGAACCCACTATCGAGCATAAATACTCCCTCTTGGAGACAAGCATATACTTGGACAAAGTATCTACTAGCAACGGAGATCATGCAAGATCACAAATAACATAGACATGATAGAATCAATAATCAATCTGATATAGTATCTCAATATCCATCGGATCCCCGAAAACACAAAATGTATGATTACAAATAGATGATCTTGATCATGAACGGAGCTTACAAGATCTAAACATGATAGCACATAGGAGGATAAACAACCATCTAGCTACTGTATGGACCCATAGTCCAAGGGTGAACTACTCACGCATCACTCCGGAGGCTGACATGGTGATGAAGAAGGCCTCCGGGATGATATCTCCCCATCGGCAGGGTGCCGAGAGGAGCTTCAGATACCCCTGATCTAGGGACGATGGTGACGGCGGATACAGACTGTTTCGTGGATTTCTGATCGGGTACTTTAGGGTTTCTGCATCGAGGTGTTTAAATAAGTGAAGGGGCAAGGTCGGTGGACGCCCAAGGGGCCCACACCATGGGCCGGCGCGCCCTAGGGTGGGCCCACGCCACCCTATGGTGTGGCCGCCTCCTGGCTCCTCTTCGTCTCCCCTTCGGTCTCCGTGTCGTGTCTGGTAAAATATTGACTTTGGCTTTTGTTCCGTCCAATTTCAAGAATATTTATTTACTAGATTTTCTGAAACCAAAAACAGTAGAAAACATGCAACTGGTACTGCGGCATCTTGTTAATAGGTTAGTTTCGGAAAATGTATAAAAATGCCTCAAAGTGTAGACAAAACATAAGAAAGTTGATACAAAACAAGCATGGAGCATCAAAAATTATAGATATGTTTACGACGTATCACTCCACCACACCTCCGTTGACCACCTCCTCCGATGCAGCATCCTCCTCCTCCACCATCTCCGGCGACCCCCTTCTCCACCTACCTCTAGCGCCCTCCTCCTTCATCGACCTCCGGTATAGCCCTCCCCCGGTGAACCCCACAAAATTCCGGCAAAACAATTCCGGCGACAAAATTTGGGCATGGTGCTAGATCCAGATCTAGATCTAGCCCAACTTTTTTTAAGTTCAAAAAAATAAATTATGTGCATAGAAATCTGAATTCTATGGCGCATATTGCAATATGCACCACAGAATTTTGAGATTTCTGTGGCGCATATCAATATGCGCCACAGAATTAAAATTTAGTGGCGTGATTACAGTGCGCATCCCATATGCGCCACAGATAAGGGGTTTCCTAGTAGTGCGGCCAACCGAACTTACTGTCGGTTTTTCCCTGGGCTGCATGTTTTTGGCCCCAATGGTCAGATTTTCTTTTCCTATAAAAGGGGTTTCCTTCCCATTGTTAGGTAAGGGTTCTTGACCACGAAATTTACAACCATTTTTGACCCCTTTGAGCTTGCTTCCTCTCTCTTCTTTCCTATGATTCTTGCATCTTTTGAGGGCTTTGGAAGAGGATATATAGATCTACAATTCCTACCAATCAATTCCTCCTCTAAGTGAGGGGAAACCCACTGAATCCAGATACTGAAGTCTTTTATTGATTTTGTCCATTGTTCTTCCTCTCTAATTTCTTCCTAGCACTTTTTTTTTGCTTCGGTGGGATTTGAGTGTAAAGGATTTGAACACCTTTGGTGTTCTTGCTTTGTATTCTTGCATAAGCGTTGATCTCTCAATTACGATTTATTCGAGTGAGATACCGTGATCTTGTTACTCTTGGAGAGTGACCTCCTTGTTGCCTTGGAGGTTGGTGCCACGGTGTCCTCTTCGTCGAAGATTGTGAAGAGGCCCGGACTTCTCCTTCGAGGAGCTTGTGAAGTGGTTGTGGATCTTGCCATCTCCATAGTGGAGGAAAAGCTAGCCATAAGGGAAGTGACTATTCCTTCACTAGGATAGTCTCGGAGAATAAGGTTCCCTTCGTTTCATGGAAAAATCTTTTATGGGATCCCACACCTTTCCAATGTGACATACCTTACTTGTAAGAGAACACGGGAATACATCTTCGTCTCCACGTGTCTCAGTTATCTCTATACTCGAGTTTACTTTCCTTGTGATAGCCAGCATGCTTGAAATACTTATATCTTGTGCTATCATGCTTAGCTTAACTTGTTTTTGGTGCACTTAGTTGAGCCTAGTGTATTTAGGTTTTATGCTTGTAAAATAAACGTTAGTTTAGTTCCGCATTCTTTCAAGCCAAAACCGTAATATTTTTGAAATTGCCTACTCACCCCCCTCTGGCCGACATCTCTATCTTTCATAGAGACCTTGTAACATCTTCTCATCACATGTTGTTGGCAAGGCAATTTTGCGCATACTGATACTACATTGTTGGGGAGTTAAAGATTGGAGTACCTGAGCATGATATTAGCCTCGTCGATTGGTGGACGTTCATGCCTACTCGGCGTAACCAGGCGAGAGACATTTGTACATGGTTAATCCTTGTTTTAAATGACGCATGACAGCCAGTTGGAGTAGTGATCCGATAGGTCAGAGTAGAGGGTTCCCTCTAGAGGCAGACATGTTTGTTCTAAGGAGAGCTTGTTACCTTTCAAACATCTATTGATGATGCATGGATAAATGAAGATTAGGTCTTAGTTAGATTTGGGTGTAGGCCGTGGAGTAGGGTGTGTTGTACTTTGGCAAACCAGTAGATGTGTTGTGTTTGGAATTATAACTCTACCCTTGGGGATTTCTTCTAGTATATTATTGATATGTCTGCTATATGTAATCTTGATTATTTTAAGTGAGAAAAATTGTCCATAACAATTCTCACGAGTCTGGCATCTTGCCACTTTATTGAAATCAACTAAGCCTAGCATTAACCTATTATTGTTTCAAAGATTCAGTCATTGCTATAAAATAATCTTGAACATAACATTTTTATGTATGTAGCATGTTTGCAATATTTTCCTTGTAGGTATGTAAAAACGAATTGTACTAGCAAAAACTACTATGACATTTTGAACACATGAATGTAGCAAAACGCAATTGTGTATGCAACAAATCCTCATTTTTCACATAAAAACATGTCATCATTTGCAACAAAAACAAATACATATGTATATAGAAAATCCAAAATTATTGAAATCCCTCCATAGCATAAGTGGAGAAATCATTATAACATTTGGCCCATGTTTACACAATAAAAACAATAGCATTTCAAAACACCTTTTTGCACAACAGTAATTCCCAGATAACACTAACATCCACCGACGATCGACGTGGCCATTCTTGAGCTCGACGACAAAAAATCTAGCACATCGAAGCCGAATCCGGTGAGTCTGGAGCAATCCCTCTCGGTCATACTATCTTCCCGAACTCGAAGCATGCAAAGGACTTTGATACGTCGAAAACGTATCTACAATTTTTGATGGTCCATGCTTGTTTAGTATCTACTTTGCTTTGCTTAGTCTACACTTTGAGGTGTTTTTATATGTTTTTCTGGACTAACCTATTAACAAGATGCCACAATGCCAGTTGCCTATTTTCTTCTGTTTTTTGTTCCATAAAAGGAAGAAAATCAATATTCTCGGAATTGGACGGGACAAAAGCCAAAGTCAATATTTTACCGTGGGGAACACGAAGCCAGAGTACGAGACGGAGAAGAGCCACCAGGCCACACCCCGGCACATGCGCCTAGGTGGGCCACAAGCGCGCCTCGCCTCTTCGCCTATAAAGACCCCCCGATACCAAAACCCTAAGTACCCGATCAATATTCGATGAAACCGTCTATAGCCACCGCCACCATCTTCCCTAGATCGAGGGATCTGAAGCTCTTCCCAGCACCCTGCCGGAGGGGAGATCATCCCGAAGGTCTTCTTCTTCATCATGCCAGCCTCCGGTATGAAGTGTGAGTAGTTCCACCTTGGACTACGCGTCCATGTAGTAGCTAGATGGTTGTATCTCCTCCTTTGTGCTACCATATTTAAATCTTGTGAGCTCCGTTCATGATCAAGATCATCTATTTGTAATCATGCATGTTGTGTTTGCGGGGATCCGATGGATATTGAGATTACTATGTTAGATTGTTTAATGGTTTTGTCTTATTGATTCTATCATGTATGTGTTGTTTGTGATCTTGCATGCTCTCCGTTTCTAGTAGCTATCTTGGCCAAGTAGATGCTAGTGACTCCAAGAGGGGGTATTTATGCTCGATAGTGGGTTCATGCCTCTATTTAATCTAAGATAAGTGACATAAATCTCTAAGGTTGTAGATGTGTTGTTTCTACTAGGGAAAAAACAATGGTCTCTTGTTCATGGAACAAGTGGATTGTTTACCTTACACACTTTGCTTAAACCAGTTATCCGTTGCTTGCAACTTAATACTAGAGGGGGTTCAGATGATCACCTGAAGGTGGATTACTAGTCATAGATGCAATTGGATGGCGATCTATGTATCTTGTTGTATTGCCCAATCGAATCTCATAGGATCATGAATTTCTAGTATTGCATTGTTATGCCTTGCTCAGTCCTGTCAATTGCCCTGCTATAATTTGTTTACCCAACATGCCATGTTTGTTTATCTTAAGGAGAACACCTCTAGTGAACTATGGACCCCAGTCGAATATTTACCCTTGATACATCTTCCACTATTACTATTTACTTTGTGCAAACCAATGTTACCTTCCACACCATACAGTTAATCCTTTGTTTTCAGCAAACCGGTGAGATTGACAACCTCACTGTTCATTGGGGAAAAGTCTTGAGTTTGTGTTGTGCAGGTTTCCAAGTTACTAGCAACACCTTTGAGTCGTTTCCTTCCTCCTACTGGTTCGATAACCTTGGTTTCTTACTGAGGGAAAACTTGCTGCTGTGCTCATCACACCTTCCTCTTGGGGTCTCCCAACGAAGCTCTACAGTGATCTGAGCGCATCAAAGACTTTTCTGGCGCTGTTGCCGGGGAGGCTAAGGACGACGTCACAAGGGGAATCCTTCACAACCTTTCTCTTTACTTTGTTTTTGTTTTGCTTAGTTTCTTTTTCTTGGTTTTGTTTGCTTATTTTTATCAAAGACACAATTTTTTTAGTTTCGTTTAGTTTGCTTTTCTTAAAAAACACACAAAAAATAGTTCCTGCTCTAGTTGCTGCTGCTGTTGGCTTGCTCCACTTTTGCCAAAATGAACTCTGCTGAGAATACCAAGTTGTGTGATTTCACTAACACAAACAACAATGATTTCCTAAGTACTCCTATTGCTCCACCTGCTCCTAATGCTACCTTTTATGAAATAAAGCCTGCTTTGTTGAATCTTGTGATGGAGAGCAATTTCCTGGTGTTAGTTCTAATGATGCTGCCGCCCACCTCAATAACTTTGTTGAACTTTGTGAGATGCAAAAATATAAGGATGTAGATGGAGATATTATTAAGCTCAATTTTCTTCCTTTCTCCTTGAGAGGAAAAGCTAAAGAATGGTTGCTATCCTTGCCTAGAAATAGTATTGATTCTTAGATTAAGTGCAAAAATGCTTTTATTGGAAAATACTATCCTCCTGCTAAGATCTATGAGAAGTGAAATAATGAAATTTAAACAACTTGATAATGAACATGTTGCTCAAGCTTGGGAAAGAATGAAATATTTGGTTAAGAATTTTCCCACTCATGGACTTACTACTTGGATGATTATCTAGACTTTTTATGCAGGTTTGAACTTATCTTCAAGAAACTTGTTGGATTCAGTTGCTGGAGGTACCTTTATGGCCATTACCTTGGGTGCTGGAACAAAGCTCCTTGATAATATGATGGTTAACTATTCTGAATGGCACACTGAGAGAGCTCCACATGGTAAGAAGGTAAATTCTATTGAAGAAACCTCCTCTTTGAGTGATAAGATTGATGTCATCATGGCTATGCTTGTTAATGGAAAAGCTCCTATAGATCCTAATAATTTTCCCTTAGCCTATTTGGTTGGCCAAGAAGAGCAAGTTGATGTGAACTTCATTAGAAACAACAATTTCAACAACAATGCTTATATGAATAATTTTGGTAGTAACAACAATTATAGGCCTTATCCTCCTAATAATGGCAATACCTATGGAAACTCCTACAACAATACTAGAAGTGCTCCCTCTGAACTAGAAGTCATGCTTAAAGACTTTATTAGTAAACAAACCATTTTCAATAAAATTGTGGAGGAAAAGCTTTTGAATGTTGAGAAAAATATTTCCTCTTTGTCTGAAGCACAGTCCTCTTTGATTAATAAAATGGCTGCTAAACCTGAAACCTTGTAAAGTACCTTTGCTGCTACTCATGCCATACAAGTTACTATTGATGAAAATGTTAGACTGTTAGCCCAACTACATGTTAAGTGGAAGATAAGCTGAAATTGTTAGAAACAATAGTGTGTGCACTATCACCACCGCCAATATGGATGCCGCTAAACCACAAGAAGTCCCTATTCCTCCTCCTACAATGCCTAAACCCAATGAGTATACTACTAGTTATGATAAGCTTGATTTTGATCTTGATGGTTGCAATATTTCTGAAGTGATTATGTTCCTACAAAAGCTTGCTAGAAGTCCCGATGCTAGTGATATGTATGTAGATTTCACCAAACATATTACACATGCACTTATTAAAATTAAGGAAGAAAAGTTGAAACACAAAGCCTCTATTCCTAGGAAAGTAGAAGATAATTGGGAACCCATCATTAATATGCAAGTGAATGACTTTGATCTCAAAGCTTCATGTGACCTTGGTTCTAGTGTCTCTATTATGCCTAGAAAGATTTATGAAATGCTTGATTTGCCACCTTTGGAAGATTGCTAGTTGGATGTCCCACTGTAGCACCCCGGGTAAAACCACTACTAGAAATCGTATGTCTGTATCTCCGTGCATCATCATGACATCATCATGCATATTATTTTTCCTAAATCTATTTTGAAAAAGACTATGTTGTTTTCTAAAATTAGTCCTCCTTTAGTTTCAAATAAAAACTTTTGGTTTTTCTGGATCTTGTATTTGTCTTAAAACTATTTACAAAAATATTTTTAAAACAAAATGATTAAATTAAAACTATTTTGTATCGGAGAGGCAGACACCGGTCAGGCCCAATCGGCCCAACCAGAGTCCACCTACTACCCCATATAAAACCTAAACCTAGACATACCCTTCTCAAACCCTAACCCTAATCTATCCTACCCAAACCCCACCTCCCTCGTATGCCGCTGTCGACGTGCGTGTGTGCTGTTTTTGCGGCCCTCCTGTGCGTATGTGTTGTATGGATACTGGTGGACCTGGTGTGATGCCAGTACAATCCCGACAGCCAAGGCTGCGTCCATCTTCGTTCAGGATTGTGCGGAATGATGTTGTGCGCACTATAAAACCATCGCCAAGTTTTTCCTAAGAGAAACCTGCACCAAGTTTGGGGGCGGCAAGATCTTCTCACCGATAAGACCAATATCAGAGCCTCGAGAGCCCTGACACGGATCCGAAGCCCGAACCCGAACCCCTCCGAGCCACCAAGATCTTCGGTCCGAGATGTGTGACCTTTTCCGAGCCCCTATTTTATAAATTTCCAACTATATAAACTGTTGCATATTTAATTGTTATACTCGCATGCATATTGGTGTGGTTTGGGGGCCTTATGCCGATTCACCTTATAATTAAATATGGAGACCATATGCGGGCTTATCTAGTCTTATATTGGCTTCATTTAAATTTGCGTAGTGAACCGGTGCCATGTTTTACCTTGATAAAACAACATTTAAATTGCGGGGTATCTAAATAATATGAACCACCTAATTAATTGTCGCGACCCCGGTTCCGCTTAATATTGCCTAATTGCATCACACCTTTGCCGTGTCATACATAATACATGAATCATGCCCGATCTTTTGCCGTAGTATTAAATAGTGCATCTGGTGTTTGTTCTAGTGCTTTGCTTCTTCACGGATTAGGCCGATGAGTTGATGCGAGTGTCGACCTGATCTTCGGATGAACCTTCAGCAATGTTTTCAGGCGAGCATTCTCCCCCTTTCTACCTATTTTACTTTTATAGTATTTATTTCCTCCTGTTGATCTATTGCTATCCGTGTTGCGATGCTCTAGTTTTCGTACCCGTGATATCCCTTGCAGCCTTATATTGCCTTGGACACATCCTATTACACGTTTGTTGGTAGATAGTTGGACTTGCGTGTCGTAGTCGCTTGCTCAAGTGCTGTTGCATGTCGTCAAGTACCACGGTTGTTGGAAGACTGCCATATGTTTTATGTTGGAGATGATCATGGCTTTAATTACCGTTTAATAACTAAAATTGGAGTAGGTAAATAATGCAGAGGCACAGGTGGGCAATAGATGTTATTTGGTTTTTAACCGTCCACTTGTGTCCCATAGGACCCCGAGTACTTGATACCTGTTCTTTGAATATTCGCACTATCCGCATGTGGGACCATGAATCCCCCTAGCCAGAGCTTGAGTCATATCTTATTTCTTGGGGCCACAAGTAGTTTGGGGCTTTATTACTATCCTGTACTTATGCCATGCTTTACTGCTTTATTATGATTGCGCGTGGAGCGCCTGTACTGTTTTGGAACCCCGTGCCATGTTTTCGCGGTATCGACAAGCCCAGTCACATTTTTGGGTTCCCAGTCGTTTACAGCCGTCGTCACAAACCTCTGGGTCCGTCTTGGAGCCGGCCAACTTCGTAGTGGGTAGCTTTGGTGGGGTGCCCCCCTGAAATTTATATGAACCTTGCAATTGCTCTGTCGTGATGCCTCGTTGGGTTTCATTTGGTTTTTCTCGAGGTTGATCGTGCGTGTGTTGCTATTTGTGCCCCCATGCAGGGTAAAACTTTCTGAAAGCCGTGTCCGCGGTTATGGATGACTTGGAGCATAATATATCGATCATAGACAACTATAACTAAAGTAGTGCTATAAATTTGACTTTATAATGACTAGTAATCAGCTTTACTATAACGGAATGGCTAAATAAAAGTGCCAACAATTGCTGGTTTGGGTTGTCACCTGTTACCATTGTATCTAACTAGTAAGTATTGCAACTACAACGGAATGGCTAAATAAAAGTACCAACAACTGCTGGGTTTTTGGATACCTCATGCTATATGTATCTGACTAGTAAGTACTACAACTACAACAGAATGGTTAACTAAAACTGCTCACTGCTTATTATATCAGGATGACTCATGCTATCTATATCTGACTAGTAATTGCCGTAACTATAATGGAATGAATAAAACTGCCAATTGTGTGAGTTCCTCGGTTGACTTCCTCGTTTGGTCTCGAGGGGGGAAATATCAGGATGGGTACGCTTGGTGATAGTTTCAGGTTGGATCCGAATAGGTCTATCTTATCCCTATCTGATAGCCGCCAGTGGTATTGAGTCTCTATAGGTTGTTTAGTGCATGCTGCGCTGCCGCTTCAGTCCACCATACCTATGTAGGCGAGGACCGCCGAACTCTAGTCTCGCCGTGTACTGGCCTTAGTACTGACGGCTCTCTTTTTTCCTTTGCCCTTTGTCGGCACCCCTTTTGTTTTAGCAGGTTTTGAGATCGACGTCGTTAGCAGGGTTACCCTTCCGGCTTGGCCTGGGCAGGGTTATGGACACCATTGGTTATTCCTCAGGGCTCTTAGCCCCATTTGCATCTTGTCTGTAGTCGGACGTTGTATCATTTTCAAGGTGATTTGGATCTTTGTATGGTATATCTGTATTCTTGACTCTTTGAGTCTTTGTTGTATATATCTGTTCTGTGGGTTCCATCGTGGACTATTGTGTAATGGTATTACTTCGTTTTCCACCCTCACGAAAGTGCCTGGTGGGCACCTTTGAATCGTTTCTATGCGGGTTTGGCGGGAATCGCTGAAACTTGCATAGGACCGATTCTGAGGGTGTTATAGAGTGGTATCAGAGCTCAGCAGTTACAATACCCATTGGTCTAGCCTGTAGGATAACCTAGCTAACGGACGTGGTAGAGTGTCAAAACTATTATGGAAAATCGGTTGGATAGATCTGATTAGGTCTGCTTTTACTCCTTACCCCTCTGCTATTCTCTTCTTACCTTCGCGTGTTTTGAATCTGCTCTCTTATCTTTTCTGTGAGTCCAGGATTTCTCGTGGTTGGGTTTCCGTCGTTCCTTCAGGGTTTCGCTTCCTTCCTCTTGTAACGATGCTTCGACATCCGGTCTTCAGGCTATCCTATGAAGTTTTCATGTATTTCTCAGTGGACCAAAATTTCACTAAAATTTTTCTTTGTATCCTCCGGTGTTCTCCTTCACGACGATGTCATCTGTATCAGATCTGATGAAGAGCTTAAATCATTCTTTTGGTTCAAAACCTCGATTGTAAGATCTTCAGTCTGAATTCCGAGAGTTGGTTGCATAAGTCTTATATTCATGTACAGAGTAATGCTTTGAGTGCGGGATGGAGTCGCGACCATACCACTACTCTTATCATTTGCTTTTGTACATTGAATGGTAGGTCGATGCAATTCTTACTTCTTCCATGGAAGTTAGAGGTGGCCTTACCTCATGATACCTTTACCTTCGCCATTGTCTCTCCGGAGTGTTCTCTCGACGAACGTGAGCAACGACCCCTTGTTGGTGGTGTTGCCGATTTCGAGATGGAGAAAGAATCTTTGTTAGTGGTGTCGCAAAGATCTACACGAAGCGAGAAGATTCAGATCGTCGGTATTCTTTCCCATACCATGAGGCGGATCTCGAGGGCGAGATCCATTGTTAGTGGTGTCGAATTGTATCACCCCGGGTAAAACCACTACTAGAAATCGTCTGTCTGTATCTCCGTGCATCATCATGACATCATCATGCATATTATTTTTCCTAAATCTATTTTGAAAAAGACTATGTTGTTTTCTAAAATTAGTCCTCCTTTAATTTCAAATAAAAACTTTCGGTTTGTCTGGATCTTGTATTTGTCTTAAAACTATTTACAAAAATATTTTTAAAACAAAATGATTAAATTAAAACTATTTTGTATCGGGGAGGCAGACACCGGTCAGGCCCAATCGTCCCAACCAGAGTCCACCTACTACCCCATATAAAACCTAAACCTAGACATACCCTTCTCAAACCCTAACCCTAATCTATCCTACCCGAACCCCACCTCCCTCGTATGCCGCCGCCACCAGCAGAACGCACCTGCACATGCCCCAAGTCCCGCACACAATCCCCACTCCCCGCCTGGGCCACCGCATGGACCCGACCACCCCGCGACAGCCACTCCTCTCTCTCTCGGGCCCAACCCGACACGCTCCTCCCGTTGCTACCGCTCTGGCCCCACCCTACTCCCTCGATCCTATCGCTCCACGTCCCCTCCACGCGATCCTCTCCCTCTCGCCTTGCTCCCTCTCTCTTTGCATCCCGCCGCCGGCATCCCCTGTGAGAGCTCCTCCCTCCAAGCTTGCTGCCGCCACTATCCCGCCTCGCTGGGTCCTCGCGGGCGCCTCTCCTCTGTTCCCATCCCCGCCGTCGACAGCGCCCCACCATCACCGAGCGCCTCCTTCCTTGCAACCCCGCCGCCGTCGCCAGGACCATCTCCTAGGCGCGCGGCCGCCCCTACGAGCCCACCCTCTCAGATGGCCGCCTCCTCGCCCGTGCTCGCCCTGACGGCGCCCCCTTCTCTGACCTCCACTGTCGGCCTTGGCCCGTCCTCAATCTCCCCTTGCGCCGTGTCGCTGCTTCTTCTCTGCCCTGAGCCGGCCGCCTTCCTCCCTGCTTCGGCATGGTGCTCGCTAGCCCCAGGCGTCATGGCTGCAGGTTGTGTCTCCCTCTAGCGCCCGACACTGTGTGGTGGTGATGTCTGACAGAGAAGCTGTTGTCGACGTGCGTGTGTGCTGTTTTTGCGGCCCTCCTTTGCGTATGTGTTGTATGGCTACTGGTGGAGCTGGTGTGATTCCAGTACAATCCCTAAGGCCAAGGCTGCGTCCATCTTTGTTCAGGCTTGTGCGGAACGATGTTGTGCGCACTATAAAACCATCGCCAAGTTTTTCCTAAGAGAAATCTACACCAAGTTTCGGGGCGGCAAGATCTTCTCGCCGACAGGACCAATATCAAAGCCTCGAGAGCCCTGACACGGATCCGAAGCCCGAACCCGAACCCCTCCGAGCCACCAAGATCTTCGGTCCGAGATGTTTGACCTTTTCCGAGCCCCTATTTTATAAATTGCCAACTATATAAACTGTTGCATATTTAATTGTTATACTCGCATGCATATTGGTGTGGTTTGGGGGCCTTATGCCGATTCACCTTATAATTAAATATGGAGACCATATGCGGGCTTATCTAGTCTTATATTGGCTTCATTTAAATTTGCGTAGTGAATCGGTGCCATGTTTTACCTTGATAAAGCAACATTTAAATTGCGGGGTATCTAAACAACATGAACCACCTAATTAATTGTCGGGACCCCGGTTCCGCTTAATATTGCCTAATTGCATCGCACCTTTGCCATGTCATACATCATACATGCATCATGCCCGATCTTTTGTCGTAGTATTAAATAGTGCATCTGGTGTTTGTTCTAGTGCTTTGTTTCTTCACGGATTAGGCCGATGAGTTAATGCAATTGTCGACCCGATCTTCATATGAACCTTCGACAATGTTTTCAGGCGAGCATTCTCCCCTTTCTACCTATTTTACTTTTATAGTCTTTATTTCCTCCTGTTGATCTATTGCTATCTGTGTTGCGATGCTCTAGTTTTCGTACCCGTGATATCCCTTCCAGCCTTATATTGCCTGGACACATCCTATTACATGTTGTTTGGTAGATAGTTGGACTTGCGTGTCGTAGTCGCTTGCTCAAGTGCTGTTGCATATCGTCAAGTACCACGGTTGTTGGAAGACTGCCATATGCTTTATGTTGGAGATGATCATGGCTTTAATTACCGTTTAATAACTAAAATTGGAGTAGGTAAATAATTCAGAGGCACAGGTGGGCAATAGATGTTATTTGGTTTTTAACCGTCCACTTGTGTCCCGTAGGACCCCGAGTACTTGATACCTGTTCTTTGAATATTCGCACTATCCGCATGTGGGACCATGAATCCCCCTAGCCAGAGCTTGAGTCATATCTTATTTCTTGGGGCCACAAGTAGTTTGGGGCTTTATTACTATCCTATACTTATGCCATGCTTTAATGCTTTATTATGATTGCGCGTGGAGTGCTGTCTTGTTTGGAACCCGTGCTACACGTTTCATGATGTCGACAAGCCTAGTCACATTTTTGGGTTCCCAGTCGTTTACAGCCGTCGTCACAAACTCTGGGTCCATCTCGGAGCCGGCCAACTTCGTAGCGGGTAGCTTGGTGGGGTGGCCCCCTGAAATTTATATGAATCTTGCAATTGCTCTGTCGTGATGCCTCGTTGGGTTTCATTTGGTTTTTCTCGAGGTTGATCGTGCGTGTGTTGCTATTTGTGCCCCCCTGCAGGGTAAAACTTTCTGAAAGCCGTGTCCGCGGTTATGGACGACTTGGAGCACAGTATCTAGATCATAGACAACTATAACTAAAGTAGTGCTATAAATTTGACTTTATAATGACTAGTAATCAGCTTTACTACAATGGAATGGCTAAATAAAAGTGCCAACAATTGCTGGTTTGGGTTGTCACCTGTTACCATTGTATCTGACTAGTAAGTATTGCAACTACAACGGAATGGCTAAATAAAAGTACCAACAACTGTTGGGTTTTGGGATACCTCATGCTATATGTATCTGACTAGTAAGTACTACAACTACAACGGAATGGTTAACTAAAACTGCTCACTGCTTATTATAACAGGATGACTCATGCTATCTATATCTGACTAGTAATTGCCGTAACTATAACGGAATGAATAAAACTGCCAATTATGTGAGTTCCTCGGTTGACTTCCTCGTTTGGTCTCGAGGGGGGAAATACCAGGATGGGTACGCTTGGTGATAGTTTCAGGTTGGATCCGAATAGGTCTATCTTATCCCTATCTGATAGCCGCCAGTGGTATTGAGTCTCTATAGGTTGTTTAGTGCATGTTGCGCTACCGCTTCAGTCCACCATACCTATGTAGGCGAGGACCGCCGAACTCTAGTCTCGCCGTGTACTGACCTCAGTACTGACCGCTCTTTTTTTTCCTTTGCCCTTTGTCGGCACCCCTTTTGTTTTAGCAGGTTTTGAGATCGACGTCGTTAGCAGGGTTACCCTTCCGGCTTGGCCTGGGCATGGACGCCATTGGTTATTCTTCAGGGCTTTAGCCCCATTTGCATCTTGTCCGTAGTCGGACGTTGTATCATTTTCAAGGTGATTTGGATCTTTGTATGGTATATCTGTATTCTTGACTCTTTGAGTCTTTGTTGTATATATCTGTTCTATGGGTTCCATCGTATACTATTGTGTAATGTATTACTTCGTTTTCCACCCGCACGAAAGTGACTGGTGGGCACCTTTGAATCGTTTCTATGCGGGTTTGGCGGGAATTGCTGAAACTTGCATAGGACCGATTCTGAGGGTGTTACACCCACTTAATGATAATGCTAAAAAGAAACTTATGGGGAGTGTTAATGATGTTCTTATTATGGTTAAAAATGCTTATGTCCCTGTTGATTTCTATGTTTTGGATGCTGAATACAATGCTTCTTGTCCTATTACTTTGGGAAGACCTTTTTTTAGAACGGTTGGTGCCATCATTGATATGAAAGAAGGCACCATTAAATATCAATTTTCATTCAATAAAGGTATTAAACACTTCCATATGAGTTGAGAGAAGTTTCTTTTTGGTCCTCCTTTGAAAGCAAGGTTTGATGTTAATGCTTCTTCATTTGAAAATACTTGATTCTTGCTTCTTGTGCCTAACTTAAAGGCGTTAAAGAAAAGTACTTATTGGGAGATAACCCAAAAGTTTTCTTGAGTCTTGGAAGTTATTACCTCAGTAATTACCTCTCCTTATCCTTTTTATTTGCGTTTTGTGCCAAGAATAACCTCTAATGAGAGGGAAGTAAGATTTGGGGAGTTGCTGTCCCGAAATAGATTTTTGTGCTCCACCGTAAAAATTCGTGTACAATCTCAGTAAGTCGGATTGAGATGATATTTTATTAATAAATCCCCCAGTATGTTAGATAACTTTCGTTAGTTCAACACTTTTTTATTTGAGCAACAGAAGGTCTTCAAAAAAATTGGTTTCTACCTGCTGGTCTATTTTGACAGTTTTCTGCCATTATTTGCATTTGCTTCTTATTGATTCCTTTTGGATTCTTTTTGGGAAATTGGGCTTTTTGAGGGAATTGCTACAGTATATTGTGTTTTTAGAGAAAGTTTTGCTATTCTAAAGCTAAACCCAAATGTCTATTATCTTTTGAATACACTAATGTTGCTAATGAAGATTGTGTGATATCTTGTATGAAGGAAAATTTTCAGGTGTAAAGAAAGAATGAGGAAATGAGATGAAGAATGGACAAAAGCTCAAGCTTGGGGATGCCACCCCGTGTCACCCCAAGAAATATTCAAGAGGTACAAGCGTCAAAGCTTGGGGATGCCCGAGGCATCCCCTTCTTCATCTATGAAAATCTCAGGTCTTTCTAGACACTTCGTTTTTATTGTTTCATGCACTGTTGTGTTGTTCTTTGAGCATTTTAGTTTTCGTTTCAGTTTGCTTAGCTTGCTTGAATAAAATAGTTTGGAACCCGTTCTCGCTGTGTTGTTTCAAATAAGTTGTTTGGTGTTGGAGAGGAGTAGAAAGTTCTTGCTTGAATAGTGCAAGAGGAGCTTGTTTTAACTGTGACTAAGATTTTATCATGTCATGCTAGATGTTGTTTTGACCTTATGCTTAGTCATTATTTTTGTATCATGACTTGTTTCAAACAATTAGGATTGCTTAATGTGCCTTGAAGGAATCATGTGTTATTTTAGCATACAAAAGCATAGTATTATGGTATTCTCCTTTGATGCTTTGTTTGGGTTGACTTGGCACATGCTCACACCATGTTATGACTATGAACAAGTCACCATAGCCTCTATGATCATTTAGTCCTTGACTTGTATTACCACTTTATGCTTTGATTAGTAATGTTTTGTCGCTCTGCATGATTATGGCCATTATTGCTCTCTTAGTTGGTCGCTCCCAGTCTTTTGCTAGCCTTCACTTGTATGAGTAAGCTCTACTCATGCATCCAACTTCCAAGAAACCAAGTTATTCCAAAGTTTCCACTATAAATTCCTATGCATGGTGTGTTACACCATTCTAAGTATATTCTTGTTTTCATCTATCTTCCAATTAAAAAGTCTTTTTGTTATGTGAAAACTTAGTGCTTAAAGCTCTCACAAACTTGATAGCACACTTTATTTTTCTTGCCTCTAATAAACTTGAACCATTGTGTCATCTATGTTGTATATGCTTGCACTTATACGTTGGAATTTGCAGAACCATGCTGTCATGGGGAACGCTTTCAACATTGCACTTGTACTTTGTACAAAGTTGATATCAAGCTCTTTTGTTTATGGATGTCGTCAGTGTGAAATAAAAGAGGAGCTTGTAAGTCCATGGAGTTATGTATGTGTGTTAGAGAAACGCTTGGGCCGCTAGTCTAAGCCATGCCTAATCATGGTGGAAACTTGCAGCATCACCATAGCGAGCAATCTATGAAGCTTTCTTCTTATAAAAAAAGAGACATATTGAAATGAGGGAAGAGAGAAAAAAGCACCATTTTCCCATGGTAAATAAGAAGATTGTTGAGATGCTCATTGTCTGCTTGCCTTGTCATTTTGATTATGGGATAGCTCCTGTATCATGTGCAAGGGGTACCCCGTTGGCGGTTCTCTATGATATACATGTACTTACTATGACAAGAACTTACGGGTGACTAAAGTTGAGTAGCATGAGGAGCGGCCCTCGTATTTAAGGGACATGAGATTGCCAACTTATACTTTGCCAAGCATATACTCCATAGTTTGTTCACTTTAACCTTAATCACTTCAAGATGCTTATGATAGGGGCAATGAGGGCTGGAAGCTAACAAGTACCATAATTTTTAGAAGCTCCTTTTGAGACTTGAAATCCCTGCTTCCCTCCTTTATGAAGGGCCTTTCTTCCACCATTATATTGAGTCTCCACCTTCTATCCTTAGGCACCAGTTAAGAGAGCATAGTTGCCATTCTTAGTTCTATGTGCATTGTCCCAAAACTTATTGATTGATGCATATTGTTGATATTGCTTGTTCTTGTGCTATTTGTATCTACTCACTCTTATGAACTTTGAAGGTGTCCTATGCATCTATTTGCTACTTCATGAGGGACAAGCTGAATGCCACTATGCTATGTTTTCTATATGTGAAACAAACAAACGTTTTTCAATGCATGTTATTCATGATCTTTGTTTGTAACCTTTCATGTTGCATGCTTAGTTACTTTGTCTTACTGTTAGAACTCCATCTTTCATGCTCATGTTTAGATTTCTTTGATCCCAGCTTTCAATGCTTGCAAATGGTTTGATCTTGATTTTGATGGTGCATGTCACCTCAAAAATTATTCTTTTTATCACTTACCTACTCGAGGAAGAGCAGGAGTTAATCTTGGGGATGCTTGATACGTCAGAAGCGTATCTATAATTTTTGATGTTCCATGCTTGTTTAGTATCTACTTTGCTTTGCTTAGTCTACACTTTGAGGTGTTTTTATATGTTTTTCTGGACTAACCTATTAACAAGATGCCACAGTTCCATTTGCATGTTTTCTTCTGTTTTTGGTTCCAGAAAAGGCAGAAAATCAATATTCTCGGAATTGGACAGGACAAAAGCCAAAGTCAATATTTTACCTTGGGGAACACGAAGCCAGAGTACGAGACGGAGGAGAGCCACCAGGGGGCCACACCCCATGGCCGCGCGGCCTAGGTGGGCCCGCGCCTAGGGGTGCGGACGCCCTAGATGCCCCCCTGCCTCGCCTCTTCGCCTATAAAGAACCCCCGATACCAAAACCCTAAGTACCCAATCAATATTCCACTAAACCGTCTGTAGCCACCGCCACCATCGTCCCTAGATCAGGAGGATCTGAAGCTCTTCCCGGCACCCTTCCGGAGGGGAGATTATCCTGGAGGCCTTCTTCTTCATCATGCCAGCCTCCGATATGAAGTGTGAGTAGTTCTACCTTGGACTATGGGTCCATGTAGTAGCTAGATGGTTGTATCTCCTCCTTTTGTGCTACCATGTTTAGATCTTGTGAGCTCCGTTCATGATCAAGATCATCTATTTGTATTCATGCATGTTGTGTTTGCGGGGATCCGATGGATATTGAGATTACTATGTCAGATTGATTAATGGTTTTGTCTTATTGATTCTATCATGTATGTGTTGTTTGTGATCTTGCATGCCCTCTATTTCTAGTAGCTATCTTGGCCAAGTAGATGCTAGTGACTCCAAGAGGGGGTATTTATGCTCGGTAGTGGGTTCATGCCTCTATTTAGTCTAAGGGAAGTGACAAAAATCTCTAAGGTTGTAGATGTGATGTTGCTACTAGGGAGAAAACAACGGTATCTTGTTCACGGAACAAGTGGATTGTTTACCTTACACACTTAGCATAAAGCAGTTATCCGTTGCTTGCAACTTAATACTAGAGGGGGTTCAGATGATAACATGGAGGTGGATTACTAGCCATAGATGTAGTTGGATGGCGGTCTATGTATCTTGTTGTATTGCCCAATCGAATCTCATAAGATCATGAATGTCTAGTATTGCATTGTTATGCCTTGCTCTATCCTGTCAATTGCCCTGCTGTAATTTTTTTACCCATCATGCCATGTTTGTTTATCTTAAGGAGAACACCTCTAGTGAACTATGGACCCCGGTCCGATCTTGACAATTGATACATCTTCCACTGTTACTTTTTACTTTCTGCAAACCACTGTTACCTTCCACACCATACAGTTAATCTTTTGTTTTCAGTAAACCGATGAGATTGACAACCTCACTGTTTGTTGGGGGCAAAGTCTTGGGTTTGTGTTGTGCATGTTTCCAAGTTGCTAGAAACACCTTTGAGTCATTTCCTTCCTCCTACTGGTTTGATAACCTTGGTTTCTTACTGAGGGAAAACTTTTTGCTGTGCTCATCACACCTTCCTCTTGGGGTCTCCCAATGAAGCTCTACAGTGATCTGAGCGCATCAGACTTGGATTTGAGGTTCCCTCGCGTGAGCATCCACGACGTTGGCACTTAGTCCTCTAGGATCTGTGACCCTTACGAGGAGGAGGACATTCATGGTAGTTGTGCTTAACCCCTGACACGCATAGCGGCGACCGACAAGTAGAGAAGGCCACGGGGAGAAGCAACGGTCAGGGAGAGTAGCGCCTTAAGTTATACTATCCTCCAATACTACAATCCACCGGCCAGCGGGAGAAGCAACAATCGGAAGGAAGACATGGGGGAAGGGGCAACAGGCAAACCGATAGGGGAGGAGCAAACATGCAGACCGATAGGGAAGGAGCAAACATGCAGACCGATAGGGGAGGAGTGTGGACCAGGGTTGGAGGCGGACACGCGCGTGTGGACCGGTGCATGGAACCCTCTCCATGATCACCCAATGTTATTCAACATTTTCCTAACTCAAGAGTCCTTTTGAAATCTCATCATGGAAACATCAACAATAGAAGTTGAGTTCACATGTTAACACATTTTATATCATCTAAAAACCTAAGAAGCCGTTCACCCTGACTCCTCCCTTAAGCTTTTGACGAACGTGTGATATCGTGCTTAGCAGGGCGAGCTCAGATGCCAAGCAGAGAATACTTCCATTTAAGAAGAGTGGAGAATTTGACAAAGTTGCCACACTTTTCTTTCCAATTGGATTATTTGTCACACCGTGTGAGTTTGTGCAAAATAAAACATAGTAAATAATCCAATTTTAAATAAAGTGTGATAAACGATCAAATATGCCCGAGAGGAGTAACCTTCTTAAGGATTATTATGTAACCTTTTTATGGATTCTCTATGCTCTAATAATAATCATAAGAATCGATATTAGATACTCCCATTCCTGCCGCCGCGGCCGCGATGGTAGGATCAGTGTCCGGCGACCAGCACGCATATTGACGTGGCCACCGGCGAGCCACCCGTGCGCACACAATACTTTTGTTTAGGTTGTCCGCACACCACCGTGACACACACGAAAAACAAAACAAACGATCCGCACGCGACAAGATCGATATATACTCCTACTGTACTACACGACACCGCATCGATCCCAACGACCGTTCCAAATCCGCCAGCGATCGATTCCCAACGCCTTCCTGTTCAAAAATCCACGCGTCGCGAGGCCCAAACCGCCAACCACGAGAGAGGAAGAGGCAAGGGGGAAACGAACAGGGACGTCCGATGAACAGAGAGAGTCCGTCACACTCGTGCTCATATATGTGTAAGTGCGGACACATTGTCCGTAACGATTCTCACGAGACTGGCAACTTGCCTCTTTATTGAAATCAACTAAGCCTAGCATTAACCTATCATTGTTGCAAACGGTCATTGTTGTAAAATAATCTTGAAGATAACATTTTTATGTATATAGCATTTTTGCAATGTTATTCTTGTAGGTATGTGAAAACAAAGTGTAGCAAAAACTATTGTGACATCTTGAACACATGAATCTAGCAAAACGCAGTAGTGTATGCAACAAATCCTCATTTGTAACATAAAAAACGTGTCATCATTTGCAACAAAAACAAATACATATATGTGTAGCAAATCCAGCATTATTGAAATCCCTTTGTAGCATAAGCGAAGAAATCATTGTAACATTTGACCCATGTTTACACAACAAAAACAATAGCATTTCAAAACACCTTTTGCAACAACAGTAATTTCTAGATAACACTGACATCCACTGATGGCTGATGTGGCCATTCTTGAGCTCGCCGGCAACAAATCTAGCATGTCGACGACGAATCCAGTGAGTCTGGAGAAATTCCTCTCGGTCATACTATCTTACTGAACTCAAAGCATGCAAAGGACTTGGATTTGAGGTTCCCTCTCTTGAGCATCCATGGCGGTGGCACTTAGTCCCCTAGGTTGTGTGGCCCTTATGAGTAGGAGGACATTCATGGTAGTTGTGCCTAGCCCCTAACACCCATAGCGGCGGCCGGCAAGCGGAGGAAGGCCACGGGGAGAAGCAACGGTTGGGCAGAACAACGCCTTAAGTTATACTACTAGCATAAATACTCATGCGATGCAATGAGGTAAACACTTTTGAGTAAAAATTGTGACATAACCTAAATTTTCCCATATTTAATTGACATGTGACCTTTGACTTGCCCCAAAGTCGATCCACGTGTTACCTTGAACTCAGTTGGCACCCATTCGATGTCCTTAAAAGCAATCACTATGCAAATTGGATGATCCGTGATCGCGTACATGTTGACACGGTGACCCAAACAAATAAGATTCCGAATAGATTTCTGTTTTAGTTGGATCAACACCGATCCCTTTTTTAAAGACCGCTTAGATCTAGTTTTTTGTTGGACGCATACTATGTACAAAGGGAACGCTTCCATTTTTCCGTGTGATCTGATATGTTTGTACTGGGCAGTATTGCTTTGCCTATGTCGCACACACACTCACGGAACTGGTCCTCCACCTCTCCAATCATCGGTCCACCTACCTCGCCGCCATCCACCATAGGGTGATCGTTGTCGGACAGGAGACAGCCAAAGCCTTTCCTGCCGATGATGGCGCTATCTCTGGAGGGTGGCCACTGTGGCGGCTATAGCGCAGCACCGCCGCCTCGTGCCTGCGCTTGCTGTCGGAGCGCTCTCCTCGCCCATGACCTCGTATACTGTGGTCGTCACCATTGTTCTTTGTCTTATATCACGTCAAATTGCTAGCTTGGGACACTCGATTTCGGTGTAAGCTTGGAATCGCTCAATTTCAATCGATTGCTCCAGTATTTAAAGGAAAAAAAAAGAAAGCAAGAAGAGAATGACTTGGTCTGGTTGGGATACTTTGTTTGGATGGGTTTCTTGTCCAGTGCGCTCACGATTACCGAGATTGCATAGTTTTGCAGCCGTGATAGTCACATAGAGCGATGGATTTGACAACATCTAGATTTTTACTTATCGAAGAATTTGGACGAACAAACAACAACGAAAATCCCTTGACTCGCGGTGGTAGCCTATCGGTCCGTTTTGATTGATGTTGGTGGTGGAGACCTGAGCTCGTAATGTTTTTGGACACGTGTGTTACCTTGGTCTTTGGATGGAGGAGGTGACTTTCACATCGGATGGGACTCTGTGAAACAACAGGGTGTCAGGTGGGATCCCGTCTAAATCCCATTTCCAGTCATTTTTCAAAATCTAGTGTAAGAACTACAAGTGGGATTTAGACGGGATCCCACTTGACACTCTATGAAACAATATGTTTAGGGTGGGAAGCGGCACAACCCTTTAGAGGTGGCCTATCACATATATTTATAAGGGTATGGTGATAATATATGTACACATATGAATACAGAAGCTATACAGTCTAACACCCTCTCTTAATCTTAGTCACTTCCTAAAGAATCTAGAAATGTAAAATTGCGCCTACAAGCCTCGAATTATGGTAGAGGCAACGGCTTAGTGAAGAAGTTTGCAAGTTGATCCTTAGAAGAGATAAACTTGATCTGTAGTTGCTTCTGAGAGACACGTTCCCGTACAAAGTGATAATCAACTTTGATGTGTTTCGTTCGGACATGAAATGCCGGATTTGCAGAAAGTTATGTAGCACCAATGTTGTCACACCAAAGGATAGGAGGCTGCGGTTGGAAAATCTCCAATTCCTAAAGCAAAGACTATACGTAATGCCTCATACCTCCGTTAAAGGCTCATTTTCTTTCTCAAATCTCTGAATTTCTGCGAAACGACGGAAGAAAAAGACCAATATAAATGTTATGGAAGACATGGGATATATATGAAATGCATGTGTTTACTAACCAAATTGACGATCAAGTCAGATGGTGATGAGCTCTGCAGTGGCATTGGCCATAGCCTTGTATTCAGTTTTAGTAATGCTACGTGATACAATAGCCTATTTTCAAGCACTCAAGGCTATCAACTTGGAGCCAAAGAATATAGCATAGCTATCAACACCCGGATTTTAATCCCAGATGCCTGTTATGCCATACATCGCAATCCCAGGATTACCATTTTTGCGAGACATAACAGAATTGGATACCACAGTACAACATCCATTACAAACCATACATAAGGTCTTACACAAATAAGATCTCATGATCCAGTTCTCAATACAACTTCAAGCAGCGGAATACGTAATAACAACGGTAGCATAGGCGAAGCTTCATCTTCGGGGTCACAGGCAATGCTGACGATGGGAGATGATCCTAGTTGTCGTAACCTTCCTGGGGTCCATCTTCCAGGTACTCCTCTTCATAGTCTGGCCATGGAAATAGCCAGGGACAAAGCCATGAGTACTCTTTAAGTACTCGCAAACTAATACTAACAAGTGCGAGGGGTTTTTGATAATCGGACACTAGGCTCTAGGGTTGTTTTGCAAAAGCCAGATTTACCTCTACTAAGTTTGGAAACAACGAATACTAGTTAAGGTTTTATAACACCTAAGTGGGAACTTGTATTTCATATCACAACTCTGTTGTGATCAATTCAAAATCTCAATCCATTTCACAAGTCATTTTGAGAACATCTGACGGGGGAACAGTATGGCCACTCCAACTGTCCATAACCGCGGACGCGGCTACTCGAATAGTTTGACACTCTGCAGAGATTGTACACTTTCACCACAACATTCGATACATCCGTGAGGAACAAATCTTGAATTCACCATACTCAGTATGCGGATAATCAATCCTAACCTTTTAATTAGACGCCCTAGTATAAGCACCTCTCCTGTGAGTTTGGCCTCCCAACCATGACCAACTGTCATCTTGCGTACTGTACAGGTGGACAATCTTCACAAGGTAGCCTCAGCTCAGACCTTGGCCGGGAGGGAATGTATCACCCCGGGCAAATCCACTATTAGAAAATTGCGTGTTCTTTTTATCTTTATGCATCATCATCATACCATCATACATACTTTGCCTCGAACTATTTTATAAAACCCTATATTGTTTTTTTACATTACATCTCCCCTTTTATTCAAAATTATATTTATTGATATTTCAATTATGTAAAACTATATACAAAATGATTTTTAAAACAAAAGAAACAAAACAAAATATTTTAAATAAATAAAAGCTAGACCTAAACCGGCCAGGCCCAAAGGCCCGGCCGGCTGGATCCAATCCCGATTAAACCCTAATTCTACCCCAAAACCTAACCACCTCTCTTACCCTACCTCTCACCCGCTGCCACCCTGGCTCTACACCACACACCAGCACACACACACACGACCACACAGGACACGCCTGCGAGCAGACACCCCACCACGACCGACCCTCCCCACACCCGCGAGACCCTCCTCTCCCTCGCGACCGCAATCCCTGCCTCCACCTCTCGATCCTCTGCACCCCGCCGCCATGCGAGGCCCTCCCTAGGCGCCCTTCCCCCATCGGACCGCCACCTCTCCCGCGGGCCCCTGTACCGTCCTGACTCTGCAGTCGTGCAGGCCGCGAGCCTCCCCGGCCTTCGCTTCCCGAGCCGAGTCCGCCGCTGCTCCGCGTCGCCCTGCTCCTCTGGCCGTCTCCTCCTCCATTCGCGAGCGCCGCTGGCCGCAGCAACGACCACCACCAGCGAGCACCTCGGTTCGTCCCTGCACGCCCGCCGCCACTGCCCTTCTCTGATCCAAGCCCCTCCGCGAGCGTCCCTCCCCGCCGCCAACCGCCTCCAGCGCCGCCGAGCCCGGCCGCCATGCGAGCTCCACCACCACTGCTTCCTTCCCTCTGCACCGGCCACCTCCAGTGAGCTCCGCCCCGACCGGTGTCCCGCGCTTCCCCTCTATCGCCCTGCAAACCACTGCCCTCCCTCCGCTCGACCCCATGGCCACGCCTCACCAAGCCGTCGCCGCAGTGGTGCTTCGCCGCCCGCCTCCGGCCAGCGCCGACCCCACCTCCCGGGCTCCGCGCTCGCGACTCCGTGCTCGCGCCTCTGCCTCTCGCCGAGCTCGCCACGTCCGTCGCCCTTGGTCGTCGTTCAAGCCAGGCACTGCCTCGTGCCCTCTATTCGTCTTGTGCTATTACCTGTTTGGAGATGGCACAATTTAACATGTGTACCTTATTGTCGTGTTTGTTACTTTGGAATTGTGCCAAGATCTCTGCCATGGGTACTAGACAAGATCGATCTTTTTTTGGTGTGACCCGAAGACCATCGACCTGGTTCTCCTCGAACGAAGAGAGGACCGACATGATATCCAACACGGTCCGCTAGTAACCTCATCATGGAAATCAAGCTCTCCTCGCAGAACCGAAGACGCCCCGAACGCCAAGATCGCCCACACGGAGACCGATCCATCGGAACGCCAAGTGCTCCTTCCTGCAGTCCAAAGTTCCGAAGGCTGATCTCGTCGACCCCCAAAGACCAATTCCGAACCCTCGGCGAACCCCAAGATCATCGATATCAACGTGTGACCCCTATCCGAGACCCCTATATTTTAATATATGATAATTTCACTTGTTGCATATTAAATTGATCATGTCGCATTCATATCATGTGGTTTGGGGGTATTATGCCGATTCACTTTATAATTAAATATGGAGGCCATATGCGGGCAATCTAGCCTAAGATTGGCTCCATTTAAATTTGTGTAGCGAACCGATGCTATGTTTTGCCATGTTAAGACAACGTTTAAATTGCGGGGTATCTAAACAACATAAACCTTTTAAATAATTGCCGGGACTTCGGTTTTGCTTAATATTGCCTAATTGCATTGCACCTTTGCCATGTCTTACATCATACATGCATTATGCCCAGTTTTCTGCCGTAGTAACAAATAGGGCATTCGGTGTTTCTTCTAGTGATTTGCTTCTTCACGGATTAGGCCGATGAGTGGATGCGAGTGACGCCCGTTCTTTGGATGAACCTTCGGCAATGTTTTCAGGCGAGCATTCTCCCCCTTTCTACCTATTTTACTTTTATAGTCTTTATTTCCTCCTGTTGATCTATTGCTATCTGTGTTGCGATGCTCTAGTTTTCGTACTCGTGATATCCCTTGCAGCCGTATATTGCCTTGGACACATCCTATTACCTATTGTTTGGTAGATAGTTGGACTTGCGTGTCGTAGTCGCTTGCTCAAGTGCTGTTGCGTCTCGTCAAGTACCACAGTTGTTGGAGTATTGTCGTATGTTTAATGTTAGAGATGATCATGTCTTTAATTACCGTTTAATAACTAAAATTGAAGTAGGTAAATAATGCAGAGGCACAGGTGGGCAATAGATGTTACTCCCTCCGTTTCAGGGCTTAAGGCGTCCTTGTTTTGCGTGTTTTTTCTTTGACCAAGAATTACTCTAAATACATAAAGAGTTTTGGTATAAAACTAGTATCATTGGAAAGTATTTTTCAATAAGAATCCAACGGTACTAATTATATATAATATAATTAAGATTTTGTTGCTCAATTCTTTTGGTCAAACTTTGCTTTGGAAAGCGTGTGCGCCTTAAGCCTTGAAACGGAGGTAGTATTTGGTTTTTAACCGTCCACTTGTGTCCCGTAGTACCCCGAGTACTTGATACCTGTTCTTTGAATATTCGCACTATCCGCATGTGGGACCATGAATCCCCCTAGCCAGAGCTTGAGTCATATTTATTTCTTGGGGCCACAAAGTAGTTTGGGGCTTTATTACTATCCTGTACTTATGCCATGTTTTACTGCTTTATTTATAATTGCGCGTGGAGCGCCTGTACTGTTTAGGAATTGTGATACGTTTATGCGGTATCGACAAGCCCAGTCACACTTTCGGGTTCCCAGTCATTTACAGCCGTCGACACAAACCTCTGGATCCGTCTCGGAGCCGGCCAACTTCGTCGTCATGGTGGGGTGGCCCCTGAAATTTATATGAATCTTGCAATTGCTCTGTCGTGATGCCTCGTTGGGTTTTATTGGTTTTCGAGGTTGATCGTGCGTGTGTTGCTATTTGTGCCCCTCGCAGGTAAAACTTTCAAAGCCGTGTCATGTTATGGACGACTTGGAGCACAGTATCTCGATCATAGACAACTATAACTAAAGTAGAGCTATAAATTTGACTTTATAATGACTAGTAATCAGCTTCACTATAATGGAATGGCTAAATAAAAGTGCCAACAACTGCTGGTTTGGGTTGTCACCTATTACCATTGTATCTGACTAGTAAGTATTGCAACTACAACGGAATGGCTAAATAAAAGTACCAACAACTGCTGGGTTTTGGGATGCCTCATGCTATATGTATCTGACTAGTAAATACTACAACTATAACGGAATGGTTAATTAAAACTGCCCACTGCTTATTATATTAGGATGACTCATGCTATCTATATCTGACTAGTAATTGTCGCAACTATAATGAAAGTAATAAAACTGCCAACTGTGTGAGTTCCTCGGTTGACTTTCTCGGTTGGTATCGAGGGGGAATTCCAGGATGGGTATGTTTGGTGTTAGAATCAGGTTGGATCCGAATAGGTCTTTCTTATCCCTATCTAGTAGCCGCCAGTTGTATTGACTCTCTATAGGTTGCTTAGTGCATGCTGCGCTACCGCTTCAGTCCACCATACCTATGTAGGCGAGGACCGCCGAATTCTAGTCTCGCCGTGTACTGGCCTCAGTACTGACCGCTCTCTTTTTCCTTTGCCCTTTGTCGGCACCCCTTTTGTTTAAGCAGGTTTTGAGATCGACGTCGTTAGCAGGGTTACCCTTCCGTCTTGGCCTGGGCAGGGTTATGGACGCCATTGGTTATTCTTCAGGGATCTTAGCTCAATTTGCATCTTGTCCATACTCGGACGCTGTATCGTTTTCAAGGTGATTTGGATCTTTGTACTGTATATCTGTATTCTTGACTCTTTGAGTCATTGTTGTATATATCTATTCTGTGGGTTCCATCGTGGACTATTGTGTAATGGTATTACTTTGTTTTCCACCCGCACGAAAGTGCCTGGTGGGCACCTTTGAATCGTTTCTATGCAGGTTTGGCGGGAATCGCTGAAACTTGCATAGTGCCGATTCTGAGGGTGTTACAGGGAACTAATACTAAGGTATATAAGTTTCCAGTCAAGCCCTACTCAATCTTCGGGTATTGTGGTTGTACGGAAAAATTGGAATGGTATCGCATCCAGACAACCATCAGTTTTATAAAAGGGCTAAGGCTCATGCCTCAACATTTTCATCAGCCGAAATCATTTGGTGTTCGGAAACACATGTCAAAACATCTCAGTAGAATGATCCATCATTCTAAGGTTTTCATAACCATTTTTCCACCAAGTCTTCCCATCTAAAGTTGATCAAGTTTTATGCTTAGCACTAGCATCTATAAGTGGGGGTGAGTACTAATGAGGGGTGGTAAACAAGTGGAGTTTAACTAAGTTCAATCTCATGCCTTAGGATGACATCAAGATTATCTAGCTTAGGCCAAATTTAATGCTCTTTATGCCACTTTCAAATATCTTTCTAGTATCTACAAGTCACTTAAGTAAACCCTAAGGAAGTAGCTTTGATAAAGAAATAAAATAGAAAGCTTGCAAATAAAACTAGGAGGGGGTATCAAGTGGGTATGATCACATATGCTTAGGGCATATGGTAACAAGTAAGGGTTTGTTTGCATTACTAGAGTATCTTGCAAGTGTTAGCTTGGACATTCAACTAGTAGCATTAGGCTTGCATCAATATCAGTATAAGCTTGCTAAATTGCAAGTGTTAGCTTGCAAGTATTGGCTTGCCTTGTGTAGAGCAGTATTTGAAGTTCTCCCCGGCTTCTTCTTCGTAGTATCCTCCTTCCTCCTCGTATCCTTGGTCGGTACTAGCGTCTATGAATAAATACGAGGTACACAATCACCAAACAATACTTAACTACTTTCAATCATCACACAAAAGGGGTCCTATAGATGATCTAGCATCACCACTAACATTACAAGATTAAAGCTTGGTTTAATTCCTTTTATTTTTAGAAAAGTAATTTCTACTCATTGAAAAACTACTTAAGATTTAATATTCTCCAAACCAAACATGGGATCATGTTGACACATGTCATCACCACATATTTTAGTCCATGGGAATGTGATTTAAAGTGGTGTCACAATTTAATAAGGTTTAACCTTTTATTTTTAATTAAACAAGTGACTAGAAATGCCTATGTGGCATTCTTTTATTACTTGAACATTATTTCTATAAGTAAACCTATATATTTTTATATATTCTGAAAGGTATGGTTAAATGTGATTTTTGAGTGTTGGAATCAACTCAAAAGCTATTATGGTTTTAATTTGAAAAATGTTTGAATGCAGAAAAGCTTCTGCCTTGTTCTTTTTACCAAGGATGATCTACAGATCCAAATGACTTGAATCCAACGGGCCTTGATTCAGCATTTCAAGACCTTTCTAACAAAATTGGTTTCATTCAATTTGGTTCAATGAATCGATCTGGGTTGATTTTTGAATCTAGGTGCAGAAGTGTGTTTAAAATAAAATGGAAAAGGTTAAATTCAAATGACTGGGTCGCGCGGGAAGCGATACTGGGCCAGCCTTCTAAGCACAGCGCTTACGCGGGCTGATTAAGTCGCTGTCCCCACGCGTCAGTGAGACGAGGGGGTGCGAAGCGGTATGGGGCGATGTGAGCCGTGGGATCTTGTTCTAATCTAACGGCTGAGGGTCATCGTCCACGTCGGGCAACTCCGGCGAGACTGAAACCTAACGCGGCAGGTGAGGGTCGTTGGGGGCTCACCGGGGCTCAGGCGACGGTCGGCGAGGCGGGCGAACGACGAAGTCGACGATGGCGAACCTCCCGGTAGCTTCTCTGAGCGGCTCCAATCGCTGGCCCCCTTCTTCTCCAGTAGCGGCGGGCTCCGGTGCAATTCCGGCGAAGCGCTGCTCGCCTTGCTTCGGGACTGAGGCGAGGTGGTTCTGGGTGAGAGGGGAGTGAGGTGGTGTGCTCAATTCGGATGGGGGTGGCCTCTATTTATAGTGGCAAGAAGGAACCGACGGGCGCAAGCTGAGCTCGTCGTGGTCGATGGCACAGAAGGCTAGCGGCCTGAGCGACGGTAGGGGGCGGTGCGGTGCTCCCTGGCGATGCTCAACGACGCGGTGGCGAGGCGTGGGGCGGTGCGGTTTGGTTGGAACGCAGCGGTGCTCTGCGCGTTCCCGACGGAGATTTTTAATGCGCACAGCGTGCATGGTCCGCGCGGCGGCTAACGAGCGTGTCTGCGGGGTTGCTGGGACGGTGGTGATCACGTATGCACGCGACGAGGGCGACGCACGGTTTGTGGGCGTCGGTCGAGCGTGGCGCACGGGGCGCGCTCTCGGCATGGTTGCTGGCGATCTTGGCATGGTATGTGCGTGTGGTCCAGGGGTTGGCAAGGTTCGTGCGCTGGACAGGGAGTGGCGGTGGGGTGTTGGCTTGCTCCCAGACATGTTGGCTAGGCTTGGTTCTTCTCCTAGCTTGCTATCGACATGGGGGTGACAAGGGTGCACTCGGCCTGCTCACCATTGATGGCATTGCCAAGCTTACAGTGATGCTAGAGGTTTGCATTTGAGCTAGATGATCTACTAAAGCCTAGTTGCAACTAGAGAGGGAACAAGTTAGGCTCCAATCACTGCTCACAATAGTGTTTAGATTTTAGAAGATTTGAATCTACAAGGTGTTTGATGAAATGGCCGCAAGAATTCAAGTTTTGAATTTTGAAAAGATTTTTGGTGGGTGTGCTAGGTTGGTGCTGGTGAGTCCGCAGATGCTTGGGTTTTAAAAGTGGATCTTGTTTGAGTGGTTTTTGAAAAAGTGGGATCTCCCCATATGATAAAGATTTAATTTTGAACTGTCCTTTAAACTATGCATTTGAAAGTTTCTGGATGATCACAAAGTGGGCATTGATACTTTTTTATGAGTACAATCAAGGGGTGTAAAGATCCAAACAAGTTTCTATTAAGTTCTGAAAGTTTGGGGCAGCCAAAGTAGGCATGGGAGTTAAATTGGTCAAAATGACCATTCACCCAATTTGGTTTGTTTTGATTTATTTGTCTTTGGGAAAAGTGTGGGGATGGTTTAGATGATGTTTATTTCACCTAAGAAACATTTTACAAGCAAAGTAACACATAGGCAATTCAAAAGAATTCAAAATGGGATGCATACACACATGCATGCTTTCATATTTTTAATTTGAAAAGTTTTTGTGAACCCTAATTTTGATGATTAGGATTTGATGATTCTAGTTTAATATTTTTGGGATGTTACAATATCCCCCCATGGATCACCTATCATCTGGACTGCCAGCCTAGTCCGCATCAGAATACGCCGAGAGGACCCCCGAGGAGTTTGGCCGCAGGTGCAGCCCATGAGACATTGTGAGGCGTACATAGCGCAAGATGCGCTTTACAATAGACCAATGAGTGTTGCGGGGCGCCTGTAGATACTGACAAACTCTGTTGAAAGCATAAGAGATATCTGGTCTCGTGATCATCAAATACTAAAGGCCACCAACAATACTCATGTACTTCATAGCATCATCAGAAGACAGAATCTCACTATCAACAGCAGTGATCTTATCAGTGGTAGACATAGGCGTGATAATCGTCTTGCAGTTAAGCATCCCAGACCGCTACAGCAAGTCCAAGGAATACTTCTTCCGCGTGATAACAATACCATCAGCACGAGAGGCAACCTCCACACCAAGAAAGTAGTGAAGTTTCCCAAGGTCTTTAACAACAACATCAGCACCAAGAGCACGAACAAGATCATCAGCACCCGACTGAGATGAACTGAGCAAAATAATATCATCTACTAGACCAGTAAGTACATAGTAACCTTAGGCTTCTGTAGAATAAATAGTGATGAATCAACAGTGGAAGGTGCAAAACCAAGAGCACGAAGAGCTGTCGCAAGACGGGCATGCTAGGCACGAGGATCTTTCTTCAAGCCATAGAGTGCTTTAGTGAGACGACATATATAATCAAGACGATTAGGATCAGAGAATCCAGGAGCCTGTCGCATATAAACCTCTTCCTCCACTAAGTCATGAAGAAAAGCATTCTACACGTCAAGCTAACAAAGAGACCAACCTCGAGTAACAGCAATAGAGAAAAGAAGTTTGATGGTTGTAGGTTTGACCACTAGACTAAAAATTTCTTCATAATCAAGACCATAGCAATGCCCGAATCCTCGGACAACAAGACGCACTTTGTGGTGCTCAATAGACCCATCAGAATGCTTCTTCACGTTGAAAACTCATTTAGAATCAATAACATTTACCTGCGGCGGTGGAGGAACAAGAGTCCACGTCTCATTGCGAATAAGAGTGTGATACTCCTGCTCCATGGCCTCTCTCCAATGAGGGATATGCATAGCGGCTTGGTACGTGCGCGGCTCAGAGGACGGATCCGCAAGAGCAGCTATCAGACAAGCAGCATACCAAGCAACGGTACCGTTAGTGCGCTTCTTTAGGCAAAAAATGCCACTATGACTGCGCGTATGTGGCCACAGCACAACAGGAGCCGTCGAGGTCGAGGGTGCAACCGACGAGGGGCTGAGCGATGGTGACGATGAATCCCTAGTCGGTGATAGGCGTCAGCAAGATGGATCTTGGAAACGCACAGGGCAACGTTGCATCGTCAGATGACGCGGGTGAGGTGGAGCTAGATCCCGCCATGGGCGTCGCTGGGCAGGAAACCGCGTGGGGCAACAGTGAGATGGGCGCCGAGGAAGGTGGCCCAGGAGAGGAAGGTGACGCTGGGCACACAGGCGTGTCAGGCCGGACGCGTGGAGAAGCCGGCCTAGACGCAGCAGGCAACGGAGCACGCGGCGACATCGTCCCAAACGCGGTGTCCGGTCGTCGTCCTAGCGTTCATGGACACGAGGAATGAGGCCATGCAGGGCCGCATCACGACCGTGCGCGTCGGATGGCGTCGATGAGGGAGACGCTGGTGTTAGCGTGTTATTGACGCCTCATGGGGAGACCCCAAGAGCAAGGTGTGATGAGCACATCAGCAAGTTTTCCCTCAGTAAGAAACCGAGTTTATCGAACCAGTAGGAGGAAGGAAACGTCTCAAAGGTGTTGCTAGCAACTTGGAGACCTGCACGACACAAACTCAAGACTTTGCCCCAACAAATAGTAAGGTTGTTGATGACCCACAAGTATAGGGGTGTATCGTAGTACTTTTGATAAATAGGAGTGTCGATCCCAACGAGGAGCAGAAGGTGCTGAATAGTGGTATGGATCAGTAAATCCCTGTGAATACTTAGCAAATGGATTTTTAGTGGTTTTATGACAAAGCAACAAAGCAAGGAGCAAGTAAAAAAATTAACTAACAAATGGAGAAAGTGGCCCAATCCTTTCTTAGCAAAGTACAAGCCGGTGAAAATACTTATAAGGACGTTCTCGAGGACACATGGGAATTCTGTCAAGTGCTTTCGCTTCAAATAGCTGAGTACTCTTCTCTGGTGTTGTAAGTGTTGTGTGGGTGAACCTGTGCTAACATACCGCCCTTCCTAGGAATAATACATACTTGTGATTAAACCCCCTGCAAACATCCGTAACTACAGGAAAGTAATTAAGATATAAATATAACCACAGTCTTAAACTCTGAGATCCTACGCTCCCTTGTGCAAAGGTGTCCTAACGGGGGTTCAGGTTTCTGTCACTCCGGCAACCCCATAATTAGTATCCAAATACACAATGCATCCCCCTAGGCCCATAAATGGTGAAGTGTCATCTATTCGACGTCCACATGACACCACTAGAAGAATAGCACCACAACTTAAATACTAAACCGTTGAATAATAACTCATCACAGATTCACTACTAATAGCATGACTTCTCCCATGTCCTCAAGAACTAAACGAACTACTCACAAGACATCATATGGATCAAGATCAAAGATGATATGGTAATGGATAACAATCTGAACATAAACAATAATCCAATGGTTCCAATCACAAGCATCAACTACAATAGTATCAACACCGAGAAAGTTTCCCCTAATGAACTAAGCAATATCCAACACAATTGTTATAGTGGGATGGAGTGGTGATGATGGTGCTGGTGGAGATGATGGTGTGGATGATGATGTTGATCCCGATGAAGCCTAGCTTGATGACGGTGTTGATGGCGATGGTCTGCCCTCTCCTGGAAGGAATTCCCTCGGCAGAAATCTGTCTGTCGGAGAGATCTTTCTCTCTCGGTGTTTTCCGCCCCCCAGACGCGGCGGAAATCTATCTATGGTCGCCCCCCGAGGCTTAGGGTTCCGTAGGGAAGATATATGCGAAGGGGTGGAGTCAAAAGCCGGGCAGGTAGGCCACACCTACCCTAGGCGTGGGGTCAGGTGGGCCCGCGCCTAGGGGGGTTGTGGGCCCCCTGAGGCCCTTCTTCATCCCTCCTTCTGGCTACCTTCGTCCTTTGGTAAAATAATATGTTTCCATATTTTTCTGGTATTTTTCTGATCTTTGTGAAATTGCACCGAAACGCCTTCTTTTCCATCAGAATCCAGACTCCGATAGTCCATCCTCCAAGAATCATCCAACATGCATAAACAGATGAAAATCCATAAGTAATAACTCATAATAAGACAAATATTAATGAATATAGGTAAATTATGATATAGATGGTGATGTAAATTGGGCATATCAACTCCCCCAAGATTAGATTTCGCTTGTCCCCAAGCGAATACTGAGCTCAGTAAACATGTCCACAAGTTTATGGAGTGAAGTGTCGATAAAAGAATAAGAACAAGAAGCATCACACTTACCATTGCACAACTCATAGAAGAAGGCAACTCACCATTATATAACTTAGCTTGCAACCAAGTATAGCAGTCACAATAGAGATGCATAAAGATAAATCATAATTGGAATTGGCAAACTTGTTCTTGGTCAGAGAACACCTGGCAAACAGTTTCACAAAAGCATTTTGTAGAAGTTTCAAAACAGGAGCACTCTTTGCTCAAAAAGGTTTTTCACAAGTGAAGGCTTTCAAAGTAATACTCAATAGATAAGAGTTTTGTGCAAACAAGGAAGATAAAGAACATGATTGAATACATCACCATATGAATGCTTGAAACACAACAACTCAAATGCTTGCTGGAGATGGAGAGGAAGTAGGTTTACAGACTCAACTTGGAAGTAGGAGAAAGTTCCCTTCTTAGAGGTTAGCAGGGATTACAAGTTTCAAAAGGAGCTTCCAAAAGATTATGGTACTTACTATCTTTGAGCCCTCATTGCCCCTATCATAAGCATCTTGAGATGATTAAGGTTAAAATGAACAAACATGGAGTATATGCTTCACGAAATATAAGTTGGCAATCTCATGTCCCTTGAATATGAGGGCCACTCCTCATGCTACTCAACTTTGGTCACGAGTAAGTTCTTGTCACTTTAAGTATTTGCATATCATTGAGAACCGCCAATGGGTTACCCCTTGCACATGGTACAGGAGCTTTCCCATAACCAAAATGACAAGGCAGGCAGACAATGAGCATCTCAATGATCTTTTTATTTACCATATGCATAGCTTCTTATTGAGGATGCTTCATAGATAGCTCACTATGGTGATGCGGCAAACCATGATTAGGCATGGCTGAGGCTAGCGGCCTAGGCGTTTCTCTAACACAGAATACAAACTCCATGGACTTACAAGTTCCCACTTCATTTCACACCAGTAACATCCATGGACAAAAGATCATGATATCAACGGAGTACAAAAAAGTACAAGTGCAATGTTGAAAATGTTCCCCATGACAGCACGGTTCTTCTAATCCCAACTTATAAGTGCAAGCATATACAACAAAGTTGCCTCAATGGTTCAAGTTTATTAGGGGCAAAGAATAAAATGTGCCATCAAGTTTGTGAGGGCTTTAATCACTAAGTTTTCACATAACAAAATAGTTTTTAATTGGAAGATAGTTGAAAACAAGAATATACTTGGAATGGTGTAACACACCATGCATAGGAGTTTATAGTAGACACTTTGGAATAACTTGGTTTCTTGGGAGTTGGAAGCATCGGTAGATCTTACTCATACAAGTGGAGGCTAGCAAAAGACTGGGAGCAACCAACTAAGATAGCAATAATGTCCATAATTATTCAATGCAACAAAGCAAACTAATCAAAGCAAAGAGTGGTACTACAAGTCAAGGACTAAATGATCATAGAGGCTAATGGTGACTTGTCATAGTCATAACATGGTGTAAGCATGTGCCAAGTCACCCAAGCAAAACATCAAAGGAGAATACCACAATACTATGCTTTTGCATGCTAAAACAACGCATAATTTCTTCAAGGCACAATAAGCAATCCCAATTGTTTGGAACAAGACATGCTACAGCAATAATCACTAAGCATAATGCTAAAACAACACCTAGCATGTCATGCTAAAGTCTAAGTCACAGTCAATGCAAGCTCCTCTTGCACTTCAAGCAAGAACTTACTACTCCTTTCCAAACACCAAGCAAACTTATTTGCAAAACAACACAGCGAGAACGGGGGTCCAAACTACTAAATCAAACTAAACAAACTAAGCAAAGCAAACGAAAACTAAGACGCTCCAAGAACAACACAACTGTGCATGAAACAATAAAAGTGAAGTGTATAGACAGACCTGAGATTTTTATGGATGAAGAAGGGGATGCCTTGGGCATCCCCAAGCTTTGACGCTTTTAACTCTTGGATATTTCTTGGTGTGACACCATGGTGGCATCCCCAATCTTGAGCTTTTGTCCATTCCTCATCTCATTGCATCATTCTCTCTCTACACCTGAAATTTTTCCTTCATACAAAACTTCACACAATCTTCATTAGCAACATTAGCTTATCCAAAAGATATTAGACCGCGGGCAAAGCTTTGGTACAGCAAGGCTTTTCACTAAAAACACAAGCTACTGTAGTAACTCCTTCAAAGAAACTCAATTTACCTGAAGTGAGCTAAAAAAGGAATCAATAAGAAGCAAATGCAAATAATGGTAGAAATCTGTCAAAATAGACCAGTAGGTAGAAACGAATTTTTTCGAACATCTTCTGTTGCTCAAATCAAAAAGTGTTGAACTAACGAAAGTTAGCCGACATACTAGGGATTTATTCATAAATTTTGAGCTCAATCCGAGTTACAGAGCCTCCTCACGATTTTTTTGGTGGAGGACAGAAATCTGTTTCGGGATAGCAACTCCCCATATCTTACTTGCCTCTCATTAGAGGTCATTCTTGGCACAAAAAGCAAACAAAAAGGATAAGTAGAGGTCATTACAGAAGTAATAACTTCCAAGACTCAAGGAAACTCTTGGGTTATCTCCCAACAAGTACTTTTCTTTAACGCCTTTAAGTTAGGCACAAGAAGCAAGAAGAATCAAGTATTTTCAAATGAAGAAGCATTAACATCAAATCTTGCTTTCAAAGGAGGAGCAAAAAGCAAATTCTCTATACTCATAGGGAAGTGTTCAATACCTTTCTTGAATGGAAAATGATATTTGATGGTGCCTTCTTTCATATCAATGATGGCACCAACTGTTCTAAGAAAAGGTCTTCCCAAAGTAATAGGACAAGAAGCATTGTATTCAACATCCAAAACATAGAAATCAACAGGGACATACGCATTGTTAACCATAATGAGAACATCATTAATACTCCCCATGAGTTTCTTCTTAGCATTATCATTGAGTGAGAAATATTGCAACCATCAATATCAAAATCAGACTTAGCATAACTAGTAGTAGGATCAATAGGTTTAGGCATAGTAGGAGGAATAGGAGCTACTTGTGGTTTAGTGGTGATAGTGCAGACACTATTGTTTCTATCAATTTCAGTTTCCCTTTCCCACCTAGCATGAAGTTGAGCTAACAGCCTAACATTTTCATCAATACTAACTTGTATGGCATGAGCAGTAGCAAAGATGTTTTCTGTAGTTTCAGGTTTAGTAGCCATTTTATTAACCAAGGAAGTTTGAGCTTCAGACAAAGAGGATATATTTTTCTCAATAGCTAAAAGCTTTTCCTCTATAGTCTTATTGAAAGTGGTTTGTTTACTAATATAGTACTTGAGCATTACTTCAAGTTCAGAGAGGGCACTTCTAGCATTATTGTAAGAACTTCCATAGGAGTTGCCATTATTAGGAGGATAAGGCCTATGATTGTTGTTGCTAACAAAATTATTCATATAGGCATTGTTGTTGAAATTGTTGTTTCTAATGAAGTTCACATCAACTTGTTCTTCTTGAGCAACCAAAGAGGCTAAGGGAACACTATTAGGATCTAGAGGAGCTTTCCCATTAACATGCATAGCCATAATAACATCAATCTTTTCACTCAAAGAGGAAGTTTCCTCAACAGAATTTACCTTCTTACCATGTGGAGCTCTCTCAACATGCCATTCAGAGTAGTTAACCATCATATTATCAAGGAGCCTTGTTGCAGCACCCAAGGTGAGTCCCATAAAATTACCTCCAGCAGCAGAATCCAACAGGTTTCTTGAGGAGAAGTTCAAACCTGCATAAAAAGTTTGGATAATCATCCAAGCAGTGAGTCCATGAGTAGGGCAATTTTTAACCAAAGATTTCATTCTTTCCCAATCAGGAGCAACATGTTCACTATCAAGCTGTTTAAATTTCATAATATCACTTCTCATAGCAATAATCTTAGCAGGAGGGTAGTATTTTCCACTAAAAGCATCTTTGCACTTAGTCCAAGAATCAATACTATTTTTAGGCAAAGATAGCAACCATTCTTTAGCTTTTCCCCTCAAGGAGAAAGGAAAAAGCCTGAGCTTAATAATATCTCCATCTACATCCTTATACTCCTGCATCTCACAAAGTTCAACAAAGCTATTAAGATGGGCAGCAGGATCATCAGAACCAGCACCAGAAAATTGCTCTCTCATCACAAGATTCAACAAAGCAGGCTTAATTTCATAAAAGTCAGCATCAGGAGCAGGTGGAGCAATAAGTGTGCTTAGGAAATCATTGTTGTTGGTGCTAGTGAAGTCACACAACTTAGTGTTCTCAGCAGAGTTCATTTTGGCAACGGTAGGCAAGCCAAACAGCAGCAGCAGCTAGAGCAGGAACTAATTTTTTTTTGTGTTTTTGAATAAACCAAGCAAACCAAACTAGACTAATTTTTTTGGGTTTTTCAAAAAGAGGAAAACAAAACCAAACAATAGAAACTAAGCAAACTAAAAACAAAGTAAAGAGAAAGGAAGTGAAGGACTCCCCTAGTGAAGATGTCCTTAGCCTCCCCGACAACGGCCCCAAGAGCAAGGTATGAAGAGTACAGCAGAACATGGAGACCTGCACAACACAAACTCAAGACTCTATCCCAACAAATCAGTGAGGTTGTCAAGCTTACTAGTTTGCTGTAACAAAGGATTAAACATATGGTGTGGAAGGTAATGGTTTGCAGCAAGTAAACAAGTAACAATGGAAGATGTATCAATGGTAAAGATTGGACCGGGGTCCATAGTTCACTAGAGGTGCTCTCCTTAGATAAACAGCATGGCATGAAGGGTAAACAAATTACAGCGGGGCAATTGACAGGAACTGAGCAAGGCATAACAATGCAATTACTAGCTAGAAAGATCCTATGAAGTTGATTGGGCAATACAACAATATACATAGACCGTAATCCAATTGCATCTATGACTAGAAGTCCACCTTTAGGTTACCATCCGAACCCCCTCCAGTATTAAGTTGCTTGCAACAGACAACTGCTTTAAGAAAAGTGTGTAAGGTAAACAATCCACATGTTCCATGAACAAGGGTCCGTTGTTTTCTTCCTAGTAGCAACAACACATCTACAACCGAAGAGATTTCTGTCACTTCCCTTGGAAACTAGAGGAATGAACCCACTATCGAGCATAAATACTCCCTCTTGGAGTCACTAGCAACTACTTGGCCAAAATAACCACTAGCAATGGAGAGCATGCAAGATCAAAAACAACACAGACATGATAGAATCATAAAGATAGAACCATTAATCAAACCAACATAATAATCTCAATATCCATCGGATCCCCGCAAACACAACATGCATGATTACAAATAGATTAGATCTTGATCATGAACGGAGCTCACAAGATCTATACATGAAAGCACAAAGGAGGAGATACAACCATCTAGCTACTACATGGACCCATAGTCCAAGGTGGAACTACTCAAGAATCATACCGGAGAGAAGGCCTCCGGGATGATCTCCCCTCCAGCAGGGTACCGGGAAGAGCTTCAGATCCCCCCGATCTAGGGACGATGGTGGCGGCGGCTACAGACGGTTTCGTGGATTTCTGATCGGGTTCCCAGAGTTTCTGTATTTGGGGCTTCTTATAGGCGAAGGGGGGGAGTCTGGGAGGCGACCAGGTCGCTAACCCTACCAGCGCGGGTCCACGACCCACGCTGAGGTGGGTCTGGCCCCCCTGGCCAGCCCCTCCGGCTCTCCTCTAGACTTCTTGTTCCCCATGGAAAGTTATTGACTTTGGCGTTCGTCCCGTCCAATTCCGAGAATATTTCTTTACCAACTTTTCTGAATCCAAAAATAGCAAAAAAAAGGCATCTGGCACTGTTGCAACTTGTTAATAGGTTAGTACCAGAAAACATGTAAAAAGCACCTCAAAGTGTGGACAAGTAAAACAAAGTAGATACTAAACAAGCATGGAGCATCAAAAATTATAGATACGTTTCCAACGTATCAAGACTTCTCATTAATATTCAATAAAGGAACTCACACCAAGGGATACATAGATAATCAACTAAAGGAGAGATACTTCCACATGCAAACCAAACTATAAGATAACCTCTATACCACAGATATGAATCCACTAAAAGGGTAAAAGATAAAAGATAATGGTGGTGATACCGCGACACTCCCCCAAGCTTGGAACAAGCCAAGGGGATGCCAAACCTGATGACGAATCACTCCTTTGGTGGTGGTGGTGTTCTCTTGATAAGCTCCTCACCAAGTTTCTTCAAGTCCTCCATATCGAAGATCAGAGTACGAATTAACTCCGAATTATGCTCAATGCAGCCCATGATCAACTCGGGCCGAGGATCCAGTCCTTGTTATTCTATCTCAATTCTTCCAAATTAGAGTGTTTCTTCCATGCACGATTAGAACAAGGGGTACTAGGAGGAAGTGTGCATGGAGCGAGGATATGACGCGTAGTTCTCCCTCCTGTAGACATCCGTGCTGTCCTCTTAAGCTTGGTAGGTCGTGCCACCAAACCAATGCTTGCGACGGTAGCGCGAGTGTCCGGTTGCTTGTACTCCTCCATGTCACCTTCATACCCTACTAAAATCTCCTCCTTGGGGACTTGAGGTTCTTCTTCCTCGGGCTTCTTGCCTTTGTCATTGGCAGAGGCCATGGTGCTCTAAACTTGAGAAGATTTCCTGACAGAAATAGATTGAAACAAAAACACGACAAGAACATGATGCACGAACCTCGGGGGATCCGGGGGGTTATATTACGAAATTTCAATGCATAAGGAAGGTCTTGACACAGAAACAATGCGGAGACGGAGTTCGAGGGGGGAACACCCCCCTTAGGCGTGGCCAGGCTGGTCCCGCGCCTGGGGTGGGTTTCTCCACCCCCGGACTCTGTTTCCTCTTCAGGTTTGTCTCGTAGCTTCCCTTATGTATTAAAAACATCAAAAATATAAAAAGATTGGGGTTTCACGAACCTTCTGTTTTCACCACTTTTAGCTATTTAAAGACGAACTCTGCAGATTCCTTTTCTCTTTCTCCAGAGAATTTCCTTCATACAAAACCCTTTCACAAACTCAATGACAACATTAGTGTAAGAAAAAACAATAACCCTTTGGGTACACACTTCAACTGAAAACCCATCAAAACAAAAGCTTCTGTAAGAGGCAAATGCAAATGATAACAAAAATATGTCAAAACAGACCAGCAGGTAAAGCTTGATTTTTCCGAAGACCTTCTGTTGCTCAAATCAAAAAGTGTAGAACTGCTGAAAGTTGGGTAACAACTTGTAGAACAAACTCAGAAAAATGCAGCTCCATCCGAAGTACTGAGCTTCCTCACGAATTTTTACAATATAGCAAAAAATCTGTCCCAGGACAGCCACTTTTCACAACTCCTCTACTTCACAAAAGTAGTTGAACTTGACACAAAAACCAAAACAAAAAGGATAAGGAGCGGTTATTACAGAGGTAATAACTTCCAAGACTCGACAAAACTCTTGGGTTATCTCCCAACAAGTACTTTTCTTTAATGCCTTTAAGTTAGGCTTGAAACTTCCAAAGATGCTCACATAGGATATATATATCTGAAGTGGAAGAGAGCATCAAGAAGCAAATAACCAATACACTTGAGTCTAACCCACTTCCTATGCATGGGGGTTGTCGTGGTATTGCCGACGAGTACGCCATGGAGGGGTCCTCACAGTGCGTGTTTAGAGACATGGGGTAAGGCAGACGGTTGACGGGTACGAGGTAACACAGCTTACCCAGGTTCAGATCCCACGACGGTGGCGGAATCCTACTCCTGCTATAAATCACTATAAGGGCAATACGCCGAGTTACAGGGATTGGTTCGTTGTGTGAGGTGACTAGAGAGTCTAAGTTATCGTCTGAGATTGTGCCCTAAAGGCTCCCATAGGCCCAACTTATATAGTCGTCAGGTCCTAGGGTTACAGGGAAAAGTCCTAGCCGGACAGGTTATAGAGTCCTACACTGTCTATTACTAGTCTTGTGTATCTTGTACTCCAAGGCTCCGGGTACGTTGGTGACTCCACCGTAGCCTTCCTTTATCCGGCATGGGCCTCCCTTCTAGATCCATCTAACTGGGCCGCCCAGCAGGCCATAGGCCATGCTACCATCTGTGGGCCACCCGGGTTAGCCGGATAAGAGACATGTTATAAGGATACCCATATAGCATATCCCCAACAGTAGCCCCCGGAGAACTCCTAGATCTTGCGCCGTCTTGCCTCTTCACGTGGAATTCTCCATCTAGATGGATGTCGGCAAATCGTCAAGCAACATCTTGTAGTCCTCCCAAAGAACCCTGCAAGGCTTTCACCGTCTTTAACTTTGTAAGCCGGAGAAATGCTAAATCTTCCATCGTACTCTTTCGTAGTCGGATTGGATCCGTCCATGCCGGAATCTTCGATGTGATGGCTCATCTTCCTATGCCAGCTAGGGTGACATAGGCTTAGGTCAGCGACTCCTCGTAACTCACACATGCAGAGAACGTAATCATATCCGATTTTCCCGCGCGAACGATACGAACCGTTGGTGGCGACGGTTGGAGACGTGGCGAAATTTTCGCGCATGTTCGCGAACACGTCGTCTACGCGGCAACCGTCCGATCAAGCTACACGAATCTTGACGCCGAGGATGATAAATAGTAACCGTGGGGAAATTTCCACTTTTTACCTCATTCTTCTCGCATCATCTTCTTCCTCCAGCCACGCGTCTCCTCGAGATCTCCGCGAGAAACCATGAAAAAACCCTAGCTCCCATCCGCACCAGTCGCACCCAATCTTCACCCCATGGCTAGCAGCAGCACTTCTCCATCAATGGCGGCGTCGAGCGAAGCCGCGGCAAAGCCGGCGAGCTCCGTCGTCGTGCCCCTAGAGGGTTTGGTCATCCCCGCATCGGCGGTGATCGAATCCACCGGCGGCGACCCAAATTTGGCGGCACTAGAGCCACTAGAGGAGGAGCCAGACTCACACAAGGACGACTGGCGCGGCTCGGACATCACCGACCACGATATCCAAGAGATGGTCACCGAAGGCTACCTCCCTGCGACGGAGGGGCTCACCTGGCGGGCGGCGCCGGCCGGCGAGGTGACACCTTCTCCCCAAGCCGGAGAAAAGGTGTACCTCAAAGCTCAGCTGGTACACGGCGTTTCCCTACCCATCTCCCACTTCTTCCTCTCCGTCTTAAACCACTATAGGGTCCAGCCCCATAACCTTTCCCCCAATAGTATCTTAGTGCTTAGAAACTTCGCGGCACTTTGCGAGGGATATCTAGGGATAAGGCCTAGGTTAGAACTTTTTGTGTACTTCTTCACCGTCAAACGTGACGCCGGACATAGTAAGGAGGAGCTTAGGAATTGTGGCACCATAAGCTTCAAGATTCGACCTGGCCGGCGGTTCCCCGACATCGTCGGCCATGAGTCCTGCAAGAATTGGCAACAGACATACTTTTATGGCCCCGACATTCCTCTGGCGGGCCGAGAAGTAACGTACCCGGACTTCGTGGATGGAGCCGCCGCTGAAGTTTCCACGTGGAGGTCCCAAGCCTCCCTTCCCTCCGACCTCGATGCTTCTCGCGTTATAATGCGGATCGAATGGTTTGTAGAGACGGGTTTGACCGCCTTGGACCTAGCCATGTGTTGGTTCATCAGGCGAATCCAACCTCTGCAGCACCGCGCGAAGTACATGCACGAGTATACCAGCGACAGAAGGGATAGCCTCTGCATCTCCGTGGATAACTTCTCGAGCGACTCCGTCAAGCTCCGCCTTAAGGACATCGTCAAGGTGAAGGATAAGAAGCGTGGCTTGACCATCACCTACGACATGTTCGTAGACAGCAAGTGCCCAAAGGTAGGTATTTAGTTTCCGTGTACGACATATGCTCCAGTTTTTTCCGTCTTGCCAATTCCATCTTATCTTAAACGATGATTTCTTACTTAACAGCTTAGCGATCTAGATGAGGGCAACCTGGCTGCCCAAATCTACGATCCAAAGATGAAGGAAGTCACGGTCGTGTCCGACGATGATGTCCCGTTGGCGCGAAAGCGGAAGAGCTCCACCTCTGATGCTTCCGATGGAGGCAAGAAGAAGAAGACGGAGGGTGGAGCCTCCAAGAAGACTACCGCTGCCCTGGAGGCAGAAAAGAGAAGAGCCACCGGGATCTTTGCCAAAGCACCCCCCTAGTGTAAGCTTCGCATTCTTTGACATTGTCTATTTGTCTGTCTTGTTCCTGTACTTATGCATTTTGCACGTTTCAGGAAGAAAGCCACGACCAGCCTCAAGAAGACCTCCAAAACTTTGGGGGCTTCTCGAAATATCAAAGACATGCTGCATCGCGACGCCTCCCCCGCCATCGCCCCTGCTACCCCTGCCGTCAAGACCTCGTCTGCTCCGACAATCTCACAAGCTAAGGAGGCACCAGGCCCTTCCGTCATGGAAGTAGATTCTGGCGCCTCTACCGAACTCGCTGTTGTTGGCAAGCAGGCGACGCAGGAGAGCACCGCTCAACAAATGGCTGAAGCTCCGGCTAAGGATGCCATCGGTGGTGGCAAGGCGGTGGTGGAAGCTGGTACTTCTGCCGAAGGCGGCGCCCTTGCTCCCCAGAAACCCTTTGAGTTCCCAAAGATAGTCTACCCGGCGCTCACACCGAGTAACACAACTCTGGTTCCTGGAGGAGTACCGACATCTCCGACGTGCGGCCTTGAGGAGCTCCTCCGACAAGCGGACATCTTGCAAGGAAATAGCATCTCCTTTGGCAAGCTGCTAGCCGAGAGCACTACAAACCTCAAGATCATTGCACTTGTAAGTTTTACTTTGCCTTTTGCATTTCATATGAGTATCCCACTGTAGCCCCCGAGGATGTAGACGGAAAACCATAGGTTTTGCATCTATATGCTCTAAGAGTGACTAAGTTAGAAAAAAAACTCTCACTGTAGCCCCCAAGCGTTTAGATGAAATGAACTATTCCGACTAGATGCTTTAAGAGTAGCATACGCAGTGTTTATAATTTTCAATACTGTAGCCCCCAAGCCTCTAGTTGCAACTGAATCAGTTCCGACTAGATGCTTAAAGAAAAGCTAAGCATATTGCTGAGTTAAAAACTTTATACTATAGCCCCCAAGATTCTAATCGAGAACTGGATTAGTTCCGTCTAGATGATTAAAGAAAAGCTAAGCATATTGCTAAGTTAAAAACTCTCGCTGTAGCCCCCGAGCGTCTAGGTGGAAACTTTCCGACTAGAGGCTCCAAGTAGACTAAACAACAGTTTAATTTTTTTATTTTTTCCATAGAATGAGAATGCTCGGAGGGGCATGGCCAATGATAAGTACCAGAAGATGCGCGCAGATCTCGAAGCCGAAAATGGTAAAACTGCCATCTTGAAGGAACAGATCATCAAAAACAAGAGTCTGTTTTCTTTTTGCGCATTCCGTCTTGATTTTGTGCCTTCATTCTCCGAGTACTCACTGTGTACTTTGTTTTCTCCGACTTTGCAGAACATGTTGCCAAGGCCAAGGACATTGTCGAGCAGTCCAAGCACATCCAGCTGCTGGACAGCGAGAACAAGATCCTTAAGGAGGAGAGGAAAGTAATGCTGAAAATGCATGAGGATTCCATGAAGGCTCTGCAGAACTCCGCCTTCGCGGAAATAAATTGCTTGAAGGAGGAGCTTGCGATCATAAAATATCAGAAGCAAGCTGCTGATGAGCAAAACCAACGCCACAGCGAGGCGTTTAAGCTCCTCCAACAAGAGAAAGAGTCCCTGGAGGACACCCTCTGGCAGGCTAAGGCCAGCATCTTCAGTAAGTTTCCTCCGCCTTGTGTTTCTGTAGTCTGGATACTTTGAATTTATTGAACTCATGTGCTCCTTGTCGGAATTTGCAGCTCCTATGGGTTTAACCCGCTCGCCTCCTTCGGACAAGGAATGCATGGTTCTTGCCGGCAACTTCATCAACACCGCCATCACCCAGGCCAAAGATATTGCTAAGCCCCTCCAGATATACATCAAGGCCTCGGACTCCGTGGCGAAGTACTCGGAGATTCTGCGTCGAGCCCCCGAGCGTGTCACAAGCTGGAAAGCTTCATGTGCACGGGCTGGCGCAAGGATGGTGCTGTCAATGGTTAAGGCACACTACGAAGGTGCCGACATCGACACGGTGACCTCTGGTATCCCCGACATCGACGATGACGACAAAGAGATTGATCATGAAGCCATCCTGTCGTCACTCGCGGGTTATGACACCAGAGTTGCCGGTTGGTGGACATCGACGTCTTCGTGCCCATGAACACCATCGACAGCGTCAACCAAGATTCCTCCGAGTCTCACCATAGTTCCGACGTTGAGGGTGATTCTCCGGCTGGTGACGATGCTGCTTCCAAGTCTCCTGCGCCAAAGGAATGAAAAAACAACTTTGTAATATTTGTTTCACCTTTGGTGTATGCGCGGAAAAAACTTGGTGATGTAACTTAAGGCGGAAAACAATGGTTGTTATGTCCTGCTACTTAAGAACTAATTTCCAGCATGTATATATTTTTTTAGCAAGTGCTAGCTTATCCATTACTTTGGTTCTTATGCTTGACTTTTCGTGAGTCGAAAGACTCGTTGTCGGAACCATGCGCTTAGGTGACGATGCCCAATGGCACCGTCAATAACCTGAGCACAAAATCGCCGATAATAAGTGCCAAAAGTCACTACTCCAGAATCCACATAAAAACAAAAAAGAACATGTAGACCAGAAAACTTAAGCTAGTGCCCGTAGGCAGAATTTTCACAAGTGCAAACGCAATACTTGTGTATAAATGTTTTACATGATCCAAAAATGAACACTAAAGGAGGTAAAAGACTCAAAAATATGAGTGAACCAGAGAGCTTTATTTCATTGATCATATAAGAGATATACAATTAGATAAAAAATGCTAAGTATAAAAAGGACGTAGCTGTGCTATGTTCCATGGCCGATCAAGCTCCGGGTAGTCATCATCCGGGTCACGTCGCTTACGCTTATGATCCTCGTTGGGTCTATCCTTTAGTTCATGATTGTCAACAAGGTATTAAGACCCATTAAGTAGCGCCTTGGTTATGATGAACGGTCCTTCCCATGGCGGGTATAATTTGTGTGACTTCTTCTTCTTAAGTCGGAGAACCAAATCCCCCTCTTTAAACGAGCGATGCCGAACGCGGCGACTATGGTAGCTGCGTAGCTTCTGCTGGTAGATGGCGGATCTTTGGCATGCCAAAACGCGCTCCTCCTCAAGAAGGTCCACATCTAGGCGTCTGGATTCTTCAGCGTCATCCTCGTCGTAGGCAGCAACTCTTGGTGCATCGTGGAGGATGTCGGAAGGCAGGATGGCTTCTGCTCCATATACCATGAAGTAAGGGGTGTAGCCGGTGGATCTGTTGGGTGTAGTTCGTAAACTCCACAGCATAGATGGCAATTCCTCCGCCCAGGCTCCAGCTGCTCTATGTAGCGGTGCCTCAAGACGTGGCTTGATTCCTTGCAGAATTAATCCATTGGCTCGCTCAACCTGACCATTGGATTGTGGGTGTGCCACAGATGCAAGGTCAAGTCGGATGCCTTTCTCCCAGCAATAAGCATCCACTTCCCCGAGTGACAAGTTGCTTCCGTTGTCGGTGATAATGCTATGTGGGACCAAATCTCACCACTAGATCCCGGACAAACCTGAGGGCAGTTGCCCCATCAAGCTTTCTAATGGGTTTAGCTTCTATCCATTTGGTGAATTTGTCAACTGCTACAAGCGGTCGTAAACCACAAGGTGCCGTCAGAACGGTCCCACCATGTCCATCCCCAGACATCGCAAACGGCCAGGTTATTGGTATTGTTCGCAGTTCTTGGCAGAACATGTGGTATCGGGCATAATCTGGCATCCCATGCATGTCTCAACCAGCTTGTCGGCGTCGCCTTGATCGGCCAAGAGAATCCTTGCCGGAAGGCTTTCGCGACCAACGATCGAGGAGCGGCGTGATGCCCGCAATCTCCAAGATGAATTTCACGTAGGATTTCCATACCTTCTAGCTGGGAAACACACTTTAGGTATACACCAGTAGTGCTCCTTTTGTAGAGTTGCCCATTGATTATGGTTTAACCCTTTGCTCGTCGTGCTATTTGCCGTCTTTCGACTTTGTCATCGGGCAAAGTTCCGTGTTCGAGGTATTCAATGAACGGTTTTGTCCAAGCTGGAGGGACCTTAGTCACCATGTTGACAAAAGAGTCAGCTCTATCCGGGTTGTCGATGTCGGCCCCCTTCACGGATGGTGTGCGTAGGTGCTCTAGGAAAACTCCTGGCGGAATTCGTTTGTGCCCTGATCCAAGCTTAGACAGCAGGTCAGCCGCCTCGTTTTGTTCCCTAGGTACATATTTGACTTCGTAGCCCAAGAAGCTCTTGGTTATCTCGTCCACTTCGTCTCGATATGCCGCCATCATAGGGTTCCACGCATTCCAGGTGCCAGCCACCTGCTGGGCAACCAAGTCGGAATCTCCACAGCAAACTATGCGCTTGATGCCAATATCCTTGGCTACACGTAGTCCGTGAATGAGTGCTTCATACTCCGCCATGTTGTTTGTAGCCTCGAAGTGGATTTGCATAAAGTAGTGTAGCTTGTCTCCTGTTGGTGACTGTAGCAATACACCAGCCCCCGAGCTGTTGAGCAGCTTTGATCCGTCAAAGTGCATCACCCAATACTCTGGTTCCGGCAACGGAGTAACATCTGGTGCCTCCGTCCAATCTGCAACAAAATCTGCCAAGGCTTGTGACTTGATAGCATCGCGTCTCTTGTAGGTGATCTCGAAGGCGGCAAGTTCAATGCCCCACTTCACGACCCTTCCTGTAGCGTCGCTATTATTGATAATGTTAGACAGTGGAGTCTTGCTCACCACTGTAATTGGGTGCTCCTGAAAGTAATACCTTAGCTTCCGAGAAGCAAGGAATACTCAATAAGCTATCTTTTGGTAGTGCGGGTAATGCTGCTTGGACTCCGTCAAGACCTCGCTCACATAGTAAACTGGTCGTTGAAACTCAGTGCTCATAGCCTGGTTCCTTCCGCTCTACCACGACGACGATGCTGATAACCCGGTTGGTTGCCGCCATGTAAATTAACAGGGGCTCTCTAGGCTCGGGTGCTGCAAGGATGGGCGTTGAGGAAAGAATCTCCTTGAGTTGCTTCAATGATGCATCTGCTACGTCTGTCCATGTGAATTTTTCCGAACCTATTAGTCGTTGAATGTCCTTTAGGCATGTAGGACGGTTTATGTTTAAGATGGACTTGATTTTCTCTGGGTTGACCTCGATTCCACGTTGGGAAACGATGAAGCCCAACAATTTTCCAGCTGGAACCCCGAAGACGCACTTCTTAGGGTTAAGCATCATGTTGTATTTCTGGAGATTATCAAAGGTTTCTTTTAAGTCGGAAATTAAGTCATTTGACTTTTTATACATCACCGCGATATCGTCCACATAAGCGTGAACGTTCCGACCAATTTGGTCATGGAGGCAACGTTGCATTGTCCGCTGGTACGTAGCACCTGCATTTTTCAGCCCAAAGGGCATCGTGACATAGCAAAACATGCCGTACGGGGTAGTGAACGAAGTGGCCAATTGGTCCGACTTCCTCATCTTGATCTGGTGGTATCCTGAGTATGCATCGAGAAAACACAAAAGTTCCGAGCCAGCCGTCGAGTCAGTGAATTGGTCAATGCGAGGCAAAGCAAACGGATCTTTGGGACATGCTTTGTTCAAGCCGGTGTAATCAATGCACATTCTTAATTCATTGGTTCCCTTTTTGGGGACAAGTACAGGATTGGCCACCCATTGGGTGTGAAGGACTTCTCGGATAAATCTAGCCTTAAGTAACCTAGCTATCTCTTTGCCAATGGCGCATCTCTTCTCATCTCCAAAGCGTCGTAGAGGTTGTTTCACTGGTTTACATTTTGGATCAATGTTTAAGCTGTGCTCGGCAAGTTCCCTAGGTACACCTTTCATGTCGGCAGGTTGCCAGGCAAAGATGTCCCTATTCTCACGGAGGAACTCGACGAGCGCGCTTTCCTATTTGGGATCCAGGTTCGTCCCAATGGCGACGGTCTTGGAGGCATTGCCTACCACAAGTTCCATCGGCTTGGTCTCGATGGCGGCCTTGAACGCAGGAGCGGAGTTGGAGATCTGCTTCTTCAACGCGGGCATCTCTGAGTCATCGACCTTGCTCTGGATCTCTTTGAATTCTTCGCTGTAGAGGACAGCTTCTGCAACGGCTGCTTCATTGATCTCGCAGTCCCTTGCCTTGGTAAAGCTTCCGGATATGGTGATGATACCGTTTGGTCCAGGTATCTTGAGTTTGTTGTAGATGAAGCATGGATTGGCCATGAACGTGTGGAATATGTCGCGGCCGAATATGACGTGGTACACGCTCTTGAAGGGGACCACCTCGAAGGTCATGCGCTCTTGGATGTAATTATTAACATCGCCAAAGGCAACCTGAAGTGTAATGCACCCAAGGGACCGAGCCTCCCAACCAGGAACTACGCCGTGGAAGATGGTGTTGGTCTGCCTTAGGTTTGCCTCCGTCAAGTTCATCTTCTGTAGTGTATCCAGGTACATGATGTTGATGTTTCTTCAACTATCCACCATACATTTGGTGAACTCCACGCCGTCAATCAGGGGGGTTGATGACCATGGCGTACTGGTTCTCCGTAGGTATGAGGTCTGGGTGGTCCGTCCTGTCCCAAGTTATTGGAACCTCCGACCAGCGCAGGTACTGGGGGACTGGGGGGAGAGTGGCCATCAGGATCCTCAGAGAGGTCTTCTGTTGTCGGACGTTGGGGGTGCCAAGGAAAGTATGGTAAACCGGAGCCTTCTTTGCGAAGGGGTTCTTGCCCTTGTCGTCGCTCTTGGCGGCGTGCTTGGGGTCAACGTCTTCGTCCATGTCACTTGAATCCTTGGACTCCTCCTCCTTCTTCTTCCCTTTGCCCTTGCCTCGCGATCTATTCTTCCGACTTAGCTTGTAGCCGGACTCCGGGTCTTCCTTGAGGTCGTTGATGAACTTGCAGTGTCGATTGGTATGGGTGGCCTTGCCGTTGGCATCGAGGTGTACGAGGCACGGCATATCGCGGTACTCTTTGTAGGTTTGGGGAACACGGAGCAGAGCCGAGGTGGTTTCACTTCCTCGTACTTCCCACGACCAGCTCCCCTTCCTCCGCCACGTTGTCCGCCTTCTCCTCATCCTGCAAAAGTCATAGCGACCATGTCGGTAGATTGCTTTTCTTATAGAGCGGTTTTACGCTTTATACTGCTGTTCCTCCGAGCTTGAGTTGGAATGGCCGTTGCCGGCAAAGAGCCACGAGCATCGTCGTCGGCAGCTGCGAACTCACTAGCCAACTGAATCATCTGATTCAAGTCAAGCTGGTGATTGTCCTGCAAGCGCTTCAGCTTATGTCGGAGCAGCGTGCCCCTTTCCAACCCATCGATGAAGGCAGTCATGGCGGTCTGAGCGTGCACTCCTGCGCAGGAATTCTTCATATCCAGCCAGCGAGAGAGGTAGGCGCGAGATGTCTCGTCTTTTTCTTGCACGCACCGCTGTAGATCGCCCACAGTGTAGGGATGCTTGTATGTACCCTCAAAGTTCTTGGTGAACGCTTCTTGCATGTCCAGCCAGTTGTAGATAGATTTCTCTGGCAAGTCATCGATCCATTGACGGGCCGTGCCCGCCAACATTAACGGGAGGTACTTGACGGTGACGTTGGGGTTTCCTCTGGCAATCTCCACCGCGTTGTCGTAGTCCTGCAACCATGTGGCTGGCTTGGCGGTGCCGTCATAGGGCTTGATGGTCTTGTCAATCCGGAAACCTTTGGGGTATGTTGTGGACTTTATTGCAGGTCCAAAGCAACGTGGTCCCAGGTATGGTCCTTCCCAGGCCTTGTGGATCTTGTCGATCCGCGAACGTGCATCGTACGACTCCGGGTTCTTCTTTTTGTCAACAGGGGATGGGCTGCGTGAACGACGCAGGCCTCTTCCGCCATGGTGACTGCTTGGTGGTGACGGAGGCGGAGGTGGCGGTGGGTTAGCCTTCTTGCTGTTACCCTCCTGCGACGCCTCACGCCTGTCACGGTTGCTTGTCGGACGCGGAGGGTCATGGCGTGACCTGATCTTGTGTCCTTGGTTGCGCTCTTCGTCATGACGGGTCTGCTCCGCGTTGTTGCGGATGACGATGTCGCACTGCTTTGGTGGGGGCATATCCGCACGATGGTGAGTCTTGTAGTCTTTGCGATGTCGGGGGGATCGGGGCGGTGGCGATGGGCGACGAGTTCGGTCCTTTTCTCCGTGGTCGGAGGATATGGGGATAGCATCCTGTTGGAGATATGCCCTAGAGGCAATAATAAATATAGTTATTATTATATCTTTGTGTTTATGATAAATGTTTACATTCATGCTATAATAGTATTAACAAGGAAACATTAATACTTGTGTGATTTGTAAACTTAATTTGAAGTCCCTAGTAAAGCCTCTTTTATAATACTAGCTTGTTGGTTAATAAATGATTGTGGTTTCCCTATCATGAACATTGAGATGTTATTAACAACAAGATCATATCGTTAGGAGAATGATATGGTGGACATACTCCTATAGATAAGCATAGCATAAAGATCAAGTCATTTTAATAGTTCAATTGCTATATGCTTTCTGATACATAGTAACCTAATTCCTTCGACCATCAGATCATGCATATCACCTTTACCGGATGGATGCTTTGATGACATCAAACACCACACCGTAACTGGGTGGCTATAAAGGTGGCATTGAGTGTTCGGAAAGTATTGGTTGAAACACATGGATCAAGAGTGGGATTTGTCCATCCATATGACGGATAGATATACTCTGGGCCCTCTCGGTGAAATGTCATCCAATTAGCTTGCAATCATGTGACTGGCTCACAAGGGATCACATATCACGGGAACAAGAAAAGAGTACTTATCGGTAACGAGGTTGAACTAGGTATGCAGAGATATCGACGATCATAACCTCGGATAAGTAAACTATCGTGAGACAAAGGGAAATTGGTATCGTATGTAAGTGGTTCATTCGATCGCAAAGTAATCGTAGAAATATGTGGGAGCCATATGAATTTCCAGATTCCTCTATTGGTTATTGATCGGAGAAGTGCCTCGATCATGTCCCCATAATTCACGAACCGTAGGGAGACACACTTAAGGATTCGACGTTGTTTGAGTAGTTATGGAATGATGAGAAAGAGACCGAATGTTGTTCGGAGTCTCGGATGAGATCTGGGATATCACGAGGAGATCCAGAATGGTCCGGAGAATAAGATTCATATAAGGAAAGTCCTGTTTCGGAGTTGGGGAATGGTTCTGGTGTTTTCATCGGGAATGTTCTAGAAGGTTCCGGAATGTCCGGCACTCCGGCGGGGAAGGGTACATGAATGTGTTATATCAAGTTGGTATGATTGCATCATGTACTCGGTGTCATCGCAGAACAAAATAGAGGGTTTATTCAAATCCTAGTTTGAAAAGTCAAACGCCAAGTTTGAAAGTCAAACGGCTATTTTTGGGAAGTGGAGAGGGAGGTGGAAACCGACTTGGGGGAGGAGTTCCTCCTCCCACCGCCGGCGCACCTCCAAGCTGAGTTGGGGAGGGACTCCCCTCCCCTTGGCCGGCCCCTCCACCTATAAAAGGAGGGGCAGGGCTCCCCTCCTAGACACATAACTCCACCACCTCTAAACCCTAGCCGCCGGCGCCGCCACCTCCACTGCCGCCGCCGCCCTAGGGCAAACCGCCGCCGCCACCTAGCTAACCCTAGCCGCCAGCTTGCCCCCTCCTCGGCGTGTCTAAACTCTAGATCATCGAGGGACTCTCTCATACTCCACCATACTCGCTCCGGCTTGAGGCGAAGCCCTGCGAGATCTCCCCTCTACTTCCGGTACCACAGTTGTCTTTGCCGAATCGCGAGGAGAGTGCTACAACCTCCATTGCCTGCTGGAACAAGGAGAGGAAGGTATTTGTCGAGTACCAACGTGTGACCGATCGCGAAGCGCTTCGGAAGCAGCGATCTTGAAGGATCGTCTACGCGATCTTTAGATCGGGAAGAGTACGACTACATCACCCACGAGAATCCGCTCTCGTTAAACACTTTGGAATCTTCGAGGGTGAGTTATTCCATCGACTCGTTGCTACAATCTAGTAGATAGATCTTGGCTTGTTTGTTTGTATGCAGTAGAATTTTTTTTTCCATGCTACGAAACCCTACAGTGGTATCAGAGCCGTGTCTATATGTAGATCTGTTGCACGAGTAGAACACAATGTTTCATTGTGGGCGTTGATGCTTTTATTTTCGATTGCTTCTTGTGTACTTTGCATCTTGCGGGATGTTGGGATGAAGCGGCCCGGGCTAACCTTACATGACATCGTTCATGAGACTTGCTCCACGCTTGACATGCAACTTGTATTGCATAAGTGGCTTTGCAGGTGCCTGTTTCTCCTAGCATAGTTAAGATTCAATTTACAACGGATGATTAACAAATCTAGTATCAATGTTGTGGTTCTTGTTCGTAAGTTAGAACGACACTTATCGAAAGCCCCAAACCACGTAAAATATGCAAAGAAAGTAGAGGCGTCTAACTTTGTTTTGCAGGGGTGTGCAGTGATGTGATATGGCCATGATTGTGATTATATTTGATGTATGCAATGTGCCTTATTGTAAGTTGGCAACCGGCAGGAGCCATATGGTTGTCTTTAATTTTGTTAAGACCCGCGTGTCTATTCAAAGTATTTGTAATAGTTGAAGCCGGTGGACGACAACCATGGAGAAGCGTCATTGACCTTGATGCAATGCCGGTGATGATGGAGATCATGTTCGTGCTTGAAGATGGAGATCGGAAGCACATAGAAGAAAGGCCATATCATATTGCATATTATGAATTGCATGTGATGTTAATCCTTTATGCATCTTGTATTGCTTAGTAGACGATGGTAGCATTATAAGATGATCCCTCATGCACATGAATTTCAAATCATAAAGTGTTAACCCTTAGTTAGCACCGTTGCTAAAGCTTGTTGTTTTGAAGCACCACGTGATGATCGGGTGTGTTAGATTCCGCAAGTGTATACAACGTGAGCAAGCCAGATTTGCTCATGCGGAAACTAAGGTTTGATCTTGACGAGCCTAGCATGTACAAACATGGTCTCGGAACACGGATCACCGAAAGGTAAAGCATGAATCATATAGTAGATATGATGAACATGTCGATTGTTCGCCATTGAAACTATATCAACTCTCGTGATGATCGGTGTTGATGTGGTGGATTTGGTTCGTGTGATCACTAAAACAATGTGAGGGATATTGTTTTGAGTGGGAGTTCACCTAGATTAATTTTGTTATTAATTTGAACTCAATTTGTCATAAACTTAGTCTAAACTATTGCAAATATGTTGTAGATCAATGGCAGCCCCTACCATCAATTTTAATGCGTTCCTAGAGAAAGAAAAGTTGAAAAACAATGGAAGCAACTTCGCGGATTGGTTCCGCAATTTGAGGATTGTCCTCACAGCTGGTAATTTCACCTATGTGCTGGATGCACATTGGGTGACCCACCGCAGCTGATGCTTCCGATGAAGTAAAGAATGTTTACCTCACTCGGAAGACTCGGTACTCCACGATTCAGTGTGCTATCTTGTATGGTTTAGAATCGAGCTTGAAAAGGTTTGAGAATTCAGACCCATATGATATTGTCGAGGGTCTCAAATTGATCTTTGAGACTCATGCGGCAATTGAAAGCTATGAGGCTTCAAAAGTTCTTTAAGCGCAAGATGGAAGAGGGCAGCTCTCGGTGAGCATGTGCTTAAGATGTCAGGCACGCAAACAAACTTCAAAGCTTGGGTATAGTGATTCCTAATGCTTTGGGGATTTACCGTGTCCTCGAATCACTACCACCAAGTTACAAGAACTTTGTGATGAACTACAACATGCAGAACATGAACAAGACGTTGCCAGAACTCTTTGCCATGTTGAAATATGCAGAAGTGGAGATCAAGAAAGAGCACCAAGTGTTGTTGCTCAATAAGGCCACCAAATTCAAGAACGGCAAGTCTAAGCAAAAGGGACACTTCAAGAAGGATGGTAAGAAAGTTACCACGCCGACGAAGAAGACCAAGGCTGGACCTAAGCACGATCTTGAGTGCTTTTCTGCAAGGGAGAAGGTCCTTTGGGCGGAATTGCCCAAAGTACTTGGCGGATTTGAGAATGGCAACATCAAGAAGAAAGGTATATCCGATATACATGTTATTGATGTGTATCTCACTAGTACTAAATAGTAGTGCACAGGTATTTGATCTTGGTTCGGTTGCTCATATTTGTAACTCGAAATAGGTGCTGCAGAATAAGCGGAAGCTAGCGAAGAACGAGGTGACGATGCGGCGTGGAAGCGGATCAAAGGTTGATGTGATCGCGGTCGGCACGCTACCCCTTCATCTACCATCGGGATTAGTTTTATACTTAAATAATTGTTATTTGGTGCCTGCGTTAAGCATGAACATTATATCAGAATCTTGTTTATTGCGAGACGGTTACTTGTTTAAGTCCGAGAATAATGGTTGTTCGATTTATATGAGTAATATGTTTTATGCACATGCACCTTTGATAGATGGTCTATTCTTACTGAATCTCGATAGTGGAAATACACATATTAATAACATTGAGGCTAAACGTTTGAAATCGAGCGATAACTCGACCTATATGTGGCACTGTCGTCTTGGTCACATTGGAGTGAAGCGTATGAAGAAACTCCATTCCGATGGACTTCTTGAATCACTTGATTTCGAATCACTTGAAAGATGCGAAGCATGTCTGATGGGTAAAATGACTAAGACTCCATTTTCTGGTATGATGGAGCGAGCTACGGACTTATTAGAAATCATACATACCGATGTGTGTGGTCCGATGAGTGTAGCATCGCGCGGTGGTTATCGTTATGTTCTTACCTTCACGGATGATTTGAGTAGATATGGGTATATCTATTTCATGAAACATAAGTCCGAAACTTTCGAGAAGTTTAAGGAATTTCAAAGTGAGGTAGAGAATCAACGTAACAAGAAGATTAAATTTCTACGTTCTGATCGTGGAGGTGAATATCTAAGTTACGAGTTTGGCGAGAATTTGAAGAAATGTGGAATACTTTCACAATTGACACCGCCGGGAACACCACAGCGTAATGGTGTATCCGAACGTCATAATCGAACTCTCTTAGATATGGTTCGTTCTATGATGTCACTTACAGATTTACCGCTATCATTTTGGGGTTATGCATTAGAAACAGCCGCATTCACTTTAAATAGGGCACCATCTAAATCCGTTGAAACGACACCGTATGAATTATGGTTTGGGAAGAAACCTAGATTGTCGTTCCTTAAAGTTTGGGGGTGCGAAGCCTATGTAAAGAAGTTACAGCCGGACAAGCTTGAACCCAAAGCGGAAAAATGCGTCTTCATAGGATACCGAAGGAAACTATTGGGTTACCTTCTATCATAGATCCGAAGGCAAAATCTTCGTTGCCAAGAATGGATCCTTTCTAGAGAAGGAATTTCTCTCGAAAGAAGTGACTGGAAGGAAAGTATAACTCGACGAGGTTGTCGAACCTTCTCTCGAAATTGCGAGTAGCGCAACACCGGAAGAAGTTCCTGTGGTGCCTGCACCAATAAGAGACGAAGCTAATGATGATGATCATGAAACTTTGGTTGAAGTTGTTGTAGATCCTCGCAGGTCAACGAGAACTCGTACCACTCCAGATTGGTATGATCCCGTTATGAGTGTCATGTTGGTGGACAACACCGATGACCCTGAGACATATGAGGAAGCGATGATGAGCCTAGATTCCAACAAATGGCCAAAAGCCATGAAATCCGAGATTGGATCCATGTACGAAAACCAAGTATGGACTTTGGTGGACTTACCGGATGGCCGGAAGGCTATCGAGAACAAATGGATTTTCAAGAAGAAAACAGATGCTGATGGTAATGTTACTGTCTATAAAGCTCGACTTGTCGCAAAAGAGTTTCGACAAATTCAAGGAGTTGACTACGATGAGACTTTCTCACCTGTAGTGAAGATAAAGTCTGTGAGGATTATGTTAGCAATCGCTACATATTATGATTATGAGATATGGCAGATGGATGTCAAAACAGCATTCCTCAATGGCGACATTGATGAAGAGTTGTATATGATGCAACCCAAAGGTTTTGTCGATCCTAAATATGCTAACAAGGTATGCAGACTTCAACGGTCCATCTATGGATTGAAGCAAGCATCCCGAAGTTGGAATCAACATTTTGATAAGGTGATCAAAAGTTTTGGTTTTATACAAACTTATGGAGAATCTTGTATTTACAAGAAAGTGAGTGGGAGCTCTGTAGCATTCTTAATACTATATGTAGATGACATATTGTTGATTGGGAATGATATAGACCTTCTTAATAGTGTCAAGGAATATTTGAATAATAGTTTTTCAATGAAGGATCTTGGCGAAGCAGCTTAAATATTAGGCATAAAGATTGATAGAGATAGATCGAGACGCCTAATATCATTGTCACAAAGTACATATTTGGACAAAGTTCTAAAGAGGTTTGGAATGGAAGATAGCAAGAAAGGATTCTTGCCCATGTTGCCCAATACGACCTTGAGTAAAACTCAAAGTCCGACATCGACAGAAGATAGATAAAGGATGAGTAAGACTCCCTATGCCTCAGCCATAGGATCTCTAATGCATGCCATGCTATGTACTAGACCCGACATTGCATATGTTGTTAGTTTAACTAGCAGATATCAAAGTGATCCAGGAGTGGATCATTGGACATGATCGAAACATCCTTAAGTACTTGAGAAGAACTAAGGATATGGTTCTTTCTTATGGAGGTGATGAATAGCTCGTTGTTAATGGTTACACCGATGCTAGTTGGAACACCGATCCGGATGATTCTAAATCACAATCTAGATACGTATTTATTTTGAATGGTGCAGCAGTTAGCTGGAGGAGTGCAAAGCAAAGCGTTGTGGCGAGATCTTCAACTGAATCGGAATACATGGCTGCTTCGGAGGCTTCACAAGAAGCGATATGGATGAAAGAGTTCATTACAGAGCTGGGTGTGGTTCCTAGTGCGCTGGACCCAATGTCTATCTACTGTGATAACATGGGTGCCATAGCCAATGCGCAAGAACCAAGGTCACACAAGAAGCTGAAGCACATCAAGCTACGTTTTCACGCTATTCGAGAACATGTCCAAGATGGGGACATAAAGATTTGCAAAGTACACACAGATCTGAATGTGGCGGATCCGTTGACTAAACCTCTCCCGAGGGCAAAACATGACCAACACCAAACTGCCATGGGTGTTCGGTATATTACCATGTAATCTAGATTAGATGACTCTAGTGCAAGTGGGAGACTGTTGGAGATATGCCCTAGAGGCAATAATAAATATAGTTATTATTATATCTTTGTGTTTATGATAAATGTTTACATTCATGCTATAATAGTATTAACAAGGAAACATTAATACTTGTGTGATTTGTAAACTTAATTTGAAGTACCTAGTAAAGCCTCTTTTATAATACTAGCTTGTTGGTTAATAAATGATTGTGGTTTCCCTATCATGAACATTGAGATGTTATTAACAACAAGATCATATCGTTAGGAGAATGATATGGTGGACATACTCCTATAGATAAGCATAGCATAAAGATTAAGTCATTTTAATAGTTCAATTGCTATATGCTTTCTGATACATAGTAACCTAATTCCTTCGACCATGAGATCATGCATATCACCTTTACCGGATGGATGCTTTGATGACATCAAACACCACACCGTAACTGGGTGGCTATAAAGGTGGCATTGAGTGTTCGGAAAGTATTGGTTGAAACACATGGATCAAGAGTGGGATTTGTCCATCCATATGACGGATAGATATACTCTAGGCCCTCTCGGTGAAATGTCATCCAATTAGCTTGCAAGCATGTGACTGGCTCACAAGGGATCACATATCACGGGAACGAGAAAAGAGTACTTATCGGTAACGAGGTTGAACTAGGTATGCAGAGATACCGACGATCATAACCTCAGATAAGTAAACTATCGTGAGACAAAGGGAAATTGGTATCGTATGTAAGTGGTTCATTTGATCGCAAAGTAATCGTAGAAATATGTGGGAGCCATATGAATTTATAGATTCCCCTATTGGTTATTGATCGGAGAAGTGTCTCGATCATGTCCGCATAATTCACGAACCGTAGGGAGACACACTTAAGGATTCGACGTTGTTTGAGTAGTTATGGAATGATGAGAAAGAGACCGAATGTTGTTCGGAGTCTCGGATGAGATCCGGGATATCACGAGGAGATCCAGAATGGTCCGGAGAATAAGATTCATATAAGGAAAGTCCTATTTCGGAGTTGGGGAATGGTTCCGGTGTTTTCATCGGGAATGTTCTAGAAGGTTCCGGAATGTCCGGCACTCCGGCGGGGAAGGGTACATGAATGTGTTATATCAAGTTGGTATGATTGCATCATGTAGTCGGTGTCATCGCTGAACAAAATAGAGGGTTTATTCAAATCCTAGTTTGAAAAGTCAAACGCCAAGTTTGAAAGTCAAACGACTATTTTTGGGAAGTGGAGAGGGAGGTGGAAACCGACTTGGGGGAGGAGTTCCTCCTCCCCACGGCCGCACCTCCAAGCCAAGTTTGGGAGGGACTCCCCTCCCCTTGGCCGGCCCCTCCACCTATAAAAGGAGGGGCAGGGCTCCCCTCCTAGACACACAACTCCACCACCTCTAAACCCTAGCCGCCGGCGCCGCCACCTCCACTGCCGCCGCCGCCGCCCTAGGGCAAACCGCCGCCGCCGCCTAGCTAACCCTAGCCACCGTCTTGCCCCCTCCTCGGCGTGTCTAAACCCTAGATCGTCGAGGGACTCTCTCATACTCCACCATACTGCCGGCTTGGCGAAGCCTGAGATCTCCCTCTACTTCGGTACCACGCCGTTGTCTTTGCGGAATCGCGAGAGTGCTACAACCTCCCATTTGCTGGAACAAGGAGAGGAAGGTCTTCGTCAGTACCGAGCGTGTGACCGATCTGCGGAAGCGCTTGGGAGGATCGTCTCTGCGATCTTGAGATCGGAAGAAAATGCGACTACATCACCCACGAGAATCCGCTCTCGTTAAACACTTTGGAATCTTCGAGGGTGAGTTATTCCATCGACTCGTTGCTACAATCTAGTAGATAGATCTTGGCTTGTTTGTTTGTATGCGGTAGAATTTTTTTGTTTTCCATGCTACGAAACCCTACACATCCTTCCTGTTGCGTGCATCCCTCCGTCTTCGTTCTGATGAGCCCGTCTGGGATCTGACATCAAGAGGAGATCTTTCCCTTGGCGGCTTGTACCGGCTAGATTGGCAGAGCGCTGGGTCAGACTCAAGCCTCTGAGAGGTGGCCTTTTCCTGCTGCTTCACCGCCTTGGCCACCAGGTCATAGACCTGTTCCACTGCCGTAGGCGATCTATCCTACTCCAGAAGGGTCTTGGCGACGGCGAGGTTAAGGAGTGGGGTGGGCATCACCTTCTTGCCTTCATTGTCAATGTATGGCTTGGCCTGTGCCGTCTTCGAGGGAGCCCATCCTAGGTTGCGCTGTACACCAGGATCGTTGATGACCCGAGTCGGAGCTTTCTTAGCCTTCTGCTGATGTAGCAAAGTCTTGTACTCGGCCTCCATTGCTCTAGCTTTCTCTATGGACTTCTGCGCGTTGACCAGATCTCGATCTAGTTTAGCGCCTTGCTCCGCGATGGCCTGCGCTTCCTCCAGCAGCTGCTGGCGCTTCTCGTCAAGCTGGGTCACGTTCCAGATATGAGCAATGGTTAGTGGCTCGACGAGGAGATTGCCATACATCACTCTATCAGCTGGAGTAACTTGGGCTGCTGCAGACGTAGATGCTGGAGACGGCAAGTTTGCGGTGTTATTGTTGCTCGGGCCGGTGCCTAGTTCCTGCGGCTGCTGCACTAGGTTAGGCGGAGGAGGCATGACCTTTGCGCGATCATTGTCAGCAGCAATAAGTGTCCCCTTCCCCTTGTCCGGCGCTGTAGGCGGAGCTTGTCTGGGTTGATCTTCATCCATCGTCGTCCCAATGGTGACAAACACCCCTCGGGACGAGACGGCATTGTTGGCTTGCTCGTCGCGCGAGTACTCCTCCTCCATCTCCTGCATAGCGGAGTCTAGCTCTTCTGGACTGAAGTCTATCTCCTCTGAATCTGCACTAAAATCAGCATAAAGCGCGTCAATGACAGAGTCAGAGGGTGCCAGGACTTCCTCGATGACGGGCGGTGGAGGTGCAACGGCCTCGATGATGACTGGAGGTGGTCGTGCTACTGCGACGATGGCGGCGGGAGGCGGTGGCGGCGGCTGCTGAACCGGAGGTTCTCTGTCTCTGAGCGCAAGCTCCTTCTGGGCTGTTGCGTCAGCTTCCGCGTAGCCGTTGACAGTGCTCACCATCTCTTCGAGGGTAAGGCGTCATGTTGCCTGCTGCCGTCTTAAAGAATGTCGGAGAAGTGTGCCACGGTCCAGTCCTTCCACGAAGTGATACAAAGCGTTATCATCGGGGTAGTTGGCTAGATCGGCTCGTATACGGAGCCACCTGGCTAGGTAATCGCGGGGGTTTTCGCCTTCTCTCTGAACGCAGCGCGCCAGATCGAAGATGGTAACCACGCCGACGAACTTGGATCTGACCATACGCACGGGCAAAGCCGACGGATTTGCAGTGATCTTCCACCTTTATATCCTGCACAGGGGCGGTTTGGGTGGGCGTTGAATTTTTCCAATCTTTGTCGGCAAACTCCGAGGAGAGATCCAACATCGATCCTTCCGCAAACGTATCGTGCCCGTAGGCGGTCCGTGCGGGCCTTGGTGCTTTCCGATCTTTGCTGGCAAACTCCAAAGAGAGATCCGGCATCGATCCTTCCGCGAGCGTATCCTGCCCGTAGGCGGTCTGTGCGGGCCTTGGTGCTTTCCGATCTTTGCCGGCAAACTCCGAAGAGAGATCCGGCATCGATCCTTATGCGAGCATATCCAGCCCGTAGGCGGTCCGTGCGGGTCTTGATGCTCCTCCGACTCCCAGGGAACTAGTGCCCGAGTCAGTTTCACCGATGAAGAGGTGGATGTCTCCGATAGGAACAATCGAACACCGCATAGGGTTCGTCTTTGCCGGGATCCAGAACTTGTCAGGAGGGACGATCGGAACGTTGCCGGAGAAGAGAACACGACCGATGGCTACGGTTTTGCCGATTCCCGCGAAGATTTTGGTCCTCGCCCGCTGAAGAGCCTGAAGCGCCTCTTGCCCCACGGTGGGCGCCAACTGTCGTGGTATTGCCGATGAGTACGCCATGGAGGGGTCCTCACAGTGTGTGTTTAGAGACGTGGGGTAAGGAGGACGGTTGACGGTTACGAGGTAACACAGCTTACCCAGGTTCAGATCCCACGACGGTGGCGGAATCCTACTCCTGCTATAAATCACTATAAGGGCAATACGCCGAGTTACAGGGATTGGTTCGCTGTGTGAGGTGACTAGAGAGTCTAAGTTATCGTCTGATATTGTGCCCTAAAGGCTCCCATAGTCCCGACTTATATAGTCGCCAGGTCCTAGGGTTACAGGGAAAAGTCATATCCTGACAGGTTACAGAGTCCTACATTGTCTATTACTAGTCTTGTGTATCTTGTACTCCAAGGCTCTGGGTACGTTGGTGACTCCACCGTAGCCTTCCTTTATCCGGCATGGGCCTCCCTTCTGGATCCATCTAACTGGGCCGCCCAGCAGGCCATAGGCCATGCTACCATCTGTGGGCCACCCGGGTTAGCCGGATAAGAGACATGTTATAAGGATACCCATATAGAATATCCCCAACAGGGGTATCATGTGAAAACGAATTGTTGAAACAAAAATCCTCTAGCATAGGAAGTCAAAATAGATGCAACTTCAAAGCTTTCAACATAAAACGGGGAAACTTAACATTATTGAGATGCATAAAACCGTGTTTCCCTCTCTCATAATAACTTTCAGTAGCACTTTGAATAAAGCTGACAATATAATTTTCATTGGAAACAACTTTATCATCAGAATAAGCATACTTACAGTCATCAAAAAGAGGTCCAAGGTCATAGACCGGATCAATAGAAGCAAGTTGTTTTATCCTGAAATCTTTATTAGGCAAGCTATTTTCACAAGGAGCTTTAGCAAATTTGGAAAAGTTAAACTCATAAGAGTTTCCATCAAACTTAGTTAAAACTTTTTTCCTTCTTACAATCAATAATAGCTCCACAAGTGTTCAAGAAAGGTCTACCAAAAATGATAGGACAAGTTTTGCTAGTTGCTGAATTAAGCACTAGAAAATCAGCAGGATACTTAATCTTACCACAAAGAACCTCCACATCTCTTACAATGCCAATGGGGCAAATGGGTTTCCTTATTAGAAAGGTGGATAACCACATCAATGTCCTCCAGCTCACAAGGACCAATCTCATGCATAATTTCCCTGTAAAGCTCATAAGGAATAGCACTAGAACTAGCACCAATATCACATAAACCATAGTAGCAATGATCACCAATTTTAACAGAAAGCACAAGAACACTAGCTTTTCTAGCCTTACCAGGTTGAGAAATAATATTGGAAGCGTCTTCACAGAAGACAATATGATCATCCTCTATATTTCTAGTGACAGTGTCTTTCACAATAGCTACCACAGGTTCATCACTCAAATGCTTACTAGGCTCCACAGTTCTCATTGTACCTTTGCTATTTGCACTAATAATCATAGAATACTCCTTTACCTTAGCTGGGAAAGGCATTTTCTCAACATGGGGTTCAGTCACAATATGATTAGTTGTACAAATTTGAGTACTTCTAACTGGAACATGACTAACAACATCTTTATAAGGAGCATGGTACTTATTCCACTTCTTCTTGGGAATTTCTATGTAAGAGGCAAAGGCCTTAAAATAGTTGGAAATACTTTGGGAATCAATACCAAACTCATTACTAATATCACGGAAATCATCAGTTCCCGTAAAATATTTAATGCATTCATAATCATAGTTTATACCTGACTTTCTTCCTTTGTCATTCTCCCAAGCTTCAGTGTTCTCTTGAATACGGTCTAAGATCTCCCATTTAGCTTCTTCCTTCATATGTGTGAATGATCCAGCACAAGAAGCATCCAGTAAATCTTTATCATGAAGAGAAAGCCTAGCATAAAAGTTATTGAGAGTAATATTGTTAGGGAGTTCATGAATAGGACATTTAAGCATTAGTAACTTCAATCTCCCCCAAGCTTGAGCTGTACTCTCTCCATCAAGAGGCCAAAAGTTATATATAAGATTTCTATCTTTATGAATTTCACTAGGAGGATAAAATTTAGAGTAAAAGAGAGACAACATCTCCTCCCATTCCATGGAATGTCCATTCTTCAGCAGCTTATACCATTCTTCAGCTCCCCCTTTCAAGGATATGGAGAGTAACTTCTTATTCACCTGTTCAGTTGTGATACCTGCACACTTAAACAACCCGCATAATTCATGGATAAAAAGCAAGTGATCACCAGGATGGACAGTTCCATCCCCAAAATAATAATTATCCATAACACGATTAACAATGCTTGTAGGTATCTTAAAAGGATCTTTCTCAACAGGAGGTGGTTCATCTACTACCCTAGCAGTGGTAGTAGTTTTCCCAAACAGAAAACCAAGTGGGTTATCCATATTGAAACAAAGTAACAAGCAGTAACAAAAGCAATACTCACAGTGAAAGTTTCCCTTACCAGTTCCACCCTTCAATAGCGCTTCACTCCCCGGCAACGGCGCCAGAATATAGTCTTGATGACTCACAAGCATAGGGGGTGTATCGTAGTACTTTTGATAAATAGGAGTGTCGATCCCAACGAGGAGCAGAAGGTGCTGAACAGTGGTATGGAGCAGGAAATCCCTGTGAATACTTAGCAAACGGATTTTTAGTGGTTTTCTGACAAAGCAACAAAGCAAGGAGAAATTAACAAAAGTAACGAACAACTAGAGCAAGTGGCCCAATCCTTTCTTAGCAAAGGACAAGCCGGTGGAAATACTTATAAGGACCAAACGTTCTCGAGGACACATGGGAATTCTGTCAAGTGCTTTCGCTTCAAATAGCTGAGTACTCTTCTCTGGTGTTGTAAGTGTTGTGTGGGTGAACCTGTGCTAACATACCGCCCTTCCTAGGACTAATACATACTTGTGATTAAACCCCCTGCAAACATCTGTAACTACAGGAAAGTAATTAAGATATAAATCTAACCACAGCCTTAAACTCTGAGATCCTACGCTCCCTTGTGCAAAGGTGTCCTAACGGGGGTTCAGGTTTCACCTCCGCAACCCCACAATTAGTATCCAAATACACAATGCATCCCCCTAGGCCCATAAATGATGAAGTGTCATGTAGTCGACGTTCACATGACACCACTAGAAGAATAGCACCACAACTTAAATACTAAACCATTGAATAATAACTCATCATAGATTCACTACTAACAACATGACTTCTCCCATGTCCTCAAGAAATAAATGAACTACTCACAAGACATCATATGGATCAAGATCAAATATGATATGGTAATGGATAACAATCTGAACATAAACAATAATCCAATGGTTCCACTCATAAGCATCAACTACAATAGTAATCAACACCGGGAAAGTTCCCCTAATGAACTAAGCAATATCCAACACAATTGTTACAGCGGGACGGAGTGGTGATGATGGTGTTGGTGGATATGATGGTGTGGATGATGATGTTGATCCTGATGAATCCTAGCTTGATAACGGTGTTGATGACGACGGTCTCTCCTCTTCGGGAAGGAATTCCCCCGGCAGAGATCTCTCTGCCAGAGAGATCTTTCTCTCTCGGTGTTTTCCGCCCCTAGAGGCGGCGGAAATCTATTTGTGTTCGCCCCTAGAGGCTTAGGGTTCCGTAGGGAAGATATAGGCGAAGGGGCGGAGTCGGAGGACGGGCAGGTGGGCCACACCTGCCCTAGGCGCGGGGTCAGGTGGGCTCGCGCCTAGGGGGGTGTGGGCCCCCTGAGGCCCTTCTTCGCCCCTCCTTCTGGCTTCCTTCGTCCTCTGGTAAAATAATATGTTTCCATATTTTCTGGTATTTTTCTGATCTTTGTGAAATTGCACCGAAACACCTTCTTTTCCATCAGAATCCAGACTCCGGCAGTCCATCCTCCAAGAATCATCCAACATGCATAAACAGATGAAAAGCCATAAGTAATACCTCATAATAAGACAAATATCAATGAATAGAGGTAAATTATGATATAGAATGGTGATGCAAATTGGGCGTATCAGTTGTCAATCTCACTGGTTTGCTGAAAACAAAGGATTAACTATATGGTGTGGAAGGAAATAGTGGTTTGCAGAAAGTAATAGTGGAAGATGTATCAATGGTAAAGATTGGACCGGGGTCCATAGTTCACTAGAGGTGTTCTCCTTAGATAAACAAACATGGCATGGTGGGTAAACAAATTACAGCAGGGCAATTGACACGACTGATCAAGGCATAACAATGCAATACTAGACATTCAAGATCCTATGAGATTCGACTGGGAAATACAACAAGATACATAGACCGCCATCCAACTGCATCTATGACTAGAAATCCACCTTCAGGTTATCATCCGAACCCCCTCCAGTATTAAGTTGCAAGAAACAGATAACTACTTTAAGCAAAGTGTATAAGGTAAACAATCCACTTGTTCCATGAACAAGAGATCATTGTTTTCTCCCTAGTGGCAACAGCACATCTACAACCTTAGAGATTTCTATCACTTCCCTTAGATTAAATAGAGGCATGAACCCACTATCTAGCATAAATACCCCCTCTTGGAGTCACTAGCATTTACTTGGCCAAGATAGCTACTAGAAACAGAGAGCATGCAAGATCACAAACAACATAGACATGATAGAATAAATAAGACAAAACCATTAATCAATCTGACATAGTAATCTCAATATCCATCGGATCCCCGCAAACACAACATGCATGATTACAAATGGATGATATTGATCATGAATGGAGCTCACAAGATCTAAACATGGTAGCACAAAGGATGAGATACAACCATATAGGTACTACATGGACCCGTAGTCCAAGGTGGAACTACTCACGCTTTATACCGGAGGCTGGCATGACGAAGAAGAAGGCCTCCGGGATGATCTCCCCTCTAGCAGGGTGCCAGGAATAACTTCAGACCCCCCCTGATCTAGGGACGATGGTGGCGGCGGCTATATAAGGTTTCATGGAATATTGATTGGGTACTTAGGGTTTAGGCATCAGGGGGTCTTTATAGGCGAAGAGGCGAGGTAGGGGGTGGCCAGGGCGACCGCACCCCCCTCCTAGGCGTGGTCCCACCTTGGTCGCGATGCCAGGGGGTGTGGACCCCTGGTGGCTCTCCTCCGTCTCGTATTCAGGCTTCGTATTGCCCACGGTAAAATATTGACTTTGACTTTTTTCCCGTCCAATTTCGAGAATATTGATTTTCTGCCTTTCTGGAACCAAAAACAGAAGAAAATAGGCAACTGGCACTGTGGCATCTTGTTAATAGGTTAGTACCAGAAAACATATAAAAAACACCTCAAAGTGAAGACAAAGCAAAGCAAAGTAGATACTAAACAAGCATGGAACATCAAAAATTATAGATACGTTTCCAACATATCAAGCATCCCCAAGCTTAACTCCTGCTCGTCCTCGAGTAGGTAAGTGATAAAAATAATAATATTTGAGGTGACATGCACCATCAAAATCAAGATCAAACCATTTGCAAGCATTGAAAGCTGGGATCAAAGAACTCTAAACATGAGCATGAAAGATGGAGTTCTAACAGTAAGACATAGTAACTATGCATGCAACATGAAAGGCTACAAACAAAGATCATGAATAACATGCATTGAAAAACGTTTATTTGTTTCACATACAGAAAACATGGCATAGTGGCATTCAGCTTGTCCCTCATGGAGTAGCAAATAGATGCATAGGACACCTTCAAAGTTCATAAGAGTGACTAGATACAAATAGCACAAGAACAAGTAATATCAACAATATGCATCAATCAATAAGTTTTGGGACAATGCACATAGAACTAAGAATGGCAACTATGCTCTCTTTACTGGTGCCTAAGGATAGAAGGTGAAGACTCAATATAATGGTGGAAGAAAGGCCCTTCATAAAGGGAAGCAGGGATTTCAAGTTTCAAAAAGAGATTCCAAATATTATGGTACTTGTTAGATTTCAACTCTCATTGCCCCTATCATAAGCATCTTGAAGTGATTAAGGTTAAAGTGAACAAACTATGGAGTATATGCTTGACAAAGTATAAGTTGGCAATCTCATGTCCCTTGAATACGAGGAACACACCTCATGCTACTCAAATTTAGTCACCTGTAAGTTCTTGTCATAGTAAGTACATGTGTAGCATAGAGAACCGCCAACGGGGTAACCCTTTCTCATTATATAGGAGCTATCCCATAATCAAAATGACAAGGCAAGCAAACAATGAGCATCTCAGCAATCTTCTTATTTACCATGGGAATATGGTGCTTTTTTCTCTCTTTCCTCTTTTCAATATGTCTCTTTTTTTATAAGAAGAAAGCTTCATAGATGTCATTATGGTGATGTTGCAAGTTTCCACCATGATTAGGCATGGCTTAGGCTAGCGGCCCAGGCATTTCTCTAACACACATACATAACTCCATGGACTTACAAGCTCCCCTTTTATTTCACACCGGCGACATCCATAGACAAAAGAGCATGATATCAACTGTGTACAAAGTACAAGTGCAATGTTGAAAGTGTTCCTCGTGACAACACGGTTCTGCTAATTCCAACGTATAAGTACAAGCATATACAACATAGATGACACAATGGTTCAAGTTTATTAGGGGCAAGAAATATAAAGTGTGCCATCAAGTTTGTGAGAGCTTTAATCACTAAGTTTTCACATAACAAAATACTTTTTAATTGGAAGATAGATGAAAACAAGAATATACTTGGAATGGTGTAACACACCATGCATAGGAGTTTATAGTGGACACTTTGGAATAACTTGGTTTCTTGGGAGTTGGATGCATGAGTAGATCTTACTCATACAAGTGGAGGCTAGCAAAAGACTAGGAGCGACCAACTAAGAGAGCAATAATGGCCATAATCATGCAGAGCGACAAAACATTACTAATCAAAGCATAAAGTGGTACTACAAGTCAAGGACTAAATGATCATAGAGGCTATGGTGACTTGTTCATAATCATAACATGGTGTGAGCATGTGCCAAGTCAACCCAAACAAAGCATCAAAGGAGAATACCACAATACTATGCTTTTGTACGCTAAAACAACGCATGATTCCTTCAAGGCACACTGAGCAATCCCAATTGTTTGGAACAAGTCATTCTACAACAATAATCACTAAGCATAAGTTCAAAACAACACCTATCATGACATGATAAAGTCTAAGTCACAGTCAAAGCAAGCTCCTCTTGTACTACTCAAGCAAGAATTTTCTACTCCTCTCCAACACCAATCAGCTTATTTGAAACAACATAGAGAGAACAGGGGTCAAAACTAATTTATTCAAGCAAAATAAGCAAACTAAATGATAACTAAGACGCTCCAAGAACAACACAACATTGGATGAAACAATAAAAACGAAGTGTCTAGAAAGGCCTGATCTTTTTATTGATGAAGAAGGGGATGCCTTGGGCATCCCCAAGCTTTGACGCTTGTACCTCTCGAATATTTCTTGGGGTGACACGGGGTGGAATCCCCAAGATTGAGCTTTTTTCCATTCTTCATCTCATTACATCATTCTCTCTGTACACCTGAAAATTTTCCTTCAGACAAAACTCCACATAATCTTCATTAGCAACATTAGTGTATTCAAAAGATAATATACCCTTGGGTTTAGCTTTAGAACAGCAAAACCTTCACTATAAACACAAGCTACTGTAGCAATTCCCTCAAAATTCTCAATTTCCCAAAAAGAACCCAAAAAGGAATCAATAAGAAGCAAATGCAAATAATGGTAGAAATCTGTCAAAACAGACCAGCAGGTAGAAATCGATTTTTTTCGAAGACCTTCTATTGCTCAAATAAAAATGTGTTGAACTAAAAAAAGTTTTCTAACATACTGGGGGATTTAGTCACAAAATATCAGCTCAATCCGACTTACAGAGATTTCTCACGAATTTTTACGCTAGAGCACAAAAATCTGTTTCGGGACAGCAACTCCCTAAATCTTACTTCCCTCTCATTAGAGGTCATTCTTGGCACAAAAAGCAAATAAAAACGATAAGGAGAGGTCATTACTGAAGTAATAACTTCCAAGACTCAATAAAACTCTTGGGTTATCTCCCAACAAGTACTTTTCTTTAACGCCTTTAAGTTAGGCACAAAAAGCAAGAATCAAGTATTTTCAAATGAAGAAGCATTAACATCAAACTTTGCTTTCAAAGGAGGAGCAAAAATCAACTTCTCTCTCCTCATAGGGAAGTGTTCAATACCTTTCTTGAATGGAAATTGATATTTAATGGTGCCTTCTTTCATATCAATGATGGCACCAACAGTTCTAAGAAAAGGTCTTCCCAAAGTAATGGGACAAGAAGCATTGTATTCAACATCCAAAACATAGAAATCAACAAGGGCATAAGCATTTTTAACCATCATAAGAACATCATTAACACTCCTCATGAGTTTCTTCTTAGCATTATCATTAAGTTGGACATCCAAATAACAATCTTCCAAAGGTGGCAAATCAAGCATTTCATAAATCTTTCTAGGCATAATAGAAACACTAGAACCAAGGTCACATGAAGCTTTGAGATCAAAGTCATTCACTTGCATATTAATAATGAGTTTCCAACTATCTTCTAGTTTCCTAGGAATAGAGGCTTTGTGTTTCAACTTCTCTTCCTTAATTTTAATAAGAGCATATGTAATGTGTTTGGTGAAAGATACATGCATATCACTAGCATCAGGACTTCTAGCAAGCTTTTTTAGGAACATAATCACTTCATAAATATTGCAACCATCAAGATCAAAATCAATCTTAGCATCACTAGTAGTAGACTTATTGGGTTTAGGCATTATGGTAGGTGGAATAGGGACTTCTTGTGGTTTAGTGGCATCCATATTGGTGGTGGTGATAGTGCACACAGTATTGTTTCTAGCAGTTTCAGCTTCTCTTTCCCACTTAGCATGGAGTTGGGCTAACAGTCTAACATTTGCATCAATAGTAACTTGTATGGCATGAGTAGCAGCAAAGGTACTTTCCAAAATTTCAGGTTTAGCAGCCATTTTATTAATCAAAGAGGACTCCGCTTCAGACAAAGAGGAAATATTTTTCTCAACATTCAAAAGCTTTTCCTCCATAGGCTTGTTGAAAGTGGTTTGTTTACTAATAAAGTCTTTGAGCATGACTTCAAGTTCAGAGGGGGCACTTCTAGTATTGTTGTAGGAGTTTCCATAGGTATTGCCATTATTAGGAGGATAAGGCCTATAATTGTTTTTACTACCAAAATTATTCCTATAGGCATTATTGTTGAAATTGTTGTTTCTAATGAAGTTCACATCAACTTGCTCTTCTTGAGCAACCAAAGAGGATAAGGGAACAGTATTAGGATCTAAAGGATCTTTCCCATTAACAAGCATAGCCATGATAACATCAATCTTATCACACAAAGAGGAGGTTTCTTCAACATAATTAACCTTCTTACCATGTGGAGCTCTCTCAGTGTGCCATTCAGAATAATTAACCATCATATTATCAAGGAGTTTTGTTGCACTTTAAGGTGATGGTCATAAAGGTACCTCCAGCAGCTGAATCCAACAGGTTTCTTGAAGAGAAGTTCAAACCTGCATAAAAAGTCTGGATAATCATCCAAGTAGTAAGTCCATGAGTGGGACAATTCTTAACCAAAGATTTCATTCTTTCCAAAGATTGAGCAACATTTTCATTATCAAGTTGTTTAAATTTCATAATATCACGTCTCATAGATATAATCTTAGCAGGAGGGTAGTACTTTCCAATAAAAGCATCTTTGCACTTAATCCAAGAATCAATACTATTTCTAGGCAAGGATAGCAACCATTCTTTAGCTTTTCCTCTCAAGGAGAAAGGAAACAACTTGAGCTTAATAATATCTCCATCTACATCCTTATATTTTTGCATCTCACAAAGTTCAACAAAGTTATTGAGGTGGGCAGCAGCATCATCAGAACTAGCACCAGAAAATTGCTCTCTCATCACAAGATTCAACAAAGCAGGCTTAATTTCATAAAAGATAGCATCAGGAGCAGGTGGAGCAATAGGAGTACTGAGGAAATCATTGTTGTTTGTGATAGTGAAGTCACACAACTTGGTGTTCTCAGCAGAGTTCATTTTGGCAAAAGTGAGCAAGCCAAAAGAAGCAACAACTAGAGCAGGGGCTAATTTTTGTTTTTGATAAGAGAAAGCAAACCAAACTAAACTAATTTTTTCTAGAGTTTTTGATAAAAATAGGCAAACAAAACCAAGCAAAAGAAACTAAGCAAAAAAAACAAAGTAAAGAGAAAGGTTGTGAAGGACTCCCCTTGTCAATACGTCCTTATACTCCCCGGCAACGGCGCCAGAAAGAGCTCGTTGGCGTGTTATTGACGCCTCATTGGGAGACCCCAAGAGTAAGGTGTGATGAGCATAGCAGCAAGTTTTCCCTCAGTAACAAACCGAGGTTATCGAACCAGTAGGAGGAATGAAACGTCTCAAAGGTGTTGCTACCAACTTGGAGACCTGCACAACACAAACTCAAAACTTGGCCCCAACGAACAGTGAGGTTGTCAATCTCGTTGGTTTGCTGAAAACGAAGGATTAATTGTATGGTGTGGAAGGTAATAGTGGTTTGCAGAAAGTAACAATGGAAGATGTATGCATGGTAAAGATTGGACCGGGGTCCATAGTTCACTAGAGGTGTTCTCCTTAGATAAACAAACATGGCATGCTAGGTAAACAAATTACAGCAGGTCAATTGACAGGACTGAGAAAGGCATAACAATGCAATACTAGGCATTCATGATCCTGTCAGATTCGATTGGGCAATACAACAAGATACATAGACTGCCATCCAACTACATCTATGACTAGAAATCCACCTTCAGGTTATCATCTGAAACCCCTCCAGTATTAAGTTGCAAGCAACAGATAACTGCTTTAAGCTAAGTGTGTAAGGTAAACAATCCACTTGTTCCATGAACAAGAGATCGTTGTTTTCTCCCTAGTGTCAAAAGCACATCTACAACCTTAGAGATTTCTGTCACTTCCCTTAGATTAAATAGAGGCATGAACCCACTATCTAGCATAAATACCCCCTCTTGGATTCACTAGCATCTACTTGGCCAAGATAGCTACTAGAAAAGGAGAGCATGAAAGATCACAAACAACATAGACATGATAGAATCAATAAGACAAAACCATTAATCAATCTGACATAGTAATCTCAATATCCATCGGATCCCTGCAAACAAAACATGCATGATTACAAATTGATGATCTTGATCATGAACGGAGCTCAAAAGATCTAAACATGGTAGCACAAAGGAGGATATACAACCATCTAGCTACTACATGGACCCGTAGTCCAAGGTGGAACTAGTCACGCTTCATACCGGAGGCTGGCATGATGAAGAAGAAGGCCTCCGAGATGATCTCCCCTCCGGCAGGGTGCCGGGAAGAGCTTCAGATCTCCCTGGTCTAGGGACGATAGTGGCGGCGGCTACAGACGGTTTCGTGGAATATTGATCGGATACTTAGGGTTTAGGCATCGGGGGGTCTTTATAGGCAAAGAGGCGAGGCAGGGGGTCGCCAGGGCGGTCTCACCCCCCAGGCGTGGGCCCACCTTGGCCGCGCCACCAGGGGTGTGGCCCCCTGGTGGCTCTCCTCTGTCTCATATGCAGGCTTCGTGTTGCCCACGGTAAAATATTTACTTTGGCTTTTGTCCTGTCCAATTCCGAGAATATTGATTTTCTGCCTTCCTGGAACCAAAAACAGAAGAAAATAGGCAACTGGCACTGTGGCATCTTGTTAATAGGTTAGTACCATAAAACATATAAAAAACACCCCAGAGTGTAGACAAAGCAAATCAAATTAGATACTAAACAAGCATGGAACATCAAAAATTATAGATACGTTTCCGACGTATCAGCTGGCGCCTCCAATATTTCCAAAAGAGCCCCACATGTCCAGTGCCTCCACCATGGTTAGGCAATACTATAGGAGAGCATGCAACATCATCAAATTGGTCAGAGGCAATAGAGGATGAATGCATGGATGGTGGTTCAGTGGTGGACACAGGGAGTTTGGCAAAGGGAAAAACATGCTCATCAAACACGACGTCCTGATATATGTAGACATGATTAGTGGGAACATGAAGACATTTATAACCTTCATGAAGGCAACTATAGCCAAGAAAGACACACGTTTTGGACCTAAATTCTAGATTACGTTTGTTGTATGGGTTTAAGTGCGGCCATCAAGCACACCCAAACACCTTAAAGAAGGTATAATCAGGCTTTTCATTAAGGAGAAGTTCAAGGGGGAGTCTTCATGTTGAGAACACGAGTGGGAATATGATTGATAAGAAATGATGCAGCGGTAAAAGCATCACTCCAAAACGGAAATGAACATATGCATGAGCCAAAAGAGTACGACAAGTCTCCACAATATGACGATGCTTACGTTCTATGGAGCCATTCCGCTGATGTGTATATGGACATGCTAAACGATGCGCGATCCCAAGCGATAGGAAGGAGTTGAGGTTGCGATACCTACCCCCAAATCCGACTGAACATGAACAATTTTATGCTTGAGAAGGCGTTCACCATGTTTTTTAAACTGAACAAAAATACCGAACACATCAGATTTACGCTTAATAAGATAAAGCCAAGTAAAGTGACTGTAAGCATCAATGAAATTGATATAATAATTATGACCACTAACAGAAGTCTAAGCAGGACCCCATACATTTGAAAACACAAGTTGTAGAGGATGTTTCACCTCACGACTAGTGTCACTAGACTCTGAAAAAGGAAGTTGATGACTCTTCCCCTGGTGACAAGCATCACACACACTGCTACTTCTTTATTACTAGGCATGCTAGGAATCTCATGATGACGCAAAACATGATGAATAATAGGTGTGGCAGGATGACCAAGACGAGCATGCCACTGTGATGACGAAACATGAACTCCACTAAAAACCCAAGAGATGCCAGGATGCTCCCGACGATAGAGGCCCTGGCAAAGACGCCCACTAAGGAGCACGTCCCTCGTGTCCTGATCCTTAATAGAAATATAAAAAGGGTGAAATTCACAAAACACATTATTGTCATGAGTGAGTTTAGGAACTGAAAGGAGATTACGCGTCACAAATGGAACTCTAAGAATATTGCAAAGCTGAAGACTCCTATTTGCATGACTAGTGAGGAGAGATGCTTGACCAATATGAGAGATGTGCATATCTGATCCATTGGTGGTGTGGACCTTGTCGGAGCCACGATAGGCCTCACGTGAGTGAAGCTTGCCCATCTCGTTCGTCAGGTGCTCCACAGCCCCAAAATCCATTTCAAGTAAGGATCGATGGAGTATAACTGAGTGTGCCCCTGCTACTCCTACGACGTCGGGCGATCATCCATGGCAACCTGACGCGCGTTATTCCTCATGTCCTTGCCATCATTGCCGAGGCCAAGGAAACTCTTCTAGAAGCGACAATGGCACTTGGAGGCCCAGTGGTCGTCGTGCCCATAGAGTTTGCACACACGAGCCCCCTCTTGAGGAGCTTGATGATGAGGGGGAACCGACGAGGGCTAGTACGGCGTAGCAGGTGCCTTGCCCGAGCCAGGCGATGGGGAACCACAGGGGTTGCGTCCTCCCTTGAAGGTCGCGTTCACGGAGGGGGAGCCACGGCTGAGGTTGGCACGGCGCGCCTTGATGCGTTGCTCGATGAGGAGGAGGCGCGAGTAGAGGTCATGCGACATCATGGGGGACAAGTTGTCACGCTCTTTGATGATCTTGACCAAGCCATCATACTCCTCGTCGAGGCCATTGATGATAAAGGAGTTTAACTCGGAGTCGGTGAGCGGCTGACCAATAGAAGCCAGCATGTCAGCAAACGACTTGACTTTGTTGTAGAATTCCCTTGCCATGGAGTCAAGCTTCTCACAATCACCAATCTCGCGATGAAGGGCGCTGGCACGAGCCTGCGACTGCGATGCGAAGGAGCACTCGAGGATGGTCCATGCCTCATGATATGTCTTGGCAAAGACGATGAGCCCGACAACAGCCGGGGTGAGCGACCCCTGGATAGAGGAGAGGTTCGCCTGATCTAGCCCTGTCCAGACATGGTGCGCTGGCTTATAGACCGGGGCGTTCACGTTCTCTGCCAGAGAGGGGGAGGGGCAAAGAAGAGAGCCGTCGATGTAGCTGAGCAGGTGATGGTTGTGAAATATAGCCATCCATGTCCATATTTAAACTATATATTATTCATATATTTGTAACATCCCAAAAATACCAAACTTAAATCATCAAACTCTAAGCATCAAAATTAGGGTTAACAAAAACTTTTCTAATTAAAATTATGAAAGCATGCATATGTGTATGCATTTAATTTGAAATTCTTTTGAACCAACTTGTTTATGTGTTTCTTTGCTTGTAAAATGTTTCTTGGGTGAATTAAGCATCATCTAAAACATTTCCCACACTTTTCTCAAAGACAAATAAATCAAAACAAATAAAATAAAGGAATGGTCACTTTGACCAATTTAACTCCCATGCCTACTTTGGCTGTCTCAAACTTTCAGAACCTAACAGAAACTTTTCTGGATCTTTGCACCCCTTGAATGTACTCATAACAAAGTATCAAGGCCCACTTTGTGATCATCCAGAAACGTTCAAATGCATAGTTTAAATGACAATTCAAAATTGAATCTTTATCATATGGGAAGATCCCACTTTTTCAAAAACCACTCAAACAAGCTCAACTTTCAAAACCCAAGCATCTGCAGACTCACCAGCACCAATCTAGCAAACCCACCAAAAATCTTTTCAAAATTCAAAACTTGAATTCATGCGGCCATTTCATCAAACAGGTTGCAGACACAAATCATCAAAATCCTAAACACTATTGTGAGTAGTGATTGAAGCCTAACTTGTTCCCTCTTTAGCTCACAACCAGCTCAGTAGATCATCTAGTAAGTTAAACCAAGCACTAGCCTCACTGTAAGCTTGGCATTGCCATCAATGGTGAATAGCCGAGCACACCCATGCCACCCCAGTGGAGACAGCAAGCTAGGAGGATAAACAAGCCTAGCCAGCATGTTTGGGAGGCAGCCCACCGCCACCACTCCTCCCGTTTCCCGCCTGCCAGCTGGACCACACGACGCCCAGACCACCAGCGACCATGCCGAGCGTGCACCAGAGCGCTACCCTCGACCGAAGCCCATAGACCGCGCGTCGCCCTCACTGCGTGCATACACGATCACCACCGACCTAGGAGACCGCCAGACATCCTCGTTCGCCGCCCCGTGACGCACAGCCACAGCTCGCCGTCGAAGACGCCGCCTCTGCCGTGCAGAGCGTCGCGTGTTCCATACCAAGCCGCACCGCCCCACGCCTCGAAACCATGTCGTTGAGCATCGCCAGGGAACATTTGCATCCGCTTCGCCGAGCCCATGCGCACCGCCTGTCGCCTGTCCTCGCTCGACTATAAATAGAGGACTCCCACGCTCGAATTCTTTACACCATTCTACTCCCCTCTCCTCACTGATCGTGCCACACCGTTCCCGGAGCAAGGCGAGCAGCACATCGCCGGAATTTCACCGGAGCCCGCCGCCTCTGGAGAAGAAGGGTGCCATCGATTTCATCCACCCCAGGAGCTGCCGCGACCACGACCCTCGCCTGCACCCCGGTGAGCCCCCAGCAACCCCCACTGTCCGCGCTAGGTTTCTTTCTCGCCGTCGTTGCTCAACGTCGACGATGACTCCCAGCCGTTGGATTAGAATCAGATCGAATGCACCACGTTGCCACGTGCATCTTTCGCACTTCCCTGTCTCACCGGCGGTGGGACACCCACTTAAGCAGCCCACGGGAGCACTGCGCTTAGCAGGCCGGCCCGTTAACTTTTCCTGCGCAGCCCAGTTATTTGAATTAAACCTTTTCTCTTTTGTTTCAAACTCACTTATGTACCCAACTTCAAAAATCAACCTAGATCGATTCAGTGCATCAAATTGAATGAAACTAATTTTGTTAGAAAGGCATGGCAATGCTGAATCCAAGCCCGTTGGATTCAAGTCATTTGGATCTATAGATCACCCATCGTAAAAATAACAATGCAGAGGCTTTTCTGTATTCAAAGATTTTTCAAATTTAAACCATAATAGCTTTTGAGTTGATTGCAACTCTCAAAAATCACATTTAACCATACCTTTTAGAATATATAAAAATATATAGGTTTACTTGCAGAAATAATGTTCAAGCAATAAAAGAATGCCACATAGGCATTTCTAGTCACTTTATTTAATTAAAATAAAAGGGTAAAACCTTATTAAATTGTGACACCACTTTAAATCATATTCCCATGGACTAAAATATGTGGTGATGACATGTGTCAACATGATCCCATGTTTGGTTTGGAGAATATTAAATCTTAAGTAGTTTTTCAATGAGTAGAAATTACTTTTCTAAAAATAAAAAGATTTAAACCAAGCTTTAATCTTGTAAGGTTAGAGATGATGTTAGATCATCCATAGGACCCTTGTGTGTGATGATTGCAAGTAGTTAAGTATTGTTTGGTGATTGTGTACCTCGTATTTATTTATAGACGCTAGTACCGACCAAGGATACGAGGAGGAAGGAGGATTCTACGAAGAAGAAGCCGAGGAGAACTTCAACCACTGCTCTGCTCAAGGCAAGCCAGTAACCTTGCAAGCTAACACTTGCAATTTAGCAAGCTTATACTGATATTGTGCAAGCTAACCCTTGTAAGATACTCTACTGATGCCACAAACCACTATTTGTTACCAAGCCAACTATATGCCTTAAGCATATGTGATCATACCCACTTGATAAACCAATCCTAGTTTTTACCTACAAGCTTTATACTTTATTTCTTTATCAAAGCTCTTACCTAGATTTTACCTAAGTGAATGGTATATATTAGAAAGATATGTGAAGGTTGCATAAAGAGCATAAAATTTGGCCTAAGCTAGATAATCTTGATGTCATCCTAAGGCATGAGATTGAACTTAGTTAAAACCCCACTAGTTTACCACCCCTCATCAGTGCTTACCCCCACCTGTAGATGCTAGTGCTAAGCATAAAACTTGATCAACTTTAGATGGGAATACTTGGTGGAAAACTGGTTATGAAAACCTTGGAATGGTGGATCATTCTATTGAAATGTTTTGGACATGTGTTTCCGAACACTTGATGATTTTGGTGATGAAAATGATGAGGCATGAGCCTTAGCCCTTTATAAAACTGATGGTTGTCTGGATGCGATATCATTCCAATTTTATCGTACAACCACAATACCCGAAGATTGGGTAGGGCTTGACTGGAAACTTATATACCTTAGTATTAGTTCCCTCACGGCCAAGGTCTGAGCTGAGGCTACCTTGTGAAGATTGTCCACCTGTGCAGTACCCAAGATGACAGATGGTCATGGTTGGGGGGCCAAACTCACAGGAGAGGTGCTTATACTAGGGCGTGTAATTGAAAGGTTAGGATTGATTATCCGCATACTGACTATGGTGAATTCAGGATTTGTTCCTGACGGATGTATCGAATGTTGTGGTGAAAGTGTACAATCTCTGCAGAGTGTCAAACTATTCAATAGCGCGTCCATGATTATGGACAGTTGGAGTGGCCATACTGTTCCCCCGTCAGACTTTTCAAAATGACTTGTGACATGAATTGAGACTTTGACTTGACCACAACAGGGTTGTGATATGAAATACAAGATCCCACTTAGGAGTTATAAAATTGTGACTAGCTTTGGAACTTCGTAGAGATAAATCTGGCTTTTGCAAAACAACCCTAGAGCCTAGTGTCCTATTATCCAAAAACCCCTTTACTTGTTAGTACTAGTTTGCGAGTACTTAAAGAGTACTCATGGCTTTGTCCCTGGCTATTCCCATGGCCAGACTATGAAGAGGAGTACCTGGAGGATGGACCCCAGGAAGGTTACGACAACTAGGATCATCTCCCATCGTCAGCATTGCCTGTGACCCCAAAGATGGAGCTTCGCCTACGCTACCGTTATTATTACGTATTCCGCTGCTTGATGTTGTATTAAGAACTGATCATGAGATCCCTATTTGTGTAAGAACTTATGTACGGTTTGTAATGGATGATGTACTGTGGTATCCAATTCTTTTATGTCTCGCAAAAATGGTAATCCTGGGATTGCGATGTATGGCATAACAGGCATCTGGGATTAAAAATCCGGGTGTTGACAAGTTGGTATCAGAGCCATCCTGACCATAGGAGACCCTAGTTAGATTGGACATTTGAATCAAAAACTTAGTTTCCAAAACCAAAGAAAACAAATATTTACAAAAACTTATTCTCATTCTTATCCCTTTGATTCTTTCATGAAAATTCATGTTCCTCAAAAACTCTTGTAAATACATAAAATTTGGACACACTTGATCACTCTACTAACTTACTCATCCTATATTCTTATAGATGGACGTGAAGTACAGCAAGTTTTACCAGCTTGGGAATGGAGGAGACCTCATCTTTTAGATTGATTTGGACCAGCTTTCGGAACTTCTGGAGCGTCCGCACCCCAAGTTCTTCGGAGCTCAGCTCAATGATCAAGGAGGAGAAGATCTGCAGTGGCTAATTGTTTCAAGTCTCCTAGGAAAGATTGAACCTCCCACTGCGGAAGGAATTCAGTTTACCTTAAGAGAGAACAACTGGCTCGATGGACTTGCCAGGGCAATGCAGGAAGCTCTTTCCCGTCTATGTGGGCAGAGTATCAATCAGATCAAGGGTACTCTCTTTGAGTTTTGCCAAAGGCGTGATGCTAATGGACAACCACTGGAAGCCCCATACCACCCCGAGCTGAAGACTCAATTGGACCACCTTAGCTTCATGATGTACGATCGTCAGCAGGAGTTGGACAACTGCCGTGACTACTGCAACCACAAGTCTGCCATCATCAAGACGAAGGACCAAACCATCGCCATGCTAGCAAAGGATAGCAAGTCTTGCCGCCGTCAGCTCGACAAGAAGGAGCGCATTATTGCCCGTCTTCACCACCGCATCTCATCTCTGGAGGAGACCATCCACGAGAGAGACATGCAGTTGGAGGAAAGGGAGAATGCCGGAGAGGATCTTCGTGGAGACCCCTACTCCTATCTCAGCGATGACGATGATTTTTTGGAGGATCAGGCTATGGATTTCTTCACCGATGAGGACGATTTCGCCTTCATCGATGATGATGAGGATGATGAGGCCACAGATTCTGAGGAGTAGGAGCACTTGAGCACTAGCGTAGTGAGTAGTATTCGGTCCCATTGTATCGTAGTTCTCAGAATGGTTCTTAAAACCATCTGTTTTTCTTTGTTGTGGTGTGTGTTGTACTGGGTGCTATGAATGAATGAATGAGTGAAAAAGCAAGTTGCTAGAAAATATGAGTCAAACTTTAAAAAAAATTCAAAGACCCAAAACCTTAGAAATTTCCCTCTTTTCTCATGATCTATCTCAATCTTTAGATGCCACGTGGAGGAAGTGGTTCAACCCCGGACCCGATGTTGCAGATTCTGCAAATGTTGACTTCTCACCGCGAAGGTGAAAGAGTGGAACGGCAAGCCAACCTAGCCACCCTGCAACAGATAGCCCAGCTAGCCCACAACAACCAAGGCCACGGAAATCAGGACAACCATGGATCTAAGCTCAAGACCTTCCAGAATACCAACCCACCTGTTTTCACTAAGTTAGAAGAACCCCTAGACGCCGATGATTGGCTGCAAACCATGGAAAATAACCTAGAAGTAGCCGGAGTGGAAGCCAACGAGAAAGTTCTGTTCGCCACCCACTATCTAGCCGGAGATGCCAGAGCATGGTGGAACAGTGTTTGCGCAATGACCGGAGGCCAGATGACGACCTGGGAGGAATTCAAGGTCAAGTTTAGCAGAACCCATGTGCCACCAGGTTTGATCAAGAGAATGAGAGACGAGTTCAGAGAGCTGAAGCAAGGAAGGATGACTGTAGTGGAATACCGTGACAAATTCTTGTCATTAGCTAGGTATGCCCCGGATGAAATCGACACCGAAGCCAAGAAGAAAGAAAGATTCCTGAATGGTCTGCTTGATGAGATGCAGACGGTGTTAGTCAATATCCCCTTTGCGGATATTGAAGCCCTTGTCGACTCTGCTATCCAGATGGAAGGAAAGATCAACCAAGCCAATGAGAACCGCAAGCGTCGCATGATGCAGCAACCAGGAACCCATCAGACCCCAAAGTATCGCCCCAACCCATCTCCAGGATTTGCCCCAAGAACCAACAGACCCCCGATGAACGTTCGACCTATCCCAACCGTGGAAACCCTAGGCCCGGAGGAAATCACAACAACCTCGGCAACGCTAGCAATTTTAACCGTGCCCCACCCAAGTTCAACAACAACAATGCTACCACCAACACCAACACTGCCCCGAGGATTGGAAGCAATGCTGTGCCTATAGCAGCCAAGGACAAGTCGCAAGTGACTTGTTATGACTGTGGAAATAAAGGCCACTATTCCAACGAGTGTACCAACAAGAAGAATGCTACATCCCCCAATGCCAATGTCCCAGCTCAGCAGCAGCGTCGTGTTCAGCCAGGAAGAAGATTTTCCCCAGGGAATTCACTCAACCGCAACGGCCGTCTTTTTCTCATGCATGCTGAAGAAGCTCAGGAAGCGCCAGACGTCGTGCTGGGTATGTTTTCTGTTAATTCAGTACTTGCACGAGTGTTGTTTGATTCTGGTGCATCGCACTCATTTGTCACCGAAGAATTTGCATGCACTAGTAAAATTCAACCAACCAAACTGAAGCATGTTATGATTGTTCAAATTCCCGGATCAACCACCAAGGCTAGGCAAATTTGCAAAGCCGTCCCTATCCGAATCCATGGCATAGATTTTTATGCAAATCTGATAGTACTCGGAACTAAAGGTTTGGAAGTAGTACTAGGAATGGATTGGATGTCCAAACAAAAAGGATTGGTTGACTGTGCCAAGAAAGCCATAACCATGACCGATGCATAGGAATATCAGTCGAGCATATATCCGAAACCTTACCTCGCCAATTCAAATGCAACAAGAGTATAGCCCAACCTACCATTGACCAAGTCCGGATAGTCTGTGAATACCCCGATGTATTTCCAGATGTTTTGCCCGGTATGCCCCCAGATCGGGATATCGAGTTTATCATCGAACTAATTCCTGGAACCGGACCCATAGCCTAGAGACCATATAGTATGAACCCGTCAGAGCTAGCAGAACTGAAGAAGCAACTGGATTCCATGCTGGAAATAGGATTGATTCAACCAAGTGCGTCACCTTGGAGATCACCTGTCTTGTTTGTGGACAAGAAGGATGGAGGTAACCGTTTGTGTACGGATTATCGGAAATTGAATGATGTCACCATCAAGAACAAGTACCCCTTGCCCAAGATAGAAGATTTGTTTGATCAGTTGACCGGTGCCAAAGTGTTTTCTAAGATTTATCTTAGAACCGGCTATCATCAACTCAAAATTCGTGCAGAGGATATTCCAAAGACTGGGTTTACCACCAGATATGGATTGTACGAGTATACAATCATGTCTTTCGGACTAACCAATGCCCCCGCTTATTTCATGAATCTCATGAATAAGATTTTTATGGACTTCCTAGATAAGTTTGTCGTTGTTTTCATCGATGACATTCTGATTTATTCCAAATCAGAAGAAGAACATGAGCTACACCTAAGGACCATTCTTGGAACCCTTAGAGAGCATCATCTGTATGCAAAGTTTAGCAAATGTGAATTCTGGTTACAGGAGGTAGGATTCCTCGGTCACATAGTATCTGTAACACCCTCAGAATCGACCCTATGCAAGTCTCAGCGATTCCCGCCAAACCTGCATAGAAACGATTCAAAGGTGCCCACCAGGCACTTGCGTGCGGGTGGAAAACGAAGTAATATCATTACACATTAGTCCACGATGGAACCCAAAGAACAGATATATACAACAATGACTCAAAGAGTCAAGAATTCAGATATACAATACAAAGGTCCAAATCACCTTGAAAACAATACAACGTCCGAGTACGGACAAGATGCAAATTGAGCTAAGAGCCCTGAGGAATAACCAATGGCATCCATAACCCTGCCCAGGCCAAGCCGGAAGGATAACCCTGCTAACGACGTCGATCTCAAAACCTGCTTAAACAAAAGGGGTGCCGACAAAGGGCAAAGGAAAAAGAGAGAGCGGTCGATCGAGGCTAGTACACGGCGAGGCTAGAATTCGGCGGTCCTCGCCTACATAGGTATGGTGGACTGAAGCGGCAGCGCAGCATGCACTAAACAACCTATAGAGACTCGATATAACTGTCGGCGATCAGAGAGGGATAAGAAAGACCTATTCGGAACCAACCTGATGCTACCACCAAACATACCCATCCTGGTATTTCCCCCTCGAGACCAAACGAGGAAGTCAACCGAGGAAACTCACACAGTTGGCAGTTTTATTTATTCAGTTATCGTTGCAGCAATTACTAGTCAGGTATAGATAGTCATCCTGATATAATAAGCAGTGGGAAGTTTTAGTTAACCATTCCGTTGTAGTTGCAACACTTACTAGTCAGATACAATAAGCATGAGATATCCCAAACCCAGCAGTTGTTGGTACTTTTATTTAGCCATTCCGTTATAGTGAAGCTGATTACTAGTCATATCGGATACAAGTCAAATTATAACAGTAAACTTTAGTTGTAGTTGTCTATGATCGAGAACTGTGCTCCAAGTCGTCCATAACATGGACACGGCTTCGAAAAGATTTAACCTCAGGGTGCACCAAAGTTTCCACACGCACCTACACCCTTGTTGTCAGATCAGGTAGGTACAAGATCACAAAACATACACCCAACGGTATGTCGATGGGGTTTCGGACACGACGTTTCCTAGACCCAAAGCAAGCACATGGGGGGCCACCCCACTAAGCTACCCGTAATGAAGTCGGCCGGTCTCCGAGACGGACCCAGGGTTTGCGAGAACGGTTGTAAACGACTGGGAACCCAAAAGTGTGACTGGGCTTGTCGATACCGCGAAATCGTGCCGCGATCCAAAACAGTACAGGCGCTCCACGTGCAATCGTAAATAAAGCAGTAAAGCATGGCATAAGTACAGGATAGTAATAAAGCCCCAAACTACTTTGTGGCTGAAGGGTTTCGCAGCATAGTAAATCAAAATTTTCTACGGAAGCGAACTGAGGGAAAGCCAAGATCTAATCTAGGAGATGCAAACAACGAGAGAGATTGGATTAGATCTTCATACCCTTGAAGATTCAAGCAAATGAACGCTCGGGAACGTGGGTGATGTAGTCGTACTCGCTTCTCCTCCTCGCGATCTGATCCGATCTAGCACCACAAGTGGCGGTGCCTCCGTGAGATGCACACGTGCAGCACCTCGACGTCTCCTCCTTCCTCGGACCAGCGAGTATGGTGGAGAGATGGATTGGATCTACAACACGACGGCGTGGTGTATATGGTGGAGAATTTCTGCAGCAGGGCTTCGCCTACAAACAGTCGGGAGGGAGAGTGGAAGGGCAGCAGGGCAACTAGGGTTTGGAGGAAGGTGTGTGTAGGGGGGAGGGGGCGCACCAGCCATCTATATATAGGGGGGTGGCGGCGGCCAGCCCTAGCCCCTCCTCCAAGCCTATCTCTAGTTTAAACGATTTAAACTCTCCCCTTATCTAGAAATTCTATCCCTAGATTTAAACGAGTTTAAATCTATCTAGAATCGGCTGGGCCCTATGGGGACTTGTGCCCCTGGCCCAATGCGGCCAGGACACTCCCTCATAGGCCCATGCCCTCCCGGAAGGTGGGACCACGTTGGCCCCTTCCGGAAGGTTCTAGAAGCTTCCAGACAATACCGATTAACCGAACAATTCAACTCCAAAAACTGCACGCCTTATATGAATCTTATTCTCCGACCATTCGAACCTCTCGTGATATCCCGGATACCATCCGAGACTCGAACAAAAACTCATAAACCAATTATCCAATCTATCCTAGCGTCGAGACACGTTAAGTGTGTGACCTGGGTTCGAGAATATGCGGACATGATCTTCTATCAATAATCAACATGGGTCAGGCACCCATATTGACTCCCACATTCATCGATGATCATATCGGATGAACCACGATGCCAGGATTCAATCAATCCCATATATATATTCCTTCGTCTCGCGATATTTTACTTGCGAGATTCGATCGTCGGTATCGTCATACCTAGTTCAACCTCGTTCACGCAAGTACTTTACTCGTTCCGTAATCCGATATCACTGTGATTAACTCCTTAACCACATGCTTGCAAGCGGTGTTGATATCGACACCGAGTGGGCCCAAGTATATCTCTCCGACTTGGGAGGGACAAATTCCATCTCGATACATACAACCCAACGATACTTTCCGATCACCGAGAGACACCTTTATGATCACCCTCTCATAGGATGACGCTTGATGACCTCAAAGCTTTCTTCCGATACCGTGGAGTTGCATTATCTCATGGTCTAAGGAATACAATATTTGACATAAGAAAAGCTTCGCAAAGACGAACATGATGACACGATCTAATTGCTTCGCTTAGTTTGGTCTCATCCACCATATCATTCTCCCAATGATATGATCTCATTATCAATTGACAACTCATGTCTATGGTCAGGAAACCTTAACCATCATTGATCAATGAGCTAGTCCATAGAGGCGTACTAGGGACACGGTGTTGTTCACAAACCACACAAGTATTAATGTTTCCGCTTAATACAATTCTAGCATGGAATATAAACTTTATCATGGACAAGAATTATAATAATAACATCTTTATTATTGCCTCTAGGGCATAATTCCAACAGTCTCCCACTTGCACTAGAGTCAATAATCTAGTTTACATTTAGCAACAATCTCACACCCATGGCACTGAGGTGTTGATCATGTTTTACACGTGGAAGAGGTTTAGTCAATGGATCTGCGACATTCAGATCTGTATGTACTTTGCTGATCTTCAGATCTCCATCTGCTATATAATCTCGGATTATATGAAACTTGCGGTTGATATGCTTGGTCTTTGGATGATATCTTGGTTCCTTAGCGAGTGCTATGGCGCCAGTGTTGTCACATAATATCTCCAGTGGTTCCAATGCACTTCGAACCACGCCAAGCTCAGTGATGAAGTTTCTGATCCAAACTCCTTCACTTGACGCTTCTGCAGCAGCCATGTATTCCGCTTCTACTGTAGATCCCGCGATCACGCTTTGCTTGCAGCTTCTCCAGCTCACAGCTCCTCCATTCAAAATATACACGTATCCTATCTGAGATTTAGAATCATCCTTGTCGGTGTCAAAACTAGCATCGACATAACCTTTTACGACGAGCTGTTCATCACCCCCATAGACTAAGAACATTTCTTTAGTCCTATTTAGGTACCTTAGGATGTTCTTCACGGCTGTCCAAAGGTTCCACTCGGATCACTTTGATATCTCGCCACAAACTAAGAGCACTGGACACATCCGTCTAGTACACAAAGATGGCATACATGATGGAACCTATGGCCGAGGCATAAGGCACTTTGCTCATAGGTTCCCTATCATTTCATCAGAATGGACACCGAGCCTTGCTCAATATCTTACTCGACAACATAGGCAATCAACCTTTCAATGCCTTATCCATTCTGAACCTTTTCGTAACTTTGTCTAGGTATGTACTCGCTTAAAGCTATCAGGCCTTTGTCTATCTCTATAGATTTTGATGCCCAATATATAAGCAGCTTCACCTAGGTCTTTCATTGAAAAACACTTGTTCAAATAACTCTTCACATCGTTAAGCATGTTGATGTCATTTCCAATAATCAATATGTCATCCACATATAGTACCGTAAACGCCACCGAGCTCCCACTCACTTTCTTGTAGATGCAAGCTTCGTAGCAATTTGGAACAAATCCAAAGCTCTTGATCACTTGATCAAAACGAAGGTTCCAACTCCGAGATGCTTGCTTCAATCCATAAATGGAACGCTGAAGTTTGCATACTTTATCAAGATCCTCGGGATCGACAAAACCTTCGGTTGCATCATATACAACTCTTCATCAATGTTGCCATTGAGGAACGCAGCTTTGACATCCATCCGCCATATTTCATAATCATGAAACATAGCAATTGCTAATAAAATCCGAATGGACTTAAACATCGCCACGGAGAGAAAGTCTCATCGTAGTCAACACCTTGAACTTGTCGAAAACCTTTCGCAACAAGCCGTGCTTTATAAACGGTAACATTACCATCCGCGTCCGTTTTCTTCTTGAAGATCCATTTGCACTCAACGGCCTTTCGGTCGCTAGGAGGGTCCACCAAAGTCCATACTTGGTTTTCGCTCATGGATCCCAATTCGGATTTCATGGCTTCTAGCCATTTCTCAGAGTCTGGGCTCATCATCGCTTCCTCATAGTTCGTGGGTTCACCGCCTTCTACTAACAAGAGTTAAGACAGGTTGCCGTACCACTAAGGAGGGGCACGCGACCTTGTCGACTGCGACGCTCAAGAGCAAGATCGTCCAAGCTTCATGACCCTTGTCATTAGCTTCCTCTATTGTTGGTGCAAAGCATCGAACAATTTCAGGTGCCGCTACTACTCTCCAATTCAAGAGAAGGTTCAATAACCTCGCCTAGCTCTACTTTCCTCCCACTCACTTCTTTCGAGAGAAACTCCTTCTCAAGAAAGGAACCGTTTCTGCATAAACACTTTGCCTTCGGTTCTGGATAGAAGGTATACCCAATAGTTTCCTTAGCGTATCCTATGAAGACGCATTTCTCCGCTTTGGGTTCGAGCTTGTCCGCATCAACTTCTTGACGAAGCTTCGCATCCCCAAACTTTAAGAAACGACAACTTAGGTTTAGCACCAAACCACAGTTCATACGGTGTCGCCTCAACGGATTTAGATGGAGCCCTATTTAAAGTGAATGCAGCGTTTCTAATGCATAACCCCAAAATGATAACGGCAAATCAAGAAGAGACATCATCAATCGGACCATATCTAATAGGTTCGATTCCAGCTGCGACACACCATTGCGTGTGGTGTTCCGGTGGCGTGAGTTGTGAAACGATTCCACTTGCTTTGAGATGCGTGAGAAAATCATAACTCAAATATTCGCCCACGATCGGATCAGAAACTTAATCTTTACATTACGATGGTTCTCCACTTCATTCTGAAATTCTTTGAACTTTTCAAACGTTTCAGATTTATGTTTCATTAAATAGATATACCCATATCTACTTAAGTCATCGGTAAAAGTGAGAAAATAGCGATATCCACCGCGTCAAACACTCATTGGTCCGCATACGGTATGTATGATTTCCAACAAGTCCGTTGCTCGCTCCATCATACCGGAGAACGGGTTTTGATCATCTTGCCCATGAGGCATGGTTCGCATGTGTCAAATGATTCAAAATCAAGAGACTCCAAAAGTCCATCGAATGGAGTTTCTTCATGCGCTTTTACACCAATATGACCTAGACGACAAAGCCACAAATAAGTAGTTTTATCACTAGCTCCTTTGCATCTCTTAGCCTCAATGTTATGGATGTGTGTTTCATCCCTTTCGAGATTTAGAAGAAATAAACCATTCACAAGAGGTGCATGACCATAAAAGATGTTACTCATATAAATAGAACAACCATTATTCTCCGATTTAAATGAATAACCGTCTTGCAATAAACACGATCCAGAAATAATGTTCATGCTCAACGCAGGCACATAATAACATTTATTAAGGTTTAAAACTAATCAAGGTAAAACTAAGGAGAGCGTGACGGCCATCACATCAACTCTTGATCCGCTGCTAACGCCGCATCGTCACCTCATCCCTCGCAAGTCAGCCGCTATTCCGTAGCTCTGTTCGAGTTACAAATATTAGCAATCGAACTAGTATCAAATACCTGCACTACAACGAGGGCTAGTAAGGAAAACATCAAGAACATGTATATCAAATATACCTTTGATGGTGCCAGCCTTCTTGTCCGCTAAGTACTTCGGACAGTTGCGCTTCCAGTGACCCTTGTCCTTGCAATAGAAGCACTCAGTGTCCGGCTTGGGACCAGACTTGAGCTTCTTCTCAGCAGGGGCAACGCGCTTGCCGCCGCCTTTCTTGAAGGGCTTCTTTGCACCTTTACCTTTCTTAAAGGAGGGCTTGTTGACCATCAACACATGATTATCCTTCTTGATGTCCACCTCTGTAGCCTTCAGTTTTGCGAAGAGCTCGGTGATCGTATCAGTGGAACCAATCTGATTATGAGTCACTACAAAACTTTTGTAGCCGGGAGGAGTGATTGCGAACCTGTCAATCTTGAGCTCCTCCGAATCTTGCAGTCCAGCTTGCTCAAGGCGTTGAGTGTAGCCCGACATCTTAATGGTGTGCTCACTATCGGAACTCCCTTACTCCATCTTGCAGTTAAAGAACTTCTCAGAGATCTCATATCTCTCAGAAAGGGCATGAGTCTGAAACATGGTTTTCAGCCTCGAGAATCTCAAAGGGCCCGGATAGTTTTCAAAACAATTTTGAAGTTCCGTTCCATAGCAAACAACATGGTGCTCTTAATCACACCATAATCATCTTTGCGTGATCGATAGACAGCTTTCTCATCACCGCTAGCTTGCAGGGGTTACCTAACGCTTTCTCAAGGACATAGTCCTTTTGTCCGCTGCATGTAATGATTCTTAGATTGCGGAACCAGTTGGTGAAGTTAGACCCATTGTTTCTAAGCTTTTCTTTCTCAGCAAAAACGTTGAAGTTGAAGTTGGACTTGGCCATGTGATCTATATTTGCAAGTACAATTTAGACTATGTTCATGATAAATAGTTCAACTTAATCAAATTACTAGATGAACTCCCACTAAATTCGACATCCCTCAAGTTGTTTAGTGAACACGATCCAAATTCACCACACCTAATCCGATCATCACGAAGAGATGTGGTTTCAATGGTGGACAACGGCGTCGATCATATCATTCATATGACTCATGCTTAACCTTTCGGTTCTTGTGTTCCGAGGCCATGTCTACATGCTAGGCTCGTCAAGCTAGACCCAAGTATTTCCGGTGCAAAACCGCTTGCACCTGCTTGTATGTGAGCGAGAGTCTATAGCACCCGATCATCACGTGATGCTTGGACACGATTTAACTTTCGCAAACGGTGCATACTTGGGGAGAACAGCTTTTATCTTGATCTTTATGAGGAATCATCTTATAATGCTACCGCGATCTAAGCATAATAAGATACATAAAAGGATAAACATCACATGCATATAACTTTATGTGACATGGTATAGCCAATCTCCGCGAATGATCTCCATCTTGTGCGTCCGCATGATCTCCATCACTCCACCATGATTGCCTCCACCACGAATAGCAACTACAACTATTGCTAACTATTTAGCGATAAAGTAAAGCTATTACATGGCGTATAAGAAGTTGACTCGCAGGTCATACACAATTATAAAGACAACCATATGGCTCTCGCCGTTGTGTACTCATCGACATGCAAGTCGTGAAACATTACAAAAAATGATCATCGAATACATTATACACATCACATCTTGGGCCATACCATATCACAGAAAACACTCCCTGCAAAAACAAGTTAGACGCCTCTACTTTGTTGTTGCATGTTTTACGTGGCTTATGGGAGTAGATGCTAAGAACGATTCTTACCTACGGAAAGCCACAATGGTAATATTATGGTTGCCAAACTCCGGTGTTAATCCCATGATCACTATAGTGAGAGAAACTGACATCCACCAGCCGCATGTGTGGAACAAGCCACACGTCAAGTGCGGAGCCGGTCTCGCGAACGACGTCGCGTAAGGTTGGCCTGGACCACTTCAATCTCACTATGCCGCATCATAAGAAGAACACAAACAAGAGGCTTGCAACAGAAAACATCAATGCCCGCAATAACCATGTTGCGTTCTACTCGTGAATCACATCTACGCATAGATCTAGCTCTGATACCACTGAAGGGTTTCGCAGCATAGTAAATCAAATTTTTCTACGGAAGCGAACTGAGGGAAAGCCAAGATCTAATCTAGGAGATGAAAACAACGAGAGAGATTGGATTAGATCTTCATACCCTTGAAGATTCGCACAGCGGAACGTTCGTCGAAACGTGGGTGATGTAGTCGTACTCGCTTCTCCTCCTCGCGATCCGATCCGATCTAGCACCACAAGTGGCGGTGCCTCCGTGAGATGCACACGTGCAGCACCTCGACGTCTCCTCCTTCCTCGGACCAGCGAGTATGGTGGAGAGATGGATTGGATCTACAACACGACGGCGTGGTGTATATGGTGGAGAATTTCTGCAGCAGGGTTTCGCCTACAAACAGTCGGGAGGGAGAGTGGAAGGGCAGCAGGGCAACTAGGGTTTGGAGGAAGGTGTGTGTAGGGGGGAGGGGGCGCACCAGCCCTCTATATATAGGGGGGGTGGCGGCGGCCAGCCCTAGCCCCTCCTCCAAGCCTATCTCTAGTTTAAACGATTTAAACTTTCCCCTTATCTAGAAATTCTATCCCTAGATTTAAACGAGTTTAAATCTATCTAGAATCGGCTGGGCCCTATGGGGCCTTGTGCCCCTGGCCCAATGCGGCCAGGACACTCCCTCATAGGCCCATGCCCCTCCCGAAGGTGGGACCACGTTGGCCCCTTCCGAAGGTTCTAGAAGCTTCCGACAATACCGATTAACCCGAACAATTCAACTCCAAAACTGCACCGCCTTATATGAATCTTATTCTCCTGACCATTCCGAACCTCTCGTGATATCCCGGATACCATCCGAGACCAACAAAACTCATAAACCAATTATCCAATCTATCCTAGCGCCGAGACACGTTATGTGTGACCTCGGTTCGAGAATATGCGCATATGATCTTCTATCAATAATCAACAGCGGGTCAGGCACCCATATTGACTCCCACACATTCATCGATGATCATATCGGATGAACCACGATGCCAGGATTCAATCAATCCCATATATATATTCCCTTCGTCGCGATATTTTACTTGCCCGAGATTCGATCGTCGGTATCGTCATACCTAGTTCAACCTCGCTCACAGCAAGTACTTTACTCGTTCGAATCCGATATCACTTCGTGATTAACTCCTTAACCACATGCTTGCAAGCGTGTTGATATCAATTACCGAGTGGGCCCAAGTATATCTCTCCGACTTGGGAGGGACAAATTCCATCTCGATACATACAACCCAATGATACTTTCCGATCACCGAGAGACACCTTTATGATCACCTCTCATAGGATGACGCTTGATGACCTCAAAGCTTTCTTCCGATACCGTGGAGTTGCATTATCTCATGGTCTAAGGAATACAATATTTGACATAAGAAAAGCTTCGCAAAGACGAACACGATGACACGATCTAATTGCTTCGCTTAGTTTGGGTCTGTCCACCATATCATTCTCCCAATGATATGATCTCATTATCAATTGACAACTCATGTCTATGGTCAGGAAACCTTAACCATCATTGATCAATGAGCTAGTCCATAGAGGCGTACTAGGGACACGGTGTTGTTCACAAACCACACAAGTATTAATGTTTCCGCTTAATACAATTCTAGCATGGAATATAAACTTTATCATGGACAAGAATTATAATAATAACATCTTTATTATTGCCTCTAGGGCATAATTCCAATAGTGGCCCCAGGTACAATACTTTGAAATCAGGTACTAATCGATGGGGGTGCCCACACACCCCACCTGTGGTTAGCGCGCTCGATCTCGGAACAGGTGTCAAGAACTCGGGGTCCTACGGGACACCAGTGAGTGGTTAAAAACCAAATATTTTCTATTACCCACCGGTGCCTCTGCATTTACCTACTTCAATTTTAGTTATTAAACGATAATTAAAGTTGTAATCATCTCCAACATTAAACATACGGCAATACTCCAACAACGGTGGTACTTGACGACACGCAACAGCACTTGAGCAAGCGACTACGACACGCAAGTCCAACTATCTACCAATCAACAGGTAATAGGATGTGTCCAAGGCAATATAAGGCTGCAAGGGATATCCCGGATACGAAAACTAGAGCGTCGCAACACAGATAGCAATAGATCAACAGGAGGAAATAAAAACTATAAAAGTAAAATAGGTAGAAAGGGGGAGAATGCTCGCCTGGAAAACATTGCCGAAGTTTCATAATCGAAGAACTTGTCAAATCTCACAATGTCTCATCGTCCTATCCGGGAAGAAGCAAAACACTAAAAGGAACAAGCGATGCAACAATTACAACTAATGCGGAAGAATCGGCATGATTATGATGTGATGCATGACATGGCAAGTTAATGATGCAAACTATGTCGGAAAGGTATTAGGAGCATCGCTCATTGACGATATCGCATTTGTGAGGCTTTATTAATAAGAATCAATTAGTTTCCAATTTTATTTAGCATGTTTTTTTTGCTTAAACAGTACTGATTATAAAACTGCTCTTAATGCATGATGCAAATGATAACATGGATATCATGGTTGGATAGGTCGTCGCGCTGATCGATTTGGATATATTATTTATCGAATTCGGAATTACGGATTTAAAGTTATGCAATATTTAAGAAAAGACATTTATTAAGAACTAAATTATTTCGAAATTTTTAAATTGTTCAAATGATATTATAAATAGCATAATCAGATTTCTCACATTTTTCTGATTCAAAAACATATATTATTTATATTATTTGGAATTATGAATTTAAATTTATATTAAAGTTATAATTGTTTAAATGAGGTCAAAGTCAAACTTTTGACTAGATAGAGTCAATCCTGGTCAAATTGGAAAACATGGTTGAAGTCATATTTGAAAAAAAAATTACTTTTTATTTTGAAAGTTTTTACAAATTTGAATTATTTCATAAGAAATGAATTTAGTTAGATTTAAACATTTCCTGGAATTTTATTTGTATTAAAAATTTTGGCAAACTTTGTTACTCAGGGAGATTCTACCCACAGAGATGGACGAGTGGGCGAGAGGAGCATAATGGGTCCACCCACGTGTGGCCAGGTGGGGGATGCCACGTGGTGGAGCCAAGGACGGCGGGTTGAGATGCTAAGAAAGGTAGGGGCCTTTTTACAAAACCTTCCTGGAAGTTATCTGACGAACTGAAGATTGGATCAGCGAAAACAGCTAGCTGATCTTGGTTTTTGGAAGACGATGGCGAGAGATCCGCTAGGAATCTCGCGATTCCGCAAAAAGAAAGATTATAGAGGGGATCAAGATCTACAAGTTTGGTTCATGATGTTTCTCCGGAGGTGGGCTGAGACGGCGGGAAGACGAGGAGGAAGAGAGGTAGGTCAGAGATGTTGTTTTCGTGTTTAACTGACGACGAACTCGAGAGTTCAGAGCAACGGCGACCGAAAACTTGCGTGACTTCAAGTGAGAATTCCGAGAGATCTACTTCACCATTTTGAGCGTGGTTTTCGCTGTAGTGATGCTGGTGGATCCGTGAAGAGATCTACGTTAAGTTGGGAACTGGCGAAGTACTGAGGAGGAGGTGAGCAAGCGCTGCAATGAGGAGTGCCGCAGCGGCCGCTGCCGCTGCCCCGCCGTGTTCTGGCGCTGTCGTCGCCGAAAAGTGCATGCAGCCGGGCGCTAGGATGAACGATAGGTACAGAGAAGTACGGGTAGAGGGAGAGGAGCTCACCAGGGTCCGAGGAAGAGCCCGACGGTTGCAGAGGAAGCAGGATTCGTCTACTTGAAGGAGATACAAACAACCGCAGCACAGGCGCAAGTTCAGGAAGAAGAGCTTGATGGCGTCACCGATTCCCAGCTGCTCCTGGCTCGATTCTTCGGGAAGGATGAAGAGGACGGCGAGGCGGTTCAATTCTCGCACTCAGGTTGGGCGAGCGCAGCTCCATGGCGTCTGCAATAGGGAGCTTTGCCTTCGGTGATGCCCTCCTCTTGTAAGCTCACAACTAAAAGGAGAAACGAGAGGGAACACGAGGATGGCGGCGCTGACGAGGGAGAGAGGAAGGGGAGGGACTAGGGTTCTGTGATGCCTCGGGGGGATAAGAAGAGGGGCAGGAGGTGACGCGGCTGATGGTGGGCGACGGCAACCTGCCTCCTTCCGTCGGGGCGCACAGAGAGGAAGGGAACGGAGAGGAGAACGGCAAAGAACGGGCGTCGGGGCCAAGGGTACTAGGCCGTGGGCTGGTTTAGCTGGGTCAAGCGAGTTTGTCATTGGTCATGCAAGGGGTGCTCCAGGTATGTTTCTTTCTCTCTTTATCTATTTCTATTTTGGATTTTATTATTATTGTTGTTAATATTTGTTTTGTTTGTTCTTTCAAATTTTAAACAAGCATCTGCTTCCAAACACTATTGAAATTTGCAGGGACATTTGAACATATCAAGATGGTACCAAAAGTGAGGCAAGAAGGGAATAGAATAGAAGAAGAGTGATGCCCCATAAATTCCATTTGGGAATTTTACAAGACTAGTAGATTTAGGTTTTACAATTGAACAAAAACATTTGTAAATACTAGACCTCTATCAAGTCGATCCAAACTTGTATAAAACAAAATATTTAGAGACATAAGAGGGGAGAAGGTAATGGTGATATTAACAACATAACAAGACAACGCAAATGCAAGGTGGCATGATGACATGAGCATGATATCTTGATGATGCACAAAACAAAAGCAACTGCAGTTTTCTAGTAGTGGTTTTATACGGGGTGCTACAATTCGACACCACTAACAATTGATCTCGCCCTCGAGATCCGCCTCCTGGTATGGGGAAGAAAGCCAACGCTCTGAACCTTCTCGCTTAATGTAGATCTTCGCGACACCACTAACAAAGATTATTTCTCCATCTTGAAATCGGCGACACCACCAACGAGCGGTCGTTGATCATGTGCGTCGAGGGAGTACTCCGGATAAACAAAAGACAAAAATAGAGGCATCAAAAGATAAGGCCACCTCTAACTTCGACAGAAGGAGAGAAAAGGTGCACTCTAATCCACTTCAATGTACAAGAGCGAATAGATTGAGTAGTCGGCATGGGGGCCAATCCATCACGCACCCAAACTATTACTTCGGACATGCAGTAGAAAATCACGCAACCCATTCTCGGAATTAGACTGAAGATCTCGACAAGCGACGTTTGGAATCAAAGGAGGGGTGCAAATTCTCATCAGATCTGATGTAGATGACTTCATCGTACCGGAAAACACCGGAGGATAGAAAGAAAAAATTTAGTGAATTTTCGGTCCACTGAAAGGTACAACAGATGAAAGATTCATCAAATAGCGTGAAGGTCGAATGTCGAAGCACCGTTACAAGAGGAGGAAGTGAAACCCTGAAGGTACGACGGAAACCCAACCACGAGAATTCCTAGACTCGAAGAAAAGATAAGAGAGCAGATTCAAAACACGTCGAGGTAAGAGAAGAATAGCAAAGGGATAAGGACTAAAAGTAGACCTAATCAGATCTATCCAACCGATTTCTCCAAAATAGTTTTGACACTCTACATTGTCCGTTAGCTAGGTTATCCTACAGGCTGGACCAGTGGGGTATCGTAACTGCTGAGCTCTGATACCACTCTGTAACACCCTCAGAATCGACCCTATGCAAGTCTCAGCGATTCCCGCCAAACCCGCATAGAAACAATTCAAAGGTGCCCACCAGGCACTTGCGTGCGGGTGGAAAACGAAGTAATATCATTACACATTAGTCCACGATGGAACCCACAGAACAGATATATACAACAATGACTCAAAGAGTCAAGAATTCAGATATACAATACAAAGGTCCAAGTCACCTTGAAAACAATACATCATCCGAGTACGGACAAGATGCAAATTGAGATAGGAGCCCTGAGGAATAACCAATGGCGTACATAACCCTGCCCAGGCCAAGCCGAAAGGATAACCCTGCTAACGACGTCGATCTCAAAACCTGCTTAAACAAAAGGGGTGCCGACAAAGGGAAAAGGAAAAAGAGAGAGCGGTCAGTACTGAGGCCAGTACACGGCGAGGCTAGAATTTGGCGGTCCTCGCCTACATAGGTATGGTGGACTGAAGCGGCAGCGCAACATGCACTAAACAACCTATAGAGACTCGATATAACTGTCGGTGATCAGAGAGGGATAAGAAAGACCTATTCGGAACCAACCTGATGCTACCACCAAACATACCCATCCTGGTATTTCCCCCTCGAGACAAAACGAGGAAGTCAACCCAGGAAACTCACACAGTTGGCAGTTTTATTTATTCAGTTATCGTTGCAGCAATTACTAGTCAGGTATAGATAGTCATCCTGATATAATAAGCAGTGGGCAGTTTTAGTTAACCATTCCGTTGTAGTTGCAACACTTATTAGTCAGATACAATAAGCATGAGATATCCCAAACCTAGCAGTTGTTGGTACTTTTATTTAGCCATTCCGTTGTAGTGAAGCTGATTACTAGTCATATCGGATACAAGTCAAATTATAACAGTGAACTTTAGTTGTAGTTGTCTATGATCGAGAACTGTGCTCCAAGTCGTCCATAACCGCGGACACGGCTTCTCGAAAAGATTTAACCCTGCAGGGGTGCACCAAAGTTTCCACACGCACCTACACCCTTGTTGTCAGATCAGGTAGGTACAAGATCACAAAACATACACCCAACGGTATGTCGACGGGGTTTCGGATACGACGTTTCCCAGACCCAAAGCAAGCACATGGGGGGCCACCCCACTAAGCTACCCGTAACGAAGTCGGCCGGTCTCCGAGACGGACCCAGGGTTTGCGAGAACGGCTGTAAACGACTGGAACCCAAAAGTGTGACTGGGCTTGTCGATACCGCGAAATCGTGCCGTGATCCAAAACAGTACAGGCGCTCCACGCGCAATCGTAAATAAAGCAGTAAAGCATGGCATAAGTATAGGATAGTAATAAAGCCCCAAACTACTTTGTGGCCCCCGGTACAATACTTTGAAATCAGGTACTAATCGATGGGGGTGCCCACACACCCCACCTGTGGTTAGCGCGCTCGATCTTGGAACAGGTGTCAAGAACTCGGGGTCCTACGGGACACCAGTGAGTGGTTAAAAACCAAATATTTTCTATTACCCACCGGTGCCTCTGCATTTACCTACTTCAATTTTAGTTATTAAACGATAATTAAAGTTGTAATCATCTCCAACATCATACGACAATACTCCAACAACGGTGGTACTTGACGACACGCAACAGCACTTGAGCAAGCGACTACGACACGCAAGTCCAACTATCTACCAATCAACAGGTAATAGGATGTGTCCAAGGCAATATAAGGCTGCAAGGGATATCCCGGATACGAAAACTAGAGCGTCGCAACACAGATAGCAATAGATCAACAGGAGAAAATAAAAACTATAAAAGTAAAATAGGTAGAAAGGGGGAGAATGCTCGCCTGGAAAACATTGCTGAAGTTTCATAATCTAAGAACTTGTCAAAGCTCACAACGTCTCATCGTCCTATCCGGGAAGAAGCAAAACACTAAAAGGAACAAGCGATGCAACAATTATAATTAATGCGGAAGAATTGGCATGATTATGATGTGATGCATGACATGGCAAGTTAATGATGCAAACTATGTCGGAAAGGTATTAGGAGCATCGCTCATTGATGATATCGCATTTGTGAGGCTTTATTAATAAGAATCAATTAGTTTCCAATTTTATTTAGCATGTTTTTCTTGCTTAAACAGTACTGATTATAAAACTGCTCTTAATGCATGATGCAATTGATAACATGGATATCATGGTTGGATAGGTCTCATCACGCTGATCGATTTGGATATATTATTTATCGAATTCGGAATTACGGATTTAAAGTTATGCAATATTTAAGAAAAGACATTTATTAAGAACTAAATTATTTCGAAATTTTTAAATTGTTCAAATGATATTATAAATAGCATAATCAGATTTCTCACATTTTTCTGATTCAAAAACATATATTATTTATATTATTTGGAATTATGAATTTAAATTTATATTAAAGTTATAATTGTTTAAATAAGGTCAAAGTCAAACTTTTGACTAGATAGAGTCAATCCTGGTCAAATTGGAAAACATGGTTGAAGTCATATTTGAAAAAAAAATTACTTTTTATTTTGAAATTTTTTACAAATTCGAATTATCTCATAAGAAATGAATTTAGTTAGATTTAAACATTTCCTGGAATTTTATTTGTATTAAAAAATTTGGCAAACTTTGTTACTCAGGGAGATTCTACCCACAGAGATGGACGAGTGGGCCAGAGGAGCATAATGGGTCCACCCACGCAGTGGCTGTGGGGATGCCACGTGGTGGAGCCAAGGACGGCGGGTTGAGATGCTAAGAAAGGTAGGGGCCTTTTTACAAAACCTTCCTGGAAGTTATCTGACGAACTGAAGATTGGATCAGTGAAAACAGCTAGCTGATCTTGGTTTTTGGAAGACGATGGCGAGAGATCCGCTAGGAATCTCGCGATTCCGCAAAAAGAAAGATTATAGAGGGGATCAAGATCTACAAGTTTGGTTCATGATGTTTCTCCGGAGGTGGGATGAGACGGCGGGAAAAAGAGGAGGAACAGAGGTAGGTCAGAGATGTTGTTTTCGTGTTTAACTGACGACGAACTCGAGAGTTCAGAGCAACGACGACCGAAAACTTGCGTGACTTCAAGTGAGAATTCCGAGAGATCTACTTCACCGTTTTGAGCATGGTTTTCGCTGTAGTGATGCTGGTGGATCCGTGAAGAGATCTACGTTAAGTTGGGAACCGCGGCATCGAGGAGGAGGTGAGCAAGCGTAATGAGGAGTGCTTTGCGGCTGCTGTCTGCTCGTGTCATGCGTCGTCGTCAGGCCGAAAAGGCATGCGTCGGCGCTAGGATGAACGATAGGTACAGAGAAGTACGGGTAGAGGGAGAGGAGCTCACCAGGGTCCGAGGAAGAGCCCGACAGTTGCAGAGGAAGCAGGATTCGTCTACTTGAAGGAGATACAAACAACCGCAGCACAGGCGCAAGTTCAGGAAGAAGAGCTTGATGGCGTCACCGATTCCCAGCGGCTCCTTGCTCGATTCTTCGGGAAGGATATAGAGGACGGCGAGGCGGTTCAATTCTCGCACTTAGGTTGGGCGAGCGCAGCTCCATGGCGTCTGCAATAGGGAGCTTTGCCTTCGGTGATGCCCTCCTCTTGTAAGCTCACAGCTAAAAGGAGAAACGAGAGGGAACACGAGGATGGCGGCGCTGACGAGGGAGAGAGGAAGGGGAGGGACTAGGGTTCTGTGACGCCTCGGGGGGATAAGAAGAGGGGCAGGAGGTGACGCGGCTGACGGTGGGCGACGACAACCTGCCTCCTTCCGTCGGGGCGCACAGAGAGGAAGGGAACGGAGAGGAGAACGAAGCACAGTAACGGCATCGGGGGGGCAAGGGGTACTAGGCCAGGTGGGCTGGCCTAGCTGGGCAATGTGAGTTTCTTCTTTCTTTGCGGCAAGGGGTGCTCCAGGTATGTTTCTTTCTCTCTTTATCTATTTCTATTTTGGATTTTATTATTATTGTTGTTCATATTTGTTTTGTTTGTTCTTTCAAATTTTAAACAAGCATCTGCTTCCAAACACTTTTGAAATTTGCAGGGACATTTGAACAGATCAAGATGGTACAAAAGTGAGGCAAGAACGGAATAGAATAGAAGAAGAGTGATGCCCCATAAATTCCATTTGGGAATTTTACAAGACTAGTAGATTTAGGTTTTACAATTGAACAAAAACATTTGTAAATACTAGACCTCTATCAAGTCGATCCAAACTTGTATAAAACAAAATATTTAGAGACATAAGAGGGGAGAAGGTAATGGTGATATTAACAACATAACAAGACAGCGCAAATGCAAGGTGGCATGATGACATGAGCATGATATCTTGATGATGCACAAAACAAAAGCAACTGCAGTTTTCTAGTAGTGGTTTTATCCGGGGTTCTACAGTATCAGCCGGAGGAATTGCTGTTGACCCTGCCAAAGTGAAAGATGTAGAAGATTGGCAAGCCCCAACCACTCAAACCCAAGTTCGTGCATTTCTCGGATTGGCGGGATATTACCGCAAATTCGTAGAATGATTCTCTAGTATCGCCAGACCCATGACCCAATTGCTGAAGAATGAAAAGAAGTTTGAATGGACCGACAAATGTGAAGCGAGTTTTCAAGAACTCAAGAAGAGATTGATTTCAGCCCCAATCTTGATCATGCCGGATATCACAAAGCCCTTCGATGTGTATTGTGACGCATCCAAGATTTGCCTCAGATGTGTGCTAATGCAGGAAGGCAAAGTTATATCTTATCTATCGCGACAACTGAAGCAACATGAGCAAAACTACCCAACCCATGACCTCGAACTCGCAGCCGTAGTTCTAGCCCTGAAAACATGGAGACATTACCTGATGGGAAACCGTTGTGAGATCTATACGGATCACAAGAGCCTAAAGTATATATTCACTCAGAAGGAGCTGAATATGAGGCAGAGAACATGGATTGAGCTAATCAAAGATTACGATCTGGACATTCACTATCACCCCGGTAAAGCCAACGTGGTAGCAGATGCCCTTAGCAGATTGCCGTGCCGCTTGAACTCCATGATTTTGAAGGAGCAACCAAGTCTGCACAAAGAGCTAGAAGATTTTCGGATGGAATTAGTAAGTGAAGGATTTCTGGCTAGCATAGAACTCCAGCCCACTTTGATCAGTCAGATTTAAAGAGGCGCAGAAGGGAAATGCTAGTATTGACGGAATCAAGCGTCGAATCGGTACGGGCAATGTACCCGGATTCACCGAAGACGAAGAAGGAGTATTGTGGTACAAAGGACGCCTTTGTGTACCGGCAGATTCTGAGTTGAAAGAAGTTATCTTGAAGGAGGCTCATGATACTCTTTATTCTATCCATCCCGGAGGAACTAAGATGTATCAAGATTTAAAAGAGCAATTTTGGTGGCATAAGTTGAAGAGAGAAATCGGAAGCTATATCGCCAAGTGTGATATTTGTCAGCGAGTCAAGGCAGGACATCAAAGACCCGCTGGATTGTTGCAACCATTACAGATTCCGGAATGGAAATGGGATTCTGTAGGAATGGACTTTATCACTGGACTACCTACTTCTAGTAGGGGAAATGACTCTATCTGGGTCATAGTGGACAGATTGTCCAAAGTCGCCCATTTCTTGCCCGTCAAAACCACATATCAAAGTTCGAAACTAGCGGAGTTGTACATCGCTAGAATCGTCAGTTTGCACGGAGTCCCCAAGAACATCGTATCGGATCGAGGAACTCAGTTTACCTCGAGATTCTGGAAGAAAGTCCAAGAAGGTTTAGGAACCCGCCTAGATTTCAGTACCGCGTATCACCCTCAGACCGATGGACAAACGGAGCGAGTAAATCAAATACTCGAACATATGCTGAGAGCATGTGTGTTAGAATATGGATCCAAGTAGGAAGAATGTCTGCCGTTTGTAGAATTTTCATACAACAATAGTTATCAAGCCAGTTTGCAAATGGCCCCATTTGAATTCATGTACGGAAGGAAGTGTCGCACCCCTTTGAACTGGTCGGAAGTAGGAGAGAGTCAGATTTTCGGACCCGACATCCTACGAGAAGCAGAAGAGAAGGTTCACAAGATTCGTGAGCACCTCAAGACCGCCCAATCCAGACAGAAGAGTTATGCCGACAAGAGACGTCGAGACCTCGTCTTCAACATAGGACATTTTGTTTATCTGAAAGTGTCGCCATTGAAGGGAATGCAGCGTTTCCAACTCAAAGGAAAGTTAGCCCCTAGATATATCGGACCTTTCAAGATTCTGAACCGTCGAGGAGAAGTGTCATACCAATTGGAACTACCTGAAGAGATGTCAGCCGTGCACAACGTGTTCCATATCTCGTTACTTCGCAAGTGTCTTGAAGTCCCCAAGAAGACTGAAGTGTTCAAGAATATCGATCACCGGACCATAGAGATCAACGATGACCTGACCTATCCCGAAGTACCCATCCGTATTTTGGAAGAAGCTTTTCGAACTACCCGAAGCATCAAGTTTCTCAAGATTCAAGGAGCAACCACACGAAGAGGAAGCTACACAGGAGCTGAAGATCACATCAGGACGGAGTTTCCCGATCTCTTCAAATCTTAGGTAATCTTTTCGTCCTTTTTCAAATCTCGGGACGAGATTTTGTTTAAGGGGGGAAGGTTTGTAACATCCCAAAAATACCAAACTTAAATCATCAAACTCTAAGCATCAAAATTAGGGTTAACAAAAACTTTTCTAATTAAAATTATGAAAGCATGCATATGTGTATGCATTTAATTTGAAATTCTTTTGAACCAACTTGTTTATGTGTTTCTTTGCTTGTAAAATGTTTCTTGGGTGAATTAAGCATCATCTAAAACATTTCCCACACTTTTCTCAAAGACAAATAAATCAAAACAAATAAAATAAAGGAATGGTCACTTTGACCAATTTCACTCCCGTGCCTACTTTGGCTATCTCAAACTTTCAGAACCTAACAGAAACTTTTCTGGATCTTTGCACCCCTTGAATGTACTCATAACAAAGTATCAAGGCCCACTTTGTGATCATCCAGAAACTTTCAAATGCATAGTTTAAATGACAATTCAAAATTGAATCTTTATCATATGGGAAGATCCCACTTTTTCAAAAACCACTCAAACAAGCTCAACTTTCAAAACCCAAGCATCTGCAGACTCACCAGCACCAATCTAGCAAACCCACCAAAAATCTTTTCAAAATTCAAAACTTGAATTCATGTAGCCATTTCATCAAACAGGTTGCAAACACAAATCATCAAAATCCTAAACACTATTGTGAGCAGTGATTGAAGCCTAACTTGTTCCCTCTTTAGCTCACAACCAGCTCAGTAGATCATCTAGTAAGTTAAACTAAGCACTAGACTCACTGTAAGCTTGGCATTGCCATCAATGGTGAACAGCCGAGCACACCCATGCCACCCCAGTGGAGACAGCAAGCTAGGAGGAGCAACAAGCCTAGCCAGCATGTCTGGGAGGCATCCCACCGTCCACCACCACTCCATGTCCAGCGCTCGAACCCTGCCAGCCACTGGACCACACGCACGGACCGCGCTCAGACCACCAGCGACCATGCCGAGTGTGCGCCAGAGTGCTACCCTCGACCGAAGCCCACAGACCGCGTGCCGCCCTTACTGCGTGCATACACGATCACCACCGACCCAGGAGACCGCCAGACATCCTCATTCGCCGCCCCGTGACGCACAGCCACAGCTCGCCGTCGAAGACGCCGCCTCTTCCGCGCAGAGCGTCGCGTGTTCCAGACCAAGCCGCACCGCCCCACGCCTCGAAACCATGTCGTTGAGAATTGCCAGGGAACACCGCACCACCCCTACCTTCGCCCATGCGAATAGCCACCTGTACCATCGCCCCCGACGAGCTCACCGTGCGCCCCGTCGGTCCCCTCGCTCGACTATAAATAGAGGACTCCCCCGCTCGAATTCTTCACGCCATTCTACTCCCCTCTCCTCACTGATCGTGCCACACCGTTCCCGGAGCAAGGCGAGCAGCACATCGCCAGAATTTCACCGGAGCCCACCGCCTCTAGAGAAGAAGGGTGCCATCGATTTCGTCCACCCCAGGAGCTGCCGCGACCACCCCTGAGTTCGCCGTCGTCGACTTCGTCGTTCGCCCGCCTCGCCGACCCTCGCCTGCACCCCGGTGAGCCCCCAGCAACCCCCACTGGCCGTGCTAGGTTTCTTTCTCGCCGGCGTTGCTCAACGTCGACGATGACTCTCAGCCATTGGATTAGAATCAGATTGAACGCACCACGTTGCCCCGTACCGCTTTGCACCCCCCATGTCTCACTGACGAGTGGGGACACCCACTTAAGCATCCCGCGGGAGCACTGCGCTTAGCAGGCCGGCCCGTTAACTTTTCCCGCCTAGCCCAGTTATTTGAATTAAACCTTCTCTATTTTGTTTCAAACTCACTTCTGTACCCAACTTCAAAAATCAACCCAGATCGATTCAGTGCATCAAATTGAATGAAACTAATTTTGTTAGAAAGGTCTGGGAATGCTGAATCCAAGCCCGTTGGATTAAGGTCATTTGGATCTATAGATCACCCATGGTAAAAATAACAAGGCAGAAGATTTTCTGTATTCAAATATTTTTCAAATTTAAACCATAATAGCTTTTGAGTTGATTCCAACTCTCAAAAATCACATTTAACCATACCTTTAAGAATATATAAAAATATATAGGTTTACTTGCAGAAATAATGTTCAAGCAATAAAAGAATGCCACATAGGCATTTCTAGTCACTTTATTTAATTAAAATAAAAGGGTAAAACCTTATTAAATTGTGACACCACTTTAAATCATATTCCCATGGACTAAAATATGTGGTGATGACGTGTGTCAACATGATCCCATGTTTGGTTTGGAGAATATTAAATCTTAAGTAGTTTTTCAATGAGTAGAAATTGCTTTTCTAAAAATAAAAGGATTTAAACCAAGCTTTAATCTTGTAAGGTTAGAGATGATGTTAGATCATCCATAGGACCCTTGTGTGTGATGATTGCAAGTAGTTAAGTATTGTTTGGTGATTGTGTACCTCGTATTTATTTATAGACGCTAAATGCAGCCAAGGATACGAGGAGGAAGGAGGATTCTACGAAGAAGAAGCCGAGGAGAACTTCAACCACTGCTCTGCTCAAGGCAAGCCAGTAACCTTGCAAGCTAACACTTGCAATTTAGCAAGCTTATACTGATATTGTGCAAGCTAACCCTTGCAAGATACTCTACTGATGCCACAAACCACTATTTGTTACCATGCCAACTATATGCCTTAAGCATATGTGATCATACCCACTTGATAAACCAATCCTAGTTTTTACCTACAAGCTTTATACTTTATTTCTTTATCAAAGCTCTTACCTAGATTTTACCTAAGTGAATGGTAGAGATTAGAAAGATATGTGAAGGTTGCATAAAGAGCATAAAATTTTGCCTAAGCTAGATAATCTTGATGTCATCCTAAGGCATGAGATTGAACTTAGTTAAAACCCCACTAGTTTACCACCCCTCATCAGTGCTTACCCCCACCTGTAGATGCTAGTGCTAAGCATAAAACTTGATCAACTTTAGATGGGAATACTTGGTGGAAAACTGGTTATGAAAACCTTGGAATGATGGATCATTCTATTGAAATGTTTTGGACATGTGTTTCCGAACACTTGATGATTTTGGTGATGAAAATGATGAGGCATGAGCCTTAGCCCTTTATAAAACTGATGGTTGTCTGGATGCGATACCATTCCAATTTTATCGTACAACCACAATACCCGAAGATTGGGTAGGGCTTGACTGCAAACTTATATACCTTAGTATTAGTTCCCTCACGGCCAAGGTCTGAGCTGAGGCTACCTTGTGAAGATTGTCCACCTGTGCAGTACCCAAGATGACAGATGGTCATGGTTGGGGGGCCAAACTCACAGGAGAGGTGCTTATACTAGGGCGTGTAATTGAAAGGTTAGGATTGATTATCCGCATACTGACTATGGTGAATTCAGGATTTGTTCCTGACGGATGTATCGAATGTTGTGGTGAAAGTGTACAATCTCTGCAGAGTGTCAAACTATTCGAATAGCCGCATCCGCATGATTATGGATGCTTGAGTGGCCATACTGTTCCCCCGTCAGACTTTTCAAAATGACTTGTGACATGAATTGAGACTTTGACTTGACCACAATAGGGTTGTGATATGAAATACAAGATCCCACTTAGGAGTTATAAAATTGTGACTAGCTTTGGAACTTCGTAGAGATAAATCTGGCTTTTGCAAAACAACCCTAGAGCCTAGTGTCCTATTATCCAAAAACCCCTTTACTTGTTAGTACTAGTTTGCGAGTACTTAAAGAGTACTCATGGCTTTGTCCCTGGCTATTCCCATGGCCAGACTATGAAGAGGAGTACCTGGAGGATGGATCCTAGGAAGGTTACGACAACTAGGATCATCTCCCATCGTCAGCATTGCCTGTGACCCCGAAGATGGAGCTTCGCCTACGCTACCGTTATTATTACGTATTCCGCTGCTTGATGTTGTATTAAGAACTGGATCATGAGATCCCCATTTGTGTAAGAACTTATGTACGGTTTGTAATTGATGATGTACTGTGGTATCTATTTCTGTTATGTCTCGCAAAAATGGTAATCCTGGGATTGCGATGTATGGCATAACAGGCATCTGGGATTAAAAATCCGGGTGTTGACAATATTTGATGAAATGTCTCTCTAAATCCCACCACTAATTCCTAATGATCAAAGGGGTATTTAATCCTATCTTTCTATCTTTCCCTGTGCAGATAATGACATTTGATGATGGGAATCACAACATTAAAGTCAAAGATACGAGATTTCTAACAACCCAAAGAAACCAAGAGTCGTGAAGTGGAGGCGGTACCTTTAACAACCAACTATACCGCGGGAATAAAATTCCAGCCGTATAGTTCTGGCCATATAGTTGCCACTGACACTGCTAGGTCAAACAAAACAACTTTTGTGAAGGAACCCCTATATAAAGAGGCCTCGGGCGACGAGAAAAGAGTCTCTCGACTCTCCTTTCCGCCTCCCTACCATCAGAAACCACAACACCGGAGAAATAGATCTAGATATAATCTCCAAACCCTTCTCCACCACCATATCCATATTCCACCACTTGTAATAGTATATCTCATCTCCAATTGGCGACATTGTAAGACTATTATTATCAATCTCATGATTTCCATTACAATGTTTTTGGTTGTTGATTTCATCTCTATGTATGAGTAATTATCCTTGGGCTAAGGGCTTCGGCCTAGCCATGTAGCTTTGTGCATGTTATTTATCATAGATGGTATCATGTATTAGTTTGTATGACATGATGATTATTGTACCCTCTCTTGCCTCAATCTAAGGACTTGTTAGGTACCCAAGGCCCCAAGGATTGATCCAGGTATAGGGAGTGTGAGTAATGACTAATCTGCAGGATGGGAACCCTAGTGACAGAAGGTGTAGTACGGTTGTATGTGAGGGATTTACTTAGGATTAACGGGGACATCACTATGCATATCATTAGTTCTCTTTCTTCTATGGATGAGACTAGTAGGTTATTGCTATAAGCGGTTGCGGAGGCAATAGAAATTATGGATGCACTGCCCACATATAATTATATTGCTCTAACAATTACATGCATACTTTATTATTATCTTTTATTCCCATCAGATGTTGTGCATAGCTACAAACCGAAAGCCCCATGCCCTCTCTCTCCATCATTGACAACAAAAGATTGCAAACTCTTGGTCCCGTAAAACACAAAAAGAATTCTAAAACTCTCGAAGGTCCGTTAAAGTAACCTTACTACGCTTTCTGCTTCCCGAGGATTCGATAACCTAGGTCTACTAGGGAAAAACAGCTATACTACATCCGTAATCCGGATCGAAGGTATCAGCAGGTAGTGGCTCCTAAGGAGCGGAAAGTACCTGCGCACACCAGAATATGTAGTTGTCCGACGAGAATTTGACGGTAATGAGGTTGCCAAAGTGGAATGGCGGCGACAGGGCAGCGAGTTGAAGCCAGCCCGCTGGACACGCGTACGTCATGGAGGCGGGGACAGACGTCGCGGGGGCGGGCGCAGGAGTGGATCCCGCCAGAGGCGCGGACGCCGCGAGGGCAGGGTGCATCAGCGCAGGGCCTGAAGCGGAAAACCCCGCCGCCCATGCCGTTGTAGGAGCTGCCGGCGCGAAGGCCAGGGTCACGGCGGCGGAAGCGGCGGGCGAGATGACGGCGGGCGAGGAGGCGCTGGACGTGTGGACCATCAGCACATGACCCATCAATGATGAGCCCGACGGCTGGTTCGAGAAGAAAGAGTCGACGCTCCATGTTCCGATCGGAGGCGACCGCATGGCGACGGAGTCGATCAGGCGGGAGAGAAGGGCAGCGAGGGAGGCCGGGAGGTAGCCACGTTGGAGGAGCCAGAGGTAACAACGCACGACATCGCAGGCGATGCGATCGGCGACGGCAGTGGTGCAGCGGCTGAGGTGTCGGTGAGGGTTTGGGGCGAAAGTGGTTGTGACCTAGTCTGATACCATGTGAAACAATGTGTTTAGGGTGGGAACCGACACAACCCTCTAGGGATGGCCTATCACATGTATTTATGAGGTTATGGTGACAATACATATACATATACATATACATATACACATATGAATACATAAGCTATACAGTCTAACAGAGGGACGTACTCACGCATAGGTACCTACTCGCTTACGTGAAGGAAATCATTTTTACGAAAAGAATCCACTACGACAGACGAACCAAAGAAACAACAAACAAAGAGAAAAACACTCCTTTTATTATTAGGTATAGATTTTTCCAATCCAAGGATCCGCCGGCCAGCGGGAGGAACAACAATTTTTTTTGAGGGAACACGGAGCTTTATTAAATCATAACATTGTTTGTACAATCAGCCGAAGACTGTGACTAAGAAAATCCGGGTAATCTACAAGCCAAACTGTGTCTAGAACATTGTCACATGCAAATTTTGAACATTCGTGAGCAACACTATTGGCAGAGCTACCAGCAAAGCAAAAATTAAAGGACTCAAACTGTAACATCTCTAAAATCATGATTTTAAAGTTTGCATATCATCCATGCATGCATATAGAATTGAGATCAATTTCAAAACTCATTTCAGAAAAACAGAAGCACATAGTGCTATCATTTCATGTGAGCAAACTTAAATCAAATGGCCATCCCCATTTGAGAGTTTGAATGTTTTAAACCTAGATTGTTGTCTCCTTTGTTGAATGGATTGAGTGTGGAATTTGAACCAAGCTTTACAAAATGGAAATAGTTCAAAAACCATTTTTTCAAACCGTTTGCAAATCAAGTGCAAAGTTCCTGTTATTTTGTTTCTCCAAAAATGACCAAGCCTCTACAAGGTAACCACATGGTTTTATGCCTAGATTTGAGACTATTGCACACTGCAAAAACCCCAGAAAGATTTGAATTCAAAAAGAGTTTGAATTCATTTGAAAACCATTCCTAAAAATCAAAACAGAAAAAGAAAAGAAATAAACAAAAGAAAAGGGTCAGGCGCTCCTATTCTAGCCCAGCAACAGAAACCCAACCTGCCCACCCGCCACTCTCGCTTCGCACGCCGCAGACACACACACGACACCTGACACCCAGACCCCACCCCTCTCCGTCTCACTTCGCTGGTGGTGGACCTCGCCAGCTCACCCTCGTCTTCCCCAAATCGCGCCCGACCCCGTCGCCGGCCGTTTCCTCCGCCCATCACTGCCGCGATTGATTCTTCGTTTAATTGCCTTGATTCCGCGCTTAATCGCCGCTCCCCTCTTGCCTACATAATCCCCTCTGCACCGCGGTCATTTCCCCCCCCCACTCTCCTCGGTCCCTCCGCCACCAGGCTGCGCGCATTTGACCTCGAAACCCCGCAGTACCAACGACTCCGGCGACTGATTCCGGTGAGCCTCGACCGCCCCCCTCTCTCTGGTTCAAACTATCGTGTCCAGCGTGGTCTCGGGAATCTCCTGACACCTTTCTTTTGCGTGCTCGTGACCCAGGTCATCGTTTCCATTCACGCCCGCAACCACCTGCGCCGTTGCTCGACTCCGGCGAGCAATAGCGGTAAGTCCCGAGCGCCCCTTGCCTTACCTTTGATACCAACTGGTTCGCCAGTCACTTGCGCATCTTCTGAACCCTCTGCCTTGTACTAGGACGACACGGAGCCTCGCCAGCGACCTCGATCAGCAGCGACGCCGCCGCAACTCCGACGAGCCCCAACGACCGTGCCCGTGCGCCCCTCGTCAAGCCGCTGCCAAGTTGAGCTTCTCCTCGACGCTGCGAACCTGGTGAGCATCCTCCTGCCCCTCCGGACGACCTGTAGCGCCACGCCGCCGCAGACAGAGCTCGCCGCCGCCAGTCGCCGCCGCTAGCGCCGCTCGATTTTGGTTAGAGGAATTGTAGCCGTCAGATCCAGATCCAGCGCATAGGATTAGTCCACTTAGCGAAGCGGTATGATTAGATCTGAACCGTGCATCGTTGGTTAGATCCTACAGCTAGCAAGCGCGATCCGGAGCGAAGCGGTACGCGCCAGTAGGAATATGATGCGTGGCTAGGGTTTGATTCAAAAACAGATTTGAAATCAGATTTAGATCCAAAATTGAAATGGTTATAACTTTTAATTCCCACGTTAGATTTTTGCAAATTTTATATCGTTGGAATCAGGGAGACAAGCCCTTTCTGTTTATGCAATGTGTTTAGTGAAAAGTTTCTGTTAAAATGACTTCTTATGCAGAAACTTGTTTAGGACTAGTTTGAGTATAGAATTTGTTTAGTAATCTGTTTTAGTACTAAATAAGTTTGGTTTAGCAAGTTTTTGACTTGGTTATGTTTCAGTATCATGCACTTGCTTGGTGGAGTTTTAAAAATCATCACTTAGCATTTTTTTGCATTGCATGCATATATGTTTATGATTGTATATGAATTGTGTGTAATTTTGTGCTACCATTTTTATGTAGACTTTGCTAGTGACTGTGATTGTGAAGAGTGCTACTCTCCCCACTACCAAGGCAAGTGGTACTTCATGAATAATTCCATCCCTATATTTTGTACAAGCATTAGAAATATTTTGCTAAGTCTTGCATATTATTTTTTGCCAAATGCTATGTTGGGAAATCCTAAGTAGTTGTAGAATTGCTAGGAAATTTCCTAAGTTAAGTTACTATGCCATGCTTAGCCTAGCTAGTAGCAAACAAGGGTTGGTAAAGTATATACATGCTATGATGAAAATATTTCTAAGTCTTTGGACTTATGTTTTTCTTAATAAAACAACTAAGTCAATGAACCTCCTGGGTGGAATGGGACTTGAATGGTGGTTTTTGGTTGAGTGGTTACACAAGGCCCATGGATATGGTTTACCTTGTGTATCTCACTTGTGGTATGCCACCCAGGCACAAAGGGATTTTAGAGGCCAAGTGTTGAGAAGCTTATAGTGCAGCCACTTGGCAATATGGGCTCTGCCTGGATCACATAAGTTGCTAGAACTTAGCCATTTGGACAGTTGGTGGTAGTGGGAATGATAGGTTGGAGCGCGTCCATTTGGTCTAAGGGAAGGCTTCTGAAAGGTCATGTCTTGGGAAACCAAGTCTGGTGGGGAAAGTGCACAACCTCTGCAGATGGAAAATCTAAGTACTTAGCCAAGTCCATGGCAATGGACAACTTGAGCATCAAGACATGGAAGCTATCAAGAATCTCATCACTCCAACTTCTAAGTAAAACTTGTGGGTGAACAAGGGTGAAGGACCTCAATGTCTATTGATGGTTTCTTGGGAAAAGTTTTTGACAAAGAAAAACTTAGAGATTTCAACTAATAGGAAAAACCTATTTTGAGCAAAGCAAGCCAAGCTACACTTAGCCAAAATGCATATAGTAATATAGTCCACTTAAAATTTACTAAGGTATCACTTGCCAATACTATTCCAAAGTATTGACCCACTGTGGCTGTAACTTGTGATGTTGCAGGTTACTCCGATGATGATTAGGTGTCATGAGTCTACACTCAACATGCTTGCCTGTGGCACATGAAGATGAAGACTTATGTTTATTTATTTATTCCAAAACTCTTGTATTAGGCCTGTGGCCTTGAGTTGTAAAAGACTATGTTTTATCTCTGGAATGGATGTAATAAATGACCTTTGTATCTGTACTTCATCTTAAATCATGGATGCTAGCAATGATCCAGGACTAGCATTGCAATCACAGGATCCTTTTCCTTTACAAAGGAGGGATCTTACAGATGGTATCAGAGCACTGTGTTGCCTGTAGGATTATGACCCTAGGATTGGAAACCACTAAGGAAAAATTTTCAACTACTTCTACACTTGTCTATTCTTCTCGTAAACTTTTCTAATCTTCTCTTCTCATCTCTATTTGTAGATGAACTCCATCAACGAAGCCGTAAACAAAGGACCACTCATGACCATGACCTTGGAGTGTGAGACTGAGTTTCCCAAAATTCTCAAGGACCTCATGGTGGCAACGGAAATACATGGTGCAGCTGTGTACAAAGGCTTTCCAGTGATGGATGAAGGAGTTGAGTACTGGTGGGTGCAACTTCACTTGTACAAAAACAAGGAAGACAACCACAAAGAAAAAGGATTCTGCATGTACACCAACACTGTAGTGCACACCACATTCTTTGAGTCAGCAAGAGAAGCAGCTTGGAGGACTATCAAAGAACTTAGTGCTAGAGTCAAGTGCAGAATGCTCAACCTCCAAAAAGACTTAGAGAAAGAGAAGGAACATACCCAAGAGTTGGAAGCTACCAACCAAACCTTAAGAGGAGATATTATAGACTTAGTGATGGAATCATGTGAGCAAGATAGGCTGATTGCTTCTAGGAACATTGTGTTAGCCAACAGATCCAGTGAGATAGGATTGTAAACGTACTTCGTTAGTGGGACCACCACCTATCACCTTATTTTCCAAATTGTTACCCTAAAATAAGATTGGACTTGGTTGATGTAATGGATTCATGTATGCATGACTTGTGTGATTTTGTGTTCCAAGGATATGTATGTGATGTTTGTCTTTGTTTTATCTTAAATTGTGTTGTTCTAACTTTTCTATCTTATAAATAGATGCCTATTACCATCAGCACTGTTGAGGAGTTCTAGGTTACCCGTTTTGGTCCTCGTATCGTTGAGCTTACCACTTTGCTCAATCTCCCTCTTCCCACCATCATGGTGCATCCACTCACCAAGTTCGAGAGGAAGGACCTCTGGGGCTTCAAGGTGAACCAGCACGGACGCCTGCATGAGCCTACCACGGAGGCCATCGTCTTCAAGCTTATGCACGATGACAGGGAGAGAGGCATGGAGGTAGTTATGCAGGACCTGATAGGGCGTCTGCTAGGACGACACTCCCGACAGGTTAGAGGCACCCACTTCCACGTCTTCGGAAGACATGATGAGGATGGAGAGTCCATCGACTTCGAGGACGACTCGAGGGACGCAGCAGAGCCGATATGTTTGTATCTCCAGGACTTAGAGTCTCTCATTAGGCACGTGGACACGGACAGGACCAATGTCATGCTTAGTAATGACGAAGCTCAGTGCAGCTTTAGAAGGACAAGCTTTTCGCACAGCAGGACGAGATAGTCAAGGAAATGGAGGCGAAGTTCGAGACCCAGGACAGGAAGTTCAAGAGTCAGGAGAAACGTGTCCAGGATAGGAACAAGAAGATCCGGGACATGACTGAAGAACTGCAGTCCAAGGACTTCGAGCTAGAGCAGCAGCAGACGGTGATAGAGAGGCTTCGTTCCCAGAAGAGGGCTCTCAAGGCCAAGATTGAGTCCTTGAACACTACCATTGAGGAGAACAAGACCGCGATGGAGAACGCAGGTCTTACCTTTGTCGAGGAGGAGATTGATGCTGATGAGTAGACTTGACTACTCGTTTATCTTTTATTATCATACTTGTTATTTGTGAACTTGTTATTGGACCATCCGACATGTGGATGGCTTGCTACTTGTGTGTTTTACTTTGTGAACTTGTTATCTTGTTGTTGAACTTTTATCTTCTGTTGCATGCTCGTGTTTGCTTATGTGATGTAATGTGCATAAAATCATCTATGGGTATCTCATTCTTATCTCTATTTAAACAAACCACAGATGCCTCCCCGTCGCGCAAACCCCAACCCCAACAACAACAACATCACTCCAGAAATGCAGCAAATGATGACTGCTCAAACACAGCTTATGCAGATGATGACAACATTCATCCAGAACCAGAATAATAACAACAACAACAACCCCAATAACAACAACAACAACCCTCCGGGCTTTGATATGCTTACCAGATTTCTGAGATTGAGGCCAGCTAAGTTCTCAGGGACGACTGATCCCATGGTGGCCAACGATTGGCTACGCTCAGAACAAGGACTTAGTGACCGTAATGCACGGACGCTGAAAAGGTCGATTTGCAGCACACCTTTGGAAGGGCCAGCCGCCACTTGGTGGGACAACTTCCAAATCACCACTCCTATAGATGAGGTGACTTGGGCTATCTTTGAGGATGGCTTTCGCACTGCTCATATCTCATCAGGAATAATGAGCCTGAAAAAGAAAGAGTTCCACAATCTAAAGCAGCACCACCGCAGCGTGGCTGAATACATTGAAGAGTTCAACAATCTGGCGCGTTATGCACCAGATGAGGTTGACACAGATGCCAAGAGAAAGGAAAAATTTCTGGAAGGCTTGAATGATGAGCTGAATCTGCAGCTGGCTGTGGCATATGTTCCCACTTATCAGTCGCTCTGTGACAAGGCTGCTATATTGGAGAACAAAATGAAGCAAGTCGAGAGTAGAAAGAGAAAGCACTCCGACAAGCACAGCTCGGGATCATCGCACAAACGATCTCACTATGATGATAGTGGAAGCTCAGGATCCCACAAGCATGGGAAATTCAACAAGCACCACAACCACAACCGTCATGACAACAAGCATCATCGCAGTCATGACAATGACAAATACAAGAACCACAAGAGTGGACATAAAAGCCACCACAGTGGTAATGTAAGTGGAAGTGGAAGTCAGCCTGCTAAGAGAGACATCAGTCAGGTTGAATGCTTCAAATGTAAGAAGATGGGACACTATGCAAATGAGTGCCCCTAAAAGAAAGTTGAAGGGCCTGTTAAGCCCAATCCTTTCCAGAAAGGACAGGTGAACCACATCAGTGTGGAGGTCTATGAGGAACCTGACGCTGTTGCTGGTAAGTTCAGACTCAATTCTATTCCAGCATTTGTTCTTTTTGATACTGGAGCATCGCATTCATTCATATCAAAAGCATTTGTTGATAGAAATGGGTTTCCAACTGAAAACATTGGGTGTCCAATAAAAGTTAGTTCTCCGGGTGGAGAAATGATAGTAAGTCTTGGATGTCGGGATCTAGTAATAGAATTTGGAAAACATAAGTTTCCGGTAAGTCTGATAATCCTAGATTCCCAAGGACTGGATGTAATATTGGGAATGGATTGGATGGCTAAGTATGAAGGAGTACTAGATTATGCTAATCATACTGTTGCACTCACAACCCCGGAAAGAAAAAGAATTAAATTCAAGTACAACTTTGAATCCAAAGGAAGTAAGCTAAATTATCTTAAGGGGGTTAGCATGGACAGTGTGCCAATTGTGAGTGAGTATCCGGATGTGTTTCCGGAAGAATTTCCAGGAATGCCACCGGATAGAGATGTGGAATTTCTGATAGATTTGGTACCAGGTTCTGGACCAATAGCAAAGAGACCATACAAAATGTCAGTTGATGAACTGAAAGAGCTCAAGAAGCAACTAGGAGAACAGTTGCAGAAAGGATTTATTCAACCAAGTTCTTCATCTTGGGGAGCCCCGGTTTTGTTTGTGGAGAAGAAATATAGAAGTTAAAGGTTATGCATAGATTACCGTTCACTCAACGAGGTAACTATAAAGAACAAATATCCTTTGCCTAGAATCAATGACTTGTTTGATCAGCTAGAAGGGGCATGTGTGTTCTCAAAGATTGATCTAAGGTCAGGCTATTTTCAACTCAAGATAAGAGAGCAAGACATACCTAAAACAGCATTCACCATAAGGTATGGATTGTATGAGTATACCGTAATGCCTATTGGCTTAACCAACGCTCCAGCATACTTCATGAATATGATGAACAAGGTGTTCATGGAATTCCTCGACAAGTTTGTTCTCGTTTTCATCGATGACATCTTAGTCTACTCCAAGAGCAAAGAAGAACATGAAGGACATTTGCGCTTGATACTTGAGAAGTTAAGAGAGCATAAACTTTATGCCAAATTCAGCAAGTGTGAGTTCTGGTTAGAAGAAGTTGGTTTTCCTGGTCATGTTATGACAAAGGATGGTGTAGCAGTTGATCCTGCTAAAGTTTCAGCTGTGACGGAATGGGAATCTCCCAAGTCCGTGAAAGAAGTTCGTAGTTTCCTTGGCTTAGCAGGTTACTACAGAAGGTTCATTGAAAATTTCTCAAAGGTTGCTAAGCCATGACTGAATTATTAAAGAAAGACAAGAAATTTGTTTGGTCTGAAGGATGTGAAGTCAGCTTTCAGGAGTTGAAGAAGAGACTTGTGACAGCACCAGTTCTATGTCTTCCTAATTTGGAAAAATATTTCCAAGTGTATTGTGATGCATCTCATCAAGGTTTGGGTGCCGTACTTATGCAAGACGGTAAAGTTGTGGCCTATGCCTCGAGACAACTCAAAACTCATGAGGTGAACTATCCTACTCATGATTTAGAGTTAGCCTCTGTCGTCCATGCACTCAAAACATGAAGACGTTACCTTTTGGGAAAGCGTTGTGAAGTGTTCACAGATCACAAAAGTTTGAAGTATATCTTCACCCAGAAGGAAATTAATATGAGACAAAGAAGATGGCTAGAACTTATCAAAGACTATGACCTAAGTTTGCAATACCATCCCGGTAAAGCAAATGTTGTAGCAGATGCTCTAAGTCGTAAGGTATTTGTGAATGGTCTTACCAAAGGAGAATTGCCAGATGATTTGTGTACCCAATTCAGAGAACTCAGATTGGAGATTGTGCCTGAAGGACATCTCATGTCTTTAGATGTTCAACCCACTTTGTTGGACAAGATTCGAGAAGCTCAAAAGACTGATAAGGAAATTGAAGAGATTAAGGAAAAGATTGGCCAAGGGAAAGCTAAAAATTTCCATGAAGACGAACAGGGTACTTTATGGAAAGGGAAACGTATCTGTGTTCCACAAGATCCGAAGTTGCGGAAACTGATATTGCAGGAAGCACACAACTCTCCGTATTCTATCCACCCGGGTAACACCAAAATGTACATCGACATGAAAGAAAGATTTTGGTGGAACAATCTCAAGAGGGACATCGCCGAACATATTGCTTTGTGTGATGTGTGTAGTAGAGTAAAAGCGGAGCATCAGAAACCAGCAGGTTTGCTTCAACCACTACCTATTCCTGATTGGAAGTGGGACAAAATTGGTATGGATTTCATTACCGGATTACCAAGGACCAGATCAGGATATGATTCCATATGGGTAGTAGTGGATTGCTTAACTAAAGTGGCTCATTTCATACCCGTGAAGACAACTTATACAAGTGCCAAGTTAGCCAAAATCTACATGAGTAGAATTGTATGTCTACATGGTGTGCCCAAGAGTATTGTGTCTGATAGGGGAACTCAATTCACTTCCCATTTTTGTAGACAGCTACATGATTCATTGGGAACGAGGTTGGAATTCATCACTGCTTTTCATCCTCAAACCGATGGACAAACGGAAAGGACTAATCAAATTCTGTAAGACATGTTGAGGGCATGTGCCCTAGACTATGGAGCAAGTTGGGATGAAAGTCTGCCTTACGCAGAATTTTCTTATAACAACATCTATCAAGCCAGCATTGAGATGGCACCGTTTGAGTTTCTCTACGGAAGAAAGTGTACCACCCCATTGTTATGGAATGGTGTGGGAGAAAGAAGTTTATTCGGGCCAGATCTTATCAAAGAAGCCGAAGAGAAGGTCAAATTGGTTAAAGACAGGTTGAAGATAGCACAGTCCCGACAGAAAAGCTACGCAGATCCTAAGCATAGAGAAGTCACCTACGAAGTTGGTGATAGAGCCTATCTTAGAGTATCACCACTTCGTGGAGTGAAGAGGTTCGGAGTCAAAGGAAAGTTGGCACCAAGATATGTTGGGCCATTCAAAATTTTGAGTCGCAAAGGAGAAGTTGCCTATGAAATAGAACTACCAGAATCTCTATCAGCTGTCCATAATGTGTTTCATGTGAGTCAGCTTAAGAAATGTCACCTAGAAATGGAAGAAACTTCTTTGAAGGATACCATACCTTTGGAGGAAGTGCAACTAGAAAGTGACCTCACATATGAGGAGAAACCCATCAAGATTCTTGAAACTGCAGAAAGAGTCACAAGGACAAAGACTATCAAGTTTTGCAAAGTGCAGTGGAATCATCACTCCGAAGAGGAAGCAACATGGGAAAGAGAAGATGATCTACGGAAAGACCACCCTCACCTATTTGCTAGCCAATCCGAATCTCGAGGGCGAGATTCACCTTAAGGGGGTTAGATTTGTAACATCCCTAAAATCATGATTTCAAAGTTTGCATATCATCCATGCATGCATATAGAATTGAGATCAATTTCAAAACTCATTTCAGAAAAACAGAAGCACATAGTGTTATCATTTCATGTGAGCAAACTTAAATCAAATGGCCATCCCCATTTGAGAGTTTGAATGTTTTAAACCTAGATTGTTGTCTCCTTTGTTGAATGGATTGAGTGTGGAATTTGAACCAAGCTTTACAAAATGGAAATAGTTCAAAAACCATTTTTTTCAAACGTTTGCAAATCAAGTGCAAAGTTCCTGTTATTTTGTTTCTCCAAAAATGACCAAGCCTCTACAAGGTAACCACACGGTTTTATGCCTAGATTTGAGACTATTGCACACTGCAAAAACCCCAGAAAGATTTGAATTCAAAAAGAGTTTGAATTCATTTGAAAACCATTCCTAAAAATCAAAACAGAAAAAGAAAAGAAATAAACAAAAGAAAAGGGCCAGGCGCTCCTATTCTAGCCCAAAGAACAACCGCCCAACTAGCCCACCTGCCACTCTCGCACGCTGCACACACCCACAGTAGCCGACACCTGACCCCACCCCCTCTCCGTCTCACTCGCTGACTGGTGGACCTCGCCAGCTCACCCTCGTCTTCCCCAAATCGCGCCTGACCCCGTCGCCGGCCGTTTCCTCCGCCCATCACTGCCGCGATTGATTCTTCGTTTAATTGCCTTGATTCCGCGCTTAATCGCCGCTCCCCTCTCGCCTACATAATCCCCTCTGCACCGCGGTCATTTCCCCCCACTCTCCTCGCCACCAGTCAGCGCGATTGACCTCGAAACCCCGCAGCATCGACGACTCGCGATCGATTCCGGTGAGCCTCGACCGCCCCCCTCTCTCTGGTTCAAACTATCGTGTCCAGCGTGGTCTCGGGAATCTCCTGACACCTTTCTTTTGCTTGCTCGTGACCCAGGTCATCGTTTCCATTCACGCTCGCAACCACCTGCGCCGTCGCTCGACTCCGGCGAGCAATAGCGGTAAGTCCCGAGCGCCCCTTGCCTTCCCTTTGATACCAACTGGTTCGCCAGTCACTTGCGCATCTTCTGAACCCTCTGCCTTGTACTAGGACGACGCGGAGCCTCGCCAGCGACCTTGACTACAAGCGACAGACGCCGCCGCAACTCCGACGAGCCCCAGCGACCGTGCCCGTGCGCCCCTCGTCAAGCCGCTGCCAAGTTGAGCTTCTCCTCGATGCTGCGAACCTGGTGAGCATCCTCCTGCCCCTCCGGACGACCTGTAGCGCCGCGCCGCCGCAGACAGAACTTGCCGCCGCCAGTCTCCGCCGCTAGCGCCGCTCGATTTTGGTTAGAGGAATTGTAGCCGTCAGATCCAGATCCAGCGCGTAGGATTAGTCCACTTAGCGAAGCGGTATGATTAGATCTGAACCGTGCATCGTTAGTTAGATCCTACGGCTAGCAAGCGCGATCCGGAGCGAAGCGGTACGCGCCAGTAGGAATATGACGCGTGGCTAGGGTTTGATTCAAAAACAGATTTGAAATCAGATTTAGATCCAAAATTGAAATGGCTCTAACTTTTAATTCCCACGTTAGATTTTTGCAAATTTTATATCGTTGGAATCAGGGAGACAAGCCCTTTCTGTTTATGCAATGTGTTTAGTGAAAAGTTTCTGTTAAAATGAATTCTTATGCAGAAACTTGTTTAGGACTAGTTTGAGTATAGAATTTGTTTAGTAATCTGTTTTAGTGCTAAATAAGTTTGGTTTAGCAAGTTTTTGACTTGGTTATGTTTCAGTATCATGCACTTGCTTGGTGGAGTTTTAAAAATCATCACTTAGCATTTTTTTTGCATTGCATGCATATATGTTTATGATTGTATATGAATTGTGTGTAATTGTGTGCTACCATTTTTGTGTAGACTTTGCTAGTGACTGTGATTGTGAAGAGTGCTACTCTCCCCACTACCAAGGCAAGTGGTACTTCATGAATAATTCCATCCCTATATTTTGTACAAGCATTAGAAATATTTTGCTAAGTCTTGCATGTTACTTTTTGCCAAATGCTATGTTGGGAAATCCTAAGTAGTTGTAGAATTGCTAGGAAATTTCCTAAGTTAAGTTACTATGCCATGCTTAGACTAGCTAGTAGCAAACAAGGGTTGGTAAAGTATATACATGCTATGATGAAAATATTTCTAAGTCTTTGGACTTATGTTTTTCTTAATAAAACAACTAAGTCAATGAACCTCCTGGGTGGAATGGGACTTGAATGGTGGTTTTTGGTTGAGTGGTTACACAAGGCCCATGGATATGGTTTACCTTGTGTATCTCACTTGTGGTATGCCACCCAGGCACAAAGGGATTTTAGAGGCCAAGTGTTGAGAAGCTTATAGTGCAGCCACTTGGCAATATGGGCTCTACCTGGATCACATAAGTTGCTAGAACTTAGCCATTTGGACAGTTGGCGGTAGTGGAAATGATAGGTTGAAGCGCGTCCATTTGGTCTAAGGGAAGGCTTCTGAAAGGTCCTGTCTTGGGAAACCAAGTCTGGTGGGGAAAGTGCACAACCTCTGCAGATGGAAAATCTAAGTACTTATCCAAGTCCATGGCAATGCACAACTTGAGCATCAAGACATGGAAGCTATCAAGAATCTCATCACTCCAACTTCTAAGTAAAACTTGTGGGTGAACAAGGGTGAAGGACCTCAATGTCTATTGATGGTTTCTTGGGAAAAGTTTTTGACAAAGAAAAACTTAGAGATTTCAACTAATAGGAAAAACCTATTTTGAGCAAAGCAAGCCAAGCTACACTTAGCCAAAATGCAGATAGTAATATAGTCCACTTAAAATTTACTAAGGTATCACTTGCCAATACTATTCCAAAGTATTGACCCACTATGGATGTAACTTGTGATGTTGCAGGTTACTCCGATGATGATTAGGTGTCATGAGTCTACACTTCTTGTCTGTGGCACATGAAGATGAAGACTTATGTTTATTTATTTATTCCAAAACTCTTGTATTAGGCCTGTGGCCTTGAATTGTAAAAGACTATGTTTTATCTCTGGAATGGATGTAATAAATGACCTTTGTATCTGTGTACTTCATCTTAAACTGTGGATGCTAGCAATGATCCAGGGACTAGCATTGCAATCACAGGGATCCTTTTCCTTTACAAAGGAGTGATCTTACACAAACGAACCTAAAAGATCCTCAATCTCACTAAATATAGGGCCCAAAAATGAGCATTGACTGTGTCTTTCTTTCCACAGCTTCACCAACCCTTGGCAATCTGTCTCACAGATGATCCGGCCATACCCTTGTTGATTAGCAAATAAGACTGCATCCCGAAACACCAATGCTTCCACGCATAACGGATCGGTAATATTTTGGTATACTCGGCACCAAGCAGTTGTAAAACCCTCTGCATCTCTAGCAACTCCACCTCCCCCAGCTAAGCTTTGTTCTTCCCGAACTGCACCATCTGAATTCAGCTTGACAACACCCACATCTGGACATTGCCATCTACATGGAGGCCGCTGGATAGCAATCTTCCGATCACCTTTATTCTCGAGATATCCCATAGTCTCAGCAATACTCTTCATTGTCATAGTCGGATCATAACCAGATTCATCATGGCCCATTTGTTTCTGGAATCCCAAATTGCTGACATAATGGATATCAATCATTCTCTCTCACCCTGACTGAACATTGGGTCACACAAGAGATCTGTTGCCCAAATTTCAGGGTGCAACCTTGGTATCTTCAAATGTAGAATATCACGAGCCGGAGCCCAAAATTGTTTTGCATGTCTGCACTCTATCAAAGCATGAAATAGAGAATCTGATGCTGATCTACATACCGAACAAGTACTATGAACTCTGACATGGCACCTGGTAAGAGTCACATAATTAGGAAAAATGCCTTTGAGAACCCTCCACCAAAATACTCGTACTCTCGGTAAAACATCTAGCCTCCACAATCGCTTCCACTTCTCATCCTCCTGCATATTTGAATGGCCAACACCACTATTGTTTCCCATCTCAGCCCTTTCTTTTGCCGCTAGAAGAGCTCTATATGCAGACCGGACTAAATACATACCCGAATTTTCATGGTGCCAAGCTAACCAATCCTCTCCACCGCTTCTTCTCAAAGGTATCTGCAGAATTGATTCGGCATCCGGAGAAAATAAAATAGCCTGAACTTGATCAAATCGCCATTGGTGTTGTATTGGGTCAATGAGTTCATTAACAGTTTCAACATCTGTCTCAATTCGTCTACCCATAGGCCGACTAGCACACAAACCGGGATCCAACGATCTTGCCATACTGACACCTTAGTACCATCACTAATACGCTTTATTAGCCCTGTTTCAAGGGCCTGCCTTCCCGCTAAGATTGAACGCTGATGGTGCTGACGTGGAGCACTTTGTTGGAAACCCCAAGAGCAAGGTGTGAAGCAGCAAGTCTTCCCTCAGTTGAGACCGAGGTTATCGAACCAGAAGGAGGAAGGAAACGTCACACAGGTGTTGCAAGCAACGCGGAGACCTGCACAACACAAAGTCAAGACTTTGCCCCAACGAATCAGTGAGGTTGTCAAGCTCACCGGTTTGCTGTAACAAAGGATTAAACGTATGGTGTGGAAGGTAATGGTTTGCAGCAAGTAAACAGGTAACAGTGGAAGATGTAGCAATGGTAAAGATTGGACCGGGATCCATAGTTCACTAGAGGTGCTCTCCTTAGATAAACAACATGGCATGAAGGGTAAAAAAATTACAGAGAGGCAATTGACAAGAACTGAGTAAGGCATAACAATGCAATTACTAGCCAAAAAGATCCTATGAAGTGTATTGGGCAATACAACAATATACATAGACCGTCATCCAACTGCATCTATGACTAGAAGTCCACCTTCAGGTTATCATCAACCCCCTCCAGTATTAAGTTGCAAGCAACAGACAACTGCTTTAAGCAAAGTGTGTAAGGTAAACAGTCCACATGTCCATGAACAAGAGACCGTTGTTTTCTCCCTAGTAGCAACAACACATCTACAACCGAAGAGATTTCTGTCACTTCCCTTGGAAACTAGAGGTATGAACCCACTATCGAGCATAAATACCCCCTCTTGGAGTCACTAGCAACTACTCGGCCAAGATAGCTACTAACAACGGAGATCATGCAAGATCACAAACAACACAGACATGATAGAATCATAAAGACAAAAGCATTAATCAAACCAACATAATAATCTCAATATCCATCAGATCCCCGCAAACACAACATGCATGATTACAAATAGATTAGATCTTGATCATGAACGGAGCTCACAAGATCTATACATGAAAACACAAAGGAGGAGATACAACCATATAGCTACTAAATAGACCCATAGTCCAAGGTGGAACTACTCACGAATCATATCGGAGAGAAGGCCTCCAGGACGATATCCCCTCCGGCAGGGTGCCGGGAAGAACTTCAGATCCCCCCCCCCCCCCGATCTAGGGACGATAGTGGCGGCGGCTACAGATGGTTTCGTGGATATTTGATCGGGTGCTCAGGGTTTCTGCATCAGGGGGTTCTTATAGGCGAAGGGGCGAGACTGGGAGGCGGCCAGGGCCACCAAACCCTAGCCACGCGCGGGCCCACCTGCCCCTGCGCCTGGGTGGGTCTGGCCCCCTGGCCGTCCCCTCCGGCTCTCCTCTGGACTTCTTGTTCCCCACGGAAAGTAATAGACTTTGACGTTTGTCTCGTCCAATTCCGAGAATATTTATTTACTAACTTTTCTGAAACCAAAAACAGTAGAAAACAAGCATCTGGCACTGTTGCAACTTGTTAATAGATTAGTACTAGAAAACATGTAAAAAGCACCTCAAAGTGTGGACAAGTAAAGCAAAGTAGATACTAAACAAGCATGGAATATCAAAAATTATAGATACGTTTCCAACGTATCAGCATCCCCAAGCTTAACTCCTTCTCGTCCTCGAGTAGGTAAGTGATAAACAGAATAATTTTTGAGGTGACATGCACCCTCACAATAAAGATCCAACCATTTGCAATCATTGAAATCTGGGATCAAAGAACTCTAAACATGTGCATGAAATATGGAGTTCTAACAATGGGACATAGTAACTATGCATGCAACATGGCAATCTACAAAGAAAGATCATGAATAACATGCATTGAAAAACGTTTGTTTGTTTCACATGTAGAAAACATAGCATGCTGGCAATTAGCTTGTCCCTCATAGAGTAGCAATATAATGCATAGGACACCTGCAAAGTTCACAAGGGTGACTAGAAACAAATAGCACAACAGCAAGTAATAACACAATATGCATCAATTAATAAGCTTTGAAACACTTCACACAAAATGACAACTATGCTCTCTTAATGGTGCCTAATGGTACAAGGTGGAGACTCAATAATGGTGGAAGAAAGGCCTTTTTGTAAAGGAAGCAGGGATTACAAGTTTCAAAAAGAGCTTCCAAAAATTATGGTACTTGTTAGCTTTCAGCCCTCATTGCCCCTATCATAAGCATCTTGAAGTGGTTAAGGTTAAAGTGGCAAAGCTGGAGTATATGCTTGACGAAGTATAAGTTGGCAATCTCATGCCCCTTGAATACGAGGGCCACACCTCATGCATACTCAACTTTGGGTCCAGGTAAGATTTTGTCACTGTAAGTATTTGCATATCATTGAGAACCGCCAACGGGGTACCCCTTGCACATGGTACAAGAGCTTTCCCATAACCAAAATGACAAGGCAAGCAGACAATAATCATCTCAGCAATTCTTCTCATGTACCATGGGAATATGGTGTTTTTTCTCTATTTCCTCTTTTCTCAATGTGTCTCTGTTTTTATAAGAAGAATGCTTCATAGATGTCACTATGGTGATGCTGCAAGTTTCCACCATGATTGGGCATGGCTTAGGCTAGCGACCCAGGCATTTCTCTAACACAGGATACAAACTCCATGGACTTACAAGTTCCCTCTTTATTTCACACCGGTGACATCCATAGACAAAAGAACATGATATCAACGGAGTACAAAAGTACAAGTGCAATGTTGAAAAAGTTCCCCGTGACAGAACGGTTCTGCTAATCCCAACTTATAAGTGCAAGCATATACAACAAAGTTGTCACAATGGTTCAAGTTTATTGGGGGCAAAGAATAATGTGTGCCATCAAGTTCGTGAGGGCTTTAATCACTAAGTTTTCACATAACAAAATAGTTTCTAATTGGAAGATAGTTGAAAACAAGAATATACTTGGAATGGTGTAACACACCATGCGTAGGAATTTATAGTGGACACTTTGGAATAACTTGGTTTCTTGGGAGTTGGAAGCATGAGTAGAGCTTACTCATACAAGTGGAGGCTAGCAAAAGACTGGGAGCAACCAACTAAGGGAGCAATAATGGCCTATGCAATGCAACAAAGCAAACTAATCAAAGCAAAGAGTGGTACTACAAGTCAAGGACTAAATGATCATAGAGGCTAATGGCGACTTGTCATAGTCATAACATGGTGTGAGCATGTGCCAAGTCAACCCAAGCAAAACATCAAAGGAGAATACCACAATACTATGCTTTTGCATGCTAAAACAACACATAATTTCTTGAAGGCACACTAAGCAATCCAAATTGTTTGGAACAAGACATTCTACAGCAATAATCACTAAGCATAATGCTAAAATAAAACCTAGCATGTCATGCTAAAGTCTAAGTCACAGTCAATGCAAGCTCTTCTTGCACCTCAAGCAAGAACTTACTACTCCTTTCCAGCACCAAGCAAACTTATTTGCAAAACAACACAGCGAGAACGGGGGTCCAAACTACTCAAGAAAACTAAAAAAAACTAATCAAAGCAAACGAAAACTAAGATGCTCCAAGAGCAACACAACTGTGCATGAAACAATAAAAACGTAGTGTCTAGACAGACCTGAGATTTTTATTGATGAAGAACGGGATGCCTTGGGAATCCCCAAGCTTTGAAGCTTGTACCTATTGGATATTTCTTGGGGTGACACCATGGTGGCATCCCCAAGCTTGAGATTTTGTCCATTCTTCATCTCATTGCATCATTCTCTCTCTACAGCTGAAATTTTTCCTTCATACAAAACTTCACACAATCTTCATTAGCAACATTAGCTTATTCAAAAGATATTAGACCTCTGGCAAAGCTTTGGAACAACAAGGCTTTTCACTAAAAACACAAGCTATTGTAGTAACTCCTTCAAAGAAACTCAACTTACCTGAAGAGAGCTCAAAAAGGAATCAAGAAGAAGCAAATGCAAATAATGGCAGAAATCTGTCAAAACAGACCAGCATGTAGAAACAAAAAATTTCGAACATCTTCTGTTGCTCAAATCAAAAAGTGTTGAACTAACGAAACTTAGCTAACATACTGGATTTATTCGTAAATGTTGAGCTCAATCCGAGTTACAGAGCCTCCTCGCTAATGTTTTTGGTGGAGGACAGAAATCTGTTTCGGGACAGCAACTCCCCAAATCTTACTTCCCTCTCATTAGAGGTCATTCTTGCCACAAAAAGCAAACAAAAAGGATAAGGAGAGGTCATTATAGAAGTAATAACTTCCAAGACTCAAGGAAACTCTTGGGTTATCTCCCAACAAGTACTTTTCTTTAACGCCTTTAAGTTAGGCACAAGAAGCAAGAAGAATCAAGTATTTTCAAATGAGGAAGCATTAACATCAAACCTTGCTTTCAAAGGAGGAGCAAAAATCAACTTCTCTCTTCTCATTGCGAAGTGTTCAATACCTTTCTATAATGGAAAATGATATTTAATGGTGCCTTCTTTCATATCAATGATGGCACCAACTCTTCTAAGAAAAGGTCTTCCCAAAGTAATAGGACAAGAAGCATTGTATTCAACATCCAAAACATAGAAATCAACAGGGACATAAGCATTGTTAACCATAATGAGAACATCAGTAATACTCCCCATGAGTTTCTTCTTAGCATTATCATTGAGTGGGACATCCAAATAACAATCTTATAATGGTGGCAAATCAAGCATTTCATAAATATTCCTAGGCATAATAGAGACACTAGAACCAAGATCACAAGAAGCTTTGAGATCAAAGTCATTCACTTGCATATTAATAATGGGTTCCCAACTATCTTCTACTTTCCTAGGAATAGAAGCTTTGTGTTTTAGCTTCTCTTCCTTAATCTTAACAAGAGCATCTATAATGTGTTTGGTAAAGGCAACATGCATATCACTAGCATCACGACTTCTAGCAAGATTTTGTAGGAACATAATCACTTCAGAAATATTGCAACCATCAATATCAAAGTCAAACTTAGCATCACTAGTGGTAGGAATAGTAGGAGGAGGAATAGGGGCTACTTGTGGTTTAGTGGTGATAGTGCAGACACTATTGTTTCTATCAATTTCAGCTTCCCTTTCCCACTTAGCATGAAGTTGAGCTAAGAACCTAACATTTTCATTAATAGTAACTTGTATGGCATGAGCAGTAGCAAAGGTGTTTTCCATAGTTTCAGGTTTAGCAGCCATTTTATTAACCAAGGAAGATTGAGCTTCAGACAAAGAGGATATATTTTTCTCAACACTCAAAATTTTTGATTATAGACTAGGAATTTCTCTATTCAGATTCTCAAGCTGATGACTAATGTTTTTCAAGATGATAGACTGTTCCTCCATAGTTTTAGTGAACATATTATTTTGCTCATATTGCATCTGCATAAAATTCTTAGTGGATCTCTCTACTTCTAGAATCCTTTCTTCACTAGGCATTTCAGATCTACCATGATAAACATTTCCACTAGGAGGATAAGGCCTATAATTGTTGTTGCTACCAAAATTATTCCTATAGGCGTTGTTGTTGAAATTATTGTTTCTAATGAAGTTCACATCAACTTGCTCTTCTTGATCAAACAAAGAGGCTAAGGGAACACTATTAGAATCTAGAGGAGCTTTCCCATTAACAAGCATAGCCATAATAATATCAATCTTTTCACTCAAAGAGGAAGTTTCCTCAACAGAATTTACCTTCTTACCATGTGGAGCTCTCTCAACATGCCATTCAGAGTAGTTAACCATCATATTATCAAGGAGCCTTGTTGCAGCACCCAAAGTGAGTCCCATGAAGGTACCTCCAGCAGCAGAATCCAATAGGTTTCTTGAGGAGAAGTTCAAAACCTGCATAAAAAGTCTGGATAATCATCCAAGCAGTGAGTCCATGAGTAGGGCATTTTTTAACCAAAGATTTCATTCTTTCCCAAGCAGGAGCAACATGTTCACTATCAAGTTGTTTAAATTTCATAATGTCACTTCACATAGCAATAATCTTAGCAGGAGGATAGTACTTTCTAATAAAAGCATCTTTGCACTTAGTCCAAGAATCAATACTATTTTTAGGCAAACATAGCAACCATTCTTTAGCTTTTCCCCTCAAGGAGAAAGGAAAAAGCCTGAGCTTAATAATATCTCCATCTACATCCTTATACTTTTGCATCTCACAAAGTTCAACAAAGGTATTAAGATGGGCAGCAGGATCATCAGAACCAGCACCAGAAAATTGCTCTCTCATCACAAGATTCAACAAAGCAGGCTTAATTTCATAAAAGGTAGCATCAGGAGCAGGTGGAGCAATAGGAGTGCTTAGGAAATCATTGTTGTTGGTGCTAGTGAAGTCACACAACTTGGTGTTCTCAACAGAGTTCATTTTGGCAAAGGTGGGCAAGCCAAAAATAGCAACAACAGCTAGAACGGGAACTATTTTTTTGTGTTTTTGAATAAGGCAAGCAAACCAAACTAGACTAATTTTTTGGGTTTTTTTAAAGAGGCAAACAAAACCAAGCAAAAGAAACAAAGCAAACTAAAAACAAAGTAAAGAGAAAGGAAGTGAAGGACTCCCCTAGTGAAGATGTCCTTAGCCTCCCCGGCAACGGTGCTAGAAAACTTGTTGATGGTGCTGACGTGGAGCACTTCGTTGGAAACCCCAAGAGCAAGGTGTCAAGCAGCAAGCAACAAGTCTTCCCTTAGTTGAGACCGAGGTTATCGAACTAGAAGGAGGAAGGAAATGTCACACAGGTGTTGCAAGCAACGCGGAGACCTGCACAACACAAACTCAAGACTTTGCCCCAACGAATCAGTGAGGTTGTCAAGCTCACCGGTTTGCTGTAACAAAGGATTAAACGTATGGTGTGGAAGGTAATGGTTTGCATCAAGTAAACTGGTAACAGTGGAAGATGTATCAATGGTAAATATTGGACCGGGGTCCATAGTTCACTAGAGGTGCTCTCCTTAGATAAACAACATGGCATGAAGGGTAAACAAATTACAGCGAGGCAATTGACAGGAACTGAGCAAGGCATAACAATGCAATTACTAGCCAGAAAGATCCTATGAAGTTGATTGGGCAATACAACAATATACATAGACCGTAATCCAATTGCATCTATGACTAGAAGTCCACCTTTAGGTTACCATCCGAACCCCCTCCAGTATTAAGTTGCTTGCAACAGACAACTGCTTTAAGAAAAGTGTGTAAGGTAAACAATCCACATGTTCCATGAACAAGGGTCCGTTGTTTTCTTCCTAGTAGCAACAACACATCTACAACCGAAGAGATTTATGTCACTTCCCTTGGAAACTAGAGGAATGAACCCACTATCGAGCATAAATACTCCCTCTTGGAGTCACTAGCAACTACTTGGCCCAAATAACCACTAACAATGGAGAGCATGCAAGATCACAAACAACACAGACATGATAGAATCATAAAGACAAAAGCATTAATCAAACCAACATAATAATCTCAATATCCATCGGATCCCCGCAAACACAACATGCATGATTACAAATAGATTAGATCTTGATCGTATGAACGGAGCTCACAAGATCTATACATGAAAGTACAAAGGAGGAGATACAATCATCTAGCTACTACATGGACCCATAGTCCAAGGTGGAACTACTCACGAATCATACCGGAGAGAAGGCCTTAGGGATGATCTCCCCTTCGGCAGGGTGCCGGGAAGAACTTCAAATTCTCCCCCGATCTAGGGACGATGGTGGCGGCGGCTATAGACGTTTTCGTGGATATTTGATTGGGTTCTCAGGGTTTCTACATCGGAGGATTCTTATAGACAAAGGGGCGAGACCGGGAGACGGCCAGGGCCACAAAACCCTAGCCAGGCGTGGGCCCACCTGCCTGCAGGCTCGGGTGGGTCCGCCCCGTCCCCTCCGGCTCTCCTCTGGACTTCTTGTTCCCCACGGAAAGTAATTGACTTTGACGTTTGTCCCATCCAATTCCGAGAATATTTCTTTACTAACTTTTCTGAAACTAAAAGCAGCAGAAAACAGGCATCTGGCACTGTTGCAACTTGTTAGTAGGTTAGTACCAGAAAACATGTAAAAAGCACCTCAAAGTATGGACAAGTAAAGCAAAGTAGATACTAAACAAGTATGGAACATCAAAAATTATAGATACGTTTCCAACATATCAAACGCCACGTTTTAGATGTAGTCTTAGGTTGATTTACTGACATAAAATCATCATTCAGAAAATATCGACTCTGCAACACCTGAGCACATAAATACTGTGGCTGCGTCATGAGTCTCCACCGTTGCTTTCCTAGCAAAGCTAGATTAAATAGTTCGATATCTCGAAAGCCCATACCACCACCACTTTTTGGTTTTGCCATTTTTTCCCATGATAACCAGTGCAATGCTTTCTTATCTAGATTACCACTCCACCAGAATCTTGCAATAATGATGACAATTTTCTGGCAAGTACCTTTGGACAACTGAAAACAACTCATGCTGAAGGTCGGTATAGCAAGAAGAACTACTTTTATCATTACATCCTTCCGAGCATATGACATCAGTTTATCCCATCCTGTAACCTTGCTTCTGATGCAATCTAAAATATAATCAAAATCTTTGCTCGTTAAGTTTCCCACCGCTGTGGGCAAACCCAGATATTTCTCACTAAAAGCCTCCACCATAATATCAAGTTCCCTTTTAACCATATCTCTTGTTTTCCCAAGAATTCTAGAACTGAAAAAGATGGAGCTCTTCTCTCTGTTCACCATTTGTCCTGGTGCCTCATTATAAATCTGAAGAATAGCATTCAGTCTTACTGTACCCTGGGATGATGTATCCATAAAAATGAGGTGTAACATCCTAAAAATCATATTTCAAAACTCATTCATATCATCCTTGCATTCCTCATTCATTTAGGGTTTTTCTCAAAATCATTTAGAAACAGAAGTTTGAGCTATGATTTCATGTGTGCAAATTCAACTCAATTGGCCATCACCCTTTGAGATTGGATTGTGTAGGAACTTGTTTGCTTGCCACCATTGTTGGAAAGAGTAGGTGTAGCATTTTATCCCAAGTTTCCAATTTAGAAATAATTTTCAAACCCTTTCTTAAACCTTTGCAAACTAGAGCAAAGTCTCTGTTTGATTTAAAACCCAAGCTTGACCAAGCCCTTGCAAGGTAACCACATGGTGTTTTGACTATTTTTGAACCCACAGAACCCTGCAAAATTTCCCAAAGCTGTTTGAATTCAAAAGGATTTGAATTCATATCAAAATCATTCCAGAAAATGAATTTAGAAAAAAAAAGGATTTCTCAAAGGAAAAAGGCCGCGCGGCAGAGTTCTGGCCCAGCTTCGAATCAAGCCCAACAAGCCCACCCGGGGTTTTCTTTTCCCTCTCTCACGCGCGAGTGCACACACTCGATGACATACCAGACCACTTCCACTCCGCGCGTTTCGCTGACAAGCGGGCCTCCTCCACGTCAGCATCGTCTCCACCCGCACGACCAGTTCATCCCCAAATCAACGCGGATGTTTTCTGTGTTTAATTCGCGGCGTTAATTCGATTCAATGGCCGAGTGATTCTCGCTCGTGACCAGGCTATAAGAACCCCCTCTGCCCCCTCTCCCTTCTCCCTCAAACCCCGAACCTAGAGCGCCACCAGGCTGCGAGCATTGCTTCCTGTAGCCCCGCCGTCTCCAACGAGCTGCAGCCACGATTCCGGTGAGTTCCGAGCTCCCCTCTGCCTCTCGTTCTTGCAAACTGGTTCAGTGAGCCTCTGCGCTTCTTTTAACACACTTCGTTTGCCCTCGCTTGAACCGTAGCTCCGACAACCTCAACGACTGGCCGCCACCGTCTTCTGCACGAACTCCGGCGAGCTCTAGTGGTAAGTCCAGACCGCCCCGAACCTTGTCGTTCACGCTCACATGTTCCCCGTGATCATCTGCATCTAACCACACTTCCCGTTTGCTTCCTAGTGATCTACAACGTCGTCTCCGACCTCGAGCAGAACCACCGTTGCCAGATCCAACTCCGGCGAGAAATTTACCGCAACTCTGAGCGCCCCTTGCCGAGCTGACCACACGTCGAGCACCCCCACGTCCTTGCGATCTCGGTGAGTATCTTCCCCTTCCTCCTAGCGATCTATATCGCCGGCGCCGCCATCGTCCGACCGTCACCGCCGCGCACAGCCGATAAGTGCCGCCAGATTTTGGCCTGTTGTTTTGGATCGTTGGATCTGTATCGTAGGGCTAGGATAGAATCTTAAACGAAACGGTACGCGCACGTCTGAGCCGCCAGATCTAAGTTAGATCCTACGGTCCGCATCCAATCCAAACGGTACGCGCTAATCACGTCATGACGCGTGGCTAGGGTTAGATTCAAAAACAGAATTTAAACCAGATTTTGATCCAGATTTCAAATGCCTATAACTTTTGAATGCCATGTTGGAATTTTGCAAACTTTATACCGTTGGATTCATAAAAACAAGACCTTTCTGCCTATCCATTTTGTTTAGCAAATAGTAACCATTAGTTTGGCTTAAATTGCAGAAACTTGTTTGAGGCCTTTTTTGAGTATAGATTTAGTCTAGTATTTTGTTTTAGGGTTAAATATGATTAGTGGGAAAATTTGTGACTTGTTTAGTTTCTGTAAACTTGCACTTGCTTGGTAGAATTTTCAAAAATCACCACTTAGTAGATTCATGCATGCATGCATTCATATTATTTTTTGTTTGTATATTTATTTGTGTGTAATTGTGTGCTACAACTTTGTGTGTAGATTTTGCTAGTGATTGTGATTGTGACGAGTGCTACTCTCCACACTACCAAGGCAAGTGATATCTTCATGAGTATCCCCTTCCTATATTTTTGTATACTTGCATTAGATATTTTTGTTAGGACTTGCATGCTACTTTTGTCAAAAGATGTTGGGAAATCCTATGTAGATTAGAATGGTAGAATTGCTAGGAAAATTCCCTAAGGATAAGTTGCCATGCCATGCTTAGCCTAGCTACTAGAAAACAAGGGTGGTTTATATATTCACACTATGGAAAAATATTCTAAGTCTGAGGACTTGTGTTTTTTTAAACAAAACAACTAAGTTAATGAATCTCCTGGGTGGAATGGGACTTGCTTGGTGGTTTTTGGTTGAGTGGTTCACAAGGCCCATGTTTATGGTTTACCTTAGTGTATCTCACTTGTGGATGGCCACCCAGGAAACAAAGAGATTTGAGATGTCAAATGTTGAGAAGCTTCAAGTGTAACCACTTGGCATTATGGGCTCTGCCATGATCTTAGGTTGCTAGAACTTAGTCTCTTGGACAGTTGGTGGTAGAGGGAATGATAGGTTGGAGCGCGTCCATTTGACTAAGGAAAGGCTTCTGAAGGATCTTGTCTTGGGAAACCAAGTCTTGTGGGGAAAGTGCACCACCTCTGCAGAGTGTAAAACCTAAGTACTTAGCCATGTCCCTGGTAAAGGACAATTTGAGCATCAAGACATGGAAGCTTCAAGAATATCATCACTCCAATTTCTAAATAAAACTTGTGGGTGAACAAGGGTTAAAAGGATCTTCAGTCCTTGATTGATAGATGCCCTGAGTGGATCTTCAGTCTTTGATTGGTAGATGCCTTGGGTGTTTTGTGCCAAGCAAAAACTTAGTGTTTTCAAATGATAAGGAAAAATCTATTTTGAGCAATGCAAGCCTAAGCTCCACCAGCCAATTGCATATAGTATTATAGTCCACTTAAATATATACTAAGGTATCACTTGCCAATACTATTCCAAAGTATTGACCCTCTGTGGCTGTAACTTGTAATGTTGCAGGTTACTCCGATGATGATTAGGAGTCATGAGTCTACACTCAACATGCTTGCCTATGGCACATGAAGATGAAGACTTATGTTTATTTACTTATTCCATAAACTCTTGTATTAGGCCTTTGGCCCTGAGTTGTAAAAGACTATGTTTTATCTCTGGAATGACTGTAATAAACGACCTTTGTATCTGTGTACTTCATCTTAAACTGTGGATGCTAGCATTGATCCAGGGACTAGCATTGCAATCACAGGGATCCTTTCCTTTACAAAGGAGGGATCTTACAGATGGTATCAGAGCACTGTGTTGCCTGCAGGATTATGACCCTAGGATTGGAAACCACTAAGGAAAAAAAATTAACTTCTTCTACACTTGTCTATTCTTCTCGTAAACTTTTCTAATCTTCTCATTCTCATCTCTATTTGTAGATGAACTCCATCAACGAAGCCGTGAAGAGAGGACCACTCATGACCATGACCTTGGAGTGTGAGACTGAGTTTCCCAAGATTCTCAAGGATCTCATGGAGATAATGGGAGCACATGGTGCAGCTATGTACAAGGGCTTTCCAGTGATGGAGGAAGGAGTGGAGTATTGGTGGGTGCAACTTCACTTGTACAAAAACAAGGAAGACAACCACAAAGAAAAGGGCTTCTGCATGTACACCAACACTTTTATGCACACCACATTCTTTGAGTCAGCAAAAGAAGCAGCTTGGAAGACTATCAAAGAACTGAGTGCTAGAGTCAAGTGCAAGATGCTCAACCTCCAAAAAGACTTAGAGAAAGAGAAGGAACATACCCAAGAGTTGGAAGTCACCAACCAAACCTTAAGAGGAGATATTATAGACTTATTGATAGAAGCATGTGAACAAGATTGGGTGATTGCCACTAGGAACATTGTGTTAGCCACCAGATCCAGTGAGATAGGATTGTAAGCGCACTTCGTTAGTTGGACCACCACCTATCACCTTATTTTCCAAAAAAGATACCTTAAATAAGTTGAACCTTGGTTGATGTAATGGATTCTTGTATGCAAGACTTGTGTGTTTTTCTGTGTTCTATGGATATGTATGTTTATCTTGAAATTGTGTTGTTCTAACTTTTTCAATCTTATAAATAGATGCCTATTGCCATCAGCACTGTTGAGGAGTTCCAGGCTACCCGTTTTGGACCTCGTATCGTAGAGCTTACTACTTTACTCGATCTCCCTCTTCCTATCATTACGGTGCACCCACTCACCAAGTTTGAGAGGAAGGACCTTTGGGGCTTCAAGGTGAACCAGCCAGGACGCCAGACCGATCCTACTCGGAGGCCATCATCTTCAAGCTTATGCACGATGACAGGGAGAGAGGCATGGAGGTTGTCATGCAGGATCTGATAGGACGACTGTTAGGCCGTCACTCCCGACAGGTTAGAGGCACTCACTTCCACGCTTTCGGAAGGCGTGATGATGACGGAGAGTCCATTGACTTTGAGGACGAATCGAGGGTCACAGCAGAGCCGATACGCCTGTACCTCCAGGACTTAGAGACTCTGATTAGGCACGTAGATACTGACAGGACCAACGTCATGCTTAGTAATGACGAGCTCCAGGTGCAGCTTCGCGAGAAGGACAAGCTCTTCGCGCAGCAGGACGAGATAGTCAAGGAGATGGAGGCAAAGTTCGAGACCCAAGACCGTAAGTTCAAGAGTCAAGAGAAGCGTGTCCAGGATAGGAACAAGAGGATTCGGGATATGACCGAGGAACTGCAGTCCAAGGACTTCGAGTTAGAGCAGCAGCAGACAGTGATTGAGAGGCTTCGTTCCCAGAAGAGGGATCTCAAGGCCAAGATCGACTCTTTGACCACTACTATCGAGGAGAACAAGACCGCAATGGAGAACGCAGGTCTTACCTTTGTCGAGGAGGAGATTGAGGCTGACGAGTAGACTTGACTACTCAGTTATCTTTATTTACTGTACTTGTTGTTTGTGAACTTATTATTGGACCATCCGACATGTGGATGGCTTGCCACTTGTGTGTTTTTACCTTGAGACTTTTTGTTATCTTGTTGTTGAGCTTTTATCCTGGTGTTGTGTTTGCTTGTGTAATGTAATGTGCATAAATCATGTAAGGGTATCTCATTCTTATCTCTATATGAATAAACCACAGATGCCTCCCCGTCGCGCAAACACCAACCCCAACCCCAACATTACCCCGGAAATGCAACAAATGATGAATGCGCAGACACAACTTATGCAAATGATGACGACGTTCATCCAGAACCAGAACAACAACAACAACCCCAACAACAACAACAACAACAATAACAACAACAACAACCCTCCAGGTTTTGATATGCTCACCAGATTTCTGCGTCTGAGGCCAGCTAAGTTTTCGGGAACGACTGATCCCATGGTGGCCAATGATTGGCTACGTTCTGTGAACAAAGACTTAGTGACCGTGGGATGCACGGATGCCGAAAAAGTCAGGTTCGCGGCACATCTGTTGGAAGGACCAGCCACAGCATGGTGGGACAATTTCCAGATCACCACACCTATTGATGAGGTGACTTGGGCTATCTTTGAAGATGGTTTTCGCACTACTCATATCTCACCAGGAATGATGAGCCTGAAAAAGGAGTTTCACAACCTGAAGCAGCGCCACCACAGCGTGGCTGAATATATTGAAGAGTTCAACAATCTGGCGCGCTATGCACCGGATGAGGTTGACACAGATGCCAAAAGAAAGGAAAAGTTTCTGGAAGGCTTGAATGATGAGCTGAATCTGCAGCTTGTGCATGGCATATGTTCCAACTTATCGGTCAGGTGACAAGGCTGTTATTGTGGAGAATAAAATGAAGCAAGTCGAGAGTAGAAAGAGGAAACACCGACAAGCACAGCTCGATCGCCTCATAAACGATCTCACCATGATGATAGTGTCACCAGATCCCACAAGCATGGGAAATTTAACAAGCACCACAACCACAACCGTCATGACAACAAGCATCATCAGATCATGAAAATGATAAGTATAAGAATCACAAGAGTGGACATAAGAGCCACCACAAGTGGAAGTGGAAGTGGAAGTCAGCCTAAAAGGGACATCAACAGTTGAATGCTTCAAATGCAAGAAGCTGGGGCATTATGCTAATGAGTCCCCTGAGAAGAAAGTTGAAGGACCTAACAAGCCCAATCCTTTTCAGAAAGGACAGGTTAACCACATCAATGTGGAGGAGGTCTATGAAGAGCCTGATGCTGTTGCTGGTAAGTTCAGACTCAATTCCATCTCAGCATTTGTACTCTTTGATACTGGTGCATCTCATTCATTCATATCAAAAGCATTTGTTGATAGAAACGGGTTTGCATCTGAAAACATTGGGTGTCCGATAAAAGTTAGCTCTCCGGGAGGAGATATGATAGTGAGTCTTGGATGCCGGGATCTAGTCATAGAGATCGGAAAACATAAGTTTCCAGTAAACCTAATAATCCTGAATTCCCAAGGATTGGATGTGATTTTGGGAATGGATTGGATGGCTAAGTATGAGGGAGTACTAGATTGTGCCAATCGTACAGTTTCACTCACAACCCCTGAAGGTAAGAGGATAAAATTTAAGTCCAATTTTAAATCTAAAGGGAGTAAGCTGAATTCTCTTAAGGGGGTTAGCATGGACAGTGTGCCAATTGTGTGTGAATATCCGGATGTGTTTCCGGAAGAGTTACCAGGAATGCCACCAGATAGAGATGTAGAGTTTATAATAGATTTGGTACCAGGTTCTGGACCAAGAGCAAAGAGGCCTTATAAAATGTCAGTTGACGAACTTAAGGAACTCAAGAAACAACTTGGAGAACAATTGCAGAAAGGATTCATCCAGCCAAGTTCTTCATCTTGGGGAGCTCCAGTTTTGTTCGTAGAAAAGAGAGACAGAACTCAAAGATTATGCATAGATTACCGTTCTCTCAACGAGGTAACCATCAAGAACAAATATCCTTTGCCAAGAATTAATGACTTGTTTGATCAGCTAGAAGGAGCTTGTGTGTTCTCGAAGATTGATCTTCGGTCGGGCTATTTTCAACTCAAGATAAGAGAGCAAGACATACCTAAAACAGCGTTCACCACAAGGTATGGATTGTATGAGTACACTGTGATGCCTTTCGGTTTAACCAACGCTCCAGCATACTTCATGAATATGATGAACAAAGTGTTCATGGAATTTCTCGACAAGTTCGTTGTCGTTTTCATCGATGACATCTTGGTCTACTCCAAGAGCAAGGAAGAGCATGAAAGACATCTACGCTTGATACTTGAGAAACTAAGGGAACATAAGATTTATGCCAAATTCAGCAAGTGTGAGTTTTGGATAGAAGAAGTCAGATTTCTTGGTCATGTTATGACAAAGGATGGTGTAGCAGTTGACCCTGCTAAAGTTTCAGCTGTGACAGAATGGGAATCTCCTAAGAATGTAAAAGAGGTTCGTAGTTTCCTTGGCTTAGCGGGTTACTACAGAAGGTTCATTGAAATTTTTTCAAAGGTTGCTAAACCAATGACAGAATTGTTAAAGAAGGATAAGAAATTTGTGCGGTCTGAAGGTTGTGAACTCAGCTTTCAAGAATTAAAGAAAAGACTTGTGTCAGCACCAGTTCTATGCCTACCAGATTTGGAAAAGGATTTCCAAGTGTATTGTGATGCTTCGCATCAAGGATTAGGTGCTGTACTTATGCAAGGCAGAAAAGTTGGGGCTTATGCCTCAAGACAACTCAAAACCCATGAAGTAAATTATCCTACTCATGATTTAGAGTTAGCCGCTGTTGTCCATGCACTCAAAACATGGAGACATTACCTTTTGGGAAAACGTTGTGAAGTATTCACCGATCATAAGAGTTTGAAGTATATCTTCACCCAGAAGGAAATCAATATGAGACAAAGGAGATGGCTAGAACTTATCAAGGATTACGACTTGAGTTTGCAATACCACCCCGGTAAAGCAAATGTAGTAGCAGATGCTCTAAGTCGTAAGGCGTTTGTAAATGGCCTTACCAAAGGTGAACTGCCAGATGACTTGTGTAAGCAATTCAAGGAACTCAGGTTGGAGATTGTGCCAGAAGGACATCTCATGTCATTGGATGTTCAACCCACTCTGTTGGATAAGATTAAGGAAGCCCAAAAGACGGATAAAGAAATCGAAGAGATTAGGGAAAGGATTAGCCAAGGGAAAGCTAAAAGTTTCCATATGGACGGACAAGGTACTTTATGGCACGGGAAACGTATTTGTGTTCCACAAGATCCGGAAATGCGGAAACTGATTTTACAAGAAGCCCATAACTCTCCATATTCTATTCACCCGGGAAACACCAAAATGTACATGGATATGAAAGAAAGATTTTGGTGGAACAATCTCAAAAGGGACATCGCCGAACACATTGCTTTGTGTGATGTGTGTAGTAGAGTGAAAGCGGAGCATCAGAAACCAGCAGGTTTGCTTCAACCAATGCCTATTCCTGAATGGAAGTGGGAAAATATTGGTATGGATTTCATTACCGGATTACCAAGGACCAGGTCAGGGTATGATTCCATATGGGTAGTAGTGGATCGCCTAACTAAAGTGGCTCATTTTATACCCGTAAAGACAACTTATACCTGTGCCAAGTTAGCCAAAATCTACATGAGCAGAATTGTATGCCTTCACGGTGTACCTAAGAGTATTGTGTCTGATAGAGGAACTCAGTTCACTTCTCACTTTTGGAGACAACTTCATGAATCTTTAGGAACGAGATTGGAATTCAACACTGCTTTTCATCCTGAAACTGATGGACAAACAGAAAGGACTAATCAAATTCTTGACGACATGTTGAGGGCATGTGCCCTAGACTATGAAGCAAGTTGGGATGAAAGTCTGCCTTACGCAGAGTTTTCTTACAACAACAGTCACCAATCTAGCATTGGGATGGCACCATTTGAGTTTATCTACGGAAGGAAGTGTACCACCCCATTGCTATGGAATGGTGTGGGAGAAAGAAGTTTGTTTGGACCAGACCTTATCAAAGACGCCGAAGAAAAAGTCAAATTGGTTAGGGACAGGTTGAAGATAGCACAGTCTCGACAGAAAAGCTACGCAGATGCTAAGCGTAGAGAAGTCACTTACGAAGTTGGGGATAGAGCTTGTCTTAGAGTATCACCACTTCGTGGAGTGAAAAGATTTGGAGTCAAAGGAAAGTTAGCACCAAGATATGTTGGACCATTCAACATTCTAAGTCGCAAGGGAGAAGCTGCATATGAAATCAATCACGCCAAAGATCTTTATTAGCAGTCCATAATGTTTTTCATGTGAGTCAGCTTAAGAAATGTCACCCGGAGATGGAAGGATCTTCGTTGAAGGATACCATATCTTTGGAGGAAGTTCAACTAGGAAGTGATCTCACCTATGAAGAAAAGCCTGTCAAAATACTTGAGACCGCAGAAAGAGTCACAAGGACAAAGACTATCAAGTTTTGCAAAGTGCAGTGGAGTCATCACTCCGAAGAAGAAGCAACTTGGGAAAGAGAAGATGATCTTCGGAAAGACCACCCACACCTATTTGCTAGCCAATCCGAATCTCGAGGGCGAGATTCATCTTAAGGGGGTTAGATTTGTAACATCCTAAAAATCATATTTCAAAACTCATTCATATCATCCTTGCATTCCTCATTCATTTAGGGTTTTTCTCAAAATCATTTAGAAACAGAAGTTTGAGCTATGATTTCATGTGTGCAAATTCAACTCAATTGGCCATCACCCTTTGAGATTGGATTGTGTAGGAACTTGTTTGCTTGCCACCATTGTTGGAAAGAGTAGGTGTAGCATTTTATCCCAAGTTTCCAATTTAGAAATAATTTTCAAACCCTTTCTCAAACCTTTGCAAACTAGAGCAAAGTCTCTGTTTGATTTAAAACCCAAGCTTGACCAAGCCCTTGCAAGGTAACCACATGGTGTTTTGACTATTTTTGAACCCACAGAACCCTGCAAAATTTCCCAAAGCTGTTTGAATTCAAAAGGATTTGAATTCATATCAAAATCATTCCAGAAAATGAATTTAGAAAAAGAAAAGGATTTCTCAAAGGAAAAAGGCCGCGCGGCAGAGTTCTGGCCCAGCTTCGAATCAAGCCGAACAAGCCCACCCGGGGTTTTCTTTTCCCTCTCTCACGCGCGAGTGCACACACTCAGTCGCTGACAGCCAGACCCCACTTCCACTCCGCGCGTTTCGCTGACAAGCGGGCCTCCTCCACGTCAGCATCGTCTCCACCCGCACGACCAGTTCATCCCCAAATCAACGCGGCCGTTTTCTGTGTTTAATTCGCAGCGTTAATTCGATTCAATGGCCGAGTGATTCTCGCTCGTGACCAGGCTATAAGAACCCCCTCTGCCCCCTCTCCCTTCTCCCTCAAACCCCGAACCCAGAGCGCCACCAGGCTGTGAGCATTGCTTCTTGTAGCCCCGTCGTCTCCGACGAGCTGTAGCCACGATTCCGGTGAGTTCCGAGCTCCCCTCTGCCTCTCGTTCTTGAAAACTGGTTCAGTGAGCCTCTGCGCTTCTTTTAACACACTTCGTTTGCCCTCGCTTGAACCGTAGCTCCGACAACCTCAACGACTGGCCGCCACCGTCTTCTGCACGAACTCCGGCGAGCTCTAGTGGTAAGTCCAGACCTCTCCGAACCTTGTCGTTCACGCTCACATGTTCCCCGTGATCATCTGCATCTAACCACACTTCCCGTTTGCTTCCTAGTGATCTACAACGTCGTCTCCGACCTCGAGCAGAACCACCGTTGCCAGATCCAACTCCGGCGAGAAATTTACCGCAACTCTGAGCGCCCCTTGCCGAGCTGACCACACGTCGAGCACCCCCACGTCCTTGTGATCTCGGTGAGTATCTTCCCCTTCCTCCTAGCGATCTGTATCGCCGGCGCCGCCATCGTCCGACCGTCGCCGCCGCGCACAGCCGATAAGCGCCGCCAGATTTTGGCCTGTTGTTTTGGATCGTTGGATCTGTATCGTAGGGCTAGGATAGAATCTTAAACGAAACGGTACGCGCACGTCTGAGCCGCCAGATCTAAGTTAGATCCTACGGTCCGCATCTGTCGATCCAACCGAAACGGTACGCGCTAATCACGTCATGACGTGTGGCTAGGGTTAGATTCAAAAACAGAATTTAAACCAGATTTTGATCCAGATTTCAAATGCCTATAACTTTTGAATGCCACATTGGAATTTTGCAAACTTTATACCGTTGGATTCAGAAAAACAAGACCTTTCTGCCTATCCATTTTGTTTAGCAAATAGTAACCATTAGTTTGGCTTAAATTGCAGAAACTTGTTTGAGGCTTTTTTGAGTATAGATTTAGTCTAGTATTTTGTTTTAGGGTTAAATATGATTAGTGGGCAAATTTGTGACTTGTTTAGTTTCTGTAAACTTGCACTTGCTTGGTAGAATTTTCAAAAATCACCACTTAGTAGATTCATGCATGCATGCATTCATATTATTTTTTGTTTGTATATTTATTTGTGTGTAATTGTGTGCTACAACTTTGTGTGTAGATTTTGCTAGTGATTGTGATTGTGACGAGTGCTACTCTCCACACTACCAAGGCAAGTGATATCTTCATGAGTATCCCCTTCCTATATTTTTGTATACTTGCATTAGATATTTTTGTTAGGACTTGCATGCTACTTTTGTCAAAAGATGTTGGGAAATCCTATGTAGATTAGAATGGTAGAATTGCTAGGAAAATTCCCTAAGGATAAGTTGCCATGCCATGCTTAGCCTAGCTACTAGAAAACAAGGGTGGTTTATATATTCACACTATGGAAAAATATTCTAAGTCTGAGGACTTGTGTTTTTTTAAACAAAACAACTAAGTTAATGAATCTCCTGGGTGGAATGGGACTTGCTTGGTGGTTTTTGGTTGAGTGGTTCACAAGGCCCATGTTTATGGTTTACCTTAGTGTATCTCACTTGTGGATGGCCACCCAGGAAACAAAGAGATTTGAGATGTCAAATGTTGAGAAGCTTCAAGTGCAACCACTTGGCATTATGGGCTCTGCCATGATCTTAGGTTGCTAGAACTTAGTCTCTTGGACAGTTGGTGGTAGAGGGAATGATAGGTTGGAGCGCGTCCATTTGACTAAGGAAAGGCTTCTGAAGGATCTTGTCTTGGGAAACCAAGTCTTGTGGGGAAAGTGCACCACCTCTGCAGAGTGTAAAACCTAAGTACTTAGCCATGTCCCTGGTAAAGGACAATTTGAGCATCAAGACATGGAAGCTTCAAGAATCTCATCACTCCAATTTCTAAATAAAACTTGTGGGTGAACAAGGGTTAAAAGGATCTTCAGTCCTTGATTGATAGATGCCCTGAGTGGATCTTCAGTCTTTGATTGGTAGATGCCTTGGGTGTTTTGTGCCAAGCAAAAACTTAGTGTTTTCAAATGATAAGGAAAAATCTATTTTGAGCAATGCAAGCCTAAGCTCCACCAGCCAATTGCATATAGTATTATAGTCCACTTAAATATATACTAAGGTATCACTTGCCAATACTATTCCAAAGTATTGACCCTCTGTGGCTGTAACTTGTAATGTTGCAGGTTACTCCGATGATGATTAGGAGTCATGAGTCTACACTCAACATGCTTGCCTGTGGCACATGAAGATGAAGACTTATGTTTATTTACTTATTCCATAAACTCTTGTATTAGGCCTTTGGCCCTGAGTTGTAAAAGACTATGTTTTATCTCTGGAATGACTGTAATAAACGACCTTTGTATCTGTGTACTTCATCTTAAACTGTGGATGCTAGCATTGATCCAGGGACTAGCATTGCAATCACAGGGATCCTTTCCTTTACAAAGGAGGGATCTTACATGAGGCTATCATCCGCAAACAACAGATGTGTAATCCATGGTGCCCTATTGCACACCCTTATACCCCTGTCCACAAATCCCCCAGTATAATTGTTTAGAAGAGCTGAGAAACCTTTTGCATACATCAAAAACAGGTATGGGGAAATTGGATCCCCTTGCCGAATACCACGTGTAGGGATAAACTATGGTAAGGCCTCTCCATTCACCTTAACTGAAAACCATACTGAAGAAACACACTTCATAATCAGCTTGACAATATGGTCTATGATGCCTAATCTTATCATCATAGCTTCAAGAAAAGGCCATTCAACCCGATCATGTGCTTTCATCATGTCTAGCTTCACCGCACATACCCATTTCTTTGCTTTCTTTCTCCTCTTCATCGTATGGATACACTCGAAAGTCAGGATGTAGACGGAAACGGACGCCGTTTTGTCCGTGACACTCCAAATGCCTAAACGGCTTGGTGGAGAGTCCACATAATCTATACAGGCTTCACAGACAGGTCCATATAACCTGCTTGGCCCGTTTTGTCCGTCCATAGGAGCAGCTTCCACGCCGCCGGTAGGAGCCAGCCAAAAGATCGCCGCCTTAAGCTAGCTAAGTCCCTATGTCTGGCTTGCCTCTCCTCTCCCTCCACGCCCACCCCATCGAGAGTCTCCTGCTTATCGGCCTTCCCGGTGCCCACCTCTCTTTCTACTCCACCGTCTTTACCGGGCAGAGCTGCCGGAGGGGGAGAGTGGCCCGGCCGGCGTCGCCTACCCCTGTGTATACAGACTCGTGTGGCTGTGTCCCGGTTCGATGACCTTATGCTATGGAGGTGCCCACCGATGATGCTTCTCCTCTTTGATGTAGTCATCATTCTCGGCGCTGACGATGGAGAGATTGTCCTGTTAATCCCTCCCCCAAATAACCTCCAAGATCTTGTTGGCCCTCTGATTTTGCCGGTTTAGTGTCTTATGGTGTGCATCGGCATGTCCGTATTGTCCAGCAGACCCCGTGGACAGCTGAACGCGATTACACGGACTCCACGGAGAGCTGAATTTGCTTACGCGGCTAAGGCGGCAGACGCAACGGATCTCACGGACGCGTCCGCCTGCATCCTGACTCGAAAGCAACTAGAACATTGTCTGTAATCAACCTCCCGGGAACAAAGGCACTTTGCTCCTGACTAATAATCTCCTCCAACACTGACCTTAATCTTAATGCAATCATCTTTGTGCATATCTTATAGATCACTGTACATAAAGATATAGGAATGTATTGTTTGATAGACTGAGGGTGTCTTATTTTTGGAATTAGGACAATAGAAGTATCATTCAGTTCACTCGGCAAAACACCCCCGCTCAGAAATTCCAATACTGTTGGTACCACCACTGGCTTGACAAGATCCCAATGTCTTTGAAAAAACGCTGCAGTAAAACCATCTACCTCGGGAGCCTTTGAATGATGCATCATAAATAATGCCTTCTTAACTTCCTCCTCTGAAAAAGGCTTATCCAACAGGATTTTTTCATTTCATCTGAAACTTTCTCATGCACAAAATGCAAAAGAGCCTCCATATTCGGTGCATCCTAAGATGTGTACAAATTCTGATAGAAATTGTGTACCTCCTCATGTACCTCCTTCTCATTCTCACACCAAGAATCATCATCCTTCGTGAGTGTAGAAATTTTGTTCATCCTCTTGCGTTTAGTGGCTTGAGCATGGAAATATGAGGAGTTTTTATCTCCCGATTTCAACCAGTGAACTCGTGATTGCTGCTTAAGCCACACTTCCTCCTGGAGCAGGACTTTATTTATATTCGCCATTACAGCCCTCTCCTCTCTGGATGGACCGATGCCCAAGGAACTCAGCTGAATCCTGTCCAATTATTTTCTCAGGTTTAATAATTTATGGTTAAAATTGCCAAAAACTGCACTGCCCCAACTGTCCAAACCCTTTTGTAATTGACTCAGAGTGCTGACAACGCCATGCAAGCCCCCTTGACCGCTATGAGTCTGCCAAAAATGCTGGACTGTTTGGTCATACTCCTCATGCGACTGCCACACATTATCATAACGAAACATACGATTGCCTCTCTTTCCTGTGTTTTGGTCCTTCTTTTGCATTCTGACTAGGATATCACAATGATTCGATTCCACCATACTTAGATGCCTATCCCTTGACACAACGAAAGCCTCAAATAGAGCATCATTGCCTAGCCCTCGATCAAGCCTTGCTTTCACATTTTGATTGGTTGGTTGTCTATTATCCCACGTGTACGGAACACCCGTCCAGCCTAAATCAGTTAAATTGCAATCCTCTAAACACTCACGGAACGCAAGCATATGTGGTTCCGATCGTTCCGAGGTGCTAAAATGCTCGCTAGCATACAATGTCTCATTGTAATCACCAACACATAACCAAGGATAATCAAACAATTGAGCCAACCTTTTCAACAAAGTCCAACTCAAATGCCTGTTCTCTTTCCTTGGTTCCCCATAAAAGCCTGTAAAACGCCATGGTTTTACATCATCGCCAACTGCCTTAATTACTGCATCAATATGATTCAGACTAAAGCTTTTAATTTCGACATCAGCCTCCTTCTTCCAGAACAGCCCAATGCCCACACTGAGCCCGTCACTATCCACTGCAAAACTCCCTCCAAAACCAAGAGAATTTGCCATTTTTTCAACTCTCTTTCCTCCAATCTTTGTCTCCATAACAAAGAGAAGGGTGGGGTCTTCTCGCTTCACCACATTGCGAAGCTCTCTCACTGTCGGTTGGTTCCCAAGCCCCCGATAGTTACAACTTAAACAACTCATTGATCCAGGCGGGACTGATTGTCAGCCACCGCCATATCAGCATCCAACTCATCAGTTCGGTTCTTCTTCATATCCCTCTGGACATTACCAACTTTACTAGGAGAATTTATAGCTGCCACTCTCCTAGTACCCTGGTTGTCATCAATCACCTTCTCCAAATCACTAGCTACCACCTCCCCAGGTAGGAGGGATAAATCAAGTGCCTTCATAGATTTTAGTTTCGCCACATAGTGACTTTGAGATTGAGCATTAAACTTAAACACATCCTTCTTGACATGCCCGGAAGTGTTTTTGACGAAAGGGGCACGTTTAATAGATGTCTCCTTTTCCTTTCCTCCTCCCTGTGATTTAGGACTTGGCATTGTAGGCTTATTCAAAGATTCCTGTTTCACAAAAGGAGTGGGTTTCTTTTTTGGGTCTAGAAATCTGAAACTCGAGTTATATTTCCAAAAACCATCCACTCGCCTAGGTAGTGGGTTAATGCATTGAGTATTTGCATGACCCAGAAAACCACAAGCAAAGCAGAAATAGGGCAGCTTCTCATACTGCACCTCATACGTATCAACCTTTCCTCTTCTCATAGAATCAAAATTGATCACCCGCCGCAGAGGTTTATGAACATTGATCCAGACCTTTGCTCTCAAACTCTGTCCCATCCACGACTAGTTCCATTTAGATCTAGCTTAATGAACTTGCCAAACTGACTAGCAACAAATTTCGCTCTACCCGCGTTCAACCAGTTGAACGGGAGGTCATGAACTCTGATCCAGATTGGCAGTCGATCAAATTGTACATCTCGAGGTCTCATGCTTGGATCAAATTTCTCCAATAGCACTGCATGAAACCCTACCGTACATGGCGCCCTATCCCATATCCGGTTAAAATCCTGTTCCGATTCCAGGGTAGCCACGAACCTGTTAAAACCTTGAGGACTGAAATTGAGCCCTCTCGAGCTTTCCCAAGCCGGCCTCAATGCACTGTTGATCGTCTGGACGTGGAATACATTAGGAGCTAATACTTTCCCAGCGATCGCAAAGCCTGATGAATCACCAGAACGATCATCCATGACGATCACCATCTTTTCTTCCTCGGTGAGATTGAGAGACATAAGCTTCTCCTCCAACCCCATCCCCTCGCTCCTCGATGAACCCTCCCTTGGGGAGTCCTCTCTCCCCATCCTCCTTGTGGGATCAGCCATCTTGCGATGACAATCCCCAGGGCCAAGGACGGACAACGTGCAGATTGCGCCTCGATGATTCCCAATCGCCTAGACCGCCTCTCCACTCGAACCCTAGAAAAACGGTTCGGGGAAAAAATGGTAGGTTGTCTAGCGGGAGGAACAACAATTAGGAGGAGGACATTGGGGGAGGGGTGGTGGTGGTTGGGGAGGCAATAGGTAAACCGATAGGGTACAAGCAACATGCAGACCGATAGGAGAGGAGTATGGACCAACGTTGGAGGCGGACACGCACGCACGCGTGGACCCTCACGTGTGTCCATTTATCAGCCAGTTGCTATTAAACATTTTTCTTACTTAGGAGTCGTTTGAGATCTCATCATGGAAACATCAGCGATAGAAGTTAAGTTCATGTATTAACGCATTTTATCATCTAAAAGCCTAAGAAACCGTTCACACGAACTCCTCCCGAAAAGCTTTTGACTAACGTGTGATATCGTGTTTATAAGGGTATGACGATAATACATGTACACATATGAATACAGAAGTTATACAGTCTAACAGACTCTGCTTGAGGGGGTGGGGAGCCAATATGTAAACCGATAGGAGACTGATAGGGGAGAAGTACGCAACCCTCACTGTTATTTAACATTTTCTTAACTCAATAATTATTTAAGATCTCATCATAAAAACATCAGCAATAGAAGTTGAATTCATGTGTTAACGCATTTTATCATCTAAAAACCTAAGAAACCATTCACCCTAACTCCTCCTAAAAAGCTTTTGACTAACGCGTGATATCGTGTTTAGCAGGACGAGCTCCACATGCCAAGTAGAGAATACTTTCATTTAAGAAGAGTGGATAATTGACAAGTTTGCAGTTGGATTATTTGTCACACCCTGTAGATTTATGCAAAACAAAACGTGACAAATAATCCAAATCCAATTTTAAATAAAACGTGACAAACGATCGAATATTCCCGAAAGGAGCAATCTTCGTAAGGATTATTAGGTAACGTTTTCATGGACTCTCTATGCTCCAATAATCAGAAGAATCGAGATTAGGTACGTCTAATCACGTCCAAAATCACAAAAAAGCACGCACCATCACCAGCGCATGTTCTTCGTCCATAGTCGATGTCGTCCGCGGTGCGTCCCATACTCCCATCCCCGGCCGCCGCGGCCGCGATGATAGGATCTGTGTCCGGCGACCAGCACCCAGACCGACGTGGCCGCCGGCGAGCCACCCGTGCGCACACCAGCCTTTTGTTTAGGTTGTCCGCACACCACCGTGACACACACGAAAAACAAAACAAAACAAAACAAACTCTCCCCACGCGACAAGATCGATATACTGTTGTACTACACGACGCCGCATCGATCCCAACGACCGTTCCAAATCCGCCAGCGATCGATTCCCGACGGCCTTCCCATTCAAAAACCCACGCGTCGCGAGGCCCAAACCGCCAACCGCGGGAGAGCAAGAGCGGAGACGAACTGCAGAGAGAGAGAGAGTCCGTCGCGCTCGCGCTCCCGTCGTCTCCCTCGTCGCCGTACGTAACCGTCTCGGCTCGTCTCTTTTCGAACCGACCCAACTCCCTTTCCCCGCACGGCCGAGCCGTAGCCCCCACAGACTCGGCCTCAAATCAAATGGCCCCGCCCCCGCGTCAACTTCTACTCCACCTTCTCCTCTTCCTCTCTCTGCTCCGCGCGGCCCGGATGATGGGGTCCGTCGCCGCCGCAAGCGAAGGCGATCGCGCGCTCCTGACGCTGCTGCAGCGCGTGCAGTCGGAGGCGCTGCGCGCGCTGGGCCCGCACGACTTCGACCCCAAGCTCTACGTGGACCTGCCGCTCGCGCCAGGCGCCGACCGCGCCGCCGCGGAGGCCGCGCTCTCGTCCGTGGGCACGCGGGAGGAGATGGAGGCGTACGTCGCCCGGTACTTCGACCCGGCGGGGTCCGACCTGCTGGCGGCCGACCCGCCGGACTTCCAGGCCGAGCCGCGCGGGTTCCTGCCCCGCGTCGGGGCCGGCGAGGCGCGGGCGTGGGCGCTGGAGGTGCACGCGCTCTGGAAGGACCTGGCACGGCGGGTGGCGCCGGCCGTCGCGGCGCGGCCCGACCGGCACACGCTGCTGCCGCTGCCGGGCAGGGTCGTCGTGCCGGGCTCCAGGTTCCGGGAGGTCTACTACTGGGACTCCTACTGGGTCGTCAGGTCCGTACTACGTGGCTACGTGCCGTGACACTCCACCTCTTGCTTCTTCCTTGCATCTCCGGCCGGGACCTCGGTCGGCCGGCCGGCCCCGCCATTCCATTATTGGCCGCTAGCTACTTCCTCGTCACCAACGTGGGAAAGTGGGAGTGGTTTCACGTGTTCTTCTTCCACTTGGCAGCTACCCGTACCTAGTATAGGTTGCTCTTTTGACTAGTCCGGGGTTACGTGGTGGAATTCGCAAGTTCACTTGTCGCGTAGCTGTGGATGTATCTGCGCCTACTGCGGGCGGCTGATTTTTTTTCTACTGGTATCAACGTGTTGCTTTGCTGGCCGCCGTAGGGGAGGGACCGCGCCATTAATTTTTTTTCAAATCAAACTTTATATTTGGACTTTGGTTTGGGACTAAAATACACCTTATCATTTATTGTTGTGACCATAAAAGGGTCTCCTTATGCCTTTCATAATATAGTGTATCTTAGCACATTTTCATACTACTTCTATTCTGGTTTATAAGGCAAATATATTCTTTAAAAAAAGTTTGACCGTAAATTTTTTCAACAAAATACAAACTATATTTAATAAAAATTATACCATTAGATTCATATTTAAAATACGCTTTCAATGGTATAATTTTTGTTATATATGATTAATATATTGTTGACTAAATTTATGATCAAATTATTTTCTTAAAATACGTATTTGTCTTATAAATCGAAATGGAGGTAGTAGAAGATATAAATAGCTAAGAGACACCCCCTCTAATGCATTGTAATCTTAGAGGTTGTATCTTAGTTTAATGTTTTTGCTCTCATATATGTACTTGATTGGGCTATCAATCCTTTTTACCTATGATTACATGCAAGGTGTATCTTAGCTAAGATACAACAACACTCTCTCTTATCATTAAATATGATGCCACATCATCTTTTTGTCTATGATATTGTGCCAAGAAATGGCCATTAGGAAAGGCCTTAGGTTTGCAGGATCTCCCAAATGTAGGGCTAGAAAAAAACATAGATATGATAAAATTACATGTCTAGAGCATAAGACCATGAAAACTCGTCAATTTTGTGAAAGTGGGTGTTTTATTAGCATGAATAGAAAAACATAGGAAATCTAAAGTGTATAGCCAAATCAAGATTAAAACAAGTGCAAAGCTAAGATTAAGTCCTTATTATGCAACTTATAGCATTTGCCTTGTTTTTGTACATATTAATGTAAAAAGAGGTTTAAGTGACTTGTAAAATTCCTTTGTTTTTTCTATGAAACGTAGACCAAGGGATTTTTTTTCCTACATTTTTTCTTTTCCAATGCTCCATAAACACTTTCTAAGACAAATCTATATATACTCCCTTCGGACTAGTCTAAATACATAACTAGACACATACGAATCTAGATACTTTATCTAGATTCGTATGTATCTAGTTATGTATTTAGACTAGATGCATTTATATCTTGACAAAATTGAGGTTATTAATATGGACCGAAGGAAGTATGGTTTTTAAATTTTCAACCTAAATATTTAAATTGATATTTGTGAAAGTTTTAAAAGTTGGACTAAAGATATGTCCAAAATGTTAGATTTTTTTGTTATATCGAGGGAGTGTCATCTTTCTGACTCCAGTAGCAGATGCCGCAGATGATATTTTCTGGTTAGTCCTTTTGTTTCGTTTTGTTCTGGTGTTATTATTATTTCTTATCGTTCATGGTTTGATGCACACAGAGGCTTGCTGGTGAGCAAAATGTATGACACAGCAAAGGATATCGTGCTTAATCTTGTATACCTTGTGGAGGAATATGGTTTTGTTCTGAACGGTGCAAGATCGTATTACACTAATCGAAGGTAACAAACTATTTCTATGTTACGGATAACTACTGATTTGCATGTTTTTCCCCAAAGAGGTTCTCCGGTCTCTACATCAACTAATGCACGGCGGTGCATCCATTTGTTTGTTTGCATGTGCAACATAGACTATCATTTCTCCATACAGCTCATTAACTGATGGGAAAGTTCATAGTCCCTCCGTCCTCAAATAAGTGACTTAATTGTCTAGATTAGCATGTATTTAGACATATTTTAGCATATAGATACATTTAAATCTAGACAAACTCAAGTCACTTATTTCAGGACGGAGGGAGTACACTTATGTAATGGTAAGTGTACAGAATGTCACCACTGACCAGGAACGGTTAATGGATAGTAACTGGACTCATCTTCTTTTGTCAAATTAAAATAATATAATTTGAAGTCATATTCCAGTTAGTTACAGAAAAATTGTAGATATCCTATATGTCAACACGATCGCCATCTGACATGTGCTTTCAACTCTGCAGCCAACCGCCACTCTTAAGCTCGATGGTTTTAGAATTATACACGGCAACAGGTGATTTGGATCTTTTGAGGAGAACATTCCCCTCTCTGCTGAAAGAGCATAGCTTCTGGGTATCAGGTAGCCAGTAACAAAAGCCATTTCTTAGCATCCCCTTTTACAACCTCACATGATTAAAATGCAGTTTGCCTTTAAAATTGTTCTGTTATCCAGAGCTTCACAACGTAGCAATAATGGACAATGATGGATGTGTCCATAACTTGAGTCGCTACCAGGCTATGTGGAACAAACCTAGGCCAGAAAGTGCAACAATTGTAAAGTCCTTTAACTTTGGTTATGTTGTTAACTATGCCGATCACAGTGAAAGTTTTGCCATGTCAAGGATGAACTAACAATATTTAGTCGGTTACGTTTATAGGATGAGGAGCTGGCTTCGAAACTTAACTCTACAGCCGCTAAGGAAAAATTATACCACCAGATTGCTTCAACAGCTGAAACCGGATGGGATTTCAGCTCTCGTTGGATGCGGTTCGATGTTCACTTGTTCAGTAATTCTTTTTTTTACGAACAATTAACTCCTGAATTACCAATGAAACAAATGCTAATTCTTCCTTTGATTAATATGTACCACATGCTGTTTACAATGATTTCATTCTTTTGTGAAGCAATCCAACTGACATGACAACCTTGGTAACAACTTTCATTATACCCGTGGACTTAAACACATTCATATTCAAGGTAAGGTATGGAGCTTGTCATTATTATAATGAAATTCCGAGATTGAATGACCCAGATTTAGCATGGGTCTGAAATGTCAGCTGGTGCAACATCGTATTTTTGTTCATTCTGTCAAATAATTCACCATAGCTTGGAAGATGCTTATTGGGCAATAAGTTGAAGTTCTCAGTTTTATCAATTAATAATATTCTTAAATGCTACTTGATCCTTACCTCGTATGCAATACAGATGGAACGGGACATAGCGGTGTTTGCTAAACTCATTGGAGAGAAGGCAACTGCAGAAGTTTTCTCACAGGCTTCAAAAGCGCGCCATACGGCAATCGAGACTATTTTATGGAATTCTGAGATGGAACAGTGGCTTGACTACTGGCTTCCCATCGATGGAAACCAGGTGCTCACAAAGCTTACAAAGGATATCAGCTTGATCACTTACAATCCTATTCGACCGTGGTGAGCACTTTCTGATGGTATTAACTTAGTACATTCTTGTTACTGTTTCAGGGAGTCTACAAATGGGAACCGAAGTCACAGAATCGTAACATTTTTGCTTCTAACTTTGTACCCTTGTGGTTAAATGCACATAATTCAGGTGCGTTCTGTATGTTCTGTTTTCTCATGCCTAATGGCACAATGCCAGTGACCAGGATTCAGGAAGTACCAAAATGTAAAATATATGGCTGCATGTTTATCATAACTCATATGATAATCCTGTAAAAATTAAAAAATGTCCATTTTTAAAAATTTTCTTTTAAATCCTGTAAAATGAACAGACCTGTCAAAGGGTTGAAAACTGTACGGTCACCATGAGCAACTGTTCTGTCTTTCAACATGTTTATCATATCATCTCAAAACGTATGGATTTGGTCTCTACCAATTATTTGTGATGTTAGATCAGTAGAGAACATGAGGATAAGTTTTCTAAGGGAAATTTAGTGATTATGTCTGGAACTTAAACCAGGTTCGGTGCCGTTTCTGGATGAAGCAAAATCAGTTGGAGTCATGAGAAGCCTCCATACATCAGGACTAGTCTATCCTGCAGGAATAGCAACTTCAGTATCAAAAACAGGGCAACAATGGTTAGCTTCCTGAAATGCACACCTTCAAGATAGTAAAACTCTACCTAGTGCATTTGCACAAGAAATTGTTTGGTTTTTACTTCCCTAAAACAGGTGTTCTGATAATTAAACAGGGATTTCCCAAATGGATGGGCACCATTGCAGCATCTGATAGTCGAGGGATTGCTGAACTCTGGTTCGACAGAAGCAAAGAAGTTTGCCGAGGATATTGCTACGAGCTGGGTGAGAACAAACTACGCTGCCTACAAATCAACCGGGGCGATGCATGAGAAGTATGATGTTGAGGCCTGTGGGAAATCTGGAGGAGGCGGCGAATACAAATCCCAGGTATGGACTTAAAGTTACTAGTGAAAGTAAAAGCCCTTCTGTTTGTCTCACGATGATGAGCATGTTTTGTACTCCCTCTGATCCATATTAGTTGTCGCTGATTTAGTACAAAGTCAATAGCTAAGTGGCGATGCAAACTATTGTCTGACATTTTAACTTGAGACCATGGACATCGTTTTGCAGACTGGTTTTGGTTGGTCCAATGGTGTGTTATTGTCGTTTTTGGAAGAGTTTGGGTGGTCACAGGACAAAGAAATTGGCTGTCCATCATGATGAGATCAAGCGAGCCACCTTCTCAGAAGCAAAATGTGGGTGGGCATGCAGGTGTTTATATGGCGATGTTTTATTTGAAAGAGCCTTCTGCTCAGATTTCTGAAGCAACTGTGGAGCACTCTGTATGTGTGCGTGTGTGTCTAGTCTATTCATTTTGATTCAAATGACAATGTGCAGATTTCTTCGTTGTAAGTTGTAACTAACGGTATAGACGGTGGACTTTCTCCGAACAATTCGCCCCATCGTAAGTGTTTATACTGTGAACGGCCTTGTACGAACGAGGCAGCAGTATCAGTAGATCTTACAGTATACAGTGGAACTCCCAATAGCTGTCCAGGCTGCAGCCAACGGATCAATTTTTGGTAAATGCTTTATACTAGTGCTGGAACCGTGAACAGAACTTGGTGAGGCCAGTCCGTGGAATCTTGATAAACGGTTTATTTTTTCGATATAAAGTGATAAACGCTTTATACTAGAGCATTAATGCAAGGATCTCTGTATTGTTACTGTCACCGCAAACAATGCATTCACGTGAGACAGGATTTCCAATTTTCCATGTTATAACTTGTCATGAGAAAATACATCTATTACAGAGCAAGGAGTGTACATTTTGCCCTTCAACTCTTAGCTAGTTCAATTTCTCTCATCATGACGAGGCAATTAGACATTTCTTTTTGAGGTGGGTTGTCTCTTATAGTCTTACCTGTACTCCCTCCGTTTTAAAATATAAGATGTTTTAGATTTGTGAAGAAAATGCATCTAGACTTTTTTTAGTGTCTAGATTCACTTCAATTATGAGTGAATCTATATGTAAAAGAAGTCTAGATACATTTGCTTTACAAAACTAAAACATCTTATATTTTAAAACGGAGGGAGTATCTGTCTTCCATGCAGGAACGACTGCTCTATGTTGGGCTTTATGGCTGTAGTTTTCGGCAAAAAGAAGATTTCTTTCTCACCACAGTTTATACACTCATGAACACATTGACTTCATACTTGGTCACGTTTGGGGTTATTTACAATAGCATACACCCACGATGGAAGGCAGCCAAAGAGGTTTTAACCCAACCGTTCATTTTAAGAGATGGTAGTATAAGACCACTATGTGACTATAAGCTCTGAAAGTATTCGAGGCTAGCGAGGGTTTACCTAAAAGAACTACATCTGACGAGGTTTAGAACAAGTTTAAGGAAACCAATCTTGTCTTTGTGGGATGCGTTTTGAGTGTTCTTGATAACAAGATGTTTGATGTATACATGCACATCAAAGATGGAAAAGAACTTTGAAGTTGCAGATGCTGATAGTGAGTTATACATCATGGAGAACTTTCATGATTACATGATAGTTAACAACTGTTCTGTAGTTGAACAAGCTCATGAGATATAGTGCTTTGCCAAGGAGCTTGAAATCTATAAGTGTATCTTACCCGATAAGTTTGTGGCTGGATGCATTATTGTAAAGTTGTCTTCTACATGGAGGAACTTCGCCACAACTCTCAAACACAAAAGAAACATGAGATATCGGTTGAAAACCTGATAGCATCTCTTGATGTTGAGGAGAAGGCTCGGGCTAAGGACACTGCTGAGAAAGGAGGCGAGGGTCAGTATAGCGCCAACATGGTGCAGAAGAAGACCTTCGACAAGAACAAATGAACTATAAGACCTCCTTCAAAAAGCCTAAAAAGACTACAACCTTCAAGAATAATAAGAAGTCAAACAAGGCCGAGCTAGGTAACTATACCTGTGGAGAGTTTGGAAACTTTTCCAGGGACTGTCTAGAATGTGCAGATCGCAAAGGGAAAAGCGGGAAGACTGTCAACGTTATGACTGCTAGCAACAATGGTGGGTATGGTAATCTATTTACTGTTCTTTCAGTATTTCAATCAATATGTTGGTGGATTGATACGGGTGCTAATGTCCATGTGTGTGATGTCATCTCTATGTTCACTTCTTATCAGGTCGCTTGGGATTCTTTCATCCTAATGGGGAATGAATCACATGCTTCTGTTCATGGTGTTGGCACGGTGAATATGAAGTTTACTTCTGAAAAGATCGTGCAGCTGACGAACATGCAACATGTCCCTACTATGAACAAGAATCTTGTTAGTGGCTCCCTTCTATGCAGAGATGGGTTTAAGGTTGTTTTAGAGTCTAATAAAGTCGTTGTTTCGAAACATGATGTTAACACCCGGATTTTTAATCCCAGATGCCTGTTATGCCATACATCGCAATCCCAGGATTACCATTTTTGCGAGACATAACAGAATTGGATACCACAGTACATCATCCATTACAAACCATACATAAGGTCTTACACAAATAGGGATCTCATTGATCCAGTTCTTAATACAACTTCAAGCAGCGGAATACGTAATAATAACGGTAGCATAGGCGAAGCTCCATCTTCGGGGTCACAGGCAATGCTGACGATTGGAGATGATCCTAGTTGTCGTAACCTTCCTAGGGTCCATCCTCCAGGTACTCCTCTTCATAGTTTGGCCATGGGAATAGCCAGGGACAAAGCCATGAGTACTCTTTAAGTACTCGCAAACTAATACTAACAAGTGAAAGGGTTTTTGATAATAGGACACTAGGCTCTAGGGTTGTTTTGCAAAAGCCAGATTTATCTCTACTAAGTTTGGAAACAACAAATGCTAGTTAAGGTTTTATAACACCTAAGTGGGAACTTGTATCTCATGCCACAACCCTTTTGTGGTCAAGTCAAAGTCTCAATTCATTTCACAAGTCTTTTGAAAACATCTAAGCAGGGAACAAGCTGTCCATAATCGCATAATGACGCGGCTATTCGAATAGTTTGACACTCTGCAGAGATTGTACACTTTCACCACAACATTCGATACATCCGTCAGGAACAAATCCTGAATTCACCATACTCAGTATGCGGATAATCAATCCTAACCTTTCAATTAAACGCCCTAGTATAAGCACCTCTCATGTGAGTTTAGCCTCCCAACCATGACCAACTGTCATCTTGGGTACTGCACAGGTGGACAATCTTCACAAGGTAGCCTCAGCTCAGACCTTGGCCGTGAGGGAACCAATACTAAGGTATATAAGTTTCCAGTCAAGCCCTACCCAATCTTCGGGTATTGTGGTTGTACGATAAAATTGGAATGGTATCGCATCCAGACAACCATCAGTTTTATAAAGGGCTAAGGCTCCTGCCTCAACATTTTCATCACCAAAATCATCAGGTGTTCGGAAACACATGTCAAAACATCTCAGTAGAATGATCCATCATTCTAAGGTTTTCATAAGAATTTTGTCAACACCCGGATTTTTAATCCCAGATGCCTGTTATGCCATACCTCGCAATCCCAGGATTACCATTTTTGCGAGACATAACAGAATTGGATACCATAGTACATCATCCATTACAAACGATACATAAGTTCTTACACGAATAAGGATCTCATGATCCAGTTCTTAATACAACATCAAGCAGCGGAATACGTAATAATAACGGTAGCGTAGGCGAAGCTCCATCTTCGGGGTCACAGGCAATGCTGACGGTGGGAGATGATCCTAGTTGTCGTAACCTTCCTGGGGTCCATCTTCCAGGTACTCCTCTTCATAGTCTGGCCATGGGAATAGCCAGGGACAAAGCCATGAGTACTCTTTAAGTACTCGCAAACTAATACTAACAGGTAAAGGGGTTTTTGGATAATAGGACACTAGGCTCTAGGCTTGTTTTGCAGAAGCCAGATTTATCTCTACTAAGTTTTAAAGCTAGTCACAATTTTATAACTCCTAAGTGGGATCTTGTAACTCATGTCACAACTCTGTTGTGGTCAAGTCAAAGTCTCAATTCATTTCACAAGTCAATTTTGAAAAGTCTGACGGGGGAACAGTATGGCCACTCCAACTGTCCATAACCGCGGACGCGGCTATTCGAATAGTTTGACACTCTGCAGAGATTGTACACTTTCACCACAACATTCGATACATCCGTCAGGAACAAATCCTGAATTCACCATACTCAGTATGCGGATAATCAATCCTAACCTTTCAATTACACGCCCTAGTATAAGCACCTCTCCTGTGAGTTTAGCCTCCCAACCATGACCAACTGTCATCTTGGGTACTGCACAGGTGGACAATCTTCACAAGGTAGCCTCAGCTCAGACCTTGGCCGTGAGGGAGCTAATACTAAGGTACATAAGTTTCCAGTCAAGCCCTACCCAATCTTCGGGTATTGTGGTTGTACGATAAAATTGGAATGGTATCGCATCCAGACAACCATCAGTTTTATAAAAGGGGCTAAGGCTCATGCCTCAACATTTTCATCACCAAAAATCATCAGGTGTTTGGAAACACATGTCCAAAACATTTCAATCGAATGATCCATCATTCCAAGGTTTTCATAACCATTTTCACCAAGTATTCCCATCTAAAGTTGGTCAAGTTTTATGCTTAGCACTAGCATCTACAAGTGGGGGTGATTACTAATGAGGGGTGGTACACTAGTGGGGTTTCAACTAAGTTCAATCTCATGCCTTAGGATGACATCAAGATTATCTAGCTTAGGCCAAATTTTATGCTCTTTATGAAACCTTCAAGTATCCTTATAGTATCTACCATTTATTCCAGTAAACTCTAAGTAAGATCCTTGATAAAGAAATAAAGTAATAAAGCTTGTAAGTAAAACTAGGATTGGTTTATCAAGTGGATATGATCACATATGCTTAAGGCATATAGTGGGCATGGTAACAAGTAGTGGTTTGTTGCATCAGTAGAGTATCTTGCAAGTGTTAGCTTGCACATTCACTAGTAGTATTAGGCTTGCCTTGTGCAGAGCAGTGGTTGAAGTTCTCCTCGGCTTCTTCTTCGTAGTATCCTCCTTCCTCCTCGTATCCTTGGTCGGTACTAGCGTCTATGAATAAATACGAGGTACATAATCACCAAACAATACTTAACTACTTGAAATCATCACACAAGGGCCCTATAGATGATCTAGCATCATCTCTAACATTACAAGGTTAAGGCTTGGTTTAATTCCTTTTATTTTTAGAAAAGTAATTTCTACTCATTGAAAAACTACTTAAGATTTAATATTCTCCAAACCACACATGGGATCATGTTGACACATGTCATCACCACATATTTTAATCCAAGGGAATGTGATTTAAAATGGTGTCACAATTTAATAAGGTTTTACCCTTTTATTTTATTTAAATAAAATGACTAGAAATGCCTATGTAGCATTCTTTTATTACTTGAACACTATTTCTGCAAGTAAACCTATATATTTTTATATATCCTGAAAGGTATGGTTAAATGTGATTTTTGAGAGTTGAAATCAACTCAAAAGCTAGTATGGTTTAAATTTGAAAAAGGTTTGAATGCAGAAAAGCTTCTGCCTTGTTATTTTTACTAAGGATGATCTATAGATCCAAATGACTTGAATCCAACGGGCTTGGATTCAGTATTCACAGACCTTTCCAACAAAATTGGTTTCATTTAAATCGGTGCACTGAATCGATCTGGATTGATTTTTGAAAATGGGTACAGAAGTGTGTTTGAACTAAAAAGAAAAAGATTTAATTCAAATCACTGGGCTGTGCGGGAAAAGTTAACGGGCCGGCCTGCTAAGCGCAGTGCTCCCGCGGGCTGCTTAAGTGGGTGTCCCCACTTGCCGAAGATGGTGGAGGGGGCGAAGCGCACGGGCAACGTGGGTCGTTCGATCTGATTCTAATCCAACGGTTGGGAGTCATCGTCGACGCGAGACAACACCGGCGAGAAAGAAACCTAGCGCGGCTAGTGAGGGTTGCTGGGGGCTCACCGGGATGCTGGCGAGGGTCGGCGAGGCGGGCGAACGACGAAGTCGACGACGGCGAACTCAGGGGTGGTCGCGGTAGCTCCTGGGGTGGACGAAATCGATGGCTCCCTTCTTCTCCAGAGGCGGCGGGCTCCGGTGAAATTCCGGCGAGGTGGTGCTCGCCTTGCTCTGGGAACAGTGTGGCACGATCAGTGACGAGAGGGGAGTGAGATGGTGTGAAGAAATCGAGCGGGGGTGGCCTCTATTTATAGTCGAGCGAGGGGACCGACGGGGCGCACGGTGAGCTCGTCGGGGTGATGTTACAGGCGGCTATTGGCATGGGCGATGGTAGGGGACGGTGCGGTGTTTCCTGGCGATGCTCAACGACATGGTTTCGAGGCGTGGGGCGGTGTGTCTTGGTCTGGAACATGCGACGCTCTGTGCGGCAAAGGCGGCGTCTTTGATGGCGAGCGGTGGCTGTACGTCACGGGGCGGCGAACGGGGATGTCTGGCGGTCTCCTGGGTCGGTGGGGATTGTGTATGCACGCGGCGAGGGTGGCGCGCGGTCTGTGGGCTTCGGTCGAGGGTGGTGCTCTGGCGCACGCTCGGCATGGTCGGGCCAGGCTGGCACGGTCCGTGCGTGTGGTCCATGGTGGCGAGGGTTCGGCGGTGGATGTGGGAGTGGTGATGGACCCGGTCGCCTCCCAGACATGCTGGCTAGGCTTGTGTCTCCTCCTAGCTTGCTGTCGACATGGGGGTGACATGGGTGTGCTCGGCTGTTCACCATTGATGGCAATGGAAAGATCACAGTGGTGCTAGTGCTTGGTTAATCTTCCTAGATGATCTACTGAGCTGGTTGTGAGCTAAATAGGGAACAAGTTAGGCCAATTTTACTGCACACTATAGTGTTTGATGTTTGTTTGATTTGTATCTGCAAGTTGTTTGCTGAAATGGCCGTATGAATTCAAGTTTTGAATTTTGAAAAGATTTTTGGTGGGTTTGCTAGGTTGGTGCTGGTGAGTCCGCAGATGCTTGGGTTTTGAAAGTTGAGCTTGTTTGAGTGGTTTTTGAAAAAGTGGGATCTTCCCATATGATAAAGATTCAATTTTGAATTGTCATTTAAACTATGCATTTGAAAGTTTCTGGATGATCACAAAGTGGGCCTTGATACTTTGTTAGGAGTACATTCAAGGGGTGCAAAGATCCAGAAAAGTTTCTGTTAGGTTTTGAAATTTTGAGACAGCCAAAGTAGGCATGGGAGTTAAATTGGTCAAAGTGACCATTCCTTTAATATATTTGTTTTGATTTACTTGTCTTTAGGAAAAGTGTGGGAAATGTTTTAGATGATGTTTATTTCACCTAAGGAACATTTTACAAGCAATGAAACAATCAAAAAAGGTGGTTCCAAATAATTTCAAAATCCATGCATACACATAAGCATGCATTCATAATTTTATTTAGAAAAGTTTTTGTTAACCCTAAATGTTGATGACTAGTGCTTGATGATCCAAGCTTAGTATTTTTGGGATGTTACACATTTTCACCAAGTATTCCCATCTAATGTTGATCAAGTTTTATGCTTAGCACTAGCATCTACAAGTGGGGGTAAGCACTAATGAGTGGTGGTAAACTATTGGAGTTTAACTGAGTTTAATATCATGCCTTAGGATGACATGAAGATTATCTAGCTTAGGCCAAAATTTATGCTCTTTATGCAACCTTCAATTATCCTTCTAGTATCTACCATTTATTCCAGTAAACTCCAAGAGCTTTGATAAAGAAATAGAGTAATAAACTTGCAAGTAAAACTAGAATTGGTTTATCAAGGGGTTATGATCATATATGCTTTAAGGCATATAGTGGGCATGGTAGCAAGCAGGTATTAGCTTTCACATCCAACTAGTAGTATTAGGCTTGCTAAATTAGAGTATCTTGCAAGTGTTAGCTTGCCTTGTGCAGAGCAGTGGTTGAAGTTCTCCTCGGCTTCTTCTTCGTAGTATCCTCCTTCCTCCTCGTATCCTTGGTCGGTACTAGCGTCTATAAATAAATACGATGTACATAATCACCAAACAATACTTAACTACTTGCAATCATCACACCAAAGGGTCCTATAGATGATCTAGCATCATCACTAACATTACAAGATTAAAGCTTGGTTTAATTTCTTTTATTTTTAGAAAAGTAATTTCTACTCATTGAAAAATTACTTAAGATTTAATATTCTCCAAACCAAACATGGTATCATGTTGACACATGTCATCACCACATATTTTAGTCCATGGGAAGGTGATTTAAAGGGGTGTCACAATTTAATAAGGTTTTACCCTTTTATTTTAATTAAATAAAGTGACTAGAAATGCCTATGTAGCATTCTTTTATTACTTGAACATTATTTCTGTAAGTAAACCTATATATTTTTATATATTCTGAAAGGTATGGTTAAATGTGATTTTTGAGAGTTGGAATCAACTCAAAAGCTATTATGGTTTTAATTTGAAAAATGTTTAAATGCAGAAAAGCTTCTGCCTTGTTATTTTTACCAAGGATGATCTACAGATCCAAATGACTTGAATCCAACGGGATTGGATTCAGCATTCCCAGACATTTCTAACAAAATTGGTTTCATTCAATTTGGTTCACTGAATCGATCTAGGTTGATTTTTGATTCTAGGTGCAGAAGTGTGTTTGAAATAAAATGGAAAAGGTTAATTTCAAATGACTGGGCTGCGCGGGGAGCGATACTGGGCCGGCCTGCTAAGCACAGCGCTTACGCGGGCTGGTTAAGTGGCTGTCCCCACGCTTCAGTGAGACGAGGGGGTGCGAAGCGGTATGGGGCGTTGTGGTGCGTTCGATCTGGTCTAATCCAATGGCTGAGAGTCATCGTCGACGTTGGGCAACGCCGGCAAGACAGAAACCTAGCGCAGCCAGTGGGGGTCGTTGGGGGCTCACCGGGGTTCAGGCGAGGGTCGGCGAGGCGGGCGAACGACGAAGTCGACGACGGCGAACCTCCTGGTACCGGCAGCTTCTCCTGGGGCGGCTCCAATCGCTGGCCCCCTTCTTCTCTAGCGTGGCGGACTCGGTGAAATTCGGCGATGCTGCTGCTCGCCTTGCTCACGAACAAGTGTACCGGATCAGTGAGGAGAGGGGAGTGAGATGGTGTGCTCAATTCGGCTGGGGGTGGCCTCTATTTATAGTGGAGCGAGGGGAGCGACGGGGCGCAAGGTGAGCTCGTCGTGGTCGACGGTACAGACGGCTATCAGCGTGGGAGACGGTAGGGGGCGGTGCGGTGCTCCCTGGTGATGCTTAACGACACGGTGGCGAGACGTGGGGCGGTGCGGTTTGGTCGGTATGCGAAGGTGCTCTGCGCGTGCCCAACGGAAGATTTAATGGCGCACAGCGCGCGTGGTCCGCGCGACGGCAAACGAGCGTGTCTGCGGGGTTGCTGGGATGGTGGTGATCACGTATGCATGCGGCGAGGGCGGCGCGCGGTCTGTGGGCGTCGGTCGAGCGTGGCGCACGGGGCGTGCTCTCGACATGGTTGCTGGCGAGGTTGGCATGGTTCGTGCGTGTGGTCCAGTGGCTGGCAACGTTCGAGCGCTGGACAGGGAGTGGCGGTGGGATGTTGGCTTGCTCCCAGACATTGAGCTAGATGATCTACTAAAACCTAGTTGTAACCAGAGAGGGAACAAGTTAGGCTTCAATCACTGCTCACCATAGTGTTTAAGATTTTGATGATTTGTGTCTGTAATGTGTTTGATGAAATGGCCGCAAGAATTCAAGTTTTGAATTTTGAAAAGATTTTGGTGGGTGTGCTAGGTTGGTGCAGGTGAGTCTGTAGATGCTTGGGTTTTGAAAGTTGAGCTTGTTTGAGTGGTTTTTGAAAAAGTGGGATCTTCTCATATGATAAAGATTCAATTTTGAATTGTCATTTAAACTATGCATTTAAAAGTTTTTGGATGATCACAAAGTGGGCCTTGATACTTTGTTATGAGTACAATCAAGGGGTGCAAATATCCAAACAAGTTTCTGTTAAGTTCTGAAAGTTTGGGACAGCCAAAGTAGGCATGGGAGTTAAATTGGTCAAAATGACCATTCATCCAATTTGGTTTGTTTTGATTTGTTTGTCTTTGGGAAAAGTGTGGGGATTGTTTAGATGATGTTTATTTCACCTAAGAAACATTATACAAGCAAAGAAACACATAAACAAGGCAATTCAAAAGAATTCAAAATGGTATGCATACACACATGCATGCTTTCATATTTTTTTATTTAGAAAAGTTTTTGTTAACCCTAATTTTGATGATTAGAGTTTGATGATCCAAGTTTAGTATTTTTGGGATGTTACAAACCTTCCCCCCTTAAACAAAATCTCATCCCAAGATTTGAAAAAGGACGAAAAAGATTACCTAGGATTTGAAGAGATCGGGAAACTCTGTCCTGATGTGATCTTCGCGCTCCCAGGTAGCTTCCTCTTCTGTGTGGTTGCTCCATTGAATCTTGAGAAACTTGATGCTTCGGGTTCGGGTAGTTCGGAAGGCTTCTTCCAAAATACGGATGGGTACTTCAGGATAGGTCAGGTCATCGTATGGTCCGGTGATTGATATTTTTGAACACTTCGGTCTTCTCGGGGACTTCGAGACACTTGCGAAGTAATGAGATATGGAACACCTTGTGCACAGATGACATCTCTTCGGGTAGTTCCAATTGATACGACACTTCTCCTCGATGGTTCAGAATCTTGAAAGGTCCGATATATCTGGGGGCTAACTTTCCTTTGAGTTGGAAACGCTACATTCCCTTCAATGGTGACACTTTCAGATAAACAAAATCTCCTATGTTGAAGGCGAGGTCTCTACGTCTCTTGTCATGTAACTCTTACATGCAGACTAGGCGGTCTTAAGGTGCTCACGAATCTTGTGAACCTTCTCTTCTGCTTCTCGTAGGATGTCGGGTCCAAAAATCTGACTCTCTCCTACTTCCGACCAGTTCAAAGGGGTGCGACACTTTCTTCCGTACATGAATTCAAAGGGGGCCATTTGCAAACTGGCTTGATAACTGTTATTGTATGAGAATTCTGCAAATGGTAGACAGTCTTCCCACTTGGATCCATATTCTAACACACATGCTCTCAGCATATCTTCGAGTATTTGGTTTACTCGCTCCGTTTGTCCATCGGTCTGAGGGTGATATGCGGTGCTAAAATCTAGTCGGGTTCCTAAACCTTCTTGGACTTTCTTCCAGAATCTCGAGGTAAACTGAGTTCCTCGATCAGATACGATGTTCTTGGGGACTCCATGCAAACTAACTATCCTAGCGATGTACAACTCCGCTAGCTTCGAACTCTGATATGTGGTCTTGACGGGCAAGAAATGGGCGACTTTGGACAATCGGTCCACTATGACCCAGATAGAGTCATTTCCCCTACTAGAAGTAGGCAGTCCAGTGATAAAGTCTATTCCAACGGAATCCCATTTCCATTCCAGAATCTGCAAGGGTTGCAACAATCCAGCGGGTCTTTGATGTCCTGCCTTGACTCGCTGACAAATATCACACTTGGCGATATAGCTTCCGATTTCTCTCTTTATCTTATGCCACCAAAATTGCTCTTTTAAATCTTGATACATCTTAGTTCCTCCGGGATGGATAGAATAAAGAGTATCATGAGCCTCCTTCAGAATCACTTCTTTCAACTCAGAATCTGCTGGTACACAAAGGTGTCCTTTGTACCACAGAACTACTTCTTCGTCTTCGGTGAATCCAGGTACTTTGCACTGCGATCTGACTTGATTCCGTCAATACTAGCATTTCCCTTTCGCGCCTCTTTAATCTGACTGATCAAAGTGGGCTGGAGTTCTATGCTAGCCAAAAATCCTTCACTTACTAATTCTATTCGAAAATCTTCCATCTCTTTGTGCAGGCTTGGTTGCTCCTTCAAAATCATGGAGTTCAAGCGGCACGACAATCTGCTAAGGGCATCGGCTACCACATTGGCTTTACCAGGGTGATAGCGAATGTCCAGATCATAATCCTTGATTAGCTCAATCCATCTTCTCTGTCTCATATTCAGCTCCTTATGAGTGAATATATACTTCAGACTCTTGTGATCCGTATAGATCTCACAACGGTTTCCCATCAGGTAATGCCTCCATGTCTTCAGGGCTAGAACTACGGTTGCGAGTTCGAGGTCATGGGTTGGGTAATTTTGCTCATGTTGCTTCAGTTGTTGAGATAGATAAGATATAACTTTTCCTTCTTGCATTAGCACACATCCGAGACCGATCTTGGATGCATCACAATACACATCGAAGGGCTTCGTGATATCCGGCATGATTAAGATTGGGGCTGAAATCAATCTCCTCTTGAGTTCTTGAAAACTCGCTTCACATTTGTCGGTCCATTCAAACTTCTTGTCCTTCTTCAGCAGTTGGGTCATGGGTCTGGCGATACTCTAGAATCCTTCTACAAATTTGCGGTAATATCCCGCCAATCCGAAAAATGCACGCACTTGGGTTTAAGTGGTTGGGGCTTGCCAATCTTCGACATCTTTCACTTTGGCAGGGTCAACGGCAATTCCTCCGGTTGATACAATGTGACCAAGGAATCCTACCTCCTGTAACCAGAATTCACATTTGCTAAACTTTGCATGCAGCTGATGCTCTCTAAGGGTTCCAAGAATGGTCCTTAGGTGTAGCTCATGTTCTTCTTCCGATTTGGAATAAATCAGAATGTCATCGATGAAAACAACGACAAACTTATCCAGGAAGTCCATAAAAATCTTATTCATGAGATTCATGAAATAAGCGGGGGCATTGTTTAATCCAAAAGACATGACTGTATACTCATACAATCCATATCTGGTGGTAAAGGCAGTCTTTGGAATACCCTAAAAAAAGGCAGTCTTTGGAATATCCTCTGCACGAATTTTGAGTTGATGATAGCCTGTTCTAAGATCAATCTTAGAAAACACTTTGGCACCGGTCAACTGATCAAACAAATCTTCTATCTTGGGCAAGGGGTACTTGTTCTTGATAGTGACATCATTCAACTTCCGATAATCCGTACACAAACGGTTACCTCCATCCTTCTTGTCCACAAACAAGACAGGTGACCTCCATGGTGACGCACTTGGTTGAATCAATCCAATTTCCAACATGGAATCCAGTTGCTTCTTTAGTTCTGCTAGCTCAGACGGGTTCATACTATATGGTCTCTGGGCTATGGGTCCGGTTCCGGGGATTAGTTCAATGATAAACTCGATATCCCGATCTGGGGGCATACTGGGCAAAACATCTGGAAATACATCGGGGTATTCACAGACTATCCGGACTTGGTCAATGGTAGGTTGGGCTATACTCTTGTTACACTTGAATTGGCGAGGTAAGGTTTCAGATATATGCTCGACTGATATTCCGGTTGTACTGTTCATGGTTATGGCTTTCTTGGCACAGTCAATCAATCCTTTATGTTTGGACATCCAATCCATTCCTAGTACTACTTCCAAACCTTTAGTTCCGAGTACTATCAGATTAGCATAAAAATCTATGCCATGGATTCGGATAGGGACAGCTTTGCAAATTTGCCTAGCCTTGGTGGTTGATCCGGGAATTTGAACAATCATAACATGCTTCAGTTTGGTTGGTTGAATTTTACTAGTGCAGGCAAATTCTTCAGTGACAAATGAGTGCGATGCACCAGAATCAAACAACACTCGTGCAAGTACTGAATTAACAGAAAACATACCCAACACGACGTCTGGCGCTTCCTGAGCTTCTTCAGCATGCATGAGAAAAAGACGGTCATTGCGGTTGAGCGAATTCCCTGGGGAAAATCTTCTTCCGGGCTGAACACGACGCTGCTGCTGAGCTGGGGCATTGGCATTGGGTGCTGTGGCATTCTTCTTGTTGGGGCACTCGTTGGAGTAGTGACCCTTATTTCCACAGTCATAACAAGTCACTTGCGACTTGTCCTTTGCTGGTACAGGCATAGCATTGCTTCTAGTCCTCGGGGCAGTGTTGGTGTTGGCGGTAGCATTGTTGGTGTTGAACTTGGGTGGGGCATGATTGAAATTGCTAGCGTTGCCGGGGTTGTTGTGATTTCCTCCGGGCCTAGGGTTTCCACGGTTGGGGTAGGTCGAACGGTTCATCGGGGGTCTGTTGGTTCTTGGGGCAAATCCGGGAGATGGGTTAGGGCGATACTTTGGGGTCTGATGGATTCCTGGCTGATGCATCATGCGACGCTTACGGTTCTCATTGGCTTGGTTGATCTTTCCTTCCATCTGGATAGCAGAGTTGACAAGGGCTTCAATATCAACAAAGGGGATATTGACTAACACTGTCTGCATCTCATCGTGCAGACCATTCAGGAATCTTTCTTTCTTCTTGGCTTCAGTGTTGATCTCATCCGGGGCATACCTAGCTAATGACAAGAATTTGTCATGGTATTCCACTACGGTCATCCTTCCTTGCTTCAGCTCTCTAAACTCGTCTCTCATTCTCTTGATCAAACCTGGTGGCACATGGGTTCTGCTAAACTTGACATTGAATTCCTCCCAGGTCATCATCTAGCCTCCGGTCATTGCACAAACACTATTCCACCATGCTCTGGCATCTCCGGCTAGATAGTGGGTGGCGAACAGAACTTTCTCGTTGGCTTCCACTCCGGCGACTTCTAGGTTGTTTTCCATGGTTTGCAGCCAATCATCGGTGTCTACGGGTTCTTCTGACTTAGTGAAAACAGGTGGGTTGGTATTCTGGAAATTCTTGAGCTTAGATCCATGGTTGTCCTGATTTCCATGGCCTTGGTTGTTGTGGGCTAGCTGGGCTATCTGCTGCAGGGTGGCTTGGTTGGCTTGACGTTCCGCTCTTTCAGCTTCGCGGTCAGAAGTCAACATTTGCAGAATCTGCAACATCGGGTCCGGGGATGAACCACTTCCTCCACGTGGCATCTGAAGATTGAGATAGATCGTGAGAAAAGAGGCAAATTTCTAAGGTTTTGGGTCTTTGAAAAGTTTTTAAAGTTTGACTCAGATTTTTCTAGCAACTTGCTTTTTCATTCATTCATTCATAGCACACGATACAACACACACCACAACAAAGAAAAACAAATGGTTTTAAGAACCATTCTGAAAACTATGATACAGTGGGACCGAATACTACTCACTACGCTAGTGCTCAAGTGCTACTACTCCTTGGAATCTGTGGCTTCATCATCCTCATCATCATCGATGAAGGCGAAATCATCCTCATCGGTGAAGAAGTCCATAGCCTGATCCTCTAGAAAATCATCGTCATCGCTGAGATAGGAGTAGGGGTCTCCACGAAGCTCCTCTCCGGCATTCTCCCTTTCCTCCAACTGCATGTCTCTCTCGTGGATGGTCTCCTCCAAAGATGAGATACGGTGGCGATGAAGGGCAATAATGCGCTCCTTCTTGTCGAGCTGACGTCGACGAGACTTACGATCCTTTTCTAGCATGGCGATGGTTTGATCCTTCGTTTTGATGATGGCAGACTTGTGGTTGGAGTAGTCACGGCGTTATCCAACTCCTGCTGACAATCGTACATCATGAAGATAAGGTGGTCCACTTGGGTCTTCAGCTCAGGGTGGTATGGGGCTTCCAGTGGTTGTCCATTAGCATCACGCCTTGGGCAAAACTCAAAACGGGTTCCCTTGATCTGATTGATGCTCTGCCCACACAGACGGGAAAGAGCTTCCTGCATTGCACTGGCAAGTCCGTCGAGCCAGTTGTTCTCTCTTAAGGTAAACTGAATTCCCTCAGCAGTGGGAGGTTCAATCTTTCCTCGGAGACTTGCAACAATTATCCACTGCAGATCTTCTCCTCCTTGATCATTGAGCTGAGCTCCGAAGAACTCGGGTTGCGGACACTCCAGAAGTTGCGAAAGCTGGTCCAAATCCCTCTCAAAGATAAGGTCTCCTCCATTCCCCAACTGATAAAACTTGCTGTACTTCACGTCCATCTATAAGAATATAGGATGAGTAAGTTAGTAGAGTGGTCAAGTGTGTCAAAATTTTATGTATTTTGCAAGAGTTTTTGAGGAACATGAATTTTCATGAAAGAATCAAAGGGATAAGAATGAGAATAAGTTTTTGTAAATACTTGTTTTCTTTGGTTTTGAAACTAAGTTTTTGATTCAAACGTCCAGTCTAATTAGGGTCTCCTATGGTTAGGATGGCTCTGATACCAACTTGTCAACACCCGGATTTTTAATCCCAGATGCCTGTTATGCCATACATCGCAATCCCAGGATTTCCATTTTTGCGAGACATAATAGAATTGCATACCACAGTACATCATCCATTACAAACCATACATAATGTTTTACACAAATAGGGATCTCATTGATCCAGTTCTTAATACAACTTCAAGCAGCGGAATACATAATAATAACGGTAGCGTAGGCGAAGCTCCATCTTCGGGGTCACAGGCAATGCTGACGATGGGAGATGATCCTAGTTCTCGTAACCTTCCTAGGGTCCATCCTCAAGGTACTGCTCTTCATAGTCTGGCCATGGGAATAGCCAGGGACAAAGCCATGAGTACTCTTTAAGTACTCGCAAACTAATACTAACAAGTGAAAGGGGTTTTTGATAATAGGACGCTCTAGGGTTGTTTTGCAAAAGCCAGATTTATCTCTACTAAGTTTGGAAACAACAAATGCTAGTTAAGGTTTTATAACACCTAAGTGGGAACTTGTATCTCATGCCACAACCCTTTTGTGGTCAAGCCAAAGTCTCAATTCATTTCACAAGTCTTTCGAAAACATCTGACGGGGGAACAGTATGGCCACTCCAACTGTCCATAACCGCGGACGCGGCTATTCGACTAGTTTGACACTTTGTAGAGATTGTACACTTTCACCACAACATTCGATACATCCGTCAGGAACAAATCCCGAATTCACCATACTCGGTATGCGGATAATCAATCCTAATCTTTCAATTACACGCCCTAGTATAAGCACCTCTCCTGTGAGTTTGGCCTCCCAACCATGACCAACTGTCATCTTGGGTACTGCACAGGTGGACAATCTTCACAAGGTAGCCTCAGCTTAGACCTTGGCCGTGAGGGAACCAATACTAAGGTATATAAGTTTCCATTCAAGCCCTACCTAATCTTCGGGTATTGTGGTTGTACGATAAAATTGGAATGGTATCGCATCCAGACAACCATCAGTTTTATAAAGGGCTAAGGCTCCTGCCTCAACATTTTCATCACCAAAATCATCAGGTGTTCGGAAACACATGTCAAAACATCTTAGTAGAATGATCCATCATTCTAAGGTTTTCATAACCATTTTCACCAAGTATTCCCATCTAATGTTGATCAAGTTTTATGCTTAGCACTAGCATCTACAAGTAGGGGTAAGCACTAATGAGTGGTGGTAAACTATTGGAGTTTAACTGAGTTTAATCTCATGCCTTAGGATTACATCAAGATTATCTAGTTTAGGCCAAACTTTATGCTCTTTATGCAACCTTCAATTATCCTTGTAGTATCTACCATTTATTCCAGTAAACTCTAAGAGCTTTGATAAAGAAATAAAGTAATAAACTTGCAAGTAAAACTAGGATTGGTTTATCAAGGGGTTATGATCATATATGCTTTAAGGCATATAGTGGGCATGGTAGCAAGCAGGTATTAGCTTGCACATCCAACTAGTAGTATTAGGCTTGCTAAATTAGAGTATCTTGCAAGTGTTAGCTTGCCTTGTGCAGAGCAGTGGTTGAAGTTCTCCTCGGCTTCTTCTTCGTAGTATCCTCCTTCCTCCTCGTATCCTTGGTCGATACTAGTGTCTATAAATAAATACGATGTACACAATCACCAAAAAATACTTAACTACTTGCAATCATCACACCAAAGGGTCCTATAGATGATCTAGCATCATCACTAACATTACAAGATTAAAGCTTGGTTTAATTCCTTTTATTTTTAGAAAAGTAATTTCTACTCATTGAAAAATTACTTAAGATTTAATATTATCCAAACCAAACATGGGATCATGTTGACACATGTCATCACCACATATTTTAGTCCATGGGAAGGTGATTTAAAGTGGTGTCACAATTTAATAAGGTTTTACCCTTTTATTTTAATTAAATAAAGTGACTAGAAATGCCTATGTAGCATTCTTTTATTACGTGAACATTATTTCTGTAAGTAAACCTATATATTTTTATATATTCTGAAAGGTATGGTTAAATGTGATTTTTGAGAGTTGGAATCAACTCAAAAGCTATTATGGTTTTAATTTGAAAAATGTTTGAATGCAGAAAAGCTTCTGCCTTGTTATTTTTACCAAAGATGACCTACAGATCCAAATGACTTGAATCCAACGGGCTTGGATTCAGCATTCCCAGACCTTTCTAACAAAATTGGTTTCATTCAATTTGGTTCACTGAATCGATCTGGGTTGATTTTTGAATCTAGGTGCAGAAGTGTGTTTGAAATAAAATGGAAAAGGTTAATTTCAAATGACTGGGCTGCGCGGGAAGCGATACTGGGCCGGCCTGCTAAGCACAGCGCTTACGCGGGCTGGTTAAGTGGCTGTCCCCACGCGTCAGTGAGACGAGGGGGTGCGAAGCGGTATGGGGCGATGTGGTGCGTTCGATCTGGTTCTAATCCAACGGCTGAGAGTCATCGTCGATGTTGGGCAACGCCGGCGAGACAGAAACCTAGCGCGGCCAGTGGGGTCGTTGGGGGCTCACCGGGGTTCAGGCGAGGGTCGGCGAGGCGGGCGAACGACGAAGTCGATGACGGCGAACCTCCTGGTACCGGCAGCTTCTCCTGGGGCGGCTCTAATCGTTGGCCCCCTTCTTCTCCAGCAGCGGCAGACTCCGGTGAAATTCCGGTGATGCGTTGCTCGCCTTGCTCCGGGAACGGGGTGGCACGATCTGTGAGGAGAGGGGAGTAAGATGGTGTGCTCAATTCGGCTGGGGGTGGCCTCTATTTATAGTGGAGCGAGGGGACCGACGTGGCGCAAGGTGAGCTCGTCGTGGTCGACGGTACAGACGGCTATCGGCGTGGGCGACGGTAGGGGGCGTTGCGGTGCTCCCTGGCAATGCTTAACGACACGGTGGCGAGACGTGGGGCGGTGCGGTTTGGTCGGAACGTGACGATGCTCTGCGCATGCCCGACGGAAGATTTAATGGCGCACAACACGCGTGGTCCGCGCGGCGGCTAACGAGCGTGTCTGCGGGGTTCTGGGATGGTGGTGATCACGTATGCACGCGGCAAGGGCGGCGCGCGGTCTATGGGCGTCGGTCGAGCGTGGCGCACGGGGCGTGCTCTCGGCATGGTTGCTGGCGAGGTTGGCATGGTTTGTGCGTGTGGTCCGATGGTAGCAACGTTCGGCTGGGAGGAGTGATGGGATGTTGGCTTGCTCCCAGACATGCTGGCTAGGCTTGTTTCTCCTCCTAGCTTGATGTCGACATGGCGGTGACAAGGGTGCATTCGGCCTGCTCACCATTGATGGCAATGCCAAGCTTACAGTGATGCTAAGGGTGTGCAATTGAGCTAGATGATCTACTAAAACCTAGTTGTAACCAGAGAGGGAACAAGTTAGGCTTCAATCATTGCTCACAATAGTGTTTAAGATTTTGATGATTTGTGTCTGCAATGTGTTTGATGAAATGGCCGCAAGAATTCAAGTTTTGAATTTTGAAAAGATTTTTGGTGGGTGTGCTAGGTTGGTGCTGGTGAGTCTGCAGATGCTTGGGTTTTGAAAGTTGAGCTTGTTTGAGTGGTTTTTGAAAAAGTGGGATCTTCACATATGATAAAGATTCAATTTTGAATTGTCATTTAAACTATGCATTTGAAAGTTTTTGGATGATCACAAAGTGGGCCTTGATACTTTGTTATGAGTACAATCAAGGGGTGCAAAGATCCAAACAAGTTTCTGTTAAGTTCTGAAAGTTTGGGACAACCAAAGTAGGCATGGGAGTTAAATTGGTCAAAATGACCATTCATCCAATTTGGTTTGTTTTGATTTGTTTGTCTTTGGGAAAAGTGTGGGGATTGTTTAGATGATGTTTATTTCACCTAAGAAACATTTTACAAGCAAAGAAACACATAAACAAGGCAATTCAAAAGAATTCAAAATGGGATGCATACACACATGCATGCTTTCATATTTTTTTATTTATAAAAGTTTTTGTTAACCCTAATTTTGATGATTAGAGTTTGATGATCCAAGTTTAGTATTTTTGGGATGTTACACATGAACAATTTATTGGTAAAGGTTATGAGTTCGGAGGCTTGTTTCGATTTTCACTTTCAGAGTTTTGTAATAAATCCGCGAATCATATCTATGTCGGTGTTAATGATGATACTAGTGTTTGGCATTCTCATTTATGTCACATTAATTTTGGTTTGATGTCTCGGATGTCTAGTATGAGTTTAATTCCAAATTTTTCTATTGCCAAAGGTTCTAAGTGCCATAGTTGTGTGCAATCAAAGCAACCTCGAAAGCCTCACAAGGCTGCCGAGGAAAGAAACTTGGCACCTCTAGAATTCATACATTCTGATCTATGTGAGATGAATGGTATGCTGACAAAAGGTGGAAAGAGATATTTCATGACGTTGATAGATGATGCTACTAAATTCTTATATGTTTACTTGTTGAAAACTAAATACGAGGCTTTAGACCGCTTTAAAATTTATAAGGCCGAAGTTTAAAATCAACTAGAGAGAAAGATCAAGGGTCTTAGGTCGGATCGTGGTAGTGAGTATTTTCCAAAATATTTGACAAATTCTGCGAGGAACACGACATTATTCATGAGAGGACGCCACCCTACTCGCCCTAATCAAACAGTATTGCTAAGAGGAAAAGCGCATGCTGACTGACTTGGTGAATTCTATGTTAGCCACTGTTGGTTTATTAAAGGCATTGGTGGGGTGAGGCTTTGTTGAATTTATGTTATGTCCTGAATAGAGTTTCTAACAAGAATAAAGAAAACACACCTTATGAGGAGTGGACTGGGAGAAAACCATCACTTTCGTATTTGCGCACTTGGGGGTGTTTGGCGAAGGTCAACATACTGATTCCCAAGAAAAGCAAGCTCGGACCTAAGAAAGTGGATTGTATCTTTCTAGGATATGCTCCACGGAGTGCAGGCTATAGATTTCTAGTGGTTAAATCCGAGGTACCTGATATGCATGTTGATACTATAATAGAATCTCGTGATGCAACATTCTTTGAGAATATGTTTCCTCTAAAAGATATGCATAGCATTTGTAGATTTTTGGGAAATAGTTTCTGGTTGGGCAGATCCATTGGACCTACACACCCTCTTATATAGCTGAACTTAACTAGTACACTGGAATACTCTAGAATCTGGTAGGACACTAACTTAGACTCCAACATTCACTGGAATGTTCCAAGCACCCCTAGGACAGCACTACTATACTAACACTCACTGGAACATTCCAAGTTCACCTAGGACAGTCTCCAACACTCCCCCTCAAGATGGATGATAGATATCTATCATTCCCATCTTGTTACAAGCTGAACTGCACTCTTTATTTCCTAATCCTTTAGTTAAATAGTCTACAATTTGCTCGCTAGAGGTTACATGACTTATCTTAATTATACCGTCATCCAACTTTTCCTTTATGAAGAAGCGATCAATCTCCACATGCTTGGTTCTATCATGTTGAACAAGTTTGTTTGCGATATTGATCGCCGACTTGTTGTCACACCACAAATTTAAAGGGCCTTTCCTCAACACTTTCAGTTCTGAAAGAAGATTCCTCACCCATAACATCTCACTCAAACCTTGCGACATAGCTCTATATTTAGCTTCAGCCGTTGACTTTGAAATAACCGGTTGCTTCTTACTTTGCCATGACACTAGTTTTCCCCCGACAAACACACAATAACCAGATGTTGATCTCCTATCATCCAAGCAACTTGCCTAGTCAGCATCACAATACCCATCCACATTTAGATGACCATTCCTTTTGAACCATAGTCCCTTTCCTGGACTACCCTTCAAGTACCGGAGGATTTGATTGACCGCATCCAAGTGTCCGCTTCTAGGATCATGCATGTATCTACTCACTACACTCACTAGATATGAAATATCAGGTCTTGTGTGACATAGATAGATGAGCCTTCCAACAATCTTCTGGTACCTCTCCTTATCCACTGGTTCCTCGGATTCGGCACATAATTTGTGGTTTGGATCGATAGGGGTTGATGCAACCCGACACCCAAGAATGCTTGTGTCACTAAGCAAGTTCAATACGTACTTTCGCTGGGAGAGAACAATCCCTTTGGGGGATCTAGCAATTTCTATGCCAAGAAAGTACTTGAGTTGGCCCAGACCCTTTACCTCAAATTCCTTCCGTAGGCTGTTTTTCAATCGTGATATCTCCACTTCATCATCTCCGGTGATTATGATATCATCAACATATACGGCAAGGATTGTAATTTGTCTATTTGAGTGTCGATAGAACACCGTATGATCGCCATTAAACTGCTTATATCTCATACCACATACAACTCGTCTAAATCTATCAAACCTTCCCAAGTTTTATTCCTTTCGAGAGAATTTAACTCCTCTATCATGGTCTCGCGCCACTTCGGGTCTTGCTTTGCTACTTTCCAGTCTCTTGGGATCGCCACAGATTGCAATGATGCGATGAAGGCCATGTAGTTCGTAGATAGAGATGTATATGATATATAATTAGCTATGTCATGCTCCTCCCGGTACCAATTTGGAGGTTTTCTAGCTCCAACTCAGGTTCCTTTTCTCAAGGCAATGGGCAAGTCCATTGAAATCCTCGTAGTATATGGACCTGTGTCATCAGAAAATTCAACAATTTCAACACCTGTTGGAGCTTGTTGCTCCCCCTGCACCTGTGTCACCTGCCGTAGGGGCATGTTGTTGCAGATGCTCATGTTGCAATTTTCTCCGTGTATACACTTTTAAGTTTTCTTCCTCGTTCGGCTTTTTCCATCTCTTTTCGACCATATGATATGGGACTGAATCAACCACAACTCTCCAAGGTTCATCTTCAACAGAATCAACCACAACACTCAAAGGTTCATCTTCGTTTCTCCTCAACACTTCACTCTCCCCCTCTCGACTAGCCTCACTCGTGCTAGGAGAGTCAAGGTCAATGTCAAATAATGATCTTAGATAGGTCTTCTCTCCATAGTACGGCTCAGACTCCCTAAATGTCACATCCATGCTCACAAATGTTCGTCACTCGATAGGACTCCAACACTTATATCCCTTTTGTCCAAATGGGTATCCAATAAATATACACTTAACCTCTCGTTGGTCCAACTTCCTGAAGGAAATATGCCCTAGAGGCAATCATAGAGATGATGATATTTCATATGTATCCATGAGTTATTGTAATGTTCCTTGAATATCCATATCAGGCAACTTGTATTGATTGGCAATTACGTGAATTGTTTGTGAAACTCTATACTTGTATGGTTATTTAAGAGTTGTCCCTAGTCGGAGTTCATGTGAGGACACACGTGAGTATTGACTAGCACATTGATTGGTTGATGACTATGTTTCTCAAGTCATAGACATGGAGATGTCAAACCAATAATGTGGACACATGTTATGAACATGGGGTTGGACTGACCCAACCTGAGACTAGCAATTAGTTGCAGCTCTCTCTCTACACATCGTGTACGTTTTGTCCTTAGACCTGAGATTGTCGCATGTACTTGAGATGTGGATCGACCTACTTTGGGGCTATCAAACGCTGCACCGTAACTGGGTAGTTATAAAGGTAGCTTTCGGGTTTGTCCTGAAGCATGCTGCAAGGCATGGTCAATCAAGATGGGATTTGCCCCTCTCTACTTGAGAGAGATATCTCTGGGCCCCTCGAGTGATCGGATCCAGAAATGCATGGCCGTGCTACATATGGTTAAGAGTTAACCTAGTAAAGGGATTCTGAATCACGGTATCGAGAAAGGGAGGTCAGCTTGGAGCTAGACCAAATATCGTGAGGCAAAGGGAAAGACATGTACTAAACCTTGTGATGGTTCGTCCGATATGATCTTTGTATGCGTTTAGGAGTTGGCACGTCTTGCTAGAGGCCGCTACCAACTATTGACAGAATAAGTGTATTCGTGTCGTGTCTATACGCATATGAACCTATAGGGTCACACACTTAAGGGGCTGGAAGCCTAATGAGGATTGGATCCGAATTAGACCAGGCTTAGGGTACTAATGGGCTGCTAATGTAGAAGCCCACTAGGGACGCCTATATAAGAGAGGGTGGGGCGAGCTGACCAGGGTTAGACCTTAGACCTCAGATCATTCCCAGCCGCCACTCCTCACGCCTGTGTCGCGCGCGTGGACCTAGCAGTCCGGCGTCTGACGCTTCCACCCTGTACGTGTGGATACCTCGGAGGCGCTGCATCTGTAGCGCTTGGACGAGCCATGCAAGGGAAGATTCTCGTAGGACGAGGACAAGGAGGAGACGTGGAACGTCTGCACTGCCTCGACACACTTCATCGATTCCGCAACTGCGCGTCTAGTGGTAATCCCGTGATCTATGACAACAGTTATCATGGTATACGCGGTAGAAATTTTTTGTTTTGCGCTAGTGTAGCCTACCCGTATCCTTTCAGTGGTATCAGAGCCGATGCTGTTCAGTTATAGGTTCGGGATGGTTGCATATGGTGGTATGCAGATTGATATGAATGATGTGATCATTTATATGGCGGTGGTTTAGGATTGATCTATGATCTTGCTTTCCGTGATCGTGATCTGAGGTTGTCGAACAACTTACCCCTACCGGTCGGCTTCCGCCATCGGGGTAGACAGTGACACATAAATCCTGTTGAATCACACGAAGATCAATATGATTGATCGAATCGGAACCTAGATCTAAAATCGTTGTACCGTGATCAAAGGAGTTTGATTGAATCGGCACAGGAGTCGGTTTATGGTAAATTTGATTTGCCGATCAAAATCCTTAAAGAAAATTGTGAAGATACCGCAAGGGGCGCTGCCCCTTCGAACCCCGCAGGGGGAGACCCCCTAGACCTCCCTTAATCGTAGACCCTTTTGTATCTCGTTAAGGTAACTAGGTGCTGCGATGTCACATGATCCGGTAGAATGCGATTCTATGCATAACTTGTTTTTGCAGGATGTATGTGATCATTATGGCCCATATATGTATGTGATGCATGTATGAAAATTAGCATGACCTGCGTGTCATGAGTAGGGCAACACGGCTGGAGCCATGTGTGTTGTCATTTATTGTAATGGCCTGCGTGCCAACTTGTGATGATCCCAATACTATGTAATTTTGATTACTAGCTGTTAGGAGTAATAGCTTGTATTAGTTCTTGGAGGACTCATCACTTGGAGGATGGCTCACATGGAACATGAAGATGGAGATCATCATGGTGGACAGGTTCTATGGCGATGGAGATCACCATGAGAAAATGGGCCATACTGTGTCACATCTATGTGAATGTTATTCTTATGTGTTTTACTACTATGCATGCTTAGATGATAGAAGTAGAACGATCCCTCACAAAGTTTAAGTTAAACCATGCCCTCCCAACCAAACCTTGCACCATCCTATGCCCTGTACAATCGTTGGTGGGCCTATGAAATTAGGGTGCCGCGGTTTTCCTTGGCTGGATGGGTTTGTATCGGATACCTACACGCATAAGGGTTGGTGAACTTGACAAGGTCATCTTAACAGTTAAGGACCTTGGGGCATAAAGGTTGGGCGTCTAGTTTTGACATAGAGATGTCACCCAACAACAAGAGTCATATGTGATATGATTAGCAAGTGTTGCTTACCGATTTACCTTGTCTTCTAGCAGTGATGCTAAAGCTCACTAGTCGACTTGTTAATTGTGGATCTTGAATCACTTAGTATCAATAGAGGGATATTGATTTAAGTGGGAGTATATGCTATTAAATTGTTTAATATGTTTTACTCTTTCATGGTTACATGGCTTAGTATTTTGCATGTTTTCTGTTGTAGATCAATGGCACCGAACACTACATCACCTTTATCTTTGCGTTCGATTCTTGACAAAGATAAACTAAATGGAACAAACTATTGATCGGTCCGTAACCTGAGAATTGTTCTCAGGTCTGATAAAAAGGAAACGGTTCTGGATACCCCAATCCCCGATGAACCTGCTGATAATGCAGCTGCTGCCTGAAAGAATGCCTACAAGAGAGCATGTGGTAAAGAACATCCTTAAGTACTTGAAAAGGACTATGGATGTGTTCCTAGTTTATGGAGGTGAGGATGAACTCAGTGTAAGGGGTGACACAGATGCGAGTTACCTTAACGACTCAGATGATTCGAAATCGCAATCAGGTTATGTGTTTGTCATGAATGGTGGTGCTGTGAGCTGGAAAAGTTCCAAGCAAGATACGGTGACCTCCTCTTCAACAAAAGCTGAATATATTGCTGCCTCGGAGGCTGTAAAGGAAGCTGTTTGGATTAGGAATTTCCTGATCACTCTCGGTGTGGTTCAAGGCGCGTCCAATCCCTTGGACGTTTATTGTGATAACAATGGTGCTATTGCACAGGCCAAGGAACCTAGACAGCACCAGAAGAACAAACATATTCACATGCGTTACCATCAGATTCGAGAGTTCGTTGAGGATGGTAGTGTCATGATATGCAAAATACATACGGACTCAAATGTTGCTGATCCCTTGACTAAGCCTCTCCCGCAGCCCGCGAATGAAGCGCACACAAGAGCAATTGGTATTAGATACATTTTAGATTGACTCTAGTGCAAGTGGGAGACGGAAGGAAATATGGCCTAGAGGCAATCACAGAGATGATGATATTTCATATGTATCCATGAGTTATTGTAATGTTCCTTGAATATCCATATCAGGCAACTTGTATTGATTGGCAATTACGTGAATTGTTTGTGAAACTCTATACTTGTATGGTTATTTAAGAGTTGTCCCTAGTCGGAGTTCATGTGAGGACACACGTGAGTATTAGACTAGCACATCGATTGGTTGATGACTATGTTTTGCAAGTCATAGACATGGAGATGTCAAACCAATGATGTGGACACATGTTATGAACATGGGGTTGGACTGACCCAACCTGAGACTAGCAATTAGTTGCAGCTCTCTCTCTCTACACATCGTGTACGTTTTGTCCTTAGACCTGATATTGTCGCATGTACTTGAGATGTGGATCGACCTACTTTGGGGCTATCAAACGCTGCACCGTAACTAGGTAGTTATAAAGGTAGCTTTCGGGTTTGTCCTGAAGCATGCTGCAAGGCATGGTCAATCAAGATGGGATTTGCCCCTCTCTACTTGAGAGAGATATCTCTGGGCCCCTCGAGTGATCGGATCCAGAAATGCATGTACGTGCTACATATGGTTAAGAGTTAACCTAGTAAAGGGATTCCGAATCACGGTATCGAGAAAGGGAGGTCAGCTTGGAGCTAGACCAAATATCGTGAGGCAAAGGGAAAGACATGTACTAAACCTTGTGATGGTTCGTCCGATATGATCTTTGTATGTGTTTAGGAGCTGGCACGTCTTGCTAGAGGCCGCTACCAACTATTGACAGAATAAGTGTATTCGTGTCGTGTCTATACGCATATGAACCTATAGGGTCACACACTTAAGGGGCTGGAAGCCTAATGAGGATTGGATCCAAATTAGACCAGGCTTAGGGTACTAATGGGCTGCTAATGTAGAAGCCCACTAGGGACGCCTATATAAGAGAGGGTGGGGTGAGCTGACCAGGGTTAGACCTTAGACCTCAGATCATTCCCAGCCGCCACTCCTCACGCCTGTGTCACGCGCGCGGACCTAGCAGTCCGGCGTCTGACGCTTCCACCCTGTACGTGTGGATACCTCGGAGGCGCTGCATCTGTAGCGCTTGGACGAGCCGTGCAAGGGAAGCTTCTCGTAGGACGAGGACAAGGAGGAGACGTGGAACGTCTGCACTGCCTCGGCGCACTTCATTGATTCCGCAACTGCGCGTCTAGTGGTAATCCCGTGATCTATGACAACAGTTATCCTGGTATACGCGGTAGAATTTTTTTGTTTTGCGCTAGTGTAGCCTAGCCTACCCGTATCCCTTCAGTGGTATCAGAGCCGATGTTGTTCAGTTATAGGTTCGGGATGGTTGCATATGGTGATATGTAGATTGATACGAATGATGTGATCGTTTATATGGCGGTGGTTTAGGATTGATCTATGATCTTGATTTCCGTGATCGTGATCTGAGGTTGTCGAACGACTTACCCCTACCGGTCGGCTTCCGCCATCGGGGTAGACAGTGACACATAAATCCTGTTGAATCACACGAAGATCAATATGATTGATCGAATCGGAACCTAGATCTAAAATCGATGTACCGTGATCAAAGGAGTTTGATTGAATCGGGACAGGAGTCAGTTTATGGTAAATTTGATTTGCCGATCAAAATCCTGAAAGAAAATTGTGAAGATACCGCGAGGGGTGCTGCCCCTTCGAACCCCGCAGAGGGAGACCCCCTAGACCCCCCTTAATCGTAGACCCTTTTGTATCTCGTTAAGGTAACTAGGTGCTGCGATGTCACATGATCCGGTAGAATGCGATTCTATGCATAACTTGTTTTTGCAGGATGTATATGATCATTATGGCCCATATATGTATGTGATGCATGTATGAAAATTAGCATGACCTGCGTGTCATGAGTAGGGCAACACGGCTGGAGCCATGTGTGTTGTCATTTATTGTAATGGCCTGCGTGCCAACTTGTGATGATCCCAATACTATGTAATTTTGATTACTAGCTGTTAGGAGTAATAGCTTGTATTAGTTCTTGGAGGACTCATAACTTGGAGGATGGCTCACATGGAACATGAAGATGGAGATCATCATGGTGGACAGGTTCTATGGCGATGGAGATCACCATGAGAAAATGGGCGATACTGTGTCACATCTATGTGAATGTTATTCTTATGCGTTTTACTACTATGCATGCTTAGATGATAGAAGTAGAACGATCTCTCACAAAGTTTAAGTTAAACCATGCCCTCCCAACCAAACCTTGCACCATCCTATGCCCTGTACAATCGTTGGTGGGCCTATGAAATTAGGCTGCCGCGGTTTTCCTTGGCTGGATGGGTTTGTATCGGATACCTACACGCATAAGGGTTGGTGAACTTGACAAGGTCATCTTAACAGTTAAGGACCTTGGGGCATAAAGGTTGGGCGCCTAGTTTTGACATAGAGATGTCACCCAACAACAAGAGTCATATGTGATATGATTAGCAAGTGTTGCTTACCGATTTACCTTGTCTTCTAGCAGTGATGCTAAAGCTCACTAGTCGACTGGTTAATTGTGGATCTTGAATCACTTAGTATCAATAGAGGGATATTGATTTAAGTGGGAGTATATGCTATTAAATTGTTTAATATGTTTTACTCTTTCATGGTTACAGGGCTTAGTATTTTGCATGTTTTCTGTTGTAGATCAATGGCACCGAACACTACATCACCTTTCTCTTTGCGTTCGATTCTTGACAAAGATAAACTAAATGGAACAAACTATTCGGACTGGGTCCATAACCTGAGAATTGTTCTCAGGTCTGATAAAAAGGAAACGGTTCTGGATACCCCAATCCCCGATGAACCTGCTGATAATGCAGCTGCTGCCTTAAAGAACGCCTACAAGAGAGCATGTGGTAAAGAACATCCTTAAGTACTTGAAAAGGACTATGGATGTGTTCCTAGTTTATGGAGGTGAGGATGAACTCAGTGTAAGGGGTTACACAGATGCGAGTTACCTTAACGACTCAGATGATTCGAAATCGCAATCAGGTTATGTGTTTGTCATGAATGGTGGTGTTGTGAGCTGGAAAAGTTCCAAGCAAGATACGGTGACCTCCTCTTCAACAAAAGCTGAATATATTGCTGCCTCGGAGGCTGTAAAGGAAGTTGTTTGGATTAGGAATTTCCTGATCACTCTCGGTGTGGTTCAAGGCGCGTCCAATCCCTTGGACGTTTATTGTGATAACAATGGTGCTATTGCACAGGCCAAGGAACCTAGACAGCACCAGAAGAACAAACATATTCACATGCGTTACCATCAGATTCGAGAGTTCGTTGAGGATGGTAGTGTCATGATATGCAAAATACATACGGACTCAAATGTTGCTGATCCCTTGACTAAGCCTCTCCCGCAGCCCGCGAATGAAGCGCACACAAGAGCAATTGGTATTAGATACATTTTCGATTGACTCTAGTGCAAGTGGGAGACTGAAGGAAATATGCCCTAGAGGCAATCACAGAGATGATGATATTTCATATGTATCCATGAGTTATTGTAATGTTCCTTGAATATCCATATCAGGCAACTTGTATTGATTGGCAATTACGTGAATTGTTTGTGAAACTCTATACTTGTATGGTTATTTAAGAGTTGTCCCTAGTCAGAGTTCATGTGAGGACACACGTGAGTATTAGACTAGCACATCGATTGGTTGATGACTATGTTTTGCAAGTCATAGACATGGAGATGTCAAACCAATGATGTGGACACATGTTATGAACATGGGGTTGGACTGACCCAACCTGAGACTAGCAATTAGTTGCAGCTCTCTCTCTACACATCGTGCGTTTTGTCCTTAGACCTGATATTGTCGCATGTACTTGAGATGTGGATCGACCTACTTTGGGGCTATCAAAGCGCTGCTGCAACCGTAACTAGGTAGTTATAAAGGTAGCTTTCGGGTTTGTCCTGAAGCATGCTGCAAGGCATGGTCAATCAAAATGGGATTTGCCCCTCTCTACTTGAGAGAGATATCTCTGGGCCCCTCGAGTGATCGGATCCAGAAATGCATGGCCGTGCTACATATGGTTAAGAGTTAACCTAGTAAAGGGATTCCGAATCACGGTATCGAGAAAGGGAGGTCAGCTTGGAGCTAAACCAAATATCGTGAGGCAAAGGGAAAGACATGTACTAAACCTTGTGATGGTTCGTCCGATATGATCTTTGTATGTGTTTAGGAGTTGGCACGTCTTGCTAGAGGCCGCTACCAACTATTGACAGAATAAGTGTATTCGTGTCGTGTCTATACGCATATGAACCTATAGGGTCACACACTTAAGGGGCTGGAAGCCTAATGAGGATTGGATCCGAATTAGACCAGGCTTAGGGTACTAATGGGCTGCTAATGTAGAAGCCCACTAGGGACGCCTATATAAGAGAGGGTGGGGCGAGCTGACCAGGGTTAGACCTTAGACCTCAGATCATTCCCAGCCGCCACTCCTCACGCCTATGTCACGCAGCAGACCTAGCAATCGGCGTCGGCCTTCCACCTCATGCGTGTGGATACCTCGAGGCGCATCATGGCGCTTGGACGAGCCGTGCAAGGAAGCTTCGTGGGACGAGGACAAGGAGGAGACGTGGAACGTCTGCACTGCCTCGGCGCACTTCATCGATTCCGCAACTGCGCGTCTAGTGGTAATCCCGTGATCTATGACAACAGTTATCCTGGTATACACGGTAGAATTTTTTTGTTTTGCGCTAGTGTAGCCTAGCCTACCCGTATCCCTTCAGTGGTATCAGAGCCGATGCTGTTCAGTTATAGGTTCGGGATGGTTGCATATGGTGATATGTTGATTGATATGAATGATGTGATCGTTTATATGGCGGTGGTTTAGGATTGATCTATGATCTTGATTTCCGTGATCGTGATCTGAGGTTGTCGAACGACTTACCCCTACCGGTCGGCTTCCGCCATCGGGGTAGACAGTGACACATAAATCCTGTTGAATCACACGAAGATCAATATGATTGATCGAATCGGAACCTAGATCTAAAATCGATGTACCGTGATCAAAGGAGTTTGATTGAATCGGGACAGGAGTCAGTTTATGGTAAATTTGATTTGCCGATCAAAATCCTTAAAGAAAATTGTGAAGATACCGCAAGGGGCGCTGCCCCTTCGAACCCCGCAGAGGGAGACCCCCTAGACCCCCCTTAATCGTAGACCCTTTTGTATCTCGTTAAGGTAACTAGGTGCTGTGATGTCACATGATCCGGTAGAATGCGATTCTATGCATAACTTGTTTTTGCAGGATGTATGTGATCATTATGGCCCATATATGTATGTGATGCATGTATGAAAATTAGCATGACCTGCGTGTCATGAGTAGGGCAACACGGCTGGAGCCATGTGTGTTGTCATTTATTGTAATGGCTTGCGTGCCAACTTGTGATGATCCCAATACTATGTAATTTGGATTACTAGCTGTTAGGAGTAATAGCTTGTATTAGTTCTTGGAGGACTCATCACTTGGAGGATGGCTCACATGGAACATGAAGATGGAGATCATCATGGTGGACAGGTTCTATGGCGATGGATATCACCATGAGAAAATGGGCCATACTGTGTCACATCTATGTGAATGTTATTCTTATGCGTTTTACTACTATGCATGCTTAGATGATAGAAGTAGAACGATCTCTCACAAAGTTTAAGTTAAACCATGCCCTCCCAACCAAACCTTGCACCATCCTATGCCCTGTACAATCGTTGGTGGGCCTATGAAATTAGGCTGCCGCGGTTTTCCTTGGCTGGATGGGTTTGTATCGGATACCTACACGCATAAGGGTTGGTGAACTTGACAAGGTCATCTTAACAGTTAAGGACCTTGGGGCATAAAGGTTGGGCGCCTAGTTTTGACATAGAGATGTCACCCAACAACAAGAGTCATATGTGATATGATTAGCAAGTGTTGCTTACCGATTTACCTTGTCTTCTAGCAGTGATGCTAAAGCTCACTAGTCGACTTGTTAATTGTGGATCTTGAATCACTTAGTATCAATAGAGGGATATTGATTTAAGTGGGAGTATATTCTATTAAATTGTTTAATATGTTTTACTCTTTCATGGTTACATGGCTTAGTATTTTGCATGTTTTCTGTTGTAGATCAATGGCACCGAACACTACATCACCTTTCTCTTTGCGCTCGATTCTTGACAAAGATAAACTAAATGGAACAAACTATTCGGACTGGGTCCGTAACCTGAGAATTGTTCTCAGGTCTGATAAAAAGGAAACGGTTTTGGATACCCCAATCCCCGATGAACCTGCTGATAATGCAGCTGCTGCCCTAAAGAACGCCTACAAGAGAGCATGTGATGATTCTCTTGAGGTTAGCTGCCTTATGCTTGCATGCATGGAATCTGTACTCCAAAAGAAGTTTGAGGATCAGGATGCCTACGATATGATCGTTGCGCTTAAGGACATGTTCCAAGATCAGGCAAGGACTAAGAGGTACAATGTTGCCAAGTCCTTTGTCGAATGCAAGCTAGTAGAGGGAGCAGCTGTAGGCCCCCATGTGATCAAAATGGTTGGTTACAGTCAGACTTTGGAAAAGCTTGGTTTTCCACTAGGCCAAGAGTTGGCCACTGACTTCATTTTGGCGTCTCTTCCATCCAGCTATGGGCAGTTCATTTCGAACTACCATATGCATGGGGTGGAGAAGGGCCTTAATGAATTATGTGGGATGCTTAAAACAGCAGAAAGTGAGATGAAGAAGTGTGCAGGGCATAGCCATGTGATGGCTGTGCAGAACAAGCCTAGCTTCAAGAAAAAGGGTACTTCTTAGAAGAAGAAGGGCAAGGCTAAGGATACGATCCCTAAGTCTGCACCCAAGCAAAAGGCTGGACCTATAGAATACAGTGAGTGCTTCTTTTGTCATGAACATGGCCACTGGAAGAGAAACTGCAGCAAGTACCAGGCTTCTTTGAAGAAGAGTGGAAGTAAGAGTACTTCCAACTCAGGTACGCTTGTTGTAAATGTTGTGGACATTCTTTCGCTGATTCCTATGTTAACTATTGGGTATTTGATAACGGATTGGTTGCTCATATTTGCAATTCGATGCAGGGGCTAATAAGGACTAGAGAAGTGCAGAAAGGCGAAGTGGATTTTCGCGTCGGAAATAAAGCAAGGGTTGCTGCATTGTTCGTCGGCGTCAAGCAACTTCACCTTCCTTCAGGATTTATTATGGAGTTGAATAATTGTTATTACATTCCAAGTATGGGTCGAAACATTTTATCACCTTCATGTTTGATGAGGGATGGTTATTCATTCGCGAGTGCAAACAATGGTTGTGTAATCTCTAAGAATGATATGTTTATGGCTAATGCTCCCATTGTGAATGGGTTATTTATTTTAAATCTTGATGATACATCTGTTTACAATGTTAGTGCTAAAAGGCTTCGGCCTAATGATTTGAGTCCTACCTATTTATGGCATTGTCGTTTGGGGCATATAAGTGAAAAGCGCATGAAGAAGCTCCATGGTGATGGTCTTCTAACTTCGTTTGATTTTTAATCATACGAGACATGTCAGGCTTGTTTACTTGGAAAGATGACCAAGTCACCTTTTTCGGGTTTACCCGAGAGAGCGATAGACTTGTTGGAACTCATACATACTTACGTATGTGGGCCAATGAGCACGACAGCCAGAGGAGGATATCACTACTTCATTACTTTCACTGATGATTTCAGTAGATATGGTTATGTCTACTTGATGAGGCATAATTCTGAAACTTTTGAAAAGTTCAAGGAGTTTCAGAGTGAAGTAGAGAATCAACGTGGCAAGAAAATAAAGGCCTTGCGATCTGATCGTGGAGGTGAATATTTGAGTCACGAATTTAGTGATCATCTTAAGAGTTGCGGAATTGTTCCACAACTTACGCCGCCCAGAACGCCTCAAAGAAACGGGGTCTCCGAACGGCGTAATCGAACTTTGTTGGAGATGGTTCGATCTATGATGAGCCAGTCGGATTTACCATTATCATTTTGGGGTTACGCTCTAGAAACGGCAGCTTTCACACTTAATAGGGTACCATCTAAATCCGTAGTTAAGACAGCATATGAGATGTGCACTGGAAAGAATCCCAGTTTGTCTTTTCTAAAGAGTTGGGGTTGTGATGCATTTGTCAAGATACTTCAGTCGGACAAGCTAACACCCAAATCGGATAAGTGCATTTTCGTGGGATATCCGAGGGAAACCTTAGGGTATTACTTCTACAACCGAGAGGAGGGCAAAGTGTTTGTCGCTCGTAGCGGTGTTTTCCTAGAGAAAGAGTTTCTCACAAAGGGAACAAGTGGAAGGTCGGTGCGACTTGAAGAAGTTCAAGATGAGCCAGTTGGGGATGCTTCTGGTGATGCTATTGTAGCAGAACAAGTTGAGGAACCCGTGTACAAAGCACCACAACCACGAAGGTCGGCGAGGCTCGCGGCCGGAATTATTATTGTTAGACAATGATGAGCCTGCGACCTATGCAGAAGCGATGGTGGACCCAGACTCTGAGAAATGGCTGACCGCCATGAGATCCGAGATAGAGTCCATGGGAGACAATCAAGTTTGGAACTTGGTTGACCTGCCTGATGGTTTTAAAGCCATCGAGTGCAAATGGATCTATAAGAAGAAGATTGATATGGATGGAAATGTTCACATCCATAAAGCTCGACTTGTTGCAAAAGGTTTTCGACAAGTTCAAGGAGTTGACTACGACGAGACTTTCTACCAGTGCGATGCTTAAATCTATACGGATAATTCTAGCTATTGCTGCACATTTCGACTATGAAATATGGCAGATGGATGTCAAGACAGCTTTCCTAAATGGAATCCTAACTGAGGACGTGTATATGATGCAGCCCGAAGGTTTTGTCGATCCAAACAATGCTGGAAAGGTATGCAAACTTCTGAAGTCTATTTATGGGCTGAAGCAAGCATCTCGGAGTTGGAACATTCAATTTGATGAAGTTGTAAAGGAGTTTGGCTTCATCAAAAACAAACAAGAACCTTGTGTTTACAAGAAGGAAAGTGGGAGAGCGCTGGTATTTCTAATCTTATATGTAGATGACATATTGCTGATTGGAAATGACATTCCTATGCTCGAGTCTGTTAAGACCTCATTGAAAAATAGTTTTTCAATGAAGGACTTAGGAGAAGCGGCATATATTCTGGGCATTAAGATCTATAGAGATAGATCAAGGAGGCTAATTGGATTAAGCCAGAGTACATACATTGACAAAGTGTTGAAACGGTTCAGCATGGAAGAGGCTAAGAAGGGGTTCTTGCCCATGTCTCACAGCATAAAACTCAGCAAGACTCAGTGTCCTTCGACTACTGATGAGCGTGAGCGCATGAGTAGGGTTCCATATGCTTCGGCTATTGGATCCATCATGTATGCAAGGATATGTACTCGCCCAGATATTTCCTATGCTCTAAGTGTTACAAGCAGATACCAGGCTGGTCCAGGTGAAGGTCACTGGACAGCGGTAAAGAACATCCTTAAATACTTGAAAAGGACTAAGGATGTGTTCCTAGTTTATGGAGGTGAGGATGAACTCAGTGTAAGGGGTTACACAGATGCGAGTTACCTTAACGACTCAGATGATTCAAAATCGCAATCAGGTTATGTGTTTGTCATGAATGGTGGTGCTGTGAGCTGGAAAAGTTCCAAGCAAGATACAGTGGCCTCCTCTTCAACAGAAGCTGAATATATTGCTGCCTCGGAGGCTGTAAAGGAAGCTGTTTGGATTAGGAATTTCCTGATCGCCCTCGGTGTGGTTCAGGGTGCGTCTAATCCCTTGGACGTTTATTTTGATAACAATGGTGCTATTGCACAGGCCAAGGAACCTAGACAGCACCATAAGAACAAACATATTCGCATGCGTTACCATCAGATTCGAGAGTTCGTTGAGGATGGTAGTGTCATGATATGCAAAATACATACGGACTCAAATGTTGCTGATCCCTTGAGTAAGCCTCTCTCGCAGCCCGCGCATGAAGCGCACACAAGAGCAATTGGTATTAGATACATTTTAGATTGACTCTAGTGCAAGTGGGAGACTGAAGGAAATATGCCCTAGCGGCAATCATAGAGATGATGATATTTCATATGTATCCATGAGTTATTGTAATGTTCCTTGAATATCCATATCAGGCAACTTGTATTGATTGGCAATTACGTGAATTGTTTGTGAAACTCTATACTTGTATGGTTATTTAAGAGTTGTCCCTAGTCGGAGTTCATGTGAGGACACACGTGAGTATTAGACTAGCACATCGATTGGTTGATGACTATGTTTCGCAAGTCATAGACATGGAGATGTCAAACCAATGACGTGGACACATGTTATGAACATGGGGTTGGACTGACCCAACCTGAGACTAGCAATTAGTTGTAGCTCTCTCTCTACACATCATGTACGTTTTGTCCTTAGACCTGAGATTGTCGCATGTACTTGAGATGTGGACCGACCTACTTTGGGGCTATCAAACACTGCACCGTAACTAGGTAGTTATAAAGGTAGCTTTCAGGTTTGTCCTGAAGCATGCTGCAAGGCATGGTCAATCAAGATGGGATTTGCCCCTCTCTACTTGAGAGAGATATCTCTAGGCCCCTCGAGTGATCGGATCCAGAAATGCATGGCCGTGCTACATATGGTTAAGAGTTAACCTAGTAAAGGGATTCCGAATCACGGTATCGAGAAAGGGAGGTCAGCTTGGAGCTAGACCAAATATCGTGAGGCAAATGGAAAGACATGTACTAAACCTTGTGATGGTTCGTCCGATATGATCTTTGTATGCGTTTAGGAGTTGGCACGTCTTGCTAGAGGCCGCTACCAACTATTGACAGAATAAGTGTATTCGTGTCGTGTCTATACGCATATGAACCTATATGGTCACACACTTAAGGGGCTGGAAGGATAATAAGGATTGGATCCGAATTAGACCAGGCTTAGGGTACTAATGGGCTGATAATGTAGAAGCCCACTAGGGACGCCTATATAAGAGAGGGTGGGGCGAGCTGACCAGGGTTAGACCTTAGACCTCAGATCATTCCCAGCCGCCACTCCTCATGCTCATGTCGGCCATGACCTAGCGATCCGGCGTCGACGCTTCCACCCTGCGACGTGGATACCTGAGGCCAGATCAGAAGCGCTTGGACGAGCCGTGCAAGGGAAGCTTCTCGTAGGACGAGGACAAGGAGGAGACGTGGAACGTCTGCACTGCCTCGACGCACTTCATCGATTCCGCAACTGCGCGTCTAGTGGTAATCCCGTGATCTATGACAACAGTTATCCTGGTATACGCGGTAGAATTTTTTTGTTTTGCGCTAGTGTAGCCTACCCGTATCCCTTCACTTCCCCACCAAGGGTCTATGATCTCTAACGAAGCACGTGCAACCAAATACTTTAGGAGCAACTAAGAAATTGTTCTCACCTAGCAACATTTCACATGGTGACTTCATCCCAATCACCCTTGATGGCATGCGGTTGATGAGATACGTGGCTGTCATCACCGCCTCACTCCATAAGAATTTCGGCACATTCATTGTGTACATCAATGACCGAGCAACCTCCAAAATATGACGGTTTTTCCTTTCTGCTACTCCATTTTGAGGGGGCGTATCAGGACAGGAGGTCTGGTGCAATATACCTTCTGCTGACAAGAATGTACCAAACTCCTTATTCACATACTCGGTCCCATTATCCGTCCTGATTACATGCACATGTGTATTGAACTGGTTTTTCACGTAGGCATAAAAGTCCTGGAAACATCTGAATACCTCATTTTTATGCCTCATGAGATACACCCAGGTCATACGAGAATAACAGTCAATGAATGTCACAAAGTACTTCATTCCACTTATAGAGATAACAGGGCATGTCCAGACATCTGAATGAATAAGCACAAAAGGCGAGATACTCCGGAGTCCCCTACTCACATAGGATGTTCTAGTGTGCTTCCCAAACTCACAAGCATCACACCCTAATTTGTTTTTATCCACCCCACACATTACATCAGGCATAACCTTACTCATTTTATCAAAAGACAGATGTCCCATTCTACAATGTTGAAGCATCACCATGGCTTCCTTCTCTCCTACAGTTGATGCTAGTACAGTACATACTGCATCACTTGTCACCTCCCGGTCCATGTACCACAATCCATTATGCCTGGTTCCGGTCCCAAGCCTCAATCCAGTTAGCCTTTCCTGAATTAAACACATCTTGCGGTCAAGCATTACAAAACAATCTATATCATCAACCAAGGAACTCAATGAAATAAGGTTTACGGGGAAGGCGGGAACGTGAAGGACGGAAGATAACTTAATTGTGGGTGTGCACTGAATTGTTCCAACTCCTTTGATGGGCTGAGAGGTACCATCGGCAGTTTGAATAGTTTCTTTATGTGTGGGTGGATATTGGGTGTAAGAATCAAATTCTTTCAATGTGCCCGCAACATGCTTTGATGCAGCCGAGTCTAATATCCAATTTGAACAAGACTTATGCAAAGATGTAGATGCATGGGAATAATTACCTTCATCAGTATAGGCAAGGTGAGCAAACTTGTCGAAGCTGAAGTCCCCATAACCGCCATCATTAATCACCTTTGCTTCCTTCTTTAACCCATCATGAGCAGTGCCGAGAATTCTTCTTCGGAGACCGCCACATTTTCTCTAGGGCCACTTGAGTATCCTCAGCCTCTGCCTCTGCTTAATCCACCTCTATTATATCCTCTTCCTCTACCCCGAATTCCCCTGTGTGGGGCTGTGCAATTTCGGCTCAAATGACCATTATCACCACAGTTGAAGCAGTCCCTAGTCTCTAAGCTTTGGGTTGCAACGCAGGCTGGACGAGATGGAGTTGTTGTGTTGCTCTTTGTCATCTTCAATCTGACCTCTTCCTGTGTGATCGCTGATATGGAATCCTCTAGAGTGGGAAGTGAAGGCTGATGGTACAATGCAGCACGTCTTCCCTCGAACTCAGGGTTTAGGCCTTTCAGAAATTTCATCACTCGCCTGCGTTCAATCCACTTTCTAGCAGTAGCAATGCAATCTTCATGCTGGAGCTCCAGAGGATCATAGTGATCTAAATCAGCCCACGGATGCTGCAAATCAGCAACATACTCCATCACAGACTTGTCCTCTTGTCTCAGTTCACTTAGTCTCTCCTCCGTTTCAGCCATCAACATTACATTCCCTTCACCTGAATACAATTTCTTTAAAGTCTTCCATACCTCAACTGCACTTGAGAGGATCTCCACAGATGCTGCAATTGTTGGGGATAAGGAATTTAACAGCCACGCTACAATCAGTGAATTAGTAGTACTCCAAGCCTTCCATTTTGGAGTTGTCTTGTCCCTTGGCTCGGCTGCCTCACCCTCAACATAGCTCTCTAGGTCTTTAGTCCTTAAGATGAGCAAAGCCCTTCTTGACCAGCTCAAATAGTTTTTTACGCCTTCCAATTTGATCTCATTGGGTGGCAGTTCAATCTTCTGTGTCTGTTCTGTAACTGCACTATTTGATAATAATGCACCACCTGCCTTGGTTGTGAGAAGCTCCGCCAATTTCTCAAGTGCCTTCTCCAATCCTTGATTTTCCCCCAAGATCTGAATAATCACAACACCTCAGAGAAATGCAAATCAAGTGCAAACCTATTCCCTGCAACCACCTGCAGCTACCACTCAGGTTCCTCTTCCAGATAACACCCATGTTCTTCTTCTCCTGGCCACAGCCGCACACACTAGCTCCAATCAGCTCTCCTCTTCTTGCACAAAAAGTTGTTGCACCTCTTCTCTGCTCTTCCACTCTGCTACAGGACAGTGCTCGGTTGCAGTTCCTCCTAACGATTCTCCTCGCTGGGAGCTCCACCAACTGGTGCTTCACCTCCAGAATTTCTGCAGCTAGGCGCCTCCCTCCTCCTACTACTTCCAGCCAGCACAAGCCTCAACTCCAACTCATGCACCTGTGCCGCTGACCGCCGATTCACCGCCAACAGCTACCCAGCTTTACCTCCAGCTCTGATACCATGTAGATTTTTGGGAAATAGTTTCTGGTTGGGCAGATCCATTGGACCTACACAGCCTCTTATATATAGCTGAACTTACCTAGTACACTGGAATACTCTAGAATCTGGTAGGACTCTAACTTAGACTCCAACATTCACTGGAATGTTCCAGGCACCCCTAGGACAGCACTACTATACTAACACTCACTGGAACATTCCAGGTTCACCTAGGATAGTCTCCAACAGCATTTGTAGAATTTCTTACAAAATACTTCCTGTATGTAGTGCATCTATTGAGAATTCTGAACAACCACATGAGGAAGTCCTTGAGAAGGATGATGATGAACCTCCCACGAGGAGTAAGAGACAGAGGATTGGAAAATCCTTTGATAATGATTTTATCATGTACCTTGTGGATAATACTTCTAGATCCATTATTGAGGCATATGCATCTCCTGATGCAAATGATTGGAAAGAAGCTGTATAAAATGAGATGGACTTGATTCTTTCTAATGGAACTTGGAAATTATCAGAATGACCCTATGGTTGTAAACCTGTGGGTTCTAAGTGGGTGTTCAAGAAGAAGCTAAGGCCTGATGGTACTATTGAGAAGTACAAGGCACGGCTTATAGCAAAACGCTACACACAAAAATAAGACAAAGATTACTTTGACACTTATTCACCTGTCGCTAGACTAACCACCATTCGAGTACTACTTTCCCTGGCCGCCTCTTATGGTCTCTCGTTCATCAAATGGACGTCAAGACAACTTTCCTTAATGGAGAGTTGGAAGAGGATATCTATATGTATCAGCCGAATGGGTTTGTGGTAAAAGGTGAAGAGACAAAGGCATAACACCGTCGGATAGGCCCTATGCAAGTTTTAGCGATTCCCTCCAAACCCGCATAGAAATGATTCAAAGGTGCCCACTAGGCACTTTCGTGTGGTTGGAAAACAAAGTAATACCATTACACATTAGTCCATGATGGAACCCACAGAAACAGATATATACAACATGACTCCATGAGTCAAGAATACAGATATACAATACAAAGATCCAAATCACCTTGGAAACGATATAGTATCCGAGTACGGACAAGAAGCAAATGGGGCTAAGAGCCCTGAAGAATAACCAATGGCATCCATAACCCTGTCTAGGCCAAGACGGAAGGGTAACCCTGCTAATGACGTCAATCTCAAACCTGCTAAACAAAAGGGGGTGCCGACAAAGGGCAAAGGAAAAAAAAGAGCGGCCAGTACACGATGAGATTTAGAATTTGACGGTTCTCGCCTACATAGGTATGGTGGACTGAAGCGGCAACACAACATGCACTAAACAACATATAGAAACTCGGTATAACTATCGGCTATCAGAGAGAGGTAAGAAAGACATATTCGGAACCATCCCAATACTAACACCAAGCATACCCATCCCGGTATTTCCCCCTCGAGACCAAACGAGGAAGTCATGCTGAGGAAAACTCACACGGTTGGAAATTTTATTTATTCTTTCTATGGTGGTTATCCAACTTACTAGTCATATCAGATACAAAACAAATTTATAACAATAAACTTTAGTTATAGTTGTCTATGATTGAGAAACAGTGCTCCAAGTCATCCATAACCGTGAACACGACTTTTTGAAAAGATTTAACCCTGCACTTCGACCCTTTTTGCCAGATCAGTTAACATACACCCATCGGTATATTGGAGGGGCCTAGGACACAGCGCTTTCCTCGACCCAAAGCAAGTACATAGGGGCACCCGAAATAGCTACCCGTACAAGGTATAGCTAATCCTCCTCGTACGAACCCTGAGGTTGTGTGCACTTGTCACGCGAGCAGAGGTCATAGATAATATATTCCCGTGACACAGTGTCGCACCTACGCAATAGTAATAAATGCTCATCGAGCAACATGTAATAAACATCTCATACATGGTATACATGGCATAGGTATAGTAGTAACGTATAAAGCTTGAACTAGTTTGTGGCCCCTAGAGCAGTACTTTGGAATCAGGTACTAAGCCGATAGGGGCCCATACACCCCACATGTGGTTAGCACGCTTAGTCTCGGAATAGGTGTCAAGAACTCAGGTCCTAGGTGGACACAAGGGGGTGGGATAGTAACCAGATCTCAACTATTACCCCTCTGTGCCTCTGCATTAATTATCTAATTCCAATATTAATTATTAAATTGTAATTAAAGCCATGATCATCTCTACCATTAATAATAAGCCAAATCCCAACATCGGTGGAACATTGACGACATGAAGCAGCAACTAAGCAAGCAACTATGACTCGCAAGTCCAACTGACTACCAAACAACACGTAATAGAAAGTTGTCACATCCCAAGATTTTCCAAATCTTGTAATGTGAAAAATAAATGAATAAAATAAAACTTTGTTGAATTTCAGGGTGAGAAGAAACTTTTTGATTCCAATTGGAAACCTTCAAACCTATTTGATCAAATAAAATCCTAAAGGGATTTAAAAAGATAAATAAACAATAAAGTTAAAAATATTTGAAATTACTATTTTTGGATCTTTTAATAAAAAGATTTGGTTTTCAAATGAAAAGGAAGAAATATAAATAAGGATTATTTTATAAGCCAAATTAAAACTTGTCCAAGCCTTTGAAGTAAAATATTTCTATTTGATAAAAATAGTAAAGGTTTATTTAAATAAAATAATAATGATATAATATCCAAGTTTATTAAAAATAAAGGTTTTACTATTTTAATTAAACATCAAAACTTATTTATTTATTTTAAACAAGTTTTCCAAGTATTCTTTATTTTCAAATAAAACCTACTGATTTGGTTTTGAAAATATTTAGATTTCAAATGGAGTTTTTAAATAAATTAAAACCCATTTGATTTAATAACTAAGGTCTATTTATTTAATTATTAAGGGACCCTAAAATAAAAATATTATTTTTGTCTTTGGACTTTGGTTTATGTTGTTAAACAGAACCAAAACTCAATACAAGTTTGGAGGAGTTTTGAATTTATGGAGAGTTTAATTTGTTGCTTGAAATTCATAACAGGAAATTCAAACAGAAAAAGAAAAACAATTGGAAAGAAAAAAATAGAAACAGGCCTGACCCAACTGAGCCTGGCCCAACTTAAGCCCAGTTAGCCCACTCCCTCTCTCCCCGAAGAAAACGTTTCGCACCCAGTTTTCAACCCGCGCAGACACCGACGAGTGGACCCTTTTTCCCCTCTCCCTTTCTCGCTGACGCCCAGACCCCACCGCCAGCTCACCCTCTTCTTCCTCGCGCAGACCCCGCCCTGCCGTTGCAGCCAGTAACGTCGGCGATCAATTCACATTAATGGCCACATTACTCCACCCCGCGACCACGCCCATTTAACTGCACGCGTCTTACCTCTCTTTCCCCCCAGACCCCGCACCACCGGAGCCACCAGGCTGCTCCCATTTTTCGTTGCCTTGCCACTGCTCCGGCGAGTTCCGCGAGCAAATTCCAGCGACCCCGCGCCACCCCTTGCCTCCCCGAGCACACAGGCACATTCCCCAGACCTAGGTGCACCTCCCTGCGCTTTCCGTTTCACGGGCGCCTAACGCCGACTTCGATAACCTCTGCGCCGCCATTGCTCCTCTCCGCGAGTTTCCCTGGTAAGTCTAGACCGCCCCGAGCCCTCTCAATCATGCTCACGGGAACCCCAGGACTGTACGCGTGTAACCATGCCCTTGTCTTGCCTCGGAGTGAACTGCAGACCCAACCTCGACGACCACCAGAGCCGCCCGACGCCGCCACCTACTCCGGCGAGGAATCCCCGTCGCGTCTGAGCGCCCCTTGCCAAGCCGTCCACACGTTGAGAATCACCTCGACATCGCGAGCACGGTGAGCACCTCCACTTCCTCCTTTGCTTCCTGTAGCCGCCCGCGCCGCTGGCGGCCGAATGCCGTCTCAGCCGCAGCAATACCACCAGTTAGTGGCAAGTTGATTGTAGCCGTTAGATCGATATCGTGTGGCTGTGATAGAACGTAGACGAAGGGGTATCGTGTGCCTCTGCGCCACTCGATCTAAGTTAGATCCTACGGTCCAGCAAGCACGATCCGACCGAAGCGGTACCAGCCAGTAACATCCCGCCGCGTGGCACTAGTTTGTTTTAAAACAGAATTTGAAATCAGATTTAGATGCAGATTTGTAAACCTTGTAACTTTTGATCCACAGGTCAAAAAATTGCAAATTTTATATCAATGGAATCAGTGGAACAATCCCTAGCCAACCATGCAATTTGCTTAGTAAAAATATTCTGGTAAAATGGTTGTTTTTGCAGAAACATTTGTATGCTTGTTTAGGTTATGAAAATTATTCCAAAATGATTTTGGGGTTAAAATCTTTGCAAATTGGTTTGTTGTGAACCTACTGACCCTAGGAACCATCTTGTGGATTTAAAAATGTTTTGGTGAAGATTAGGGTTGATTAATTGAATTAGCCCATTTCAAGCCAAATAAAAATATTGATTTTGCTATGAAAATTATTTTGGAGTAAAAACTTTGGGAAAATGATTTGAAACAAACCTACTGACCCTAAACACCAAGTTTTGAGAACTAACAACTTATTTGGTGAACAATATAAAATGGTTGCTTCACTAAAAGCATTTTCCACCACATGAAATAATGATTTCATTTAAAAAAATGGATTATAGGTAAAACCCTTTTGCAAATGACTTTGCCACTTTAGAAAATGACCACTTTGGACTTTACAATGTTTAGAGCCTAGTAGAAACCACCTTTGAAAATAAAACTATCTTTTGCATGCTTGCATGCATGATTTAGTTCCTATTATTTTATGTGTGTTTGATTGTTTGAATATTGGTTGGAATGCTAGTTGAACCTATGTTTGCTTGATTGATTTGTAGTGAAGATTAGAAGAGTGTGATATTAGCAATATCAAGAAGTGAACCAACATTCCCTACCAAAAAGGAAAGTGACACTATCATCTAAAGTCCTACTATTTTCATTATACTTAGTGGATTTTGAAACATGCATGAAAAGAATTTCTATACTATATGCTATGCTAAATCCTAATAGGATGCCCTTATACATTCCTTAGTGGAAACAATGTAGTTGTAAAATGCTTAGCCATGCTACAGATTTTGAGAAGAGATACATGTTGAGAATTTATGAAGTTGAGAAAAGACTTATGTTTTATATAATAAAACAAGTACTCAATGAACCACCTGGGTGGACAAGGATACTCAAGTTTTGGACAAGGTGGCAACAAAAGGAACCATGTCAATGGCAATCTCTTTGTGTTGTGCACCAAAAGAAAACCACCCAGGGACTTAGAGATTGAACATGTTTCTCCAACAGTGGCTTCCGTGTACAGCCACATGCTAATATGGCTCTGGCTTAGTCAACTACATTGGGAAGACCCATGCATTGGTCTTCATGTTAACTGGAAATGAGAGAACTAGGAACCCTACATTGGTGCCTGAAGACAAGCTAGCAATGGTGTATGGGAGGACCCTCTGGAAAGACTTCGTCACATTCTCAATCTGCCAGTACTCCATCTTGGTGAGTACTTATCCAGTGACCCTTTGGTGGCAAAAAGATGAGATTGTGTCATGTGGGTAAAGTGTACAACTTCTGCAGAAGATAAAAATTCTAAGTACTTAGTCGTGTCCCCGGTTATGGACAATACTGAGCAACTAAAGCTTGAAGCTATGGGAAATCTCGACATTCCAATTTCTAAAAGAAAAAAACTTTAAAGTGACAACAAAAGACTTAAAACACTTGGGGATTTACCAAGGAGCTCAAGAGATTTGGATAAAAACTTGAAGTACTTGGGGTGTACCAAGGAGTTCAAGAGATATTGATAAAAACTTGAAGCACTTGGGGATTTACCAAGGAGCTCAAGAGATTTTGACAAAGACCTGAAACACTTGGGGATTTACCAAGGAGTTCAGAAAGATTTGACAAAAGATCAAAACTATTTTTGAAAGGATAGGATAAATTATTGCTTTCTGCAAATGAGCCTAAAACCCGACTTAGCCAAATATGCATGTAATGATAGGATCCTCTTATTCCTACATAGTAGTGAAACTTGCCAATACAATTCAAATGTATTGACCCTTGTGGCTGTAACTTGTTATGTTGCAGGTTTGTTTGATATTAGTGAAGTTGATTGATTAGGATTACAAGTCTACAACCAACATGTTTGCCTGTGGCACTTTGAAGATGAAGGACCCCATGCTTATAGATATTCTGCTGCAATAGCCAAATGAGCTATGTAAGATGTAATGAAATATTTTATTCCTGGTTATAAAGTTGTATTATGACCTTTGTTTCTTGATATTATATCTTAACTGTGGATGCTAGCTATTGATCCAGGGACTAGCATTGTAAACACAGAGATCTCTACCTTATTAAAGGTTGGGACCTCTTACAAAAGTGTCCAAGGCAATATAGGCTGCAAGGGGCATAACACGTACGAAAATACTAAAGCATCGCAACACAGGTAGCAATAGATCTATAGGAGGAAGTAAAGACTATAAATGCAAAATAGGTAGAAATAGGAAAATGCTCGCCTGGGAAACACTGCCAAAGATTCATCCGAATATCGGGTCGACGCTCACATCAACTCATCGGCCTAATCCGTGAAGAAGCATAGCACTAAAGAAACACGAGATGCACTATTTAATACTACGGCGGGAGATCAGGCATGATGCTTGTATGATGCATGGCATGGCAAAAATGCGGTGCAATTAGGAAATATTAAGCAAAACCGGGGTCCCGATAAATAATTAGAAGGTTCAAGTTATTTAGATACCCTCAATTTAAATGTTGTATTAATAAGACAAAATTATGCCGATTCGCTACATAAATTTAAATAGGGACAATATAAGGCTAGAAAATCCCGCATATGGTCTCCATATTTAATATTAAGGTGAATCAGCATAAGGCACCCAAAACCACATGCTATGAATGTAATCATGTAAAATTTAAATGCAACAAGATATATATCATTTATAAAAATAGGGCTTCGAGAAAAAGGGTCACACATTAGAACTCGTCGAACTTGGGGCTCGGAGGGTTCGACAGGATCGGTCTATGGGTCATCTAGTCCGGGCTTCGGATCCGTGTCGAAGAACTTGGCGTTCCATGTGGACAATCTTCGGGTCATCAACTTCGGGAATAAGATCTTTGTAACAACCCTAGTTTTATTAAATAGTAAATAGGATTTGCTTGTGCATTCATGAGCATCATTATTTAAAAACGCATGCAACAAAAAGATTCTCAAAACCTTAAACCCTATTTCCCCTTACTCTTTGAAACCTTTCAAAATGGTTTTAAATATTTTGAAAATCACAAAATTATGGAGCCCAAATTGTTTATAAGGGCCCCTGCAAAGTTTTAAAAAGTTTATAAACCTTCTTGTATTTTGGAACTATTCAAAAAGACAAAATCATTTGAAATTACAAAAGAAAAATTGAAAAAATAAAAGAAAAAGGGTTTAAACAAAAAAATCTATAGCTAAACCTAATCTGGGCCGAGCCCAACTCCCTCTCTTTCTCTCCCCGTCGCTCAGCGCGTTCCCAGCGGCCTACCTCAGCCCAGCTTTGGCTCGTACCCCTTCGCAACCTCTGTTCATCGTCTTCCTCACCGCCGAGGAAGCAACAGACAGCGCCATCGCCGCGATCCCCACCGTCAGATCCCATTGTCACTGTGTGGAGATGGATATGATCACCTCGGGCACGCCTCTCTCTCCCTCATCCACTTCTCCTCTCCCCAGCGACCTCCCTCTCCCCCAGGTCTCCCCAATCCAAAACCCTAGCTTTGGAGCTCGCTGTCGCTCTGCCGTCTCTGTCCATCCCGCACCATTCTGAGTCCACCAGCAGCTCCGCCTCGCCTTTGTGAGCCACCCCATCGACGGAATCGACGCTGCGTGCCTCTAGTCGTTGCCATCAACGCCATCTTCCTCGTATCTGTACTTCTTCCTGGTCGATGTTGTCGACGCCATCCGGCATCCCCTCGCTTCACCGACCCTCTTCTCGCGCTCCTAGTGAGCTCACGATCCTTCTGGTGCCCTCTGTTTTCTTCCTCGCTTCCTGGTTGGCCCCGTCGATGTTTGCATGTGAGCTCCGCCGCCGCGCTCCGTTGAAGCTACTACTCCGGCGACCAAGATGTAGCGGCGCCGCTAGTTTCTGGTCTGCCTTGGTCTCCTTGTTCGAACACGCTAGGTCCCAGGCTTGCACGCGTGCCTACCTTGCCGCTCCGGCGGTCACCTGAGCCAGCCGGCCGTTGTTGACCATGTAAACCGGCGAGTGGGTCTAACCCGCCTGCGTGGCCTCCTACGTGGCATCCGGGCCCAGTTACCATCGAGGCTAGGATAGCCTCAAGACAAAACGCCACAGTGAGATGGCGCTGTGGTGACGCCAAGATGATGCCATAATCCTTTTAATCTTTTCAATAAATATTTTTCTAAATTGGTTTTCTGTAATTATTAAATAAATGACATGTGGGGTCCAGGTGTAAGTAATATAAACATTTTCAGAAATGTTTCTGATAAATAAAAATGTATAAGTAATTCAAAATTGTAAATTATTTTACAATATTCCAAAAAATGATTTAAAACGAATTAAAATTGGAGAAATTCATAAATAATTCATTTTAAATCAGAAAGTACAAATAATATATCAAAATTTTCATAAAAATGAGAACTATCTAACTAAGTTATAATCATGCATTGTTCAACAACTTTTAGGACAAGTATAATTAGAAGAACAAAATGAACCCCATAGGTGATTCCGAGGATCCCTTGTTCTAGGGTTTGCACCTCTCGGACCCTGTTTAAAATGTCGAGCATGTTTAGGGTTTCAATTTCAATACAAATTAACTTGTCATATCATCATACTTGTTTGAGCGTTGCATCGATGTCATGTGTTGATTGTTTCCCCTTTCTTTCCTGTATTTGGTTCTTCTCCGGTAGAATACGATATTAGAGTCAAGATTGAGATTGAAGACCGAGATTAACACCGTCGAAGCTTGAAGGTCAATACTTGGCCAACTATAACCAAGTCAAGTACCAGGTGTCTGGAGCTCTGCTTTCTGGATATCAACTGGCAAAGGCAAGCGAAGCCCCACACATACATATGAATCCTATGCTTTCAAAGTATTTCAATTCTTGCCATATGCATACGATTCCAAAGACTTTTATTGATAGATAGAGTAATCCTATCTGATGCATGTTCCCTTTTAGCCTAAATTCCCTGATCCACTGCTCCTAGCATAACTAGGGTTTGGCTTGTGAAGCGTTGCTAGAGATGTTACATCTGTTGTGCTTAGCCATGCTTAAATGTTACCGTTGGTCCATCAGGTTGATGAATCAGAGTTGTGAATGAACCTAGTTTGACAGGATGACGTGATAAGATCAGAGATGAAAGTTAAACATGCTAAGGCTTGTATGGGAGGCCACGATAGGTTGTGGTTTTTGCAATCCCATACCTGCCACTACTAGGACCTGAGTTCTTGCCTATGGTCCAAGATGAGCGTACAGCCACACGGGGGCCTGGAAACCCCCTCAACCAACTAACTTGCCGAGTAGATTCCATGAGTCACATAGTTTGGGTGTTCCATTTCGACATACGCATTTTGGCTCTTCTCGAAGGAGGTGAAGGAGGTGCATTCATACAGGTAGGTAAGCGTGGCAGGGAACAAGAGATGTCCGGCATCCGTAATCTTGAACCCTGTTCACATCATTAGGGACCGACTTCGGGACTCGACCCATTACAGCGACATCTCCCTAGTGCGTGACTCATGGTCTCGGCGAAAGCAAGGTAAAGGTCGTGTCTAACCACCCTCTGCCGGCCTTCCAAGGAAGAGGGCTATTACTAGTGGCATTAAGAGAAGGTTAGTACGTGTGGGTAAAGTTGTACACCCCTGCAGGGTTAAATCTTTTCGAAAAGCCATGTCCATGGTTATAGACGAACTTGGAGACCAGATTCTAAGATCATAGACAACTTTAACCTAATCGTAAAATTTGGCAAGTTGATCAACGTGTGCTTAAGGATGCTTCCTCATGGGTATGAGGGGGTGTTCCTAGATAGGTTCAGCTGATAATGATTTGGTGGATATCAAAAGATGATCAAAGTTAGAGATACCACTCTCTTATCCCCTTTTAAAATATTCTGATTAGTCGAGATTCTTCTTCCTATTGTGTTACAAAACAAATATGGCTTTATGCAAAATAACTCCACCAGCCATAAGTCTTGCGGAGTACACCCTGTACTCACCCTTGCTTCATTGATACTTTTGCAGCAAAGTAAGTGTTACCATAGAAGATGAGTTCTTCACGACATCAACATCGACGAGTAGTTTGGGGTTCCCAGTCGGCAGTCTGGGATCTATGGGTTGGACGTCATCGTTATGCTTCAGGCCTCTTAGGCCATTTGTTAAGTTTGCTATACTTAATAGCATAATTTGCCTTCCGTTGTTTGATGTTTGTGGTCAGTGACCTCTGCTTATAATATTCTGGTTCTTTGCTCAATTATGAGCTTGTTGTAATAAATTTTGTGTCGTAGGGTCACTGTTGTGTTACCGATTCTCTCTCTGTACGCTTTCGAGATTAGGTTAGGCTTATGTTCATACAAAGGTCTGGGATTTGTCTAGCCCTAATCCCGGGGGTGTCACAGGTTTTGGTATCAGAGCAGTACCGACTGTAGGAAAACCTTTCTATTGGTCGATGTTGAGTCTACTATTTGTCAAAACTATTTTCAAAGATGAAAATTATGTGTGAAACTCTGGTATGCTTCTTTTTCTCCTTATCCAGTTTCGTTCTAACTCTGGGTCATCTTATCCTATGTTGATTTGGAAAAGTTTTGCTATCTCGTCTCTTACTTCAAAGCATGGGTGCCTTTTCAGGCATGTCGGTTCTCAACCATTTGACCTAGTGTTGAGTTCTCTAGAGTCAGTTGTGTGTGTTACTTGCTTCCCTTGTTCTGTTTCAACTCAGAGATTTCTTTCCATCATGATATCTTTGTTCTATGGGTCCATAAAATCATGTTTATGGTCCCACAGTGATCTGTTCTAGGACTCGAAGTTTCCTTTCGCCTCGTGTGCCTCCTTTTTATTTGTTCGGGTACTTCAGAAGTCGTTTCTTCTCTTGGAAGCTACCTCGTGATTGCTAGCTTGTAGTGTATGCTTTGTCACTCAAGTAGTAGTTACTCTTTCTTTGGTTTTTAACCCTCGAACTTGAACCTAAGATCCCCGATTGTGCTGGATTCTAGTTTTGTGAATCTTGTACATGAAGCTGACCTTTAACCCAAGATCCATTTTGTTGACCCCTGTTGTTAATGTTTACACATTACCACAGAATGTCTTGTACCTTCTAGTATAGCCTTCAAGCTTGTGGATATTGTCGCTATTGAACAGTGACGATAAAGGATTTCCCCTACCACATGCTATGGCAGCTGTTCTTTAATGGAACTAAATAGATCACGACAAGGGTACTCCTGGTGAGTCTCACTTCTATATTCGTGACTCTGCCACACCTTAACTTTTCTCTGCATTGGTCTTTGGAAGATGGTTGACTTATGCATCCACATCTCAGGATTCTACCCTGTGCATGTTCTTCCTTTTTCTTTTTGTTTTCCGACCTTTGTCTACTAGTTGGTAGCCAAGTAGTAGATGTGCATTGGTGTCTTCCGATGCAAGATACTCTTGTGGTCCGTCAAGACAAATAATTTCGGGTTGTCAGGAGAAACAAACTCCAGTACCTCGTCATTTCTAAGACCAGGTCAAAGTGTTGTGATCCGCAGATCAAGAGTAAATGACTAGCTTGTATCTGTTCCACCTTAAAGTGTCACACTCGTTCTATACTAAGAGTTCGTGCTGAGATCCATGACTCTCTTAATGAAGTGATGCTCTTACACATTTTACCCACCCTTACTATGAGTTGTTCGCGCTCAGGAAATGTTGCGTGTGCATAATGATGTGACCATTCAATATTCCTAGCAATTTATATTGCTTCGAACTTCAAGGACATTTGTATCATTCTTAGCGTGATTAGTTAACCCTATCGCTAAGCAAAGGATGATTGTGCTACCAAATCCGCTATTCGAGTGCATCCTCTTTACTCAAAGAGTTAGGCTCATGCCGAAGCTCTAAGATTATGTCATCTTGTCTTACCAAGCAAGTTTACCTCTTGAATTAAGTGACATATCTATGGTCCGTGATATTCTGGATGTCTTATAGAAGTATCGATGTGTTTCCACATGACCGTGTTGTCAGGTTCTTGAGTAAGATGTTTCTTCAAATCGCTCCTTTCTCCAAGGATCCGTACTGGATACCCCTGAACTAGTTGGTTGATTTTAAACAACTTGGAGAGTTGTAAGACAAAAGTTCCATCCAACTCAGTTCCTTCTTAAAGGGATGTCTAGCTGTGTTCGTGTTGAATCAGGATAGTATGTCCTTTGGGGATATGTTATCTTTCCCTTCTTTGATTTGATTTGGGTTATCATCAAATCAAACTCAGTTCTAGGGACTATCTTGATGGTGTATCCACTTGTGATGTCTCACTTAAATACATCTTTAGGTCCTCTGGTCTGACCAATGTCTATGCCTTGTTCATATAACATGTTACTCCATCTTCATTGGAGTGTATAAATAAGTTTGCCATTGAGCCCATTGATAACATTCTTAAGTTCTCCATGTTATATCAGATTATATGGAACATTTGGCATTAATGTTGGAAAATTTTGAGAACCATCTTCGTGTTATCTCTAATTCCGTGTTCTGGATGTTAGAAGTAACCTTCTCCGGTTCACGTGCAAATGTTGAAAGATGTCATGGTGGATTAGAGTAGAGTTTTCTTTATTTCCTCGGGAATCATTCCAAGTTAGTCAAGCATGTGCGAGGTATTCTTTATATGGTAGGTTGGTACCTTCACATCTTGAGAAGACCCTCCAAGCATCTTAAGCCACTGACTGATTTGTCATGGAAGAAAAGAAGTACTTAAAACTTCGATATCCTCCTCAATGTTTCCTAAACATGATTCAGTTGTGTTCATTGCAAACAATTCATGTACATGCAATTATCTTTTGATAACTTGCTATCACATGGGTCCGCAATCTAGCTCATGTTTTAGAGATTGACATTGAAGTCCATGTCTTGAGAGTCTAGTGAATTTACCTCTGTGTAAATGTTGCAAACTTTCCATTCAGATATGCTGAGTCTGAAGTATCTCTCCACCTAACCAAAGCTGAATCTCAAGCAGCAATAATGAATGGTGTTCCTCAAGTTTATGAAGTAGGTCTATTGTAACTCTGGCAAGATTGATATAATGGTTGTCACAAAAAGTCATAACACCTATTGCCACACTCTCTTAAATCAGCAGTAACAACCACTCTTCATGAGGCTTCTTCTATATCTTATTATAGGAGTTGGGCTTATGGTTTCCTTTGTATCCAAAGTCCGATCTTTACTTGATGACTGATTGAAGGCTTGTTAAAAGTTTGATATCGGTGTTTCTAACATCAAGGAGAACATTTAAAGTAGAGTTGCTAAATGTCTCTCAGTCGATCCTCTAGACCCTTTTATGATGGCAAGTGTCTTGTTATGCCAAGCAGTTGGAGTTTGAGAATGAAGTTTCTTTCTTCTCGTGTCATCAGGAATCTTCTCAACTATTGTCTTGGTGGTGCAAAGTGATATCAAGATCTTTGGCAAAGATTTTGATCGACCTGGATGAATTAAGAGTTTCCTTCTCGCTTCCTTAAAAATGTTTGAAGAGCAACTATGATTTTGGTAATCAATAGTTCTCTCGTTACATGTTCCTTGTGGCTCTTACGAGTCCTCCCCACAAAACACCTTTCTGTCTTGGCCTTCTGTTGAATGAAAAGGTGACCCTTCTGTGTCAAAAGTAGTTCAACAGCTTTGTTTTGCCGGTATCTATCTTTTCCACCTGTAAAGCTCTACTTAAGTTGTTTAGTAGAGGTTTATCTCTTGAAGTCTGCGGTTGTGTTCTTTCTACTGGAAGCTTTCCTCCCTTAGAAGTCAAAATCTTCTGTAATTTCCCTGATCTCAATCCTTATGAAGATCAGCTAAGCGTCAACTTGAAACCATCTCCTTTTGTTTCCTCCGTTACCTTGGCGTGTTTCATGTCCGTTGGCTTTGGAGATGTTCGTGAAACATCTATCCATGAGTTGACCACGAGATACTCAGTTTGTGGTTTCATGTCATTCCCTCTTTCCTTAGTGTGAGTGCCACCTCGAAGAGTATGAAGCACTTCATCCATTCAATAATGGTGGCATGGATGAATCTCTTCGAGAAGATCGTCGAAGTCTAGTGTAACCCTGTTCCTTCTATCTTCCTACTTAGGAATCTCAGGACGAGATTCTTTTAAGGGGGATAGCATTGTAACAACCCAAGTTTTATTAAATAGTAAATAGGATTTTCTTGTGCATTCCTGAGCATCATTATTTAAAAACGCATGCACCAAAAAGATTTTCAAAACCCTATTTCCCCTTACTCTTTGAAACCTTTCCAAATGGTTTTAAATATTTTGAAAATCACAAAATTATGGAGCCCAAATTGTTTATAAGGGCCCCTGCAAAGTTTTAAAAAGTTTATAAACCTTCTTGTATTTTGGAACTATTAAAAAAGACAAAAGCATTTGAAATTACAAAAGAAAAATTGAAAACAGAAAAGAAAAAGGGTTTTAAAAAATCTGTAGCTAAACCTAATCTGGGCCGAGCCCAACTCCCTCTCTTTCTCTCTGTGTCGCTCAGCACGTTCCCAGCGGCCCACCTCAGCCCAGCTTCGGCCCGTACCCCTTCGCAACCTCTGTTCGTCGTCTTCCTCACCACCGAGGAAGCAGCTGCGTGTGCCGCCCGTCGCCGTTGATCCCTACCGCCTGCATCCCTCCATTCGCCGCTATGTGGAGATGCATAGGATCACCTCGGGCACGCCTCTCTCCCTCATCCACTTCTCCTCTCCCCAGCGACCCCCCTCTCCCCCAGGACTCCCCAATCCGAAACCCTAGCTTAGGAGCTCGCCGTCGCGCTTCCGTCTCCGTCCATCCCGCACCGTTCTAAGGTCACCAGCAGCTCTGCCTCGCCTTTGTGAGCCACCCCATCGATGTAATTGACGTCGCGTGCCTCCAGTCATCGCCATCGACGCCATCTTCCTTGTCTCTAGCCATCTTCCCCGTCGACGTTGCCGACGCCATCCGGCATCCCCTCGCTTTGTCGACCCTCTTCTCGTGCTCCTGGTGAGCTCACGATCCTTCCGGTGCCCTCAGTTTTCTTCCTCGCTTCCTGGTTGGCCCGGTCGATGCTTGCCTGTGACCTCCGTTGATGCGTGCCGTTGAAGCTACTGCTCCGGCGACCAAGACATAGTGGCGCTGCCAGTTTCTAGTCTGCCTTGGTCTCCTCGTTCGAACATGCTAGGTCCCAGGCTCGCGCGCGTGCCTGATACATCCAAAACGTATCTATTTTCTTTAACACTTTTGCTATTGTTTCTCCTCTAAACTTGTGTGATTTGGATACAACTAACACGGACTGACGGTGTTTTCAGCAGAATTACCTTGGTGTCATGTTTGTGTGCAGAAAATCAACTATCAGGAAAAATCCCGGAAAATATGCCAAAAATTATATTTCACCAGAAGACCCACGGAGCCAGAAGACGAGACGGAGAAGGGGCCTAGGGGGCCTACACCCCTGCTAGGCGCGGGCCCACCACTGGTCGCTCCTTGGGGGGTGCAGCCACCCCAGGCACCCCCTCGGCCTCCCTCTGCGCCTATAAGTTGCCTCTCAACCTAAAAACCGAGGGTGGGGGTCGATAGTTTTTCCAGAAAGAGTTCTGCTCTGCCGCCGCCACCAGAAACCAAGATTCGGATCCAGAAACTCCGTTCTGGCACCCTACCGGGACGGGGAATTTGGAGAGGATCATCGCCATCGTCATCACCAGCGCATCTCCATCAACCACCGATGTTTCTCTCATCCATGAGTGAGTAATCCCCCGCTGTAGGCTTGGGGATGGTAGGGATTGGATGAGTTCTATCATGTAATCGAATAAAGATATGTTAGGGCATAGTGCCTAGTATCTCTATTAGTGCTATTTGACTTTGTTGCAACTTGTTGTGCTTAATGCTTATCACTAGGGCCCGAGTGCCATGATCTCAGATCTGGACTTATTATTGAATCATTATGATAGTATTGTTTGTGATCTTATCTGCAAGTTGTGTACACATATCATTGTTCGGATCCAAAGGCCCCAAAGTGACAATAATTGGGACAACCAGAGGGGATGGCTGTGGTGTGAGGATCACATGTGTTCACGGAATGTTAATTATTTGCTCCAGTTCTCTATTAAAAGGAGCATCTTAATTGCCAGTAGTTCCCTAGAGGCCCCGCTGCCACGGGCTGGCTGGACAGAAGATGTTGTGCAAGTTCTCATTGCGAGCACGTATGACTATATTTGGAGCACATGCCTAGCATTGTTTAGTACTTGGATGCCTTTTATTATTTATCTGTAATGTCCTAGATCTTGAAGTTACATGTTTAGACTCGTCCATGCAACGCCCGTCCATCCATCCCTATGCCTACCGCACTACCGTTACTGTTACTATTGCTCTTGTTCCACTGTTGTTGTTGCCAAACTGTTGCTACTAATAAACTTCTGTGAGCAAGAACTATTTCCAGGTGCAAATGAACTGACAACTCAGTTGTTAAGGCTTGCAAGTATTTGGCTCCCCTTGTGTCGAATCAATAAATTGGGTAATACTACCCGCGAAGACTGTTGCGATCCCCTACACTTGTGGGTCATCAAGACTATTTTCTGGTGCCGTTGCCGGGGAGAATAACTTTATTTGTAAGTTCACTTGGATCTATTATTGTTCACTGCTACTCCTTTCATCATGCGGAAGTCTCGTGATAGAGAGTTCCCTATTTTACCATCCACTACAAGAAGAGGTACAGTCCTAAACACCTCTGTTGCTCTTGATTCACCGTCTGTTATAAGTAAGCTTGTTACACCACCACCACATACTCATGCTACACACACTGCTACTACTGCTGAATCTGAAACTGCTTTTGATGCTCATGATGTTACTTCTACTGTGTGTGATGCGAGTGGTTCATTAGGTCCTTTTCTAGATGCTACTATGGCTAGTCTAGGAAATACCGAAACTCCTAGTGAAGCCACGGTTACACCTTTTAGCTCACCTGAGGCTACTGAGAGTGATGATATTAATGATGGTTACATTGAGTTCACTGATGAATTTGTTGAAGAGTACCGAAACACACATGGTACTAGTGCTATGAAGAGTCTCCTTGCTAGACGTACTATTATGCCTAAGTTGTCCTCTGATCCTAAGTTTGCCACTTCTCCCATAGATATTAAAGATGAAGATTATGGTTTCTCTCTTGATTTATCTTATTTAGATATTGTTGAGAAACAACCTTTTTGTGGGACTGAAAATGAGAGTGTTGTGGCTCATATGAATGAGCTTTCTACTATGAGTTCTTTGTTCTCTGATGATTTTAAGATGCGCAAGTACTTTGTTACTAAGATCTTCCCTTTTTCACTAAAAGGAGAAGCTAGGGCTTGGTTCAATACATTACCTCCTGGTTCCATTGATAGCCCTGATTGCTTGATTGCTTCTTTCTACCAAAAATATTTTCCTCCCAGTGCTAGACATGCTTCTTTGCAGAGACTTTTTGATTTTAAACAGGGAGAAGAAGAGAAATTGCCTGAGTCATGGACATGGTTCTGTGCCTTGATTCATGCACATCCTGGATGTCCATTGCCTAAGAATGAGCTTCTTGATATTTATTATAATGGACTAACTTATGATTCTAGGACCTACCTAGATAGCTTTGCTGATTGTGTTTTCAGAAAAAGGACTCCTACAGATGCTGAAGAATTAATGGCTAAGATAAGCGAGAATTATGATGATTGGACTTCAACTGAGCTAAATACACCTGAGCCTATTACTCCTGAACCAATTGTGCCTGAACCAGTTCCAACACCAACACCAAAGAAGAGGGAAGTTATTGCATTAAATGATGAAGTGATCAAGGAAGCTAAGAAATGTCTAAAGGAGAAAGGTATTAGAGCTGAAGATGTGAAGAATCTACCACCTATAGAAGAATTATGTAAGTCAATTCCCCACTCATCTACTATTGAGGTACACTCTCTCCACTTCAATGAAGGTGATATTCCCTATGGTAAGCCTCCTGATCAATGCTTAGAGGAACTTGACACATTTATTGTTAAACAAGGTAATTTTAATAAACAAGTTCATAATCATTTATTGGAAAACTCTAGAGCTATCCACGAGTTGAAAGATATTGTGGAAAGAACTTCTAATGATATTAAAATGCTTTTTAAACACTTTCAAATGGTTCAAACCCAACTTGATCAACTTGCTAAGGTACAAAAGGATATGCTAGTTAATGCTTCAAGAGATAAACATGCTTATGGAATTAGAACTAGGAGTGGTATAGCTACTCAAGATCCTTTATATCCTGAAGGACACCCTGAAAGAATTGAGCAGGATTATCAACAAGGTGAAAGTGGTGGTAGTCCTTGTAAAAGAAAGAAAAAGAAACATAAGATAGTTAAGGAACCACTTGAACCTGCTGTAGATCCTAATAGTATATCTGTCTCTGATGCTGAAACTAAGAGTGGTAATAATAATGATGCTCCTGATAAGGAGGAAGTTTAGGAAGAACCTGAGAAGAACACTAAGAACACTAGGTACACAGAGGAAGATTTTATTGCTAATAAACATGGGAAAGAGAGAGAACCTTGGGTGCACAAACCTATGCCTTTTCCAGGTAAGAAACACAAGTCAAAGGAGGAAGAACACTACAACAAGTTTTGTGAGTGGATGAAGCCTTTATTCTTGCAAATTCCTTTGACTGATGCTATTAAATTGCCTCCTTATTCAAAGTATATGAAGGATATTGTCTCAGGAAGATTCCTAATGAGGATATTTCTACTTTGCTTGCTAATTATTCCTTCAATGGTAAGGTTCCAAAGAAACTTGGTGATCCAGGTATACCAACTATTCCCTGCTCTATTAAGAACAATTATGTTAGAACCGCTTTATGTGATTTGGGAGCTGGAGTTAGTGTTATGCCTTTTTTCTCTCTACAAGAGGCTCCATCTAGAAAAGTTGATACCAACTGATATATCTTTGCAAATGGCTGATAAATCAACTACTATTCCTGTTGGTATATGTGAGGATGTTCCTATTCAAATTTCTCATAATTGCATGGTTTTAACTGATTTTGTTGTGCTTGAAATGCCTGAAGATGATAATATGTCTATTATTCTTGGGAGACCTTTTCTTAATACTGTAGGTGATGTCATCAATTGCAATCAAGGAAAAGTAACATTCAATATTAATGACAAAGAGCACACTGTCTATTTCCCCAAGAAGGTTGTTAAAATCTATTGCCTGAATTCCGTTGAAAATATTGAGAGCATCAAGGTTGGAGATATATATTGTCCCATTCCACAAGAAAATTTTGAAACTATTATGATTGGGACCATTGCTATAAAGTATGAGGTAACATAATCACCTTGTGGAATGCAAAGTTTTGTTTCATATAAGATTTTTTTGGTAACAAGACTTGATCAACCTTGTTAACAAAAGGATTTTAATGAACAAAGAAATGTTTTCACTATGGTTGTACTTGCTTTCTATTACTTTTCTCCTTCCTAGTCTTTGCCTTTCTTTGGCTAGCTTTGGTTTTGTTAGTTGTTTGCTTGTTAGAGTGTCTTAGAGCTTTTGTAGTTTGGATTTTGGTTTGCTTTTGCTTCTGAAAAAACTGTTTCTGGGAGAAAAATCAATTTTCATACCCTGAAAATTGGCCAAAAATAAAGTTTCCCGAAAAATCCTAGAAAATTCAAAATAAAGTTTTCCTCGAAAAAAGTGGCAGAGGGACACCTGAAGTGACCCAGGGAGCCACCCCAGGCCACCACACCCATGGTAGGCGCGGCCTACCTGTGGGTGGCGCCTAGGGGGGTCTGGCCCACCTAGGGCCCTTAAAGGTGCCCCCTCACATCCATCTTCTTTATCTCTCCCAAAAAACACCGGAAAACTTGCTCGAGCTCGAGTTCTTGCTGTTCTTGCTCAGCCCATCTTTGCTGCTGATTTTTGGAGGGATTTCTCCTTGGTATGTGCCTCCTCCACTTGTCCAATTAGATTTGTGATTGGTAGATTGTATTTTGAGTATTTTTCTGCTATAGGTGACAGGTTGTGTGAGCTTGCATGCTTGTTCTATGCTTAGAGATTTCATTTTGATGCATGTGTAGCCATCTAGCAAGTTCCTATAGTAGTTGTTCATCATTTATCAACTTGGAAATCACTTGGTTTAATGTTTATCTAAAAAATTTAGCAAGGAAGATGAGTACCTATCCACTGAATCAATATGACTTGATGGTGTCTGAGCCAATGAAGGTTCATCGTGAGGAGTCAGTTTTTCTTCCATATATCCATGCCATGAATTTATGAGAACCGCGGGAATCTCCCAGGATTTCCAAACCTTGATTGCCAGTGCAGGATTGGAACACTTTGTTGAAGGTGAACCATTTAAATGTGTTAAGCTAACCATGGATTTTGTGCAGGACTTCCGGTTCACTTGGTCTACATCTAATCCCATGGTCCATTACAAAATATATAATATACCTATCGACCTACCTTTTGCTGATTTCTGTGCAGCAATTAGAGTACCTCAGTGGGGATCTTGTGAGAAGATCAAGGAAAGTCCCAAGTCACTTATGGATTTATATTCTGAGATTTTCTAAGGTTTCGACTTCTCGAAGGAAAGTGGTATAATTCGGAACATTCAGTTCCCGGCTATTAGATACTTTGCCTATTTCATTACCAAGTGTGTTCTTGCTAGAAAGATTGCTAGAAAGTTGTCTTCTTTTGATCTAGATTTTATCGCAGCTGCTCTGAATAGGAATAGATCTTATATCCTGGGTGCTTTGATAGCTCACTATCTCACCACCAACCGCGAGAAGGGTGGAATTTGTGGAGGTCTCATTGCTTCTAGGTTGCTAGCTTTCCATGGTTTAGAGCCTCACTATTCAGATTATCAGTTCCCCATAGAAAGGCTGGATCTTGAATCCATGGTTCAGCATGGTTTTGTGTCCCTGGGAGCTAATGTGAGAAGTTTATCATATGAATTATCTTTTGCCCAGCAAGGTCGGAGAAAGGGTAGGACTGAGAAAATAGTTTATTTGCATGCACCTGCTTTGTTTAACTTTGATAACAGGCAAGGATGGTCGCTTACAGAGGAGGAGGTTGACACATATGTGGCGGAGCTCTCCCAGCAAGATGAGAATGTTGAAGAGGATGCCGAAGACAATTTGGTTCAGCCCTCCAACTTGGGAGAGTTTTCATACCAGCATCCCTCATTTGATTGGGGCACGTCTTCTTATTCATGGCAAGCGCCTGACTATGATCATTCCTATGATGACCCACCAGCTTGGGGTTACTACCCGTGCTATTGATCCCCACTTAGGCCAAAAGCCTAAGCTTGGGGGGAGGTATACCGACATCACACTCATCTTTATATCATGTTCGGTCGGTTCTTTGTATATCCATTGTTTCACTTTATTTTTGGTTCTTGTTGCTTCTTTCTCAAAAACACAAAAAATACCAAAAATATTTTCGTTGTTTCTCTTGGTTTGTTTCTTTGATTTGGTTTGCCTTAAAAAGGAAAAATCCAAAAATATTTTTCTTTGCTTTGCTTGTTTTTGCTTTGTTGGCTTGTTTGAAAAATCGAAAACACCAAAAATATTTGTTGTTCTTCTTTGGTTTTGTGAGTTCTTTGCAGGGTTCAGCCGTCCTCAATGGATTTTGGTTTCATGTTATTATTCAAATCACACAAGTGAAGGGCAATAATGAAGATTAAGACAACTTGAGGAGTGGTAAGAGGCTGGTAACGAACTCTATTTGTTTCATTTTTGTACATATACTCATCATTGTGAGCATGCTTAGTCTGTTCATGGTAAGGAGTGTGTTACTGATGGATGCTTAGTAGTTTTTGCTTGTCTATGATTAGCTCCAGCTTGCTAATAGTTTGTAGCAGGTCATATGAATGTTTGCTTGCATTGTTTTATTCATATTTTGGTATGATATTGTGGTATCCTCCTCTGGAAGTTTCATTTGAATCGACTTGGCACATGCTCACGCATGCATATGACTAATCAATAGTCAGTAAGCCTCGATGATTTATTTTTCCTCAGAGTTCTTGTATCACTTTTATGCCACAATTAGTCATGTTTTGTTGCAAGCATGATTATGACAATTATTGCTCTCTCGTTTGTCGCTCCCTCTCTATTGCTAGCCTTCACTTGCACTGAGTATGAGCTCTACCTGTTCTTCCAATTCCCCAAAACCAATATTGCCAATTGTGTCCACCATACCTACATATTAGCATCGTTTGCTATTTCAGTGCATATTCTATATGCCTTGTTTTCTTCCAAATAAAATGTTTGTCTATTTTGAGAAAGTTAGTTAGTAAAGCTCTCACGAACTTGATGGCACACTTTATTCCTTGCACTTAATAATCTTGAACCATTGTGACCTGTCCATGAAAGTTATATGCTTGCAAATTATATGTTGGGAGTCAGCAGAACCGTGCTGCCACGGGGAACGCTTTCAACACTTTTTGGATATCCTATCCAGTTGATACTTTGCTCTTTTGTTTATGGATGTCGACGATGTGAAATAAAATGGGAGCTTGTGAGTTCATGGAGTATATATATTGTGTTAGAGAAATGCCTAGGCCGCTAGCCTAAGCCATGCCTAATCATGGTGGAAACTTGCAGCACCACCATAATGAGCATTCTGTGAAGCATCTTCAATAAAAAGCTATACACATAGTAAATAAAAAGATCGCTGAGATGCTCATTGTCTGCTTGCCTTGTCATTTTGATCACGGGATAGCTCATGTATCATGTGCGAGGGGTACCCCATTGGCGGTTCTCTATGATACGCATGTATGTACAATGACAAGAACTTGTAGGTGACTAAAGTTGAGTAGCATGCGGAGCGGCCCTCGTACTCAAGGGACATTGGATTTCCAGTTTATGGTATGTCAAGCATATAACTCAGATTGGACCTCACTTTCACCTTAACCACATGAAGATGCCTATGATAGGGGCAATGAGAGCTCAAAGCTAATGAGTACCTTCCTTTCAGCATTAGGAAGCCTTTCAAACTTTTTGTCACATCCCAAAATTCTCCTAGTTTTGGAATGTGAAATAAATAAATAAGATTGATTGATTGTTTGACTTTGTTGAAAATTCTCAAAGAGAAGAAACTTTTGAATAGAAAATCCTCTCAACCTTGAATTCAAAATCCTATATTCTTTTGTTATGACCTAAGTAGCCATATAGGCAAAAGGGCGTGGATTGATTATGGATTGTAGAATTGGTGTGCAAGATTTCAAAATGAAAATCATGAAGCATTTATAAGCATTTCATTACATCCATGCAAGGTTCTCACAAACTGAATCCAAATCCTGGTATCTAAATCCTATAGTTGATTCGCCCAAATATTCCTAAAGGAAATTAAATTGACTTTATAAAACCCACTATTGCTAAGACAGCGATTATTGATAATTATAGCCTAAAGAGATCCAATTAATACTACAAAAAATTTAGAAACAAAATTGAGCTCATTTGGAGGTAGTATGAAAAAGTTATGAAATAAATACAAGCACATAAAGATATAAATAAAATGAAATATACAAGGATTTGTAAATCCACTACTTCCAAACTAATAAAAAGATTACAAATTTGATCCTATAATAATCTATTCGATTTTAGAAAAATTTAGAAACAAGAATCATGTCATTTGGAGTTCGAATGCAAAAGATATGAGGGAAACAAATAAATTAAAAAAAAAAAAAAAAAAAAAAAAAGAGAATTTTTTTTCTAACGGGCCGGCCCACCTGGACCGACCAGCCAGAGGCACGTACGTGAAGAACGATCCGGTTGCTTTAAAATTCGTGCAAAAAATCTGTTTTCTAGACCTATCTCTATTCAAACTGCTATAACTTTTTATCTACAACTCTGAATTGACTTCCGTTTGTTTCTACTTGTTACCTACTCCAAGGCCTATCTCTACACCATCTCAAACCTCCATATTAACTCGTGGAGGCATAGCTGTAGGAGTTTTTCTTCTCGAAATCTCGAATCTACATATGCTCGAATCTTATTTCGCTTTTTAACCCATCTAGACTTCGTCGTTTGCCTTCGGTCAAAAAACGAAAGTTGTAGAGATCGTCGAAATCTTTCAATCCCGATAAACCTAACCTCTTTTCATCCACCACAGCCGGAGAATTTCGTATTGCAATATTTCAGATCTTACGGTGTAAATCCAAGATCTACTCGCGCTCGTTTCTTCAAATCCAAATTCCTTTGGTGAGAAGGTAGAAATAATGATTCCCCACAACTTTCATGTTCTGAGTTTTTCAATTTGACCTACGGATTTGTCTCTCTAACACAGATCTATTTCTTGTCTATGTTGAGCCAAAATCGGGTCAATCTCTTCTTCTAGCCACCGGATCCTATCCAGACAGGCGAGATCCAATCAAACCAGTCCGTGCCATGTCGTCATTCCGGTCATCTTTCTCATCAACGCCACGTCAACATAAGGTCAACATCTAGTCCCAGTCAGCATGCAAAGTCAACCTGTCCAGTCAGCGGAATATTCCCTGGAATATTCCGTTCGAATTTAAAATTGCACATTATAGATCTAACTTGTAAAATTCATTAGAAATTCATACCACGTCCAAAAATTGCGTATAATATATTAAATTGAAGATAATTTTACATAGAATCATCTTATCAGAATAGATCCAACTTTTACTGTACGTGGTTACTGCAGTAATTTAATTAGTTTTAATGGTCTTTTAGGTTAATAAATTCATAAGAAATTATCTGTAACTCTGAAAAATATGAATAATATATCAAATTGAAGATACTATAATGTACTTTAATAATATCTGGTTGGATTTAGCCTTTGCCGACTATTTAACCCGTCGCAATTTAATTAGTTTTAATGGCTTTATAAATCATTAAATTCATAGTAAATTAATTGCTTGTCACAAAAATATAAATGATATACCAATGGAAAGCTGGTTCCATGTAGATCATCAATATGCAATTATTTCAGCCTTTTATTGTAAGGTTTTGCCGTGAAGATTTAAATAGTTTAATGGCCTATTTACAGTAATAAATTCATAAGAAAATAAATACTATTCAGAAAATTGCAAATAATATGTCTCTGGATTCACAATTCCGTGTAGATTACAGATATAATTTTAGTTTGATTTTTAGACAACAGAAACTATATGAATTATTTAAAACCATTAAACACCATTTAAATCATACAAAAAGATCTATAACTCCGATTAGGGTGAATCCAAGTGCTAAGGTTTTGTATTGACAATATCTATACAGAGAAATTTCATGAAAAATTATTTGGCAGTGTTAAAAAATAAATTCATACAGAAATATTTAAACCCATTGAAATAGTGTTTTAATCATAGGAAAATATCTATAACTCCTTTTTAGGTGAATCAAATTCCTACTGTCTCTAAATTGCATTACCTATCCAGTAGCATCTAGTTCACAATTTAATACGACATAAACATCTTTAGTTCAATTAAAGTGGTATACACCATATTAAATCGATACAAGTTTAGTAATAAAAGCTTTAGTGCATTAAATGACTTTCCACATGCATCATGTAATCTAATTATGTTCAGAACAGTAAATGCAACCATTGTGACTCATTAAATCATTATGCATGCATCTGTTCATCATTGTTTTCTTGTAATGTTGCACTGTTGTATGTTTGTAATGTTTTGAATGGTGTTTGTTGTGTTTGCTTCAAACGTTAGATTGCGAGGAGTGCAACTACTATGATTGCAAGTATTGTGGTTATGACGAGTGCAACCATTATATCTATGAGGATTGTGAGGATTATCTAATCGATTACATCTACAACAAAGGCAAGTGGTGCTATCTTGGTCATAAATGTCCTATTTGTTTTCCTATGCATTGTAGATGCTTTTGTAGAATTGCATCTGTAGGAATTGATGTGTATATGCTATGCTATATCCCATATTATTCCCTAGTATTCCTTGTTTATGAGCCATCGTATTGGTAGATTGCTTAGCTATGCTATTTAGACGAGGAAGGGAATCACATCATGAAAAGTTATATGATTTGAAAGGCTTATGTTTTGCTAAATGACAAACCAACATGTTTTAATGAACCACCTGGGCAGAATGGCATTGATTGGGTCATCGAGTGTGGATTTTGGTGGGGAAGCCACCCAGGACACTGAGAAATGATTAGTTTCTTTGTTTGGAAGCTTTCGTGTGCAACCATGTGCCAATAATGAAATGGGCGGTTGGCTGAACTCAGTAGGTTGTGGTAACTCGAACCCGCGTATCCAGAGATGTAGATAGTGTAGGTTGGACCGGTGCGCGTCGGGATTGGGGAGCTACTTTCCGAACGGTTCCTTCTTGGACTTCTCCCTATCATCACCCAATATGAGAGTGGTGGTACGATCTGGGCTGGCCAAGTCACATGGGTAAAGTGTACTAACCCCTGCAGGGTGTATAAACTAATCGATTAGCCGTGTCCCCGGTTATGGATAATTTAAGCGACCTGATACTGATGCTATGATATTTCTCACTCATCCTTATTTCTTAATTACTTAAAACTTGTCGGGTGAACATAATTGGGTAGGAGCACCTGGGAGTGAACCAGAGTGTCCTATTTATCGTATTGGAAAACTACTTTGTTACAAATGTTAGGATAAACTGTTGCTTTATGCAAATGATCCTGAACTCCACTTGGCCAAATAAGCATGTAGTTGATAGATCTGTTGTTAACCACTTTAGCCTACTTGCCATACATTCAATGTATTGACCATTCGTGGCTGCAACGTTTCATGTTGCAGGTTATATCGTATCTGAGTGATCGTTCATAGGTTGCGAGACTCCACTCAACAATTGTTACTTGCGGGCACATTTGAAGGATGGAGATCTACCTTGTATTCGTTTTCCGCTGTGTACTTGTATAAATAATGTAAATTCTGGATCATATTCGTTGTATTTATGATGCACAGTTATATTTGGTATCATTTTGTATTGTGTGTGCCAGTGAACCGATCCAGGGATTGGCACTATACACATGAACTCAGCCTTATCAGGCGAGGGTGTTACACTTTTCAAAACCCTTTTCACAACCTTGTTGAGTCACCACTTATTCTATGAGCACCTTCTTGAGAGCATAATTGTCATTCTTGTGTTTGTTCCAAAACTTGGTTAATTATGTCATGACTTTGATGCTTGTATATCTGATATTTTTACCTCTAATCTTCACTTGAACTTCAGAGGTGCCTTGGCATTTATATTGTGCTCTACAAACAAAGGCAAGCGATATACCACTATATCATACCTTACTATGAGCATTGCAATGTTGCTTATGTTTATGTTCCATGCTACTTATTATTATTGAGTTGGTTTCTCTTCATAGCTTGCAATGATTATTCAGTAGACTTGGTTGCATGCTTCTTATTATGAATGGTTTAAGCATCTACTCCTGTGCTGAGAATATATACATCATATGAAGCAAATGTGTTCGTGAAAGTTCTTTTATCCCACTTAGTATTCAACTGAATTGCTTGAGGACAAGCAATAAGCTAATCTTGGGGGGGAGTTGATACGTCCAAAACGTATCTACTTTCTCGAACACTTTTGCTATTGTTTCTCCTCTAAACTTGTGTGATTTGGATACAACTAACACGGACTGACACTGTTTTTAGCAGAATTACCTTGATGTCTTGTTTGTGTGCATAAAATCAACTATGAGGAAAAATCCCGGAAAATATGCCAAAAATTATATTTCACCAGAAGACCCACAGAGCCAGAAGACGAGACGGAGAAGGGGCCTAGGGGGCCCACACCCCTGCCAGGGGCGGGCCCACCACTGGTTGCGCCTAGGGGGTGCATCCACCCCAGGCACCCCCTCGGCCTCCCTCTGCGCCTATAAGTTGCATCTCGACCTAAAAACCAAGGGGGGGTCGATAGTTTTTCTAGAAAGAGTTCCGCTCACGCCGCCACGTAAACTAAGATTCAATCCGTAAACTCTGTTCGCACTCACGGACGGGGAATTTGGAGAGGATCACCGCCATCATCATCACCAACGCATCTCCATCAACCACCGATGTTTCCCTCATCCATGAGTGAGTAATGCCCTGCTGTAGGCTTGGGGATGGTAGGGATTGGATGAGTTCTATCATGTAATCAAATAAAGATATGTTAGGGCATAGTGCCTAGTATCTGTATTTAGTGCTATTTGACTTTGTTGCAACTTGTTGTGCTTAATGCTTGTCACTAGGGCCCGAGTGCTATGATCTCAGATCTAAACTTATTATTGAATCATTATGATAGTATTGTTTGTGATCTTATCTGCAAGTGGTGTACACATATCATTGTTCGGATCCAAAGGCCCCAAAGTGACAATAATTGGGACAACTGGAGGGGATGGCTATGGTGTGAGGATCACATGTGTTCACGGAGTGTTAATGCTTTGCTCCGGTGCTCTATTAAAAGGAGCACCTTAATTGCCAGTAGTTCCCTAGAGGCCCCGCTGACACGGGCTGGTTGGACAGAAGATGTTGTGCAAGTTCTCATTGCGATCACGTATGACTATATTTGGAGCACATGCCTAGGATTGTTTAGTACTTGGATGCTTGTTATTATTTATTTGCAATGCCCTAGATCTTGAAGTTACATGTTTAGACTTGTCCATGCAACACCCATCCATCCATCCCTATGCGTATCGCACTCGAATCCTACTGTTACCTTTACTGTTACTATTGCTCTTGTTCCACTGTTGCTGTTACTAAACTGTTGCTATTGATAAACTTCTGTGAGCAAGAACTATTTCCAGGTGCAGCTGAACTGACAACTCAGTTGTTAAGGCTTGCATGTATTCTTTGGCTCCCCTTGTATCGAGTCAATAAATTGGGTAATACTACTCGCGAAGACTGTTGAGATCCCCTATACTTGTGGGTCATCAGTGCCTACCTCGCCGCTCCGGCGGTCACCTGAGTCGGTCGGCCGTTGTTGACCATGTTAACCGGCGAGTGGGACTAACCCGCCTGCGTGGCCTCCTTCGTGGCATACGGGCCCAGCCGTCAGACACTGAGGTGAGGATAGCCTCAGTACAAAATGCTCAGTTGGTGATCTGGCGTTAGGGTGACATCAGCATGATGCCATAATCCTTTTAATATTTTCAGTAAATATTTTTCTGAATTTGTTTTCTGTAATTATTAAATAAATGACTTGTGGAGTCCAGGTGTAAGTATAATAAACATTTCAGAAATGTTTCTGATAAATGAAAATTTATAAGTAATTCAAAATTGTAAATTATTTTATAATATTCCAAAAATGATTTAAAATGAATTAAAATTGGAGAAATTCATAACTAGTTCATTTTAAATCAGAAAAATACAAATAATATATCAAAATGTTCATAAAAATGAGATCTATCTAACTAAGTTATAATCATGCATTGTTCAACAACTTTCATGACAAGTATAATTAGAAGAACAAAATGAACCCCATAGGTGATTCCGAGGATCCCCCTGTTCTAGGGTTTACACCTCTCGGACCCTGTTTAAAATGTCAAGCATGTTTAGGGTTTCAATTTCAATACAAATTAACTTGTCATATCATCATCCTTGTTTGAGCATTGCATCGATGCCATGTGTTGATTGTTTGCCCTTTCTTTCCGGTGTTTGGTTCTTCTCCGGTAGAATAAGATATCAGAGTCGGGATTGAGATTGAAGACCGAGATCAACACCGTCGAAGCTCGAAGGTCAATACTTGGCCAACTATAACCAAGTCAAGTACCAGGTGTCCGGAGCTCTGCTTTCTAGATATCAACTGGCAAAGGCAAGCGAAGCCCACACATACATATGAATCCTATGCTTTCAAAGTATTTTAATTCTTGCCATATGCATACGATTCCAAAGACTTTTATCGATAGATAGAGTAATCCTATCTGATGCATGTTCCCTTTTATCCTAAATTCCCTGATCCACTGCTCCTAGCATAACTAGGGTTTGGCTTGTGAAGCGTTGCTAGAGCTGTTACATCTGTTGTGCTTAGTCATGCTTAAATGTTACCGCTGGTCCATCAGGTTGATGAATCAGAGCTGTGAATGAACCTAGTTTGATAGGATGATGTGATAAGATCAGAGATGAAAGTTAAACATCCTAAGGCTTGTATGGGAGGCCATGGTGGGTTGTCGTTTTTGCAGTCCCATACTTTCCTCTACTAGGACCTGAGTTCTTGCCTATGGTCCAAGATGAACGTACAGCCACACGGGGGCCTAGAAACCCCCTCGACCAACTAACTTGCCGAGTAGATTCCATGAGTCACATAGTTCAGGCATTCCATTTGACATACGCATTCTGGCTCTTCTCTAAGGAGGTTAAAGAGTGCATTCATACAGGTAGGTAAACGTTGCAGGGAATAAGATATGCCCGGCATCCGTAATCTTGAACCCTGTTCACATCATTAGGGACCGACTTCGGGACTCGACCCGTTATAGTGGCATATCCCTAGTGCGTGACTCATGGTCTCGGCGAAAGCAAGGTAAAGGTCGTGTCTAACCACCCTCTGTTGGCCTTACAAGGAAGAGGGCTATTACTAGTGGCATTAAGAGAAGGTTAGTACGTGTGGGTAAAGTTGTACACCCCTACAGGGTTAAATCTTTTCGAAAAGTTGTGTCCACGGTTATGGACGAACTTGGAGACCATATTCTAATATCATAGAGAACTTTAACCTAATCGTAAAACTTGGCAAGTTGATCAACGTGTGCTTAAGGACGCTTCCTCATGGGTATGAGGGGGTGATCCTAGATAGGTTCAGCTGATAATGATTCCGTGGATATCAAAAGATGATCAAAGTTAGAGATACTGCTCTCTTATCCCCTTTTAAAATATTCTAATTAGTCAAGATTCTTCTCCCTCTTGTGTTGCAAAACAAAGATGGCTTTATGCAAAATAACTCCACCAGCCATAAGTCTTGCGGAGTACACCCTGTACTCACCCTTGCTTCGTTGATACTTTTGCAGCAAAGTAAGTGTTACCATAGAAGATGAGTTCTTCACGGCATCGACATTGACGAGTAGTTTGGGGTTCCCAGCCGGCCGTCTGGGATCTATGGATTTGACGTCATCGTTATGCTTCAGGCCTCTTAGGCCATTTGTTAAGTTTGCTATACTTAATAGCATAATTTTCCTTCCGTTGTTTGATGTTTGTGGTCAGTGACCTATGCTTGTAATATTCTAGTTCTTTGCTCAATTATGAGCTCGCTATAATAAATTTTGTGTCATAGGGTCACTATTGTGTTACAGATTCTCTCTTTGTACGCTTTCAAGATTAGGTTAGGCTTATGTTTAGACGAAGATCTGGGATTTGTCTAGCCCTAATCCCGGGGGTGTCACAATCTTGTCGATCCGGAATCATCGCCTCCGGTTTCAACGTTGGAGCCTGACGTGGCTCAGTCAATTGCAGAGCTTCGTTGGGAAACCCCAAGAGGAAGGTATGATGAGCACATCAATAAGTTTTCCCTCATTTATGAAACCAAAGTTATCGAACCAGTAGGAGCAAGGAAACAACTCTAAGGTGTTGCTAACAACTTGGAATCCTGAACAACACAAACTCAAGACTTTGCCCCAACTTACAATGAGGTTGTCAATCTCACTGGTTTTCTGAAAACAAAGGATTAAATGTATAGTGTGGAAGGTAATTTTGATGTTCCATGCTTGTTTAGTATCAACTTTTCTATGCTTTGTCTACATTTTGAGGTATTTTATACATTGGACTAGGTCTATTAACTAGAGGTGTTCTCCTTAAGATACATAACATGTTGGGTTTCAAAAGCTAGTAAGGAAATATTATCGAATTGACGGGACTAAGCCAAAGTCAATATTTCACAATGCAAATACTAGACATTCATGATTCCTATGAGATTTAATTAGGCATTACAACAATATACATGGCCATCCAAGCGCATCTATGACTAATAATCCACCTTGAGTTATCATCAACCCCTACTTATGCCTCGATAATTGCATTAAGCAAAACCCTAAGGACCCAATCAGATCTCCACGAATAGTCCGTAGTCACGCCACCATCGTCCCTAGATCGGGGATCTAAGCTCTTCCCAAGACCGCTTGAGGGGAGAGATCATCCCAGAGGCCTTCTTCATCACCATGCCAGCCTCCGGTATGATGCGTGAGTAGTCCACCCTTGGACTATGGGTCCATACAGTAGCTAGATGGTTTTTTCTCCTCCTTTATGCTATCATGTTTAGATCTAGTGAGCTTCGTTCATGATCAAGATAATCTATTGGTAATCATGCATGTTGTGTTTGCGGGGATCCGATGGATATTGAGATACTATGTCAGATTGATTATTGATTCTATCATGTCTTATTGATTATTGATTCTAGCATGTCTGTGTTGTTTGTGATCTTGCATGCTCTCCGTTTCTAGTAGCTATCTTAGCCAAGTAGATGCTAGTGACTCCAAGAGGGAGCATTTATGCTCGATAGTGGGATCATGCCTCTATTAAATCTGGGGAAGTGACAGAAATCTCTAAGGTTATAGATGTGTTGTTTATACAAGGGAGAAAACAACAATCTTTTGTTCATGGAACAATTGTATTGTTTACTTTACACACATTGCTTAATGCAGTTATCCGTTGCTTGCAACTTAATACTGGAGGGGTTTCAGATGATAATCTGAAGGTGGATTATTAGTCATAGATGCAGTTGGATGGCGGTCTATGTATATTGTTGTAATGCCCAATAAAATCTCATAGGAACATGAACGTCTAGTATTTGCATTGTTATGCCTTGCTAAGTTCCTGTCAATTACCCTGCTGTAATTTGTTCACCTAGCATGTTATGTTATCTTTCTTAAGGAGAACACCTCTAGTGAACTGTGGACCCCGGTCCAATCTTTACCAATGTTACATCATCTACTGTTACCGTTTACTTTCTGCAAGCAACGATTACCTTCCACACTATACGTTTAATCCTTTGTTTTCAGCAAACCAGTGAGATTGACAACCTCACTATAAGTTGGGGCAAAGTCTTGAGTTTGTGTTGTGAGGGATTCCAAGTTGTTAGCAACACCTTAGATTTGATTCCTTCCTCCTACTGGTTTGATAGACTTAGTTTCATAACTGAGGGAAAACTTACTGTTGTGCTCATCACACCTTCCTCTTGGGGTTTCCCAACGAAGCTCTACGGTGATCTGAGCTCATCTGGCTTATATAGGCGAATAGGCGAGGCAGGAGGGTGGCCAGGGAGCCCAAACCCTGTCATGGTGTGGCCTAGGGTGGGCCCGCGCCTAGGGGTGCGGCCGCTGTATGGCGTCCCTCCGTTTCTCCTCTGGACTCCATGTTCTCCTTGGTGAAATATTGACTTTGGATTTTGTCCCGTCTAATTCCGAGAATATTTCCTTACTAGATTTTCTAAAACCAAAAACAACATAAAACAGGAAACTAGCACTGCGGCATCTTGTTAATAGGTTAGTTACAGAAAATGTATAAAAATGCCTCAAAGTGTAGACAAAGCATAGAAAAATTGATACTAAACAAACATGGAACATCAAAAACTATAGATACATTTACGACATATCAAGCATCCCCAAGCTTAACTCCTGCTCATCCTCGAGTAGGTAAGTGATAAAAAGAATAATTTTTGAGGTGACATGCACCATCACAATCTTGATCAAACCATTTGCAAGCATTGAAAGCTGGGATCAAAGTACACTAAACATGATCATGAAAGATGAAGTCCTAACAATAAGACAAAGCAACTATGTTGCAACATGAAAGGATACAAACAAATATCATGAATAACAATGAATTGAAAGATGTTTGTTTGTTTCACATATAGAAAACATAGCATAGTGGCATTCAGCTTGTCCCTCATGGAGTAGCAAAACATAAATGCATAGGACACCTTCAAAGTTCATAAGGGTGACTAGATACAAATAGTTCAAGAACAAGCAATATCAACATTATGAATCAATCAATAAGTTTTGGGACAATACACATAGAACTAATAATGAAAACTATGCTCTCTTAATTGGTGCCTAAAGATAGAAGGTGGAGACTCAATATAAAAGTAGGAAGAAAGGCCCTTCACAGGGAAGCAAGGATTTCAATTTTCATAAAGAGCTTCCAAAAATTATGGTACTTGTTAGCTTTTAGCTCTCATTGCCCCTATCATAAGCATCTTGAAGTGATTAAGGTTAAAGTGAACAACGTATGGAGTATATGCTAGACAAATCATAAGTTGGCAATCTCATATCCCTTGAGTACGAGGGTCGTTCCACATGCTACTCAACTTTAGTCACTGGTAAGTTCTTGTCATTGTAAGTATATGTGTGTCATAGAGAATCGCTAATGGGGTACCCCTTGCCCCATGACACGGGAGCTATCGCATATCAAAATGACAAGGCAATAGACAGTGAGCATCTCAGTGATCCTTTTATTTACCATGAGCATGGTGCAAAAAAAATTCTATCTTTTTTTCTGTATATTTTTTTCTGAGGATGCTTCATGGATTGCTCACTATGGTGATGCTGCAAGTTTCCACCATGATTAGGCATGGCTTAGGCTAGCGACCCAGGTGTTTCTCTAACACATATACATAACTCCATGGACTTATAAGCTCCCCTTTTATTTCACACCGCCGACATCCATAAACAAAAGAGCATGATATCAAATGGGTAGATATTACAGGTGTTGAAAGCGTTCCTCGTGACAGCATGCTTCCGCTAATTACCAACTTATAAGTGCAAGCATATACAACATAGAAGACACAATGGTTCATGTTTATTAGGGGCAAGAAAAATAAAGTGTGCCATCAAGTTTGTGAGAGATTTAATCACTAATTTTCACATAACAAGTTTAATTTGGAAGGTAGATAAAACAAGAATATACTTGGAATGGTGTAACACACCATGCATAGGAATTTATAGTGGACTCTTTGGAATAACTTGGTTTCTTGGGAGCTGTATGCATGCGTAGAGCTTACTCAATACAAGTGGAGGCTGGCAAAAGACTAGGAGCGGCCAACTAAGAGAGCAATAATGGCCATAATCATGCGGAGCGACAAAACATTATCAATCAAAGCATAAAGTGGTACCACAAGTCGAGAAATAAATGATCATAGATGCTAAGGTGACTAGTTCATAGTCATAACATGGTGTGAGCATGTGTCAAGTCAACCCAAACAAAGCATCAAAGGAGAATACCATAATATTATGCTTTTGTATGCTAAAACAACACATGATTCTTTCAAGGCACATTAAGCAATCTCAATTGTTTGGAATAATCCATGCTACAACAATAATCACTAAGCATAAGGTCAAAACAACATCTAGCATGACATGATAAAGTCTAATCCACAGTCAAAACAAGCTCCCTTTTGTACCACTATAAGCATGAAACGTTTTACTCTTTTCCAACACCAATCAACTTATTTGAAACAACACAGCGAAAGTGGGGGTCCAACTACTTTATTCAAGCAAACTAAACAAATGAAAACTAAGACGCTCCAAGAACAACACAACAGTGCATGAAACAATAAAAATGAAGTGTCTAGAAAGAGACATGAGATTTTTATTGATGAAGAAGGGGATGCCTTGGGCATCCCCAAGATTTGACGCTTGTACCTCTTGAATATTTATTGGGGTGACATGGGGTGGAATCCCCAAGCTTGAGTTTTTGTTCATTCTTCATCTCATTATATCATTCTTCCCCCTACACTTGAAAATTTCCTTCATATAGAACTTCACACAATGTTCATTAGCAACATTAGTGCATTCAAAAGAATAAACCTTTGGGTTAAGTTTCAACAGAGCAAAACTTTCATTTAAAACACAAGATACTGTAGCAATTGCTTTAAAAATCTCAATTTACCAAAGATAACCCAAAAAGAAATCAATAAAGAGGCAAATGCAAATAATGGCAGAAATCTGTCAAAACAGACCAGCAGGTAAAAACTGATTTTTTCGAAGACCTTATGTTTCTCAAATCGAAAAGTGTTGAACTAACTAAAGTTATCTAACAACATGGGGGATTTACTAATAAAATTATAGCTAAATCCGACATACATAGATTGTTCAAGAATTTTTATAGTGAAGCACAAAAATCTGTTTCGGGACAGCAACTTTTCCAAATCTTACTTCTCTCTCATTAGAGGTTATTCTTGGCACAAAAATCAAACAAAAAGGATAAGGAGAGGTTATTACAGAAGTAATAACTTCCAATACTCAAGAAAAATATTGTGTTATCTCCGAAGAAGTACCTTTTTAACGCCTTTAAGTTAGGCATAAGAAGCAAGAATCAAGTATTTTCAAATGAAGAAGCATTAAGATCAATACTCAAAATCTCTTCAACTAGGAAAGTTATCTCATCCAAATGAGTTCTATAGGATCCTCTCTCAACACTCTTTGGTTCACTACTTTCATCAAACGGGTTTTCAGGAACAATCCAATCAAAATTCTTTTCTAAGGCCTCATGCATTCTGACAAGTTTAAAAGGTATGGGTATTTTAATTTCCTCTCCATTGGGTTTGGTTTTATCCAACCTTTATAATGTACCCATAACATCTACACATGAGCCTAGCATAATAAAGCGATCAAAGACTTTTTAGCTTCTTTAGCAACATCATTGAACTCCTTTAGTAAAGTTTCCAGAATAAAATCTCTCTTTTTAGCATCCTCAATTTCTTTTAGTTTAAGAAACATTATTTGCATCATGCAGTTAAGGTTGAAAAACCTAGCCTCCAACATGTGAACTAAAGAAGCTACAACAATTTCATAACTAGGAGCAAGTTCTGCTAAGGATCTATTCTCAATATCCTCATGTTTGCTAATATGATTAAAGAATTCTTAAATATTTTCTTTCCCAATTATAGAGCCACTACCTATTGAAATGTCTTTCAGGGTGAACTTAGGGATCAACATGGTGAGCTAGAACAAGGTGACAACAATAGGAAGAACTAATTTTTTTGTGTTTTTGATAAGAAAAAGCAAACCAAACGAAACTAAATTTTTTGTAATTTTTGATAAAAATAAGCAAGCAAAACAAAGCAAAAGAAACTAAGCAAAACAAAAACAAAGTAAATAGAATGGTTGTGAAATACTCCCCTTGTGAACCTATCTTTAAACTCCCCGGAAACAGCGCTAGAAAATATCTTGACGTGGCTCAGTCAATTGCAGAGCTTCGTTGGGAAACCCCAAGAGGAAGGTATGATGAGCACAACAATAAGTTTTCCCTCAGTTATGAAACCAAGGTATCGAGCTAGTAGGAGCAAGGAAACAACTCCAAGGTGTTGCTAACAACTTGGAATCCTACACAACACAAACTCAAGACTTTGCCCCAACTTACAGTGAGATTGCCAATCTCACTGGTTTGCTAAAAACAAAGGATTAAACATATAGTGTGGAAGGTAATGGTTGCTTGCAGAGAGTAAACAGTAATAGTGGATGATGTATCAATAGTAAAATTGGACCGGGGTCCACAGTTCACTAGAGGTGTTCTCCTTAAGATACATAACATGCTGGGTGAACAAATTACAGCGGGATGATACGTCCATTTTGGATCACTATTCTATATCATAATTTACTGATATTCATTGATATATTCCATATTAAGAGGTTTTACTTATGTTGTTTCATCTATTTTTGCATGTTGGATGACTTTGGGAGGATGAACTATCGGAGTTAGGATTCTGATGGAAAAAGCGGTGTTTTGATGCAATATTCGCGAAGATTAGAAAATTCCAGAAAATACATGGAAATCCTATTTTTCTAGAAGACGAAGGAATCTAGAAGGGGAGGCTGAGATGGGCCACAGGGGGCCCACACCCTCCCTGCGCGGGCCACCCTGGGTCGCGCCACCAGGGGATGTGGCCACCCTGTCCCACCTCCTGCTCCACCCTTTCGCCTATATCATCTCCTCGAAACCCTAATACACGAGGAGCAACCACATAAAGATTCCGCCACCTCTACGGGGCGGAAACTATAGAGAGAAAGAGCTCTCCGGCAGACAGATTTCTGCCAAGGAAATTCCTTCCCGGAGAGGGGAGATCGTCGCCATCAACACCGTTATCAAGCTAGACTTCATCGGGATCATCATCATCATCATCACCCTCACCACCATATCCACCAGCACCATCATCACCACTCCATCCCACTGTAACAATTATGTTGAATCTTGCATAGTTCTTAGGGGAAACTTTCCCGGTGTTAATTACTTTTGTAGTTGATGCTTGTGAGTGGAACCATTGAATTATTGTTTATGTTTAGATTTTTATACATCATTATATCATCTCTGATCTTGATCCATATGATGTATCATGAGTAGTTCGTTTAGTTCTAGAGGACATGGGAGAAGTCATGTTGTTAGTAGTGGAATTGTGTTCAGGTATTATTTAATGGCTTGATATTTACGTTGTGGTGCTATTCTTATAGTGGTGTCATGTGAACGTCGACTACATGATACTTCACCATTTATGGGCCTAGGGGAATGCATTGTGTATTTGGCTACTAATTTTGGGGTTGCCGGAGTGACAGAAACCTAAACCCCCGTTAGGAAACCTTTGCATAAGGGAGTGTAGGATCTCAGAGATTAATGATGTGGTTAGGTTTTTTATCTTAATTACTTTCTTGTAGTTGCGGATGCTCTCAAGGGGTTTAATCACAAGTATGTATTAGTCCAAGTAAGGTCAGTACATTAGCACAGGTTCACCCACACAACACTTATCAAACCAAAGAAGATTAATCAACTATATGAAGCAAAAGCACTTGACAGTATTCCCATGTGTCCTCAAGAACATTTGGTCCTCATAAGTAATACAATCGGCTTGTAATTTGCTAAGAAAGGATTGGGACACTTGTTGCAATTATTATTGTATTTATTTACTTGCACTTTATTTCTTTGCTTTATCAAAAAACCCTAAAAATCCATTTGCTAAGTATTTACTGAGAATTCCTGCTCCAAACCACCAGTCAACACCTTCTGCTCCTCATTGGGATCGACACTTCTATTTATCGAAAGTACTACGATACACCCCCTATACTTGTGGGTCATCAAGACTATTTTGTGGCGCCGTTGTCGGGAGTGAAGCGCTATTGAAGAGTGGCACTGGTAAAGGAAACTTCTATTGTGAGTATTGCTTTTATTTCTGTTTGTTCCTTTTTCCAATATGGATAACCCACTTGGTTTCCTATTTGGGAAAGCTACTACCACTGCTAGGGTAGTAGATGAACCACCACCTGCTGAGTTAGATCCTTTTAAGATACCTACAAGAATTGTTGATCGTGTTATGGATAATTATTATTTTGGGGATGGAACTGTCCATCCTGGTGATCACTTGCTTTTTATCCATGAATTATGCGGGTTGTTTAAGTGGGCAGGTATCACAATGGAACAAGTCAAGAATAAGTTACTCTCTATATCATTGAAAGGAAGAGCTGAAGAATGGTATAAGTTGCTAAAGAATGGACAATCTATGGAATGGGAGGAAATTATACCACTCTTTTATTCTAAATTCTATCCTCCCAGTGAGATTCATAAGGATAGGGATCAAATATATAACTTTTGGCCTCGTGATGGAGAGAGTACAGCCCAAGCTTGGGGGAGATTGAAGTGACTAATGCTTAAATGTCCTATTCATGAACTCCCTAATAATATTATTATCAATAACTTTTATGCAAGGCTTTCTCTTCATGATAAAGATTTATTAGATGCTTCTTGTGCTGGATCATTCACACGTCTGAAGAAGAAGCTAAATGGGGACCTTCTAGACCGTATTCAAGAAAATACTAAAGCATGGGAGAATGACAAAGGAAGAAAGTCAGGTATAGATTATGATTATGAATGCATTAAATCTTTTATGGGAACTGATGACTTTCATGATATTAGTACTGAGTATGGTATTGATTCTCAAAGTATTGCCAATTGCTTTAAGGCCTTCGCCTCTTATATTGAAATTCCTAAAAAGAAGTGGAACAAGTACCATGCACCTTATAAAGATGTTGTTAATCATATTCCTGCTAGAACACTGAAGTTTGTATTGTTGACCCTATTTTGCCTGAACCTTATATTGAGAAAATACCTTTCCCTGCTAAGGTAAAGGAACATTCTATTATAGATAATGTGGTTAGCAAAAGTACAAACAAAGCTGTAAAACCTGATGAACAAATAAATATTGAACCTGTCGTAGCCATTGTGAAAGACCTTGTCACTAAAAATGTAGAAGATGGGCACATTATCTTTTGTGAAGATGCTTCTAATATTGTCTCTCATCCTAGTAAAACTAGGAAAGCTAGTGTCGTTGTGCTTTCTATTAGAATTGGTGATCATCTCTATTATTGTTTATGTGATATTGGTGCAAGTTCAAGTGCTATTCTTATGAGCTTTACAGAGAAAATATGCATGAAATTGGTCCTTGTGAACTTGAGGACATTGCTGTGGTTATTCAACTTTCTAATAAGGAAACCATTCGCCCTATTGGTATTGTAAGAGATGTGGAAGTTCTTTGTGGTAAGACTAAATATCCTGCTAATTTTCTAGTGCTTGGTTCAGCAGCTAGTAAAACTTGTCCTATCATTTTTGGTAGACCTTTTCTGAACACTTGCGGATCTATTATAGATTGTAGGAAGGAGAAAGTTTTAACTAAGTTTGATGGAGAATCTTATGAGTTTAATTTTTCCAAATTTGCTAAAGCTCCTTATGAAAATGATATGCCTAATGAGGATTGTAGAGTTGAACAACTTGCTTCAATTGATCTAGTTTATGACCTTAGACCTCTTTTTGATGATTGTAAGTATGCTCATTCTGATGATAAAGTTATTTCTTGTGAAAGTTATATTGTCAACTTCATTCAAAGTTCTACTGAAAGTTATTATGAGAGAGGGAAACATGGTTTTATGCATCTCAATAATATTAAGTTTCCCCGCTTTATGTTGAAAGCTTCGAAGTTGTGCTTGTTTTGTATTCCTATGCTAGTAGCCTTTTGTTTCAATAATTTGTTTTCTTATGAAACTCCCTTGCATAGGAAGTGGGTTAGACTCAAATGTGTTGGATATTTGCTTCTTGATGCTCTCTTTCACTTCAAATCCATATCTTCTATGTGAGCTTCATTGAAATTATCAAGCCCATCTTAATGGCTATAAAGAAAGAGCTTTTGGGAGACAACCCATTTTAGTTTGCTTTTGGTCTTTGTTTCTTTGAGTCTTGGAAGTTATTACCTTTGTAATAACCGCTCCTTATCGTCCTTTTGTTTGCTTTTTGTGTCAAGATCAGACTCTTTTGAGAAGTAGAGGAGTTGTGAAAAGTTGTTGTCCTGGGATAGATTTTTGTGCTGCATTGTAAACATTCGTGAAAAATCTCAGTACGTCGGATGGAGTTTTAATTTTCTGTGCTTGTGCCCCAAGTTTTTATCCAACTTTCGTTAGTTTTGCACTTTTTGATTTGAGCAATAGAAGATTTTTGAAAAAAATCAATCTTTACCTGCTGGTCTGTTTTGATAGATTTCTGCCTTCATTTGCATTTGCCTCTTAAATCGATTTACTTTCAAATTATTTTTGGGCTTTTGGAAGGAGTTGTTTCAGTATCTTATGTTTTGTTGGATTTCATTTGAAATTTGAACCCAATGTTTTATTTTTTTGTATACACTAATGTTGCTAATAAAGATTGTGTGGAGCTTTGTATGAAAGATATTTTCAAAATTTGGGAGAAAATTATGTAAGGAGATGAAGAATGGTTAAGGGCTCAAACATTATATTTCTAGAGACTCTTATAATGAAGATGTTGATATTATTCAAATGGTGACTCTGGAAGAATTTATTAGAGACCAAACTCAGGAACCTACAGAGTCCGTCTTCGAATAGGTAAAAGTGCTGAAAATAGAAGGTTTGCGAAACACTTTTATCTTTATATTTTTGTAGTTTTTATTCCACATGAAAGGTTACAAGATGAAAAAGGGAAGGAAACGGAGCCCAGGTGGCCCACACCACCCAGTGGCGCGGGCCCTGCCTGGCCGCGCCACCAGGGGGTGAGACCACCCCAGAGTCCGTTTCCGTCCCGTTTTCGCCCAGTACTTTCCTTATGTCGTAAAACTTTGTAATATATAATCACCCGGACCCCCCGAGGTTCGTATCTTGTGTTCTCATTGTGTTTTCGTTTCGATCTGTTTCTGTCAGGAAATATTCTCAAGTTTAGAGGAACCATGGTCTCTGCCAACGATAAGGGCAAGAAGCCCGTGGAAGATGATCTTCAAGACCCCAAGAAGGAGGAGGAGATCTTGGTTGAGAATGAAGAATAAGTGGAGGAAGACAAGCATCCGGACACCCGCACTACTTTTGCGAGCATTAGAGTGGTGGAAAACCCTATCAAGCTCAGGCGAACGGCACGGATGTCTACATGGGGGAAAACTCCGCGTCATTGCCTCGCTCCACGGTCACTTCCTCCACCAAGAACCCCTTCCATACTCTTATACATGAGCAGCAATTCCAAAAGTTGCCCAAAGGGAAGTTTCCCTCTAGTTGGGATATGACTCGTTCTAACCATGCAGGGAAAGAACACTCTAAGGAGAAAGAGTGGGGAAAGAATCACAAGGACTGGGATTCTCGGTCCGGCATGATCATGAACCGCATTGAGCATAATTCAGAGTTGATTCGTACTCTAACCTTCGAGATTGAAGATTTGAGGAAGCTGATTGAAAAGCTTATCAAGGGAACACCACCACCACCGAAGGAGTGATTCGTCATCAGGTTTTGGCATCCCCTTGGTTTGTTCCAAGCTTGGGGGGTGTCGCGGTATCACATCATTATCTTTCATCTTTTTACCTTTTTATTAGAGTCATATCTTGAATAGAGAAGTTATCATATAGGATGGTTTGCATTGTGGAAGTACCTCTCCTCTAGTTGGTTATCTATGTATCCCTTGGTGTGAGTGCCTTTATGGAATATTAATGAGAAGTTTCATCTTTTACTTTTTGCACATCCTCTTTTAGTTTGCAATCTCTATTATTTTATTGACTTGTTGATTAGTATTGGTATCACTTTGGGAGCATCAAGTAAATCTAAATTGGTTTTGGCAAACCGAGATCTGGTTAGTAGCAACACTTTTTGAGGTTTGAAAGGAAAAGAGAAAATCAATTACATGTATTTTATATCATTTTGTTTCTTTCTTGATTGGATCATAAGCTTAGTATTCTTTAGTTAATATCTTTTGTGTTTTCAAGGAAGATTGCATGTTTGACTTTATCACGTGTATGTTTGCTTGCTTCCTTCAAATCTTTTGCTTGCTAGCCAAAAACCTGTACTGCGAGGGAATACTTCTCGTGCATCCAATCCTTTAAACTTAAACCTATGCCATTTGTGTCCACCATATATACCTATTAGCATCATTGCTATTCCAAGTAAATTCTCGAGTTTCATCTACCTTTCAAATTAAAAATTCTTTTGTTATGTGAAAACTAGTTAGTAAAGCTCTCACGAACTTGATGGCACACCTTATTTCCTGCCCTTAATAAACTTGAACCATTGTGTCATCTATGTTGTATATGCTTGCACCTATAAGTTGGGAATTAGCAGAACCGTGCTATCATGGGGAAAGCTTTCAACACCTGTAAATATCTACCCCGTTGATATCATGATCTTTTGTTTGCGGATGTCGGCGGTGTGAAATAAAAGGGGAGCTTGTAAGTCCATGGAGTTATGTATATGTGTTAGAGAAACGCCTGGACCGCTAGCCTAAGCCATGCCTAATCATGGTGGAAACTTGCAGCATCACCATAGTGAGCAATCTATGAGGCATCCTCAGAAAAAAAAAATACAGAAAAAAAGATCAAAACAAAAAATATGCACCATTCTCATGGTAAATAAAAGGATCACTGAGATGCTCACTGTCTGTTGCCTTGTCATTTTTATATGGGATAGCTCCTGTGTCATGGGGCAAGGGGTACCCCATTGGTGGTTCTCTATGATACACATATATTTACAATGATAAGAACTTAGCGGTAACTAAAATTGAGTAGCATGAGGAATGTCCCTCGTACTCAAGGGACGTGAGATTGCCAACTTATATTTTATCAAGCATATACTCCATCTTTGTTCACTTTAACCTTAATCACCTCAAGATGCTTATGATAGGGGCAATGAGAGCTCAAAGCTAGTAAGTACCATAATCTTTTGAAATCTCTTTATGAAATTTGAATCCTTGCTTCCCTCTGTGAAGGGCCTTTCTTTTACTTCTGTTGAGTCAGTAAACCTATTCCTTTCTATCTCCAGCAAGCATTTGATTTGTTGTGTTTCAATCATTCATATGATGATTTATTCAATCATGTTTTTTATCTTCCTTGTTTTGCACAAAACTCTTATCTGAATGAATATTACTTTGAAAGCCATCATTGTGAAAAGCCTTTTATGTTTGAGCAAAAGGACTCATGTTATAAACTTCATTACAAAAGCTTTGCTTGAAAACTATGTATGATTTGTCAACTGTTCTCGGAACAAGAGCAAAGTTTGCCATTACCAATTATGATTTGTCTTTATGCCTCTTTATTGTGACTCCCATACTCGTTGCAAGTTAAGTTATATAATGGTGAGTTGCTTTCTTTTATGAATTGTATATTGGTAAGTGTGATGCTTCTTATCTGTATTTTTTTTACCGACACTTCACTCCATAAATCTGTGGACATGTTTACTGAGCTCAGTTTTCGCTTGGGGACAAGCGAGGTCTAAGCTTGGAGAGGATTTCATACGTCCATTTTGCATCACTATTCTATATCATAATTTACTGCTATTCATTGATATATTTCATATTAAGAGGTGTTACTTATGTTGTTTCATCTATTTTTGCATGTTGGATGACTTTTGGAGGATGAACTGCCGGAGTCAGGATTCTGATAGAAAAGCGGTGTTTTGATGCAATATTCTCAAAGATTAGAAAATTTCTGAAAATACATGGAAAATCCTATTTTTCCAGAAGACGAAGGAATCCAGAAGGGGAGGCTGAGATGGGCCACAGGGGGCCCACAACCCCCCTGTGTGGGCCACCCTAGGCCGCGCCACCAGGGGGTGTGGCCATCCTGGCCCACCTCCTGCTCCGCCCTTTCGCCTATATCTTCTCCTCGAAACCCTAATACACGGGGAGCGACCGCAGAAAGATTTTGTCGCCTCTACGGGGCGGAAACTACAGAGAGAGAAAGAGCTCTCTGGCAGACAGATTTCTGCCAGGGAAATTCCTTCCCGGAGAGGGTAGATCATCGTCATCAACACCGTCATCAAGCTATACTTCATCGAGATCATAATCATCATCCTCACTAGGGATGGGCGTTCGGTACTTCGGTACATTTGATTTATCGGTTCTTACAAAACATGCACCGATCGGTCTCTTTTAAATTACGGAACCGAGCGTTCGGTGCCCCTATTTGATCGTGTCGGTACTCGGTTTCTACCGAACAGACCGAGTGGGATGTTGCATGGGCATTGCCCAGCTGTGCTGGAGTGCGCCGGCCTTCTAGGATCTTCTTGGCTCCTACCTGCTAGGTCTTTTGGTCTAGAAATGTTGGTTTGCGTGGTCTAGGAAACAGCACATCAGGTCGTGAGAACCTCAGCTAGACGAGCAGAAAAAATAGCAAGTTAGCGATCAGTGAACAGGCAAACCAACGCTAGTTTTCTACAGAAAATTTTGCCAGTGTTTCGCCTGTTTCCGATTGTTTCTTCAAACAAGAACAAGAGCATACAACTAGGGACTGAAAACTGACACAAAATAACAACAACGTACTTAAAGATAGTGGACATGAACATAGCAAATCTGACTCGAAAATTAACACGGGTATAAACAACCATTCCCATGCCTCCGCTTCTTGCATCTCAGCAGCACCACCATTGCCATTTCCTGCATCTATCAAACAACACGGGTACAAATAACAAGTCAGCTAGCTGTTGGGATGGTACAGATAGCCTAGGACTCTTCAGTCTCAGGCGACATCTGAAATATAGAGAAAATGATGGCAACCATCAAGGATTCGCACAAGAACTTCACACATCTAAACTTGGATTATATGGAGAACTAGGATCTAAATCAACTGAATAATTAGTTAGGATGGAATCAGAAATACGCTTATGTTTCAGGCCGTTCGGTGTAGAATCCACTATGTTGCTTGACGTTGCTTCCAGCGGTCGTCGCTATTCTTTCGCTGCAGAGTTCGTCCCTACTCGTGCCCTGCAGCCAGGGAAGGGGGCGAACAACTGATCTCTTTGGGTGGCAGGGAACGACAGCTCAAATAGAGATTTAGGGAGGCAAAAGATCAATCGTCCAAGGAAATTCATTAATCACGCGTGAGACTTGCGGTTTGGGGAAGATTACTCAGTGGCATGATTTCTGGGGAGCGGAATCGATTCGAGGATTTAATTTTGGTCTCCCACTAGCGGCCGCGGTGGCGATATTTCTATGCTACGAGAGTGCTTTCATCAGCTTGGTGGAAAAAGAGGGGATCGAGGATTCGAGGGTAGGCCTCGGTGCTTCGGTTTGTTCGGTGGACCACAGCTCTCGACCGAAACTACCAAACTAATTTCGGTTTTCAAAAATTGCTAACTGAGATTAGCATCAAGGGATTCGGTTTCGGTTGCTTTGGCTTCGGTTCATGTTATATCGGGTCGGTTTTTCGGTTTCGGTCAATTATGCCCACCCCTAATCCTCACCACCATCTCCACCAGCACCATCATCACCACTCCATCCCGCTGTAACAATTGTGTTGAATCTTGCATAGTTTTTAGTAAAAACTTTCCCGGTGTTAATTACTTTTGTAGTTGATGCTTGTGAGTGGAACCATTGAATTATTGTTTATGTTCAGATTGTTATCCATCATTATATCATCTCTGATCTTGATCCATATGATGTCTCGTGAGTAGTTCGTTTAGTTCTTGAGGACATGGGAGAAGTCATGTTGTTAGTAGTGGAATTATGTTGAGGTATTATTTAATGTCTTGATATTTAAGTTGTGGTGCTATTCTTCTAGCGGTGTCATGTGAACGTCGACTACATGATACTTCACCATTTATGGGCCTAGGGGAATGCATTGTGTATTTGTCTACTAATTGTAGGGTTGTCGGAGTGACATAAACCTAAACCCCCGTTAGGAAACCTTTGCATAAGGGAGTGTAGGATCTCAGAGATTAATGATGTGGTTAGGTTTTTTATCTTAATTACTTTCTTGTAATTGCGGATGCTCGCAAGGGGTTTAATCACAAGTATGTATTAGTCCAAGTAAGGTCGGTACATTAGCACAGGTTCACCCACACAAGAAAGATTAATCAACTATATGAAGCGAAAGCACTTGATAGTATTCCCATGTGTCCTCGAAAACTTTTGGTCCTCATAAGTAATACAATCGGCTTGTCCTTTGCTAAGAAAGGATTGGGCCACTTGCTGCAATTATTATTGTCTTTATTTACTTGCACTTAATTTCTTTGCTTTATCAAAAAACCCTAAAATCTGTTTGCTAAGTATTTACAGAGAATTCCTGCTTCAAATCACTAGTCAACACCTTCTGCTCCTCGTTGGGATCGACACTCCTATTTATCAAAAGTACTACGATACACCCCCTATACTTGTGGGCCATCACGGGGCAATTGACAGGACTGAGCAAGACATAACGATGCAAATACTAAACATTCATGATTCCTATGAGATTTGATTGGGCATTACAACAATATACATAGACCGCCATCCAACTGCATCTATGACTAATAATCCACCTTCAGGTTATCATCTGAACCCCCTCCAGTATTAAGTTGCAAGCAACGGATAATTGCATTAAGCAATGTGTGTAAAGTAAACAATACAATTGTTCCATGAACAAAAGATTGTTGTTTTCTCCCTAGTAGCAACAACACATCTATAACCTTAGAGATTCCTGTCACTTCCCTAGATTCAATAGAGGCATGAACCCACTATTGAGCATAAATACTCCCTCTTGAAATCACTAGCATCTACTTGGCCAAGATAGCTACTAGCAAAGGAGAGCATGCAAGATCACAAACAACACTGACGTGATAGAATCAATAATCAATAAGACATAGTATCTCAATATCCATCGGATCCCCGCAAACAAAACATGTATGATTACAAATAGATGATCTTGATCATGAACGGAGCTCACAAGATCTAAACATGATAGCACAAAGGAGGAGAAACAACCATCTAGCTACTGTATGGACCCATAGTCCAAGGGTGAACTACTCACGCATCATAACGGAGGCTGGCATGGTGATGAAGAAGGCCTCCGGGATGATCTCTCCCCTCTGACAGGGTGTTGTGAAGAGCTTTAGATCCCCCTGATCTAGGGACGATGGTGGCGGCGGCTACGAACTGTTTCATGGAGATCTGATCGGGTACTTAGGGTTTTGGCATCGGGGGGCTTATATAAGCGAAGAGGCGAGCCAGGAGGGCAGCCAAGGGGCCCACACTCTGCCCTGGTGTGGCCTAGGGTGGGCCCATGCCTGGGGGTGCGGCCGCCCTGTGGCGCCTCTCCGTTTCTCCTCTGTACTTTGTGTTCTCCTCGGTGAAATATTGACTTTTGCTTTTGTCCCGTCCAATTCCGAGAATATTTCCTTACTAGCTTTTCTGAAACCAAAAACAGCAGAAAACAGGAAACTGGCACTGTGGCATCTTGTTAATATATAAAAATACCTCAAAGTGTAGACAAAGCATAGAAAAATTGATACTAAACAAGCATGAAACATCAAAAATTATAGATACACTTACGACATATCAGAGCCTTCGAGTGACATCAGCTTTGGTATGGTTCTTCGATTTGTTTCCATGTGCCAACCTCCGAGAGAACTTGTGACAAGATAACTTGGCTTGAGCGAAAGAGATTACGACACCGGAGACGAAGAGCTTGGCATGAAACGAAGTCCGAACGATGCACTTGTCGGCAGAACATGTTGTAGATGAACTTGTCAATTAGAGTCCTGATTCAATATAGTGCACATGCACAGAAATTGGCATTGGTAGCCGAATAATGGCACAAACACACGAGCACGCTCATACGCAAACACAGACAGAGGAACTTGTCAAGGATATGCAGATAGAGGAGCGACCAACAAAATTGCGCTCGCGGGAGAGAGCACATGTGCAGCGGAGGCTACGAAGGACGTGGCAATGTCCGGTGACGCGAGGAATGGCAACCACGGCATTGCTGAGGGGCAGAGAGGAGGGTGTGCCCTGCAGGCGTGAGAAAGAGATGCAACGCGAGGCATGGGCCAGGCGGATGGCAACGATTAGCTCGAGAGGCGGCGCATGATGAGGTGGCAAACGCTGCTGGGACAACGCCACGCGGGGTCGACGGCGGCCGGGCGGCGCTGCGTCGAGAGGAGGCAGTGTTGGGGATATGCTATATGGGTATCCTTATAGCATGTCTCTTATCCGACTAACCCGGGTGGCCCATAGTCGGTAGCATGGCCTATGGCCTGCTGGGCGGCCCAGTTAGGTGGATCCAGAAGGGAATCCCATGCCGGATAAAGGAAGGCTACGGTGGAGTCACCAGCGTACTCGGAGCCTTGGAGTGCAAGATACACAAGACTAGTAATAGACGGTGTAGGACTCTGTAACCTATCCGGCTAGGACTTTTCCCTGTAACCCTAGGACCTGGCGACTATATAAGTCGGACCTATGGGAGCCTTTAGGACACAACTTCATACAATCATAGATCGATTCAGACAACCTCGCACAACAAACCTATCTCTGTAACTCGGCGTATTGCCCTTATAGTGATTTATAGCAGGAGTAGGATTCCACCGCCGTTGTGGGATCTGAACCTGGGTAAGCTGTGTTACCTCATACCCGTCAACCGTCCGCCTTACCCCACGTCTCTAAACACGCACTGTGAGGACCCCTCCATGGCGTACTCGTTGGCAATACCACGACAGTTGACGCCCACCGTGGGGCAAGAGGCGCTTCAGGAGCTTCAGCGGGCGAGGACCAAGATCTTCGCGGAAATCGGCGAAACCGTATCCATTGGCCGTGTTCTCTTCTCCGGCAACGTTCTGATCGTCCCTCCTAACGAGTTCTGGATCCCGGCGAAGACAAACCCTACGCGGTGTTCGATCGTTCCTATCGGAGACATCCACCTCTTCATCGGCGAAACCGACTCGGGCACTAGTTCCCTGGGAATCGGAGGAGCATCAAGACCCGCACGGTCCGCCTACGGGCAGGATACGTTCGCGGAAGGATCGATGTCGGATCTATCTTTGGAGTTGGCCGGCAAAGATCGGAAAAATTCAAGGCCCACCCAAACCGCCCCTGTGCAGGATATAAAGGTGGAAGATCAGTGCAAATCCGCCGGCTTAGTCCGTGCGTCTGGACAGCAGAGATCCAAGTTCATCGGTGTGGTTACCATCTTCGATCTAGCGCGCTGCATTCAGAGAGAGGGCGAAAAACCCCACGATTACCTGGCCAGGTGGCTCCGCATACGAGCCGACCTATCCCACTACCCCGATGATAACGCTCTGTATCACTTTGTGGAAGGACTGGACCGTGGCACGCTTCTCCGACATTCTTTAAGACGGAAGCAGGCAACAGGACGCCTCACCCTCGAAGAGATGGTGAGCACCGTCAACAACTACGCGGAGGCCGAAGCAGCAGCTCAGACAGCGCTTGCGCTCATTGACGAAGCCCCTCCGATTCAGCCACCACCGCCTCCGGCCGCCATCGTCATAGCAGCACCACCGCCTCCAGTCATCGTCGAGCCCGTTGCACCCCCACCGCCCGTCATCGAGGAAGTCCTGGCACCCTCTGACTCTGTCATTGACGCGCTTTATGCTGACTTCAGTGCAGATTCAGAGGAAATAGACTTCAGTCCAGAAGAGCTAGACTCCGCTATGCAGGAGATGGAGGAGGAGTACTCGCGCGACGAACAGCCAACAACGTTATCGCGTCCCGAGGGGTGTTCGTCACCATTGGGACGGCGATGGATGAAGATCAACCCGGACGAGCTCCACCTATGGCACTAGAAAAGGGGAAAGGGCCACTTATGCTGCTGACGATGATCGCGCAAAAGACATGCCTCCTCCGCCCAACCCAGTGCAGCAGCCGCAGGAACTCGGCACCGGCCCGAGTAACAATAACACCGCAAACTTGTCGCCTCCAGCATCTACGTCTGTAGCAGCCCAGGTTACTCCAGCTGATAGAGTGATGTATGGAAACCTCCTCGTCGAGCCACTGTCCGTTGCTCATATCCGGAAAGTGACCCGGCTTGATGAGAAACGCCAGCAGCTGCTGGAAGAGGCACAAGCCATCGCGGAGCAAGGCGCTAAGCTAGATAGAGATCTGGTCAACACGCAGAAATCCATAGAAAAATCTAGAGCAATGGAGGCCAAGTACAAGACTCTGCACAAGAGCGTATACAAGAAAGCTCGGGTCATCAACGATCCTGGTGTATGGCGCAACCTAGGATGGGCTCCCTCGAAGCCGGCACAAGCCAAGCCTTACATTGACAGTGAAGGCAAGCAGGTGATGCCCACCCCACTCCTTAAAATCACCGTCGCCAAGACCCTTCTGGAGTAGGATAGATCGCCTGAGGCAGTGGAACAGGTCTACGACCTAGTGGCCAAGGCGGTGAAGCAGCAGGAAAAGGCCACCTCCCAGAGGCTTGAGTCTAACCCAGCGCTACCAGCCAAGCACAAACCGCCAAGGGATAGATCTCCTCTTGATGTCGGGTCCCAGACGGGTTCCTCAGAACGAAGACGGAGGGATGCACGCAATAGGAAGGATGCCATCCCAATATCCTCCGACCACGAAGAAAAGGCCCAACCTCGTCGCCCATCGCCATCGCCCCGGTCTCCCCGACGTCGCGAAGATTACAACGCTCACCATCGTACGGATATGCCCCCACCAAAGAAGTGTGGCATCGTCATCCGCGATAACACGGAGCAGACCCGTCATGACGGAAAGCACAACGAAGGACATAAGAGCAGGTCGCGCCATGACCCTCTGCGTCCGACAAGCAATCGTGACAGACGTGAGGCGTCGCAGGTAATAGCAAAAAGGCTAACCCACCGCCACCTCCGCCTCCGTCACCACCAAGCAGTCACCATGGCGGAGGAGGCCCGTGTCGTTCACGCAGCTCATCCCCTGTTGACAAGAAGAAGAAGAACCCGGAGCCATACGATGCACGTTCGCGGATCGACAAGATCCACGAGGCCCGGGAAGGACCATACATGGGACCACGTTGCTTTGGACCTGCAATACGGTCCACAACTTACCCCAAAGGCTTCCGGATTGACAAGACCATCAATCCCTATGATGGCACCGCCAAGCCAGCCACATGGTTGCAGGACTACGGCAACGCGGTGGAGATTGTCGAAGGCAACCCCAACGTCACCGTCAAGTACCTCCCATTAATGCTGGCGGGTACGACCCGTCAGTGGATCGACGACTTGCCGGAGAAATCTATCTACAACTGGTTGGACATGCAAGAAGTGTTCACCAAGAACTTTGAGGGTACATACAAGCGTCCCTGCACTGTGGGCGATCTACAGCGATGCGTGCAAGAGAAAGACGAGACATCTCGTGCCTACCTCTCCCGCTGGCTGGACATGAAGAATTCCTGCGCAGGAGTGCACGCTCAGACCACCATGGCCGCTTTCATCGATGGGTTGGAAAGGGGCACGTTGCTCCGACATAAGCTGAAGCGCTTGCAGGACAATCACCAGCTCTACTTGAACCAGATGATTCAGTTGGCTAGTGAGTTCGCAGCTGCCGACGACGATCCTCGTGGCTCCTTGCCGGCAACGTCGTTCCAACTCAAGCTTGGAGGAACAACAGTACAAAGCGGAAAACCGCTCTAGAAGAAAAGCAATCTACCGACATGGTCGCCATGACTTTTGCAGGACGAGGAGAAGGCGGACAACATGGCCGAGGAAGGGGAGCTGGTCGTGGGCAGCAACGAGGAAGTGAAACCACCTCGGCGCCGCTCCGCGTTCCCCAAACCTACGAGGAGTATCGTGATATGCCATGCCTTGTACACCTCGACATCAACGGCAAAGCCACCCATACCAATCGACACTGCAAATTTGTCAATGTCCTCAAGGAAGATCCGGAGTCTGGCTACAAGCGAAGTCGGAAGAACAGACCGCGCGGCAAGGGCAAGGGGAAGAAGAAGCAGGAGGATTCCAAGGATTCAAGTGACATGGACGAGGACGTTGACCCCAAGCATGCCGCCAAAAGCGACGATAAAGGCAAGAACCCCTTCGTGAAGAAGGCCCCAGTCTACCATACTTTCCTTGGCACCCCCACCGTCCGACAACAGAAGACCTCTCTGAGGATCCTGATGGCTACTCTCCCCCCAGTCCCTCAGTACCTGCGCTGGTCGGAGGTTCCAATAACTTGGGACAGGACGGACCACCCAGACCTTATACCCACGGAGAACCAATACGCCATGGTCATCAACCCCTTGATTGACGGTGTGGAGTTCGCCAAGTGTATGGTGGACAGTGGAAGCAGCATCAACATCATGTACCTGGATACACTGCAAAAGATGAACTTGACGGAGGAAAACCTAAGGCGGACCAACACCATCTTCCACGGCGTTGTGCCTGGTCGGGAGGCTCGGTCCCATGGGTGCATTACACTTCAGGTAGCCTTTGGCGATGTTAATAACTACCGCCAAGAGCGCATGACCTTCGAGGTGGTCCCCTTCAAGAGCGTGTACCACGTCATATTCTGCCGCGACATATTCCACACGTTCATGGCCAAGCCATGCTTCGTCTACAACAAACTCAAGATACCCAGACCAAACGGCATCATCACTGTATCCGGAAGATTTACCAAGGCAAGGGACTGCGAGATCAACGAAGCAGCCATTGCAGAAGTTGTCCTCTACAGCGAAGAATTCAAAGAGATCCAGAGCAAGGTTGATGACTCAGAGATGCCCGCGTCGAAGAAACAAATGTCCGACTCTGCTCCTGCGTTCAAGGCCACCATCGAGACCAAGCCGGTGGAACTTGTGGTAGGCGATGCCTCCAAGGTCACCGCCATTGGGACGAACCTGGATCCCAAATAGAAAAGCGCGCTCGTCGAGTTCCTCCGTGAGAACAGGACATCTTTGCCTGGAAACCTGCTGACATGAAAGGTGTACCTAGGGAACTTGCCGAGCATAGCTTAAACATTGATCCAAAATCCAAACCAGTGAAACAACCTCTACGACGCTTTGGAGATGAGAAGAGACGCGCCATTGGCAAAGAGATAGCTAGGTTACTTAAGGCTAGATTTATCCAAGAAGTCCTTCACACCCAATGGGTGGCCAATTCTGTACTTGTCCCCCAAAAGGGATCCAATGAATTAAGAATGTGCGTTGATTACACCGGCTTGAACAAAGCATGTCCCAAAGATCCGTTTGCTTTGCCTCGCATTGACAAAGTCATTGACTCGACGGCTGGCTCAGAACTTTTGTGTTTTCTCGATGCATACTCAGGATACCACCAGATCAAGATGAGGAAGTCGGACCAATTGGCCACTTCGTTCACTACCCCATACGACACGTTTTGCTATGTCACGATGCCCTTTGGGCTAAAAAACGCAGGTGCTACCTACCAGCGGACAATGCAACATTGCCTTCACGACCAAATTGGTTGGAACGTTCACGCCTACGTGGACGATATCGCGGTGATGTCTAAAAAGTCAAACGACTTAATCTACGACTTAAAAGAAACCTTCGATAATCTCCGGAAATACAACATGATGCTTAACCCTAAGAAGTGCGTTTTCGGGGTTCTAGCCGGCAAATTGTTGGGCTTCATCGTTTCCCAGCGTGGAATCGAGGTCAACCTGGAGAAAATCAAGGCCATCTTAAACATAAACCGTCCGACATGCCTAAAGGACATTCAACGACTAACAGGTTGTGTTGCAGCAGTTAGTCGGTTCATCAGCCGACTTGAGAGAAGGCCATGCCGCTGTACAAGTTGCTGAAAAAGGCAGACAAATTCACGTGGACGGACGAAGCAGATGCAGCATTGAAGCATCTCAAGGAGATTCTTTCCTCAGCGCCCATCCTTGCAGCACCCGAGCCTGGCGAGCCCCTGTTAATTTACATGGCGGCAACCAACCGGGTTATCAGCATCGTCATTGTCGTAGAGCGGAAGGAACCAGGCTATGAGAACGGAGTTCAACAACCAGTTTACTATGTAAGCGAGGTCTTGACGGAGTCTAAGCAGCGTTACCCGCACTACCAAAAGATAGCTTATGGAGTATTCCTTGCTTCTCGAAAGCTGAGGCATTATTTTCAGGAGCACCTAATCACAGTGGTAAGCAAGACTCCATTGTCGGACATCATCAACAACAGCGATGCTACGGGAAGGGTCGCGAAGTGGGGCATTGAACTTGCCGCCTTCGAGATCACCTACAAGAGACGCGACGCTATCAAATCACAAGCCTTGGCGGATTTTGTTGCAGATTGGACGGAGATGCCATATGCTACTCCGTTGCCAGAACCAGAGTACTGGGTGATGCACTTTGACGGATCAAAGCTGCTCAATGGCTCGGGGGCTGGTGTATTGCTACAGTCACCAACAGGAGACAAGCTACATTACGTTCTGCAGATCCACTTTGAGGCTACAAACAACATGGCGGAGTATGAAGCACTCATTCACGGACTACGTGTAGCCAAGGATATTGGCATCAAGCGCTTAGTTTGCTGTGGAGATTCCGACTTGGTTGCCCAGCAGGTGGCTGGCACCTGGAATGCGTGGAACCCTATGATGGCGGCATATCGAGACAAAGTGGACGAGATAGCCAAGAGCTTCTTGGGCTACGAAGTTAAGTATGTGCCTAGGGAACAAAACGAGGCGGCTAATCTGCTGTCTAAGCTAGGATCAGGGCGCAAGCGAATTCCGCCAGGAGTTTTCCTAGAGCATCTGCGCACACCATCCGTGAAGGGAGCCGACATCGACAACCCGGATAGAGCTGACTCTTTCGTCAACATGGTGACTAAGGTCCCTCCGGCTTGGACAAAACCGTTCATGGAGTACCTCGAACATGGAACTTTGCCCGACGACAAAGTCGAAAGACGGCAAATAGTATGACGAGCAAAGGGTTATACCATAATCAATGGGCAACTCTACAAAAGGAGCACTACTGGTGTATACCTAAAGTGTGTTTACCAGCTAGAAGGTATGGAAATCCTACGCGAAATCCATCTCGGAGATTGCAGGCATCACGTCGCTCCTCGATCGTTGGTCGCTAAAGCCTTCCGGCAAGGATTCTACTGGCTGACCGCGAAGGCGGACACCGACAAGCTAGTTGAGACATGCATGGGATGCCAGTATTATGCCCGACAACCACATGTTCCTGCTGAAGAACTAAGAACAATACCAATAACTTGGCCGTTTGCGGTCTGAGGGCTAGACATGGTGGGACCGTTACAGATGGCACCTTGTGGGTTTACGCATCTGCTTGTAGCAGTTGATAAATTCACCAAATGGATAGAAGCTAAACCCATTAGAAAGCTTGATGGGGCAACTTCCCTCAGGTTTGTCCGAGATCTAGTGGTGAGATTTGGTCTCCCACATAGCATTATCACCGACAATGGCAACAATTTATAACTCGGAGAAGTGGAGGCATATTGCTGGGAGAAAGGCATCCGACTTGACCTTGCATCTGTGGCACACCCACAATCCAACGGTCAGGTTGAGCGAGCCAATGGATTAATTCTGCAGGGAATCAAGCCACGTCTGGAGGCACCGCTACATAGAGCAGCTGGATCCTGGGCGGAAGAATTGCCATCTGTGCTGTGGAGTTTACAAACTACACCCAACAGATCTACCGGCTACACCCCTTACTTCATGTATATGGAGCAGAGGCCATCCTGCCTTCCGACATCCTCCACGATGCACCAAGAGTTGCCGCCTATGACGAGGATGACGCTGAAGAATCCAGACGCCTGGATGTGGACCTTCTCGAGGAGGAGCGCGTTTTGGCATGCCAAAGATCCGCCATCTACCAGCAGAAGCTATGCAGCTACCATAGTCGCCGCATTCGACATCGCTCGTTTAAAGAGGGGAATTTGGTGCTCCGACTTAAGCAGAAGAAGTCACACAAATTATCCCCGCCATGGGAAGGACCGTTCATCATAAGCAAGCGTTGCTCAATGGGTCTTACTACCTTGTTGACAATCGTGAACTAAAGGATAGACCCAACGAGGATCATAAGCGTAAGCGACGTGACCCGTATGATGACTACCCGGAGCTTGATCGGCCATGGAACATAGCACAGCTACGTCCTTTTTACACTTAGCATTTTTATCTAATTGTGTATCTCTTATATGATCAATGAAATAAAGCTCTTTGGTTCACTCACATTTCTGAGTCTTTTACCTCCTTTAGTGTTCATTTTTGGATCATGTAAAACCTTTATGCACAAGCTTTGCGTTTGCACTTGTGAAAATTCCGCCTACGAGCGTTAGCTTAAGTTTTCTGGTCTACACGTTCTTTGTTGTTTTTATGTGGATTTTGGAGTAGTGACTTTTGGCACTTACTGTCGGCGATTTTGTGCTCAGGTTATTGACGGTGCCATTGGGCATCATCACCTAAGCGCATGGTTCCGACAACGAGTCTTCCGACTCACGAAAAGTCAAGCATAATAACCAAAGTAATGGATAAGCCAACACTTGCTTAAAAATATATATACATGATGGGAACTAAATTCTTAAGTATCAGGACATAACAACCATTGTTTTCCGCCTTAAGTTACACCATCAAGTTTTTTTTCCGCGCATCCACCAAAGGCAAAACAAATATTACATAGTGTTTTTCACTCTTTGGGCGCAGGAGACTTGGAAGCAGCATCGTCCCCAGCCGGAGAATCACCCTCAACGTCGGTGCTATGATGAGACTTGGAGGAAATTTGGTCCGAAGGAGGCGAGCGGGTTAAGCCCATAGGCGCTAAAAATTCCGACAAGGAGCGCATGAGTTCAATAAACTCTAAGTATCCAGACTACAGAAATACAAGGAGGAGGAAACTTACTGAAGATGCTGGCCTTGGCCTGCCAGACGGTGTCCGCCAAGGATTCCTTCTCTTGTTGGAGGAGCTTAAATGCCTCACTGTGGCGTTGGTTTTGCTCATCAGCAGCTTGCTTATGATCTTTTAAGATCGCAAGCTCCTCCTTCAAGCGATTGATCTCCGTGGAGGCGGAATCTTGCAGGGCTTTCATGGAATCCTCGTGCATCTTCAGCATCTCTTCCCTCTCCTTCTTAAGGATTTTGTTCTCGATGTCCAGCTGCTGGATGTGCTTGGACTGCTCGACAATATCCTTGGCCTTGGCGACATGCTCTGCAAGTCGGAGAAAACAAAGTACACAGTGAGTACTCGGATAATGAAGGCACAAAACCAAGACGGAATGCGCACAAAGAAAACAGACTCTTGTTTTTTATGATCTGTTCCTTCAAGATGGCAGTTTTACCCTTTTCGGCTTCAAGATCTGCGCGCATCTTCTGGTACTTGTCGTTGGCCATGCCCCGCCGAGCATTCTCGTTCTGTGAAACAAAGGAAAAGTTAAACTGTTTAGTCTGCTTGGAGCACCTAGTCGGAAACTTTCTATCTAGGCGCTCGGGGGCTACAGCCAAAGTTTTTCAACTTAGCAATATGCTTAGCTTTTGTTTAAGCATCTAGTCGGAGCTACTTCAGTTCTCGATTAGAAGCTTGGGGGCTACAGTATAAATTTTTAACTCGGAAAATGCTTAGCTTTTCTTTAAGCATCTAGTCGGAACTAATTCAGTTACAACTAGAGGCTTGGGGGCTACAGTATTGAAAAATATAAACACTGCGTATGCTACTCTTACAGCATCTAGTCGGAATAGTTTCTTCCATTTAAATGCTTGGGGGCTACAGGGAGAGCTATTTCTAACTTAGTCACTCTTAGAGCATATAGATGCAAAACCTATGGTTTTCCGTCTACATCCTCGGGGGCTACAGTGGGATACTCATAATGAAATGCAAAAGGCAAAGTAAAACTTACAAGTGCAATAATCTTGAGGTTTGTAGCACTCTCGGCCAGCAGCTTGCCAAAGGAAATGCTATTTCCCCACAAGATATCTGCTTGTCGGAGCAGCTCCTCAATACCGCATGTCGGAGATGACGGCACTCCACCAGGAACCATAGTTGTGTTACTCGGCAGGAGCGCTGGGTAAACTATCTTCGAGAACTCGAAGGGTTTCTGGGGAGTAGGGGCGCCGCCTTCGGCAGAGGTACCAGCTCCCACTGTTGCCTTGCCGCTACCGATGGCATCCTTAGCCGGAGCTTCAGCCATTTGTAGAGCAACGCTCTCCTGCGTCGCCTGCTCGCCGACAACAGCGAGTTCGGTAGAAGCGCCAGAATCCACTTCCATGGAGGAAGGGTCTGGTGCCTCCTGGGCTTGAGAGCTTGTCGGGGCAGAGGAAGGCTTGACGGCAGGAGTAGTGTAGCATCCCAATTGTCTAACAATTTCAATGCTACTAGCCTAGTCTATATAAATGCTACTTCATATATATAATTGTTGCATCATAATTATATCATGCTCATGTCATCATGCCACCTTGCATTTGAGCATCATATAAAACCCTTTTTCATTTGGTTCTTATCTCATCTGCATTATTAATTGTATTTGCCTCTTGATATTGTATTTGGTTGTTGATATATTGTTTAAATGCCCAAGTTGAGTTGGGGGCATATCTTTTATTCCACTCCACCACTTTTCTTTCACCACCTTATAATCCCACCATCCAACTAAATATGAGCTTGGCACTTATTGGTTTTACCTCTAGCTCATGTGGGTTGGGATGGATCCAATTCTTTTCCACATGCTCTCATCTTGGCATCATGTTGTTTTCACATTATTGATATATGAGAGCCACATGGCCACCTTTGCATGCCTTGTGAGTGGAACCCTTTTCCTAGCTTCCATATGGATTATTATGGATTTATGCTCATGTGGGAATATTTCTGGGACTAGTAAGCATCTAGTGGAATATACACACTAGTAATTCCCAATTATAATCAAATGTGATAATTTCCATCTACTCCACTTGGAGCTTTCTTTTAAATTCTTTTGCTTAGGCCTTCCTCCACATTTTGGAATGCATAAGAAAATGCCATGTAAATAATCTTGTTTTCACCAAGATAAACATGGTATTAATTAATTATGCATGGCCCATGCAAGTACCACCTTTTGCTTGTCCTTTGGTTTTTATTTGATTTTTGAGTGGATATTTTCTCCATATCTATCTATCCCTTCTTTTGGCTTGATCTATTTGATCTTGCTCAAACCCTCCACCACCTTTCACCTCTTTCTCTTTTGGGTCTAGCTCTTGTTTGGTCATGTTTTGTTCTTGCTTGAGCTTGCCAAAAGGAAAAACCACTCCATCACATCACACCACCTCATCTCTCCTCTCTCTTCACCCCCTCTCTAAACCCTCACCCCCATCTAAACCAAAACCTAGCTACCATGCCACCCTCTCTCTTGGCCTCTCTCTCTCTCTCACCTAGCTGGCCCCACCTGGCCACCCTCTCTCCCAGGCCCCACCCGAGCCTCCCCTTCTCCTCTCTCTGGCCCCAGCTGCAGTGCATCCCACCCTTCTCCTCAAACCCTAACCCGAGAACCCTCTCTCTCCCTCTCGGCCTCTCTTTCCTCTCGCTGCTACAAGGTCCCACCAGCCCTAACCGAGCTACCCCTCCTCTCAACCACCCCCTCTACCTCTCCTTTTCCCCAAGATCGAGATCCCTCCCCTCTGGCCAACCACCTAGACAAGACCACCCCCCCAAACCCTAGACCTAGCTCGGTCTACCACCTCCTTCGTCGATCCAGCGAGTTGCAGCACGCCCGGGCATACCAGGACCCTCCTCTGCCTCCTCCACACCGTCCTGCACCGGCCACGCCTCCCCGAAGCCCTCCGCAGCTCCCCGGACACGCCGCAGCCACCGGATCCGAAGCTCGCAGAGCCCCTGCCTCTGCTCCGACCTGAGCCACCTCCAGCTCCGGCGACCACACCGACGAGCCCCCGGTGAGCCTCTCAACCCCCTAGACATGCCCGTCCTCCCCTAGCAGCCCAGATGCGCCGGACGCTCCGTCGAGCAGCCTCCGAGCACCGCCACAAGGCTGTGATGACAGACAGAATCAGTAACCGTCCTCCTGTTCGCCTGCCCTTGTGCTGTAGACCACCCCCGCGCTAGCTCTCTGAACGAAATATGTAGCCCTACGTCCCCTCGTCGTTTTTCGTTTTTGCGGCGTGGCGAGATACGCCGTCGTTTAGTCGCCATCGTCGTCGAAACTCCGGCCGTTCTCCTGTACTCTGCAGACGGCGCAGTGACATGGCGTCGACGCTTTTCCAGAAAACCCCCTGTAGTTTTTCCCGCCTCAACCCGAGCTCCCTAGTGCCCCACCTGTCAGCCTCGGTTTTCTTTTGCAAGAAGCCCCCCGGAAAAACCTGGCCATCACGGACCGACCCTCCCGCCTACAGGATCGCCCGTGTCACGCATACAGGCTGGTCGCTTAACCTCTGGGCCCGCTGGCTGACTCAGCATCGCGGGCCCAACCGACAGTGGGTGTGGCTAGCTTCCTCTGAGTAACAAAAGTTCGGTTAATTTCTGTTTTAATTCAAATCTTTTCAATTTTATTTTAAATTCAAATTCAAATCTGTTTTATAATAACTTTTCAAATATAAATCCAAATAATACAAATAATATATGATTTCAAATCAGAAAAATATGAGGAATTCAAATATGCCATCCAAAATATATTTTGGACACTTTATTTTCCAAGTTAATTAAAATTACATTAAAATGCCCTTTTGACTTAATTAATTAATAACTTTTGTTTTATAAGTCCAAATTTAACAAATGATATGTCTAAAATGATTAGCTCGACGAGACTTTTCTGTTTATGCATTCCATGTTTTGATTTGAAGCATGCATCATGTAAATATAAAGGGTACAGCAACTAATATGGGATTAAAATGTGACCAAAACTCAATAAAATGCTTTACTATTGTATTCCACACCTCACCTTGCCATGCTACTCTATTGCCATGCAAATTGTGCATCATTCATCATGGCATGATTGTTTGCTTGTTGCATTTATTCATATGCTTGTGCACTTTATTTATATTGGCCCTTGCTTGTTTGGTTCTTCTTCGAATAGACGCTGAGCAGGGGATATACCAAGAGAACCAGGAGCACTACCCAGATCCTTCTCTCGCTTCAACTGAGCTGCCAGGCAAGCACTACCACATACTTGCATACATATAGTACCTATTGCCTCTATCTTATTCTTGCATCATTGAGTCGCGATTGCATTAAACTGAATCCCAAGTATTGCATAGCCTTTACTTTTAAACCCCACCGAAGCTTGTTCCTCCATCCCATGAGCCATTACTACAGGAGTTGTTTGAGCCATGCAGTCGTAGAGAACAACATGTGTAGGGTATGTGAGTGTCTGTTGGATAACGAGGTCGTAAACAACTTAACTGAGTAGTAATGGGATAACTAATGAAAGTGGCATCGGTGAGCCATATTTGCTATTTGGTTTTCAGGCTCACTTGTGTCCGTGGGACCCGAGTACTTGATTCCTGTTCCTTGAATATTCGCGCTATCCACATCCGGGAGGCCTTATGGACCCCCCTGAGCCAGAGCTTGATTCATTCTTATTTCTTGGGGCCACAAACTAGTTTGGGGTTTTGCTACTATTCTGTACTTATGCCATGTTTTACTGCTTTATTTTAAATTGTGCGAGGTACTACACACTGTACTGTTTAGGTAAGCGGAGTGTTTCCGCGGTATCGACAAGCCCAGTCACATTTTCGGGTTCCCAGTCGTTTACAGCCATTGACGCAAACCTTGGGTCCGTCTCGGAGTCGGCCAACTTTGTTGCGGGTAGCTTAATGGGGTGGCCCCCTGAAATATTTCTGAATCCTGTGATCGCTTTGTCGTGACTGCCTCGTTGGGTTTTGATTTGGTTTTTCCGAGGTTGATCGAGTGTGTGTTGCTATTTGTGCACCCTGCGGTAAAACTTTCTGAAAGCCGTGTCCGCGGTTATGGACGACTTGGAGCACAGTTTCTCGATCATAGACAAGAATAACTAAAGTACCGCTTTTAATTTGACTAAGTAACTGACTAGTAAATAGTGCAACACTCATGGAATGGTTAATAAAACTGCCAACGGATGGGGGGGTTGTTTGTCCGCTTCCTCATTGGTAAGCGAGGAGGAGGATGGATCTGTGGATATTACCGTTATTTCTGTTATAACTGTTGTTATTAATTCACGGACATCCGTCTATCTCTGGTTAGGCGGATGGTTAGCGAGTATCTATAGAATTGTTAAGGTTTATCTTTTGCTGCAATTGCGTCACCCCAGGTTGTGTCCCCTTTAGAGGCATAAAGACTTGCTGAGTACTCCTAGGGTCTCACACGATAAATTGTTTGATTCAGATGAGCAGGTGAACTCGCAAGATGAATACTGGGTGGAGGAGACGGACGATGTGGGCAACGATCATTCGGTGTAGAGATTCTGGGAACGGGGATCCGTGAGATCTGTGGGCGGGATCTGCTTATTTATGGGGCATCTTATGCTGATTTGCTTCTTATCCGTACTCGGATTTTGTCTTCCGCTTCCGCCTGATACTCTGTTGATTGATGTATGAGGAGATATCCTAAACTATTATATCTATCAAGGATATTTGGATCTTGCCATATGGCGTTGCTATATTTCCTTTCTTTTTAGATGGAATGACTCTGAGAACCATTGTATGGTGGCTTGCATACATACTCATTTGTGTATGTAGTTGATCCTTCTTCTGGATTCGCCGCCCGTTCTTGTCCCGATGTTTGGAAATGGTTGGGACGGTCGAAAGGTCTACCTGTGAGTGGCATTTGGGCCCCACCGTACTAATTTAACCATTTCCGCTCATCCAGGCTTGTAACTAGGAGCGTAATTCACCGAGGTAGTTACAAGTAGCAGAGGCAATGGCGGGGGAGGAGTCGCGATGCAGCATATCTTTGATATTTCTAGAAGCCCCCAAAGTCTTGGAGGTCTTCTTGAGGCTGGTCGTAGCTTTCTTCCTGAAACATGCAAAGTGCATAAGTACAGGAACAAGATAGATAAATAAGACAATGTCGGAGAATGAGAAGCTCACACTAATGGGGGTGCTTTGGCAAAAATCCCGGTGGATCTTTTCTTTTCCGCCTCCAAGACGGCGGTAGTCTTCTTGGAGGCTCCACCCTCCGTCTTCTTCTTCGTGCCTCCGTCGGCAGCGTCAGAGGTGGAGCTCTTCCGCTTTCGCGCCAACGGGACATCGTCGTCGGACACGACCGTGACTTCCTTCATCTTTCGATCGTAGATTTGGGCAGCCAGGTTATCCTCATCTAGATCGCTAAGCTGTTAAGTTAGAAATCACCATGTTAGATGGGGTGGTAATGGCAAGACGGAGAAACTGGAGTATATGTCGTACACGGAAAATACATATCTACCTTTGGGCACTTGTCGTCTACGAACATGTCGTAGGTGATGGTGAAGCCACGCTTCTTATCCTTCACCTTGACGATGTCCTTCGGGCGGAGCTTGACGGAGTCGCTCGAGAAGTTATCCACGGAGATCCGGAGGGTATCCCTTCGATCACTGGTATACTCGTGCATGAACTTCGCGCGGTGCTGTAGAGGCTGGATTCGCCTGATGAACCAGCACATGGCCAGGTCCAAGCCGGTCAAACCCGTCTCTACGAACCATTTGATCCGCCTTATTGCGCGAGAAGCGTCGAGGTCGGAGGGAAGGGAGGCATGGGATCTCCATGTGGAAACTTCAGCGGTGGCTCCATCCGCGAAGTCTGGGTACGTTACTTCTCGGCCCGCCAAAGGAATGTCGGGGCCGTAGAAGTACGTCTACTGCCAGTTTTTGCAGGACTCATGGCCGACGATGTCGGGGAACCGCCGGCCTGGTCGGATCTTGAAGCTTATGGTGCCACAGTTCCTAAGCTCCTACCTATTGTGTCCGGCTTCACGTTTGACGGTGAAGAAGTACACAAACAAGTCTAACCTAGGCCTAATCCCTAGGTAACCCTCACAAAGTTCCGCGAAGTTGCTAAGCACTAAGATGCTATTGGGGGAGAGGTTATGGGGTTGGACCTTGTAGTGGTTCAAGACAGAGACAAAGAAGTGGGAGATGGGCATAGAAACACCGCGTACCAGTTGATCCTTGAGGTACACCTTTTCTCCGGCTTGGGGAGAAGGTGTCACCTCGCCGGCCGGCGCCGCCCACCAGGCGAGCCCCTCCGTCGCGGGGAGGTAGCCTTCGGCGACCATCTCTTGGATGTCGCGGTCGGTGATGTCCGAGCCACGCCAGTCGCCCTTGTGCGAGTCTGGCTCTTCTTCCAGAGGCTCTAGTGCCGCCTGATTATGGTCGCTGCCGGTGGTTTCGATCACCGCCGATGCGGGGATGACCAGGCCCTCTAGGGGCATGACGACGGAGCTCGCCGGCTTCGACGTGGCTTCGCTCGACGCCGCCATCGATGGGGAGGAGCTGCTGCTGGCCATGGGGTGCTGGAAGGATGCGACTGACGCAGAGGGAGGCTAGGGTTCTCGAGGTTTCTCGCGAAGAGCTCGAGGAGGCGTGCGGCTGGAGGAATAAGACGATTACGCGAGAGGAATGAGGTAAAAAGTGGAAAGTGTCCCACGGTTACTATTTATCATGCTCTGCGTCAAGATTCGTGTAGCTGATCGGACAGTTGCCGCGTAGACGACGTGTTCGTGAACGTGTGCGGTAATTTCGCCACGTCTCCAACCGTCGCCGCCAACGGTTCACATCACTCGCGCGGAAAAATCGGATATGATTGCGTTCTCTGCATGTGTGAGTTACGAGGCGTCACTGACCTAAGCCTACGTCGTCCTAGCTGACACGGGTAGATGAGCCGTCGCATCAAAGATTCCGGCATAGACGGATTTAATCCGACTATGGAAGAGTACGATGGAAGATTCAGCATTTCTCTGGCTTACCATTCGAAGACAGAGAAAACCTTGCAGGGTTCTTTGGGAGGACTACAAGATATTGCTTGACGATTTGTCGACATCCATCTAGATGGAGCATTCAACATGAAGAGGCAAGACGGCGCAAGATCTCGGAGTTCTCCGGGGGCTACTGTTGGGGATATGCTATATGGGTATCCTTATAGCATGTCTCTTATCCGACTAACCCGGGTGGCCCATAGTCGGTAGCATGGCCTATGGCCTGCTGGGCGGCCTAGTTAGGTGGATCCAGAAGGGAAGCCCATGCCAAATAAAGGAAGGCTACGGTGGAGTCACCAGCGTACCCAGAGCCTTGGAGTGCAAGATACACAAGACTAGTAATAGATGGTGTAGGACTCTGTAACCTGTCCGGCTAGGACTTTTCCCTGTAACCCTAGGACCTGGCGACTATATAAGTCAGGCCTATGGGAGCCTTTAGGACACAACTTCATACGATCATAGATTGATTCAGACAACCTCGCACAGCAAACCTATCTTTGTAACTCGGTGTATTGCCCTTATAGTGATTTATAGCAGGAGTAGGATTCCACCTCCGTTGTGGGATCTGAACCTGGGTAAGCTGTGTTACCTCGTACCCGTCAACCGTCCGCCTTACCCCACGTCTCTAAACACGCACTGTGAGGACCCCTCCATGGCGTACTCGTCGGCAATACCACGACAGGAAGGGAGGCGAGGTGGCGTGGGGCTTGACGTGATGAAGGGCGAGCAACGGAGGCGGCTTGCAGGCGACATGATGGCTCTTCCCGTCTGGGCGGTGGAGTTCGGGGCGCGGCCGGGGGCTCCGGAGAGGAGGACCACGGGGAGAGGCGGTGAGGGCGGCACGCTCGGGGCATCGAGCGACCGACAAGGCATGTGGGTGGAGGTCACAGACGCTAGGGGCAAGGAGGAAGCATCCAGCAGTGGCAGGCCACAGGGAGGATGGAGGCGAGAAGCTGGGTTTACAAGAGGAGACGAGGGGAATCGCGAAGCAATGTTCCGTGCGGGCGTGGTGGGGCCGGGAGCGTGTGGGGTGCGGGATATAGGAGAGCGAGCGGGCAAGAGGGTCGGGCATAGTGGGGTCCACGTGGGGCCAAGTGGGGATCGGGATTGGGTGGTGCGCATGCACGGCGTTGGGGCGCTGCATGGTTGACCGCGTGGTTGGAGAGTGGCGGCAAGGTGGGCAGTTGGGTGAGGGGCGGGGTCGATGGGGTTTGCTCTAGGGTAATTTTAGGGTTTGGTGGGTATGGGTTGAGTGGCCTCCTATTGAGCTTTCGGGCCTGGCCATTGGCTGCCTGGCCCCCACAAAATAGTTTTGGTTTAATTGTTTTGTTTTAAAAATATGTTGTAAATAGTTTAAGATAAATACAAGATCCGGACAGATCGAGAGTTTTGATTTGAAATTAAAGGAGGGCTAATTAGAAAACAACATGCTCTTTAGCAAAATAGTTTTAGGCAAAAATAATATGCATGATGATGTCATGATGAGGCACACAGATAAAGACATGGGATTTCTAGTAGTGGTTTTATCCGGGGTGCTACAAAAGGTGTGCAAGTTATTAAAATCTTTGTATGGCTTGAAACAAGCATCTAAGCAATGGCATGAGAAGTTTGATAGAACTCTAATTTCTGCTAGCTTTGTCATTAATGAGGATGATAGGTGTGTGTACTATCGCCATGGTGGGGGCGATAGTGTTATATTATATTTGTATGTGGATGATATTCTGATCTTTGGTACAATGAAAGTGATAAATAAAGTCAAGTCTTTCATGTTAAAGAGTTTTGATATGAAAGATTTGGGAGAGGCTGATGTGATTCTGAACATCAAGCTTATTAAGAACAAGAATGGGATTACTACACAATCTCATTATGTTGAGAAGGTTTTGAGCCGATTTGGCTTATTTATAGAAAGACTTATCCAACACCTTATGATCCCAGTTTGACATTACAAAAAAATAAGAAGCAACCAACAGATCAGTTGAAATATTCACAAATTGTTGGTTCTCTCATGTACTTAGGAAGTGCTACAAGATACGATATCTCTTTTGTTATGAGCAAGTTGAGTAAGTTCATGTCTAACCCGGGTATTGATCATTAGCATGCACTTGAAAGGGCCATGCGCTATCTATGTGGTACAATGAGCTATGAGATTTACTATTTAGGGCACCTTGATGTGCTTGAAGGATATAGTGATTCAAACTGGATCTCTGACGTTGATGAACTCTACGCCTGATCGGGTATGTGTTTACTCTTGGAGGTGGCGCAATGTCATAGAGATCTCATAGACATATCATATTGACAAGGTCAACTACGGAAGCAAAGTTTACTACTTTAGACATAGCCACTATTGATTCGGAACGGTTGTGTGAGATCTTGATGGACTTACCTATGGTTGAAAAACCTGTGCCAGTAATCCTTTTGAATTGTGATAATCAAATTATCATTGTCTAAGTGAACAATTAGAAGGATAAAGTGAAGCCATCAAGACACGTAAAGAGACGTTTGAAATCTATCAGGAAATTGAGAAATTTCGGAGTAATTACTGTTACATATATTCAAACAGACACGAACCTGGCAGATCCCTTTACAAAGGGACTATCACGAAATGTGGTAGAAAATGCATAGAGGGAGATGGGTTTGAGACCCATGGATGTCACACCATAGTGGTAAACCAACCTATGTGATCGGAGATCCCGTGAATTAGGACCTGGAAAGAACAAGCTAGTAGTTTGACCGAGGAGAGTATTTTGTAACCCTCTCTCTGTGAAGATGTATAACTCTCATAATATGTTAGGCAGGTTGGCAACATGTATTCATGTGTTTCTATTGGCTTTAACTAGCAAAGAAATCGTCCTACAGGGCATTCTTGAAAGAACACACCTATAGGAGCTCGATTGTAAACATCGCGGTCTATGAGACTTGGGTGATGATACGTCGGAAATGTATCTATAATTTTTGATGCTCCATTCTTGTTTAGTATCTACTTTACTTTGTTTTGTCTACACTTTGAGGTGTTTTTATATCTTTTCTGGAACTAACCTATTAACAAGTTGCCATAGTGCCAGTTGCATGTTTTCTTCTGTTTTTGGTTCCAGAAAGGCAGAAAATCAATATTCTCGGAATTGGACGGGACAAAAGCCAAAGTCAATATTTTACCATGGGGGACACGAATCCAGAAGACGAGACAGAGACGCAAACCAGGGCGGCTAAACCCCCTAGGCATGGGTGGGCCCTGCCCCGCGCCTAGGAAGAATGTGGCCCCCTTGGTCGCCTCCTGGCCTCGCCTCTTCGCCTATAAGAAGCCCCTGATGCAGAAACCCTAAGCA